>CM066963.1:3997317-5197317 GCA_033971965.1 Cucurbita ficifolia
AAAATATGGCGACATTACCTATATGGTGAAAAGACCCAAATTTATACGGACCATAAAAGCCTAAAATACTTGTTCACACAAAAAGAATTGAATATGAGACAACGTAGGTGGCTAGAGCTGGTAAAGGATTACGACATTGATATTCAGTACCACCCCGGAAAAGCAAATATAGTCGCTGATGCACTAAGTCGAAAAGCAGTACACTCGTCGGCCCTCATCACCAGGGAGCCACGAGTGCGAGCCGATTTCGAACATGCTGGCATAGCGGTAGTAACCAAGGAGGTGGCGGCTCAAATGGCCCGACTGACAGTGCGTCCCACGCTCAGACAGAGGATCATAGATTCACAACGTGAGGATCCAAGTCTAAATAAAATCTTAAACCAGTTGAGAGCCGGCCCCGTGGACAGTTTTACTAAGTCAACAGACGACGGGCTATTATGTCAAGGACGTTTGTGTGTCTCACCGGTGAGTGAAATAAAGAAAGAAATCCTGACTGAGGCGCACAAATCACCCTTCTCGATACATCCAGGTGGAACAAAGATGTATCAAGATTTGAAACAACACTTATGGTGGCGAAATATGAAAAAGGATATCGCGGAGTACGTGAGTAGATGTCTAGTGTGCCAACAGGTGAAAGCCCCCAGGCAGAAAACCGCCGGGCTACTACAACCTCTAAGTATACCGGAATGGAAATGGGAAAACATTGCGATGGATTTCATAGTGGGCCTACCCAAAACACTAAAGGGCTACACGGTAATTTGGGTGATTGTCGATCGTCTGACAAAGTCAGCTCACTTCCTACCAGGTAAGGCAACATATACAGTAGATAACTGGGCTCAACTATATGTCAAAGAAGTTGTGAGGTTGCATGGAGTCCCGGTCTCGATTGTGTCGGATCGGGACCCGCGTTTTACATCGGCCTTTTGGCGCGGCCTCCAAAAAGCGTTGGGTACCCGCCTCGACTTCAGTACCGCCTTTCACCCACAAACTGATGGCCAGACGGAGCGATTAAACCAAATCCTGGAAGACATGCTCCGGGCGTGTGTGATGGATTTCACAGGGAGTTGGGACACTAAGCTACACTTAATGGAATTCTCTTACAACAATAGTTTCCAAGCAACCATCGGGATGGCACCGTTTGAAGCATTGTATGGGAAAAGGTGTAGATCCCCATTGTGCTGGGACGAGGTAGGAGAAAGAGAACTAGTAGGACCCGAGCTGGTCCGCATCACCAACGAGGCTGTACAAAAGATTAGAACAAGGATGCGCACCGCACAAAGAAGACAAAAGAGCTACGCCGACGTTAGGCATAGGAATTTAGAGTTCGAAGAGGGAGACCTGGTGTTCTTAAGAGTAGCTTCTATGAAAGGCACTCTAAGATTCGGACGAAAGGGGAAGCTAAGTCCCCGATTTATCGGACCGTTCGAAATATTAGAGAGAATAGGTTCAGTAGCGTATAAGCTAGGCTTACCCCCTTCACTCTCGAGCGTACACGACGTGTTTCATGTATCCATGTTAAGGAAATACATTGCGGATCCCACGCACATAATAGATTACAAACCCCTCGAGATCGAGAAAAATTTAAGTTATCAGGAGAAACCAGTTAAAATTCTAGCCAGAGAGGTGAAGGCGTTACGTAATAGAAACATAAGATTCGTCAAGGTATTGTGGCGTAACCACCAAATGGAGGAAGCAACGTGGGAACGAGAGGAGGAAATAAAAGAACGATATCCTGAGTTGATCCGGGTCCGAAACTTCCGAGGACGAAAGTTCTCTTTAGGGGTGGCTCGACGGCGGCTTCTCGGCTCGGCGGCGGCTTATCCGGCTCGGGAAACCTGTTTCCGACCCGTTTGTCACTGTTCCAACCCTCCCGGACGTGATTTCGGCCCCGTTTAAGGTAAATTAGACCATTTTAAGGACTATGTCACAATTTCAAGTTGGATATTTATGATAATTGTGAAATACTAACGAAGGTGTCGAATGATCCAATAGGAACCAACTACCCACGGAAGCGTAGGACGTTTTACGAGGAGCTAGGAGCTTACGTTATATTTTAGGGAGTACTTCGGCTAAGGCCTACCAAGTAAGTGGCTCACCCCGTCGTAGGATTACGCGTTGTTATTGTGTGATGACACGTGCCCGTGGTTTCGCACGTGTCATTAAATAGTGCATCGAATTGTGTGTTTAAATACGTACCTATGTGAACGTAATTGTATGCTATGTATGCTATGTACGCTTTGTAGTCTGATACAATATGTAATGCATGTGACGTTAAGTGGTTCTTGAATGGTTGTGACATGATTGTGTGGAATGTTGAATATTAATTGCATGAATTGTATGACATGTAATAAGGTAGATACATGAGAACAAAACCCCAATAGAGTTATGTATGGTACGTAAGTAGGGAACGAGGTTGACATGTTTGCATGGAACGAAACTGAGGGGTTATGTTCACTAATGACAATATAGTATTAATGGGGACCTCATGCATTGTGTGTGTTCATGCATCTGGGGGGATACCCCCATTCCATCACGAGGGTACGGACGTGTACACCCAATGGCAGGGCAACGATCGTTATGCCTCGCATAACACTGCCGTGACGGTTACTAGTTCTAACGGGTCCCGGCATAAGGGGCTCCTAGAGTATGCCCACCGGGTAATGAAAGTGGCCCAGCGGTGTGCGAACTAGCTGGTGAGCCCATACTCGCACGTATGGGCTGTGTGTAGAGTATATGGTACACGTCCAGAGTTACCTGTTAGGACAGCACCGTAAGAAAAACGAAACGAAACAAAAGATAGGTCCCATCATTTTATTGCTTGTGATTGTTGCATAACCCCGATAGGGGGGTCACTTACTGAGTATTCTAGAAATACTCAAGCCTCGTGCTACAGTTTTTTTCTCTTTCAGATAAGGGTAAGGCACCCATGTGAGATCGTCGGCGGCATCTTTCACCCCGGGACCGTGGCACATGCATAGGGCAGTCATCTTTCTTTTTGTCCCTTCATAGTATAGGTTAGTATAAGTTGAATTCGTTTTGGGTGATTAGTTTAGGCTAGTATAGGTTGAATTGTATTTGCATAATAAACCTTAGGGTAGGATAAGAGATTTATGTTGGTTTTGTTCTTTTTCCTTTCTTTCCTTTGTATTTTTCTTTCACGAGGTAATAAAAGGCGAGTGTAAGCCGCATTAATGATACAGGGCCCATTTAATGTTTATTCCACGTTTCAAAGTGTATTAATGACCCTAGACAAAATAGGTAAAATATTAGGGTCGTTACACTTGCCATCTAGCAAAAATTTGTTTTGATACGAGATTCTTTACATCCTTTTCTAAAACAAATTTGGATGCTCTAGAATCCGTTTTGATAACAAAGTTTTTGTTAATTAAATCACTTTGAAATTTCTGTACACAAAGTACTATTGAAAGTATTTCTTTCTTTACTGTTGAGTAATTTTTTTGAGTAGAATTCCATATGCCCGAGTGAAAACGGACAATGGACTCTTTCTTGTCAAGGGACTGTTTCAGGATTCCTCCATATCCTATATCGGATGCGTCGGTCTCCACTATTAAACTAGCCCTCGGGTTTATCAGCGATAAACACGGAATTGATTTGACAAGGGATTTGATTTTTTGGACTGTTTTGGTGTGTTCTTCAGTCCAGGGCTTTGGATTCTTTTAAAGCCTCTCAAAAAGTGGTTTGCAAATATAGGTCTGATATTTTGAAGGAAATCAGACACATAATTGAGACATCCCAAAAATCTTTGGAGTTGGGTTTTATCCGTGATTTGATCCGGAAAATTTGAGGCAAACTCAATGGATCTTTGAATGGACCCAAATGAATTTCAAATCCAAGAAAACGGATTTTTGTTTGGAAAAGTTTAATTTTTGGTTTGGACACAACTAAACCATTTCTTTTGACGATTGTCAAAAATGTTTGAAGATGTTTAAAATGTTGATCCATGTTTTGAGAAAAAATCAGAATATCGTCAATATAAACAATTGAAAAGTCTTGAAAAGGATTGAAAATATAATTCATAATTTTTTGAAATTCGGATGGAGCGTTTTTTAGCCCAAATGGCATAACGTTCCATTCGTATTGTCCGAAAGGGACGTTGAAAGCCGTTTTGTACTTGTCTTTTTCTGAAATCTGGATTTGCCAAAATCCTGACTTCATATAAAATTTTGAAAATACTTTTCCATTTGAAATTCTTTGCATCAAATCTGAATTATTTGGAGTTGGATATTTAATCCATTCCAAAACCTTATTTAAGGGTTTGTAGTTTATTACCAGTCGCGGGACTCCACGTTCCTTCTCTGCTTGGTTGTTGACGTAAAAAGCCGCGCATGACCAGGGACTCTTGGATGGCCTAATAAGACCCTTCTGCAAAAGATCATTAATTTCTGCTTCACAAAATGTTAGTAATTCTTTATTCATTTGAAAAGATCATTAATTTTTTACCAGAATGGAACTCACAACATTGGTACAACTACCGCTATCAATGACAACCCTACAAGGTACAGATTGAACAAGACACCGAGTTTGAAATAAGTTCTCTCGTTGGTCTAGGCCGTCCTCCTTAATGTGGGTGTTTAGAGCTCGTCGAGTAACCAAAGATATATGTGTAGGGTCCTCTTCACTAAACTCCTCACTCTCATCATTTTCCTCATTTATGTCGTCATGTGCCTCGTCATCTGTAACAATTTCTCCCTCCTTGATGGTCATAATTCTTGCATTTGGGCAATCTCTACTATAGTGGCGTACCCCTTGACATCTCCAACACTTTAAATCCCTATTTCGAACATTAAACTTTTCTACTTTTTCTTTCCCTGTTCTAGAACTCTCACCTTTCTCAAATTTAGCTTGAGGCTTCTCATTAATCTCTTGATTTCTATACTTATAATCAATGTTCTTACTATCCTTTTTCCATGCAGAAGTAGAATTGGAAAAAGTTTTAGAAGAATACCGTGGAGACCTTCGTTGGATTTGCCTCTCGATCTTAATTGCAATGTGCAACAACTCCTCGATATCAGAATAAGGCTGTAAATCAGTCTTGTCTGCAATCTCTGTGTTTAACCCATTAAGAAACCGCGCCATGAGAGCCTCCATGTCCTCATCGAGATCAAGTCGATCCATCAATGTATCCATCTCCTTGTAATAATCCTCCACAGATTTGCGTCCTTGTTTCAATGCTGGAAGCTTTTGTGCCATGTCTCGTTGAAAATATTGTGGAACAAAACGCTTCCGCATAGACTCTTTGAACTCGTACCATGAATCAATTGGTGCTTCAAGATTTCTTCTCCTACTTGACATCAATTTATCCCACCAAATTTGAGCATATTGTTTGAATTGAGCAATGCATAACAGTACCTTTTTTTCATCACTAAAATTATGACAGTTGAACACCGACTCCACCGTCTTCTCCCATTCAAGGTACTCCTCTGGATCGGTTTTGCCATAAAACTTGGGAAGTTTTAATTTGATGCTCCCCACGTTACGATCAATTCTATCATCATAAGGAACTCGTTGTTGTAAATTATGATACCTTCTTCCATGGTCTCTCCCTCGCATCAAGCCACGACCAACCGCATGTGAATTATCCTCGTGGTGATCAGAATTGTCGCCCTCATATTGATCGGTTGAGGGTCTAGGTAGTGGAATCGTCTGTCGAGCTTGATTTTGAATCTCCAATCGTCCTATTCGATCGGTCAACTCTTCTATTCCTCGAATTAGTCTTTCCATAGTTTGTTGTTGTGCTTCTCTCAATCGTGCATCAGTAATGTTAGGATTGTCGTCTGGATTTTCCATGCTACAAAAGGAAGTTAAAAAAATAATAATAATAATAATAATAAAAGGACCTCACAAGCGCTCCCTCACGTGTGTTCACTCGTAAACATAGTTCACTCGTGTTTAGCACTCAACACTCGAATCAATGTATCACTCCCTTACAAACTCACCTTCACAATTGAGCACACACAAATCAAAAAAATAAAAATAAAAATAATTGGAATGTGAGACAAGCTATGTTATAGAGCTAAGTGCAATTCAAAGTGAATAGACAGCACACTCTACACATAAACAAGGGTATTAAAGGAGCAATCCGAATAACGACAAAGAAACGAATTAAAGAAAGAAAATGATTAAGGACTAATTTAGACGTAGTAACATATGAGAGTTACATATAATAATCAAGAGGAAAAAAGAAAGACAGTTAACATCAATAAGCTTTCTTTCTTTTTTTTTTTTGTTCGGTAACTGAGTGGCAAAAATCTAATCAATTTACCAACAAGAAAATTGATTTTGAAGATTAGAGAAGAACAAAGTGTTGATAAGATCCAGATCTAACACTTTATAAAATATGTCAACATAAATTAAAGCACAGAACTAATTTTTAGACAGAATGTGAACTCGCTACACAAACTTAAAAAAAAAATATATATATATATAGATGAGAATCAAAAGAGATAAACGCAAGGAAACATATATCCAATCTTGAGCCTAAAGCTCTGATACCAAATGATATGATATCAACCCAAGGGAAAGTATGGAACGGATTACCTTGATGATCAAGATCAAGAGTAAAGAAAACTCGTTTCTAAACTCGTGATTCGAATCACTCCACAAGTGGTTTGATCAATACCACTTGAATGACTCAAGCATGCAAGTTCTAAACACAAGAATTTGCAAAGAAAAACTTAGCTCTCAACAAAGCTTAAGTAGAAATTCTATTCTTAATTCAAAAATCTGATGTCTCTAATCAAAGAAAAGAAGGCTTTATATAGCCTTTACAACCTTAACCTATGTGATACATAACTCCTAAATTAAATGGGCTAGTAAATGAGAAATACCCATAATCTCCATATTAAAATGGCTAGTTAATGGTGAAATATGGTAACCTATGTGGGTTACAATATAACCTTAACTCCTATATTTAAAACTAGTTTAAATATGACCAACAAATATTTAAATTATAATTAAATAGTGCAATGAATGAAATGTGCTTATTAGTCATATTTAGACTAATATCATAAATTCAGCTGAGTTCATTAAATGCAACTTAAAGTGCATTTAATTCATCTCTTTCTTGAAGCTCAACTTTGCACAACACATAAGGGAGGTCTCCAACGTCTTCTAAAATTTCCTTTGATGAGCTCACCATAGCTTGAATATAAGTGTATAAGGTTTGTTGTAGCTTCTTGGCTCTCATCCTTGTAATTGGACCTTCAGGTATGGAAATTCATTGGTCGTGGTTCATATCATTCTCCCCCTCTTGAGAAGGATTTGTCCTCGAATCCCAGCCATCACCTACATCAAAAGGACTCAAATCAACAACATTAAAAGTTGCACTAACACCGTACTTACCTGGTAAATCAATTTTATAAGCATTGTCGTTGATACGCTCAAGAACTTGAAAAGGTCCATCTCCTCGTGGTAAAAGCTTAGATTTTCTTTGGGTAGGAAATATTTCTTTTCGGAAATGCACCCAAACCCAATCTCCTGGCTTGAAGATGACAATCTTGCGTCCTTTATTAATTCGGGTGGCAACCTTGGAATTTTGCTTCTCAATTTGTTCTTTTACTTGCTTGTGCAGTGTATGAACAAACTCAACCTTGGCATTTGCATCAAAATTCACAAACTCTTTTGACGGTATAGGTAACAAGTCAATGGGGGTTAAAGGATTAAAGCCATAAACAATTTCAAAAGGTGTGCATTTAGTAGTGCTATGAACAACCCTATTATATGCAAATTCTATAAATGGCAAACAATCCTCCCAAGTCTTAAGATTCTTATCAATAATAGCCCTAAGCATAGTAGTCATGGTTCTGTTAACAACTTCAGTTTGTCCATCAGTTTGAGGATGAGAAGTAGTTGAATATACTAGCTTAGTTCCTAACTTACCCCATAAAACACGCCAAAAGTGGCTTAAAAATTTTACATCACGATCACTAATAATGCTTTTAGGAATGCCATGCAATCGTACAACTTTCCTAAAGAACAAGTCAGCAATATGTTTTGCATCATCAGTCTTGTGACAAGGAATAAAATGAGCCATTTTACTAAATCGATCAACCACAACAAAGATGCTATCATAACCTTTCCTAGTCCTAGGTAAACCTAAAACAAAATTGAATATACTAGCTTAGTTCCTAACTTACCCCATAAAACACGTCAAAAGTGGCTTAAAAATTTTACATCACGATCACTAATAATGCTTTTAGGAATGCCATGCAATCGTACAACTTTCCTAAAGAACAAGTCAGCAATATGTTTTGCATCATCAGTCTTGTGACAAGGAATAAAATGAGCCATTTTACTAAATCGATCAACCACAACAAAGATGCTATCATAACCTTTCCTAGTCCTAGGTAAACCTAAAACAAAATCCATTGATATATCAATCCAAGGACCATTAGGAACAGGTAATGGGGAGTATAAACCATGAGGTTGAAACCTAGACTTAGCTTGCTTACATGCTATGCAATGAGCACAAACTTTATGAACATCATGTCTCATTTTAGGCCAAAAAAAATGTTCAGAGAGCATATCATAAGTTTTAGATACTCCATGGTGTGCCATTAAACCACCTCCATGAGCTTCCCTCACAAGTAGCTCACGTATGGAACAAGATGGTATGCAAAGTTTGCCTTTTCGGAACAAAAATCCATCTAACAACAAGTAATTATCCACAATGATTCTTTTTTCACAAGATTCAACAAAAGGAGCAAAGAACATGTCATGTTGATACAAATCCTTTATATGTTCAAAACCCAACAACTTAGCATTCAAAGTATTAAGGAGGGCATACCTTCGTGATAAAGCATCTGCAACAATGTTCTCCTTACCTTGTTTATATTTTATGACGTAAGGGAATGTTTCAATAAATTCTAACCACTTAGCATGTCGTCTGTTGAGTTTATTTTGTGCTCTCAAATGCTTTAAACTTTCACGATCTGTATGAATAACGAACTCCTTAGGCCAAAGATAATGTTGCCAGGTTTGCAATGCACGAACCAAAGCATAAAGCTCTTTGTCATAAGTTGGATACCTCATAGATGCACCAGTCAACTTCTCACTAAAGAACATTAAAGGTCTTTGATTTTGCATTAATACAGCACCTATCCCTACTCCACTAGCATCACATTCAATTTCAAAAGTTGACTCAAAATTAGGTAATGCAAGCAAGGGAGCAGAACTCAGTTTTTCTTTCGAAGTGTTAAAAGCAAGTTCTTGATCTTTTTCCCATATAAAGGATACATTTTTCTTAACAAGTTCATTCAAGGGTGAAGCAATTGTACTAAAATTCTGAATGAACCTACGATAGAAACTTGCAAGACCATGAAAACTTCTTACCTCACTTACACTTTTAGGTGTAGGCCAATCTTTTATAGCCTTCACTTTTTCCTCATCAACCTCAACACCATTAGATGAAACTACAAACCCAAGAAAGTTAACTTTTTCCATGCAAAAGCTACATTTCTGTAAATTTACATACAAACATTCGTTTCTTAAAGTAGTTAAAACATTGCGTACATGGATAATATGATCATCTTAAGATTTAGAGTAAACAAGGATGTCATCAAAATAAACAACCACAAACTTACCTAAGTATTCTCGTAAGACATGGTTCATTAGTCTCATGAATGTACTAGGTGCATTAGTTAATCCAAAAGGCATAACCAACCATTCATAAAGACCATACTTGGTTTTAAAAGCTGTTTTCCACTCATCCCCAATATGCATGCGAATTTGATGATAACCCGATTTTAAATCAATATTAGTAAAAAGACTACATCCATGTAACTCATCAAGCATATCATCTAATCCAAGAATTGGATGCCTATACTTTATAGTTATCTTGTTTATAGCCCTACAATCAACACACATACGCCAAGAACCATCTTTCTTAGGTACAAAAATAACTGGAACAGAACAAGGACTCAAACTTTCACGTACATACCTGATATGATAAGGAATCACTACAAGGGGAGTAAGATTCGGATTACCTTGTTGATCGAATATCTCAAGGCAAGAACATTGTTTGAGATTCGAATCACTCCACAAGCAAGATTGATCATGTCTAGCTTGAATGATTCTTGTTGATCAAATATCTCAACGCAAGAACACTTGTTTAAGATTCGAATCACTCCACAAGCAAGATTGATAATGTTGAGCTTGAATGATTCTACATGCAACCTAAACTATATAGAATTGCAAAGAAATTTAGCCATTGGCTAAAGAAAGCACAAATGCTTCTTTTAATATATATTCCAAGTCTCCTTACAAATACAACATACATGGCTTTATATAGCCTCAAAATGAAACTATTAAAGGCATTCCAAGAGTTGTAACATTCATACTTTATGGCCATAATTAACAATTAGGTAATTGTAACCTAAAGTAAATAAAATGTCTTAAATTATATTAATGAAATACAATAACTCTAAATTACTCTAAATTGTAACCTACGCAAAATTTATAACAATAAAACTTCTTTTTCAATGTGGCATGAATTGAAATATCTTTTTTATAATTTCAACAACATTTTCTTCTCATCTTCATTGAAGTATATTGTATGATTGATGTCTCTTGGTTCATATCAATACCCTTTAGCAAGGAGTTCACTTACTTGCCTTTGTATCTCTTCAGCCTCCTTTGGATTAGTCCTATATGCTGGTCGGTTTGGAATGGGTGCGCCAGGAATGAAATCAATCTTGTGTTCAATCCCTCTCAGTGGTGGCAAACTACTAGGCATCTCCTCGGAAAATAAATCTGCAAACTCTTGCAAAAGCACAACAAAATCACTAGGCAAAGAAGGGTTAAGCGTGTTAGTAAAGTAACAAGATCCCTTGCACATAAGTACAAGAATAGTCCGGTTAGAGAGCAAAACATTCCTAGCCTCACTTGATCTAACATATAAGTTTACTGATTTGGCTTTTCTCTCTTTTTTTTCTCTAGGCTGAGTGCTACTCTCTTGCTTTTCACTCAAGCTCTTTTTTTCACTGGATTCTTTTTCAATCTCTTCTTTTGCATCAGCCTCTTGCCTTTTCTTTTCAAGTTTGCAATGATCAATAAATACATCTTTTGGAGACAATGGAACAAGAGTAGTTTTTCTACCATTGTGAGTAAAAGAGTATCGATTTGCATACCCGTCATACATTACCCGACGATCAAATTGCCAAGGTCTTCCCAGTAGTAAATCTCCAACATGCATGGATACAACATCACATAAAACATCATCAACATATTTTCCAATAGTAAAAGAAACAAGAGCTTGTTGAGTTACCCGTACTTCCCCACAATCATTCAGCCATTGAAGCTTGTAGGGTCTTGGATGTGGTTGTGTCTTTAAATGAAGCCTTTTGACAAGAATGGAACTCACAACATTGGTACAACTACCGCTATCAATGACAACACTACAAGGTACAGATTGAACAAGACACCGAGTTTGAAATAAGTTCTCTCGTTGGTCTAGGCCATCCTCCTTAATGTGGGTGTTTAGAGCTCGTCGAGTAACCAAAGATATATGTGTAGGGTCCTCTTCACTAAACTCCTCACTCTCATCATTTTCCTCATTTATGTCGTCATGTGCCTCGTCATCTGTAACAATTTCTCCCTCCTTGATGGTCATAATTCTTGCATTTGGGCAATCTCTACTATAGTGTCGTACCCCTTGACATCTCCAACACTTTAAATCCCTATTTCGAACATTAAACTTTTCTACTTTTTCTTTCCCTGTTCTAGAACTCTCACCTTTCTCAAATTTAGCTTGAGGCTTCTCATTAATCTCTTGATTTCTATACTTATAATCAATGTTCTTACTATCCTTTTTCCATGCAGAAGTAGAATTGGAAAAAGTTTTAGAAGAATACCGTGGAGACCTTCGTTGGATTTGCCTCTCGATCTTAATTGCAATGTGCAACAACTCCTCGATATCAGAATAAGGCTGTAAATCAGTCTTGTCTGCAATCTCTGTGTTTAACCCATTAAGAAACCGCGCCATGAGAGCCTCCATGTCCTCATCGAGATCAAGTCAATCCATCAATGTATCCATCTCCTTGTAATAATCCTCCACTGATTTGCGTCCTTGTTTCAATGCTGGAAGCTTTTGTGCCATGTCTCGTTGAAAATATTGTGGAACAAAACGCTTCCGCATAGACTCTTTGAACTCGTACCATGAATCAATTGGTGCTTCAAGATTTCTTCTCCTACTTGACATCAATTTATCCCACCAAATTTGAGCATATTGTTTGAATTGAGCAATGCATAACAGTACCTTTTTTTCATCACTAAAATTATGACAGTTGAACACCGACTCCACCGTCTTCTCCCATTCAAGGTACTCCTCTGGATCGGTTTTGCCATAAAACTTGGGAAGTTTTAATTTGATGCTCCCCACGTTACGATCAATTCTATCATCATAAGGAACTCGTTGTTGTAAATTATGATACCTTCTTCCATGGTCTCTCCCTCGCATCAAGCCACGACCAACCGCATGTGGATTATCCTCGTGGTGATCAGAATTGTCGCCCTCATATTGATCGGTTGAGGGTCTAGGTAGTGGAATCGTCTGACGAGCTTGATTTTGAATCTCCAATCGTCCTATTCGATCGGTCAACTCTTCTATTCCTCGAATTAGTCTTTCCATAGTTCGTTGTTGTGCTTCTCTCAATCGTGCATCAGTAATGTTAGGATTGTCGTCTGGATTTTCCATGCTACAAAAGGAAGTTAAAAAAATAATAATAATAATAATAATAAAAGGACCTCACAAGCGCTCCCTCACGTGTGTTCACTCGTAAACATAGTTCACTCGTGTTTAGCACTCAACACTCGAATCAATGTATCACTCCCTTACAAACTCACCCTCACAATTGAGCACACACAAATCAAAAAAAAAAAAAAAAAAATTTGGAATGTGAGACAAGCTATGTTATAGAGCTAAGTGCAATTCAAAGTGAATAGACAGCACACTCTACACATAAACAAGGGTATTAAAGGAGCAATCCGAATAACGACAAAGAAACGAATTAAAGAAAGAAAATGATTAAGGACTAATTTAGACGTAGTAACATATGAGAGTTACATATAATAATCAAGAGGAAAAAAGAAAGACAGTTAACATCAATAAGCTTTCTTTCTTTTGTTTTTTTTGTTCGGTAACTGAGTGGCAAAAATCTAATCAATTTACCAACAAGAAAATTGATTTTGAAGATTAGAGAAGAACAAAGTGTTGATAAGATCCAGATCTAACACTTTATAAAATATGTCAACATAAATTAAAGCACAGAACTAATGTGTTTTTTTTTTTTTTTTGCTATATAATTTTTAGACAGAATGTGAAATCGCTACACAAGCTTAAAAAAAAATATATATATATATATATATATATATATATATATATATAGATGAGAATCAAAAGAGATAAACGCAAGGAAACATATATCCAATCTTGATCCTAAAGCTCTGATACCAAATGATATGATATCAACCCAAGGGAAAGTATGGAACGGATTACCTTGATGATCAAGATCAAGAGTAAAGAAAACTCGTTTCTAAACTCGTGATTCGAATCACTCTACAAGTGGTTTGATCAATACCACTTGAATGACTCAAGCATGCAAGTTCTAGACACAAGAATTTGCAAAGAAAAACTTGGCTCTCAACAAAGCTTAAGTAGAAATTCTATTCTTAATTCCAAAATCTGATGTCTCTAATCAAAGAAAAGAAGGCTTTATATAGCCTTTACAACCTTAACCTATGTGATACATAACTCCCAAATTAAATGGGCTAGTCAATGAGAAATACCCATAACCTCCATATTAAAATGGCTAGTTAATGGTGGAATATGGTAACCTATGTGGGTTACAATATAACCTTAACTCCTATATTTATGACCAACAAATATTTAAATTATAATTAAATAGTGCAATGAATGAAAGGTGCTTATTAGTCATATTTAGACTAATATCATAAATTCAGCTGAGTTCATTAAATGCAACTTAAAGTGCATTTAATTCATCTCTTTCTTGAAGCTCAACTTTGCACAACACATAAGGGAGGTCTCCAACGTATTCTAGAATTTCCTTTGATGAGCTCACCATAGCTTGAATATAAGTGTATAAGGTTTGTTGTAGCTTCTTGGCTCTCATCCTTGTAATTGGACCTTCAGGTATGGAAATTCCTTGGTCGTGGTTCATATCAGCATGGGTTTCCTTTGATCAAACATATTGTTTAGAACAAATTTTCCCTTTGATCTTCAAATTTCTCTTCCTTGATTTGAACATTGAGTACCCTTCTTGTGATCAAAGATATGGAATTACCTTCTTCAACATACTCATCATCATATGATGCGATTTCTTCCTCAAGCTGTGAATCATTTTCCTCACATTCATCATCTGAATCAAGTATACCATTCCTTATCACCATAACTCTCTTATTAACACACTCTTTGCTCATGTGTCCAAACCCTTTGCACTTCCAACATTGAATAGAACTAGACTTCTTCTTTACCGTCTTTGAAGCTTCATTCTTTTTACCATTGGAACTCTCAGCCTCCACTCTTTTAGCAGCCACAAACTTTTCTTTTGGTGACATTGATTCATTTCTATTCACAAAACTATCTTTGTTCCAAGTTTTAGAATTTGAAAAGGTGTTAGTTTGTGATGTGTACCTTTTTGAATGCTCCTTTTTTCTTCCTTCAATTGGTCTTCAATTTTGATAGCATAATGATACATGTCTTCCAGATATGGTGGTGGATTTCTGTCAACAAGATGAGCAATTTCACGATTCAAACCTCCAAGGAATCTAGACATGGTGTCTTCTTCTTCTTCTCGAATGTTTGCTCTTTCCATCATAGTCTCCATCTCTTGATAATATTCAGCCACACTTTTTGTTCCTTGCCTCAACCCTTGCAATTTAGTTTTCAAATTTCTTTCATAATGTTTCGGAACGTACCTTTTTCTCATGGCTTCTTTAAGTTCTTCCTAAGTCTCTATTGGATCCTCCTCTTTTCTTCTTCTCTTGGATTTGAGATGTTGGTACCAATCACTGGCATGATTTGTAAATTCGGCAATAGCAAGTCTCATGTTCTTATTTTCACTATAGGTGATGCAATCAAACACATGCTCTATTTTTCTTTCCCATTGCAAGTATGCTTCAGAATCTGCCGTTCCACAAAAGGGTGGGATTTTGAGTTTAACTCCCCCATCTCTATCTTCATGTACTCTTTCCATCCTTCTAGGTTGCATAATAGTTACATAGTTATTTCTTCCTCTCCATCTTCCTTCAACTTGTCTTTCTTGTACTACTATACCTTCATCTTCTTGTAATGCTCGTTTTTGTCTTTGTTGTTGTACCCTTCTTTCTTGTCTATCTTCCATCATCACATCATACCTTGAATTGCTTGAAGAATGGTTGTATTAAGATCTGGTACTGGTGGTACTCCTTCTCCATTATGTGACATTTTGTTATCAGGCACACTTCTCACAAAAATTTCACTCAGGGACACTCGTGTTTAACACTCAACGGTAGGCTTCTGGTACTAGGTCAAGAATGTAGAGGCTGGTTTTTTTTTTTTTTTTTGGGTGCAATCTTGCTTGAAGCTGGATTATAATCAATTCAATGATAACTCTCACAAGCTAAGACTAGTATCTCAAGGATCAGAGCTTGAAAATTTTGAACAAACTCAAATAAATGATTTTTTATTTCCTACGGATTCTTCTTCTTCTTTTTTTTTTTTTTTTTTTTTTTTTGAAAATTTGAGAGACTAAAAAAAATAACAGTAAAGATATTTCACCTCTAGAGTGGCCAAGAACGTCGACCAAATGCTCTAATACCAAATGATAAGCGCCAACAATGTTAGATTTTGCAAAGCTAGGGGTCCTTCTAGAATCCTTGCAAACGTTCACAGAGAAAGCTAACTTAACGGATTGATTCCATCCAAGAGTTGGTTAGAAGATGAATGACTCTTAGATCGAACTTGGAATCTATGATGGTCACTCTTAGATTCCAAGACGACTCACTTCAGAATTAGCTTGATCAAAACTAATTCAATGAATCGGTTTATGTTTCAAACCTAAAGCAAGGTTTGAAAAACAATAACACCAAAAAGGTATTAAGAAAACACAAAGGTTTTGTTTGTATTCAACAATTGATGCCCAAACATGAATATTACATGCCTTTAAATAGGCTAAAATGATAACCCAAACATTATGAAGTTCATCTACCAACTACAAATTTCAACTACCAATTAAAGCTAGTAAATACACATTGCAGAAAATAAGGCATTCATAAATTGTCTTAATTGGTAGTTCAACTATCAAAGACAAAGTCTTCTAATCACTTTCCAATATCAGCCACTCCATTATTTTCTTGATTTGATACTTGAATCTTCTTTGTATTCCTTCTTGTAATTGCTCCTTCGAGTCCATGCAAATGATCAAGTGTCGGATTCGTATCATCTCACCTATCTCAAATTTAGCTTGAGGCTTCTCATTAACCTCTTGATTTCTATGCTTATAATCAATGTTCTTACTATCCTTTTTCCATGTAGAAGTAGAATTGGAAAAAGTTTTAAAAGAATACCGTGGAGACCGTCGTTAGATTTGCCTCTTGATCTTAATTGCAAAGTGCAACAACTCCTCGATATCAGAATAAGGCTGTAAATCAGTCTTGTCTGCAATCTCTGTGTTTAACCCATTAATAAACACGTCATGAGAGCCTCCATGTACTCGTTTCTAAACTCGTGATTCGAATCACTCCACAAGAGGTTTGATGATATGAACCAAGAGACATCAATCATACAATATACTTCAATGAAGATATGAAGAAAATGTCGTTGAAATTATCAAAAGATATTTCAATTCATGCCACAATCAAGAAGAATGAAATTTCATTGTTATAAATTTTGGGTGGATTACAATTTAGTGTAATTTAGAGTTAGTATTTCATTAATATATTTTAAGACTTTTTATTTCATCTAGGTTACAATTAATATAATGGTTAATTATGACCATAAAGTATGAATGTTACAACTCTTGGAATGCCTTTAATAGTTTCATTTTGAGGCTATATAAAGCCATGTATGTTGTATTTGTAAGCAGAATTGAAAAATATATTAAAAGGAGCATTTGTGCTTTCTTTAGCCAATGGCTAAATTTCTTTGCAATTCTATGTAGTTTAGGTTGCATGTAGAGTCATTCAAGCTCGACATGATCAATCTTACTTGTGGAGTGATTCGAATCTCAAACAAGTGTTCATGCGTTTAGATATTTGATCAACAAGAATCATTCAAGCTAGACATGATCGATCTTGCTTGTGGAGTGATTCGAATCTCAAACAATGTTCTTGTCTTGAGATATTCGATCAACAAGGTAATCCGAATCTTACTCCCCTTGTAGTGATTCCTTATCATTTGGTATCAGAGCCTTCCCATGGTTTGATTATCATATCATTTGAGAAATACCACTTGAATGACTCTAGAGCATGCAAGTTCTAAACACAAGAATTTGCAAAGAAAAACTTAGCTCTCAACAAAGCTAAAGTAGAAATTCTATTCTTAATTCCAAAATCTGATGTCTCTAATCAAAGAAAAGAAGGCTTTATATAGCCTTTACAACCTGATATGAACCAAGAGACATCAATCATACAATATACTTCAATGAACATGTGAAGAAAATGCTGTTGAAATTATCAAAAAGATATTCCAATTCATGCCACATTGAAGAATAAGTTTCATTGTTATAAATTTTGGGCAGGTTACAATTTAGAGAAATTTAGAGTTATTGTATTTCATCCATATATTTTAAGACTTTTATTTATTTTAGGTTACAATTACATAATTGTTAATTATGACCCTAAGTATGAATGTTACCACTCTGGCATGAATTGGAATATCTTTTTGATATAAAACTGTAACCTACCAAAATTTATAACAATGAAACTTCTTCTTCAATGTGGCATGAATTGGAATATCTTTTTGATAATTTCAACAACATTTTCTTCACATCTTCATTGAAGTATATTGTATTGATTGATGTCTCTTGGTTCATATCAGTTTGCCACCACTTAGAGGGATTGAACACAAGATTGACTTCATTTCTAGCGCGCCCATTCCAAACCAACCAGCATATAGGACTAATCCAAAGGAGGCTGAAGAGATACAAAGGCAAGTAAGTGAACTCCTTGCTAAAGAGTATGTACATGAAAGTTTGAGTCCTTGTTCTGTTCCAATTATTCTTGTACCTAAGAAAGATGGTTCTTGGCGTATGTGTGTTGATTGTAGGACTATAAACAAGATACCTATAAAGTATAGGCATCCAATTCCTAGATTAGATTATATGCTTGATGAGTTGCAAGGATGTAGTCTTTTTACTAAGATTGATTTAAAATCGGGTTATCATCAAATTCGCATGCATATTAGGGATGAGTGGAAAACAACTTTTAAAACCAAGTATGGTCTTTATGAATGGTTGGTTATGCCTTTTGGATTAACTAATGCACCTAGTACATTCATGAGACTAATGAACCTTGTCTTATGAGAATACTTAGGTAAGTTTGTGGTTGTTTATTTTGATGACATCCTTGTTTACTCTAAATCTTTAGATGATCATACCCATGTACGCAATGTTTTGACTACTTTAAGAAACGAATGTTTGTATGTAAATTTAAAGAAATGTAGCTTTTGCATGGAAAAAGTTAACTTTCTTGGATTTGTAGTTTCATCTAATGGTGTTGAGGTTGATGAGGAGAAAGTGAAGGCTATAAAAGATTGGCCTACACCTAAAAGTGTAAGTGAGGCAAGAAGTTTTCATGGTCTTGCAAGTTTCTACCGTAGGTTCATTCAGAATTTTAGTACAATTGCTTCACCCTTGAATGAACTTGTTAAGAAAAATATATCATTTATATGGGAAAAAGATCAAGAACTTGCTTTTAACACTTTGAAAAGAAAAATTGAGTTCTGCTCCCTTGCTTGCATTACCTAATTTTGAGTAGGGATAGGTGCTGTATTAATGCAAAATCAAAGACCTTTAATGTTCTTTAGTGAGAAGTTGACTGGTGCATCTGTAAAGTATCCAACTTATGACAAGGAGCTTTACGCTTTGGTTCGTGCATTGCAAACCTGGCAACATTATCTTTGGCCTAAGGAGTTCGTTATTCATACGGATCATGAAATTTTAAAGCATTTGAGAGCACAAAATAAACTCAACATACGACATGCTAAGGGTTAGAATTTATTGAAACATTCCCTTACGTCATAAAATATAAACAAGGTAAGGAGAACATTCTTGCAGATGCTTTATCACGAAGGTATGTCCTCCTCAATACTTTGAATACTAAGTTGTTGGGTTTTGAACACAAAATATTTGTATCAACATGACATGTTCTTTGCTCCTTTTGTTGAATCTTGTGAAAAATGACTCATTGTGGATAATTACTTGTTGTTAGATGGATTTTTGTTCCAAAAAGGCAAACTTTGCATACCATCTTGTTCCAAACGTGAGCTACTTGTGAGGGAAGCTCATGGAGGTGGTTTAATGGCACATAATGTAGTTTCTAAAACTTATGATATACTCTCTGAACATTTTTTTTTTTGCCTAAAATGAGACATGATGTTCATAAAGTATGTGCTCGTTGCATAGCATGTAAACAAGCTAAGTCTAGGCTTCAACCACATGGTTTATACTCCCCATTACCTGTTCCTAATGGTCCTTGGATTGATATATCAATGGATTTTGTTTTAAGTTTACCTAGGACTAGGAATGGTTATGATAGCATATTTGTTGTGGTTGATCGATTTAGTAAAATGGCTCATTTTATTCCTTGTCACAAAACTGATGATGCAAAACATATTGCTGACTTGTTCTTTAGGAAAATTGTACGATTGCATGACATTCCTAAAAGCATCGTTAGTGATCGTGATGTAAAATTTTTAAGCCACTTTTGGCGTGTTTTATGGGGTAAGTTAGGAACTAAGCTAGTATATTCAACTACTTGTCATCCTCAAACTGATGGACAAACTGAAGTTGTTAACAGAACCATGACTACTATGCTTAGGGCTATTATTGATAAAAATCTTAAGACTTGGGAGGATTGTTTGCCATTTATAGAATTTGCATATAATAGGGTTGTTCATAGCACTACTAAATGCACACCTTTTGAAATTGTTTATGGCTTTAATCCTTTAACCCCCATTGACTTGTTACCTATACCGTCAAAAGAGTTTTATGAATTTTGATGCTGTCAAGGTTGAGTTTGTTCATAAACTGCACAAGCAAGTAAAAGAACAAATTGAGAAGAAAAACTCAAAGGACGCAAGATTGTCATCTTCAAGCCAGGAGATTGGGTTTGGGTGCATTTTCGAAAAGAAAGATTTCCTACTCAAAGAAAATCTAAGCTTTTACCACGAGGAGATGGACCTTTTCAAGTTCTTGAGCGTATCAACGACAATGCTTATAAAATTGATTTACTAGGTAAGTACGGTGTTAGTGCAACTTTTAATGTTGTTGATTTGAGTCCTTTTGATGTAAGTGATGGCTGGGATTCGAGCATGAATCTTTCTCAAGAGGGGGAGAATGATATGAACCACGACCAAGGAATTTCCATACCTCAATGTCCAATTACAAGGATGAGAGCCAAGAAGTTACAACAAACCTTATACACTTATATTCAGGCTATGGTGAGCTCATCAAAAGAAATTCTAGAAGACGTTGGAGACCTTCCTTATGTGTTGTGCAAAGTTGAGCTTCAAGAAAGAAATGAATTAAATGCACTTTAAGTTGTATTTAATGAACTCAGCTAAATTTATGAAACTAGTCCAAGGATGACTAATAAGCACATTTCATTCATTGCACTATTTAATTATAATTTAAATATTTGTTTGTCATATTTAAGCTAGTTTTAAATATAGGAGTTAAGGTTATATTGTAACCTACCTAAGTTACCATATTCCACCATTAACTAGCAATTTTAATATGGAGGTTATGGGTATTTCTCATTTACTAGTCCATTTAATTTGGGAGTTATGTATCACATAGGTTAAGATTGTAAAGGCTATATAAAGCCTTCTTTTCTTTGATTATAGACATCAGATTTTGGAATTAAGAATAGAATTTCTATTTTAGCTTTGTTGAGAGCTAAGTTTTTCTTCGTAAATTCTTGTGTTTAGAACTTGCATGTTAGAGTCATTCAAGTAGTATTGATCAAACCTCTTGTGGAGTGATTCGAATCACGAGTTTAAAAATGAGTTTTCTTTACTCTTGATCTTGATCATCAAGGTAATCCGTTCCATACTTTCCCTTGGGTTGATTCCATATCAAATGCTTAGGAATGTACCTTTTTCTCATTAATGTCTTCAATTCCTCCCATGTTTCAATTGGTTCATAATTTCTCCAATTCGATGGTTGGGAACCGAATTTGCGTCACCGGCGCGTTTTTCGGTCGCGTTCTGTTGCGGTTCTGAAATGTCGGCTCCTTGGGAGCCGGGATTTTTCTTGCAGATGTGAAAAAATTATTTCTTGACATTATGGTGGGGAATGCCCCAATTCGATGTTTCAGAACCGAATTTCCGATACCGGCGCGTTTTCAGTTGCGTTCTGAGGCAGTTCCGCAAGTCCGGCTGCCCGAGAGACGGGATTTTTCGCGTGCATGCGGAAAAAAATATTTCTTGGGTTGTGGTGGGGAATGCTCCAATAGGATGGTTGGGAACCGAAGTTGCGACACCGACACGTTTTCGGTTGCGTTCTGGGGCAGTTCTGAAATGCCCGCTTCCTGGGAGCCGGAATTTTTCACGCGGATGTGAAAAAAATATTTCTAGGCGTTGTTGTGGGGAATACCCCAATTCGATAGTTGGGGACCGAATTTGCGTCACCGGCGCGTTTATGGTCGCTTTTTGGGGCGGTAACGAAATGCCGGCTCACCGGGAGCCAGGATTTTTCGATGTTTGGGAACCGAATTTGTGACACCAGTGCGTTTTCGGTCGCGTTCTGGGGCGGTTCCCAAATGTCGGCTGCCCGGGAGTCGGTATTTTCTGCGCGCATGCGAAAAAAATATTTCTTGGCGTTGTGATGGGGAATGCCTTAATTCGATGGTTGAGAACTGAATTTTCGACATCGGCGCGTTGTCGGTCGCGTTGTGGGGCGGTAACGAAATTTCGGCAACTCGGGAGCCGGGAAATTTCGTGCGCATGCGAAAAATATATTTCTTGGCATTGTGGTGGGGAATGCTCCAATTTAATGGTTGGGAACCGAATTTGCGACACCGACCCGTTTTTGGTTGTGTTCTAGGGCGGTTACAAAATGGCCACTCCCTGGGAGCCGGGATTTTTCGCACGCATGTGAAAAAAATATTCTCGGCATTGTGGTGGGGAATGCCCCAATTTGATGGTTGGGAACCGAATTTGCGACACCGGCGTGTTTTTGGTCGCTTTGTGGGGCGGTAACGAAATGTCGGCTCCCTGAGAGCCAGGATTTTTCAAGCGCATGTGAAAAAATTATTTCTCGGCATTGTGGTGGGGAATGCCCCAATTCAATAGTTGGGAACCGAATTGGCGACACCGGCGCGTTTTCGGTCACATTCTGGGGCGGTAACAAAATGTCGGCTCCTTGGGAGCCGAGATTTTTCGCGCGCATGCAAAAAAAATATTTCTTGGCATTGTGGTGGGGAATGCCACAATTCGATGGTTTGGAACCGAATTTGCAACACCAGCACGTTTTCGGTCACGTTCTGGGACGGTTCCGAAATGCCGGCTGGTCGGGAGCCAGGATTTTTCACGCGCATAAGCAAAAAAATATTTCTTTGAATTGTGGTGGTGAATACCCCAATTCCTTATGTGACACCGGAGCGTTTTCGATCGCATTCTGGGGCAGTTCCGAAATGCCGGCTCCAAGGAGCCGGGATTTTTCGAGAGCATGCGAAAAAAATTATTTCTTGGCATTGTGGTGGGGAATGCCCCATTTCGATGGTTGGGAACTAATTTGCAACACCGGCGCATTTTCTGCCGTGTTCTGGGGCGGTAACGAAATGCCGTCTTCCCGAGAGCCGGGATTTTTCACGTGCATGCGAAAAAAATATTTCTTGGCGTTGTGGTGGGTTATGCCCGAATTCGATGGTTGGGAACCGAATTTCCTACACCGGCGCGTTTTCGGTCGGTCGTGGGGCGGTAACAAAATCCCAGCTCCCCGAGAGCTTGGTATTTTAACGAGCATGCGAATAAAATATTTCATGGCGTTGTGGTGTGGAATTCTCCCTCTCCCAAGCTAGTTACCATACCTCTTGGATTTCTCCTTCTCCCAAGCTAGTTGTCCTTCGATTTTGACAGCAAGGTGTAACTGTCTAGCATATCAAAGTATGCTTACCTATCCACTTGATGAGCAAGTTGTCGGTTTAACCCACCAAGGAATCTAGCCATTGTATCTTCCTCGTCTTCATCAATACATGCTCTATTCATAAGGGCCTCCATTTCTTTGTAATATTCTTCAACACTTTCGGATCCATGTTGAGTACTCGAGAATAATGCTTAGGAATGTACCTTTTTCTCATTAATGTCTTCAATTCCTCCCACGTTTCAATTGGTTCTTCATAATTTCTCCTCCACTCTGATTTCAAAGATGTATCATAGCCTCAAATTTGTGAGGGAAGAAGAGTTACTCAATCTTTAAGAAAAAATGCTGAAAGCAAGATGAGGATAAGAAATTCAGAGGAATTTGGAGTATGTGATAGCTGGAGCAAATAGCCCTTGTGTTCTAGGTGGTAAGACGCGGGAAGCGCAGTAAGTCCTTTGGCAAGCTTGGGTGCTCAGTCATACGAAAGATTCCAAAGAAGATTTTATCAACAACCTGACATCTTTATTAGAGACAAACGAAGATTGACAACTTGTCAGCCACACAGTGAAGCTCGTATGTGAATTATTGATCTTTTGTAAATTATTTAGCCTACCGTGTGTTTTTTCCTACTTTTAGAAAAAACAGATTTCGCAGGGGTCCTGTCCCGCTAGATTTGATCTCATCTCTTACTTTACATTTTTCAAATCTACTTTCAAATCCGAAGTCTATAAAACGACTTCATCAATGTAAAGAGAGCATCGATCGGCCGATAGCTCTCTCTTGAAAATCAAAAGAGTTATTCTATTCTATCTATCTCTTGTCTCCCATATTTTCATCTTATGAACGAATTCTGAGAAAACTCAGAAAATCAAATCATTTCAAATGTTCTACTGAAGAAGAAGAAAGTTCAAATGAACATAGAAGAGGAGAAAATCTCACCATCTCAAATACTGTCAATCAAGAATATCAGATTGCCATAATCGAAGATCAACTCCAAAATTGGACTATTCCAAAGGTAGATCCTAAAACTATCTACCAAATTTCAACCTTCAATTTTTCTCAAAGATCATGCATCAAATTCTCAGAGAAAAATATCCCCATTCATAGCAATAGGAAATCTCTGAATCTTTTTTCAAAATCTCTTATACTCCAACATCGTACAGAGTTTAATTATCTTCACGTCGGTCTTGTTCAAGTCGCTGTAAAACCATTGTTTAGACTTGGATTAGATATCCCAGTCCTTATCTCCCTACGGGATAAGAGACATGAAGACTTCTCAAATTCTTTACTGGGAATGGTTCAATCTAATTTAGAGAATGGACCAGTCTATTTCAATTGTTATCCAAATTTTACTTTGTCGCTCAACGACCCACACATATTTTCAGCCCTTATGCTGGACTTACAGTAAAAAAAATTGAACATCAAGGCTGAAACTCATTTTTCAGTCGTCATATTCAAAGTTTATTATAAGCTCAGGAATACAAATATTTCTCCAAGAGAATTAAGGTCCTCTCCCAAAGGGATCAACCATGCTCATAGAAGCAAATATTGGAAAGTCTTCGGTGACTGTCCCAAAAACTCTTTCTTGGGATCAAATAATAAGAAATACTCTCTGGAAAATAGAAGATGCAAATCTTCCAAAAAGAAGAGAATCTCAAAATCCAGTCCAAATTATCGAACATGACGACGGAAGCGTTGAAATAAAATTCAGTGAGGAACCTTCGTCAGATTCGAAAGTAAAAGAATTCCTGAATTCTAGACCGAGCACTTCAGGAGTTTCAAGATCAATGTATGACCCCTTAAAGGTAAAAGAGGTCAATTGTGATCAAAGAAGGGCATCAATCCACTACTAAATGTCATCAGAGCTGATTTCCAGATATACAAGGAATTTCTAAAAGCAGATTTCATGTCGACTACCAACTCTACAAAAAGAAATGCCTTCTTTCAAACCTACAAAGAAGCTGATCGAAATGAATTAAGGGCTCAGTGGTATTCTGATATGGATGCCGTAGGAGAAAATATACCATTCTTCGAATGGTTTGAAGAAAATATTTTGCAAATATGCACCTTGACTCAAAGGAGTTGGAAGACTACCAAAAGAGGTGAGGTATATTCAAGACATCCTGATATGATATCAACCCAAGGGAAAGTATGGAACGGATTACCTTGATGATCAAGATCAAGAGTAAAGAAAACTCGTTTCTAAACTCGTGATTCGAATCACTCCACAAGTGGTTTGATCAATACCACTTGAATGACTCAAGCATGCAAGTTCTAAACACAAGAATTTGCAAAGAAAAACTTAGCTCTCAACAAAGCTTAAGTAGAAATTCTATTCTTAATTCCAAAATCTGATGTCTTTAATCAAAGAAAAGAAGGCTTTATATAGCCTTTACAACCTTAACCTATGTGATACATAACTCCCAAATTAAATGGGCTAGTAAATGAGAAATACCCATAACCTCCATATTAAAATGGCTAGTTAATGGTGGAATATGGTAACCTATGTGGGTTACAATATAACCTTAACTCCTATATTTAAAACTAGCTTAAATATGACCAACAAATATTTAAATTATAATTAAATAGTGCAATGAATGAAATGTGCTTATTAGTCATATTTAGACTAATATCATAAATTCAGCTGAGTTCATTAAATGCAACTTAAAGTGCATTTAATTCATCTCTTTCTTGAAACTCAACTTTGCACAACACATAAGGGAGGTCTCCAACGTCTTCTAGAATTTCCTTTGATGAGCGTATAGCTTGAATATAAGTGTATAAGGTTTGTTGTAGCTTCTTGGCTCTCATCCTTGTAATTGGACCTTCAGGTATGGAAATTCCTTGGTCATGGTTCATATCACTTTCCTAGTCCTAGGTAAACCTAAAACAAAATCCATTGATATATCAATCCAAGGATCATTAGGAACAGGTAATGGGGAGTATAAACCATGAGGTTGAAGCCTAGACTTAGCTTGCTTACATGCTATGCAACGAGCACAAACTTTATGAACATCATGTCTCATTTTAGGCCAAAAAAATGTTCAGCGAGCATATCATAAGTTTTAGATACTCCATGGTGTGTCATTAAACCACCTTCATGAGCTTCCCTCACAAGTAGCTCACGTATGGAACAAGATGGTATGCAAAGTTTGCCTTTTCGGAACAAAAATCCATCTAACAACAAGTAATTATCCACAATGATTCTTTTTTCACAAGATTCAACAAAAGGAGCAAAGAACATGTCATGTTGATACAAATCCTTTATATGTTCAAAACCCAACAACTTAGCATTCAAAGTATTAAGGAGGGCATACCTTCGTGATAAAGCATCTGCAAGAATGTTCTCCTTACCTTGTTTATATTTTATGACGTAAGGGAATGTTTCAATAAATTCTAACCACTTAGCATGTCGTCTGTTGAGTTTATTTTGTGCTCTCAAATGCTTTAAACTTTCATGATCCGTATGAATAACGAACTCCTTAGGCCAAAGATAATGTTGCCAGTTTTGCAATGCACGAACCAAAGCATAAAGCTCTTTGCCATAAGTTGGATACCTCACAGATACACCAGTCAACTTCCCACTAAAGAACATTAAAGGTCTTTGATTTTGCATTAATACAGCACCTATCCCTACTTCACTAGCATCACATTCAATTTCAAAAGTTGACTCAAAATTAGGTAAGGCAAGCAAGGGAGCAGAACTCAGTTTTTCTTTCAAAGTGTTAAAAGCAAGTTCTTGATCTTTTTCCCATATAAAGGATACATTTTTCTTAACAAGTTCATTCAAGGGTGAAGCAATTGTACTAAAATTCTGAATGAACCTACGATAGAAACTTGCAAGACCATGAAGACTTCTTACCTCACTTATACTTTTAGGTGTAGGCCAATCTTTTATTGCCTTCACTTTTTCCTCATCAACCTCAACACCTTTAGATGAAACTACAAACCCAAGAAAGTTAACTTTTTCCATGCAAAAGCTACATTTATGTAAATTTACATACAAACATTCGTTTCTTAAAGTAGTTAAAACATGGCGTACATGGATAATATGATCATATAAAGATTTAGAGTAAACAAGGATGTCATCAAAATAAACAACCACAAACTTACCTAAGTATTCTCGTAAGACATGGTTCATTAGTCTCATGAATGTACTAGGTGCATTAGTTAATCCAAAAGGCATAACCAACCATTCATAAAGACCATACTTGGTTTTAAAAGCTGTTTTCCACTCATCCCCAATATGCATGCGAATTTGATGATAACCCGATTTTAAATCAATCTTAGTAAAAAGACTACATCCATGTAACTCATCAAGCATATCATCTAATCTAGGAATTGGATGCCTATACTTTACAGTTATCTTGTTTATAGCCCTACAATCAACACACATACGCCAAGAACCATCTTTCTTAGGTACAAGAATAACTGGAACAGAACAAGGACTCAAACTTTCACGTACATACCCAAGCAAGGAGTTCACTTACTTGCCTTTGTATGTCTTCAGCCTCCTTTGGATTAGTCCTATATGCTGGTCGGTTTGGAATGGGTGCACCAGGAATGAAGTCAATCTTGTGTTCAATCCCTCTCAGTGGTGGCAAACTACTAGGCATCTCCTCGGAAAATAAATCTGCAAACTCTTGCAAAAGCACAACAAAATCACTAGGCAAAGAAGGGTTAAGCGTGTTAGTAAAGTAACAAGATCCCTTGCACATAAGTACAAGAATAGTCCGGTTAGAGAGCAAAACATTCCTAGCCTCACTTGATCTAACATATAAGTTTACTGATTTGGCTTTTCTCTCTTTTTTTTCTCTAGGCTGAGTGCTACTCTCTTGCTTTTCACTCAAGCTCTTTTTTTCACTGGATTCTTTTTCAATCTCTGCTTTTGCATCAGCCTCTTGCCTTTTCTTTTCAAGTTTGCAATGATCAATAAATACATCTTTTGGAGACAATGGAACAAGAGTAGTTTTTCTACCATTGTGAGTAAAAGAGTATCGATTTGCATACCCATCATACATTACCGGACGATCAAATTGCCAAGGTCTTCCCAGTAGTAAATCTTCAACATGCATGGATACAACATCACATAAAACATCATCAACATATTTTCCAATAGTAAAAGAAACAAGAGCTTGTTGATTACCCGTACTTCCCCACGATCATTCAGCCATTGAAGCTTGTAGGGTCTTGGATGTGGTTGTGTCTTTAAATGAAGCCTTTTGACCAGAATGGAACTCACAACATTGGTGCAACCACCGCTATCAATGACAACACTACAAGGTACAGATTGAACAAGACACCGAGTTTGAAATAAGTTCTCTCGTTGGTCTAGGCCGTCCTCCTTAATGTGGGTGTTTAGAGCTCGTCGAGTAACCAAAGATATATGTGTAGGGTCCTCTTCACTAAACTCCTCACTCTCATCATTTTCCTCATTTATGTCGTCATGTGCCTCGTCATCTGTAACAATTTCTCCCTCCTTGATGGTTATAATTCTTGCATTTCGGCAATCTCTACTATAGTGTCCTACCCCTTGACATCTCCAACACTTTAAATCCCTATTTCGAACATTAGACTTTTCTACTTTTTCTTTCCCTGTTCTAGAACTCTCACCTTTCTCAAATTTAGCTTGAGGCTTCTCATTAATCTCTTGATTTCTATACTTATAATCAATGTTCTTACTATCCTTTTTCCATGCAGAAGTAAAATTGGAAAAAGTTTTAGAAGAATACCGTGGAGACCTTCGTTGGATTTGCCTCTCGATCTTAATTGCAATGTGCAACAACTCCTCGATATCAGAATAAGGCTGTAAATCAGTCTTGTCTGCAATCTCTGTGTTTAACCCATTAAGAAACCGCGCCATGAGAGCCTCCATGTCCTCATCGAGATCAAGTGAATCCATCAATGTATCCATCTCCTTGTAATAATCCTCCACAGATTTGCATCCTTGTTTCAATGCTTGAAGCTTTTGTGCCATGTCTCGTTGAAAATATTGTGGAACAAAACGCTTCCGCATGGACTCTTTGAACTCGTACCATGAATCAATTGGTGCTTCAAGATTTCTTCTCCTACTTGACATCAATTTATCCCACCAAATTTGAGCATATTGTTTGAATTGAGCAATGCATAACAGTACCTTTTTTTCATCACTAAAATTATGACAGTTGAACACCGACTCCACCGTCTTCTCCCATTCAAGGTACTCCTCTGGATCGGTTTTGCCATAAAACTTGGGAAGTTTTAATTTGATGCTCCCCACGTTACGATCAATTCTATCATCATAAGGAACTCGTTGTTGTAAATTATGATACCTTCTTCCATGGTCTCTCCCTCGCATCAAGCCACGACCAACCGCATGTGGATTATCCTCGTGGTGATCAGAATTGTCGCCCTCATATTGATCGGTTGAGGGTCTAGGTAGTGGAATCGTCTGTCAAGCTTGATTTTGAATCTCCAATCGTCCTATTCGATCGGTCAACTCTTCTATTCCTCGAATTAGTCTTTCCATAGTTCGTTGTTGTGCTTCTCTCAATCGTGCATCAGTAATGTTAGGATTGTCGTCTGGATTTTCCATGCTACAAAAGGAAGTTAAAAAAAAATAAATAAATAATAATAATAAAAGGACCTCACAAGCGCTCCCTCACGTGTGTTCACTCGTAAACATAGTTCACTCGATTTTAGCACTCAACAATCGAATCAATGTATCACTCCCTTACAAACTCACCCTCACAATTGAGCACACACAAATCAAAAAAAAAAAAAAAAAAAAAAATTGGAATGTGAGACAAGCTATGTTATAGAGCTAAGTGCAATTCAAAGTGAATAGACAGCACACTCAACACATAAACAAGGGTATTAAAGGAGCAATCCGAATAACGACAAAGAAACGAATTAAAGAAAGAAAATGATTAAGGACTAATTTAGACGTAGTAACATATGAGAGTTACATATAATAATCAAGAGGAAAAAAGAAAGACAGTTAACATCAATAAGTTTTCTTTCTCTTTTTTTTTTGTTCGGTAACTGAGTGGCAAAAATCTAATCAATTTACCAACAAGAAAATTGATTTTGAAGATTAGAGAAGAACAAAGTGTTGATAAGATCCAGATCTAACACTTTATAAAATATGTCAACATAAATTAAAGCACAGAACTAATGTGTTTTTTTTTTTTTTTGCTATATAATTTTTAGACAGAATGTGAACTCGCTACACAAACTGAAAAATAAATATATATATATATATATATAGATGAGAATCAAAAGAGATAAACGCAAGGAAACATATATCCGATCTTGAGCCTAAAGCTCTGATACCAAATGATATGATATGATATCAACCCAAGGGAAAGTATGGAACGGATTACCTTGATGATCAAGATCAAGAGTAAAGAAAACTCGTTTCTAAACTCGTGATTCGAATCACTCCACAAGTGGTTTGATCAATACCACTTGAATGACTCAAGCATGCAAGTTCTAAACACAAGAATTTGCAAAGAAAAACTTAGCTCTCAACAAAGCTTAAGTAGAAATTCTATTCTTAATTCCAAAATCTGATGTCTCTAATCAAAGAAAAGAAGGCTTTATATAGCCTTTACAACCTTAACCTATGTGATACATAACTCCCAAATTAAATGGGCTAGTAAATGAGAAATACCCATAACCTCCATATTAAAATGGCTAGTTAATGGTGGAATATGGTAACCTATGTGGGTTACAATATAACCTTAACTCCTATATTTATGACCAACAAATATTTAAATTATAATTAAATAGTGCAATGAATGAAAGGTGCTTATTAGTCATATTTAGACTAATATCATAAATTCAGCTGAGTTCATTAAATGCAACTTAAAGTGCATTTAATTCATCTCTTTCTTGAAGCTCAACTTTGCACAACACATAAGGGAGGTCTCCAACGTATTCTAGAATTTCCTTTGATGAGCTCACCATAGCTTGAATATAAGTGTATAAGGTTTGTTGTAGCTTCTTGGCTCTCATCCTTGTAATTGGACCTTCAGGTATGGAAATTCCTTGGTCGTGGTTCATATCAGCATGGGTTTCCTTTGATCAAACATATTGTTTAGAACAAATTTTCCCTTTGATCTTCAAATTTCTCTTCCTTGATTTGAACATTGAGTACCCTTCTTGTGATCAAAGATATGGAATTACCTTCTTCAACATACTCATCATCATATGATGCGATTTCTTCCTCAAGCTGTGAATCATTTTCCTCACATTCATCATCTGAATCAAGTATACCATTCCTTATCACCATAACTCTCTTATTAACACACTCTTTGCTCATGTGTCCAAACCCTTTGCACTTCCAACATTGAATAGAACTAGACTTCTTCTTTACCGTCTTTGAAGCTTCATTCTTTTTACCATTGGAACTCTCAGCCTCCACTCTTTTAGCAGCCACAAACTTTTCTTTTGGTGACATTGATTCATTTCTATTCACAAAACTATCTTTGTTCCAAGTTTTAGAATTTGAAAAGGTGTTAGTTTGTGATGTGTACCTTTTTGAATGCTCCTTTTCTTCCTTCAATTGGTCTTCAATTTTGATAGCATAATGATACATGTCTTCCAGATATGGTGGTGGATTTCTGTCAACAAGATGAGCAATTTCACGATTCAAACCTCCAAGGAATCTAGACATGGTGTCTTCTTCTTCTTCTCGAATGTTTGCTCTTTCCATCATAGTCTCCATCTCTTGATAATATTCAGCCACACTTTTTGTTCCTTGCCTCAACCCTTGCAATTTAGTTTTCAAATTTCTTTCATAATGTTTCGGAACGTACCTTTTTCTCATGGCTTCTTTAAGTTCTTCCTAAGTCTCTATTGGATCCTCCTCTTTTCTTCTTCTCTTGGATTTGAGATGTTGGTACCAATCACTGGCATGATTTGTAAATTCGGCAATAGCAAGTCTCATGTTCTTATTTTCACTATAGGTGATGCAATCAAACACATGCTCTATTTTTCTTTCCCATTGCAAGTATGCTTCAGAATCTGCCGCTCCACAAAAGGGTGGGATTTTGAGTTTAACTCCCCCATCTCTATCTTCATGTACTCTTTCCATCCTTCTAGGTTGCATAATAGTTACATAGTTATTTCTTCCTCTCCATCTTCCTTCAACTTGTCTTTCTTTGTTGTTGTACCCTTGTTGTTGTAGCTGATGAATTATCTAGAAGGTACGATCTCTTTACTTCTCTTGTGCAAAAATTCTTGGATTTGAGCATATTAAACAATTATATAGAGATGACCAAGACTTAACTATTTATGCATCTTGTCTTTCAAAAAAAAAAAAGTTGTGGATGATTATTATGTGTTACATGAATTTTTAATTAAGAAAAGTATGCTTTTTATAAGAGATTTGCTTTTGAGAAAAGCACCGGTTAGAACTTTAATGGACATCTTAAGATTAATAAAGTTTATAAGATTTTGCATAAACACAACTTTTGGCCGAAGATGAAGCACGATGTCCATAAGTTTTGTAGCAAATGTTTTAAACGCAAAGAAGCTAAATCTAGATCATAACCAAACGGGTTGTATACTAGGAATGTACCTAACAAACTTTGGACTAATATATCTATGAAACTTTGGACTAATATATCTATAAAATTTGAATGTAGCTAAATCTTGACGTTGTCGTGGGGAATTCCCCAATTCGATGGTTGGGAACCGAATTTGCGACACTGGCGCGTTTTCAGTTGCGTTCTGGGGTGGTAACGAAATGCCGGCTCCCAAGAGCCGGGATTTTTCGCGCGCATGCGAAGAAAATATTTCTTGGCGTTGTGTTGGGGAATGCCCAAATTCGATGGTTGGGAACCAAATTTGCGACACCGGCGCATTTTCGGTCGCGTTTGGGGGCGGTAACGAAATGCCTGCTCCCTAAGAGCCGGGAGATTTCACGCGCATGCGTAAAAAATATTTCTTTGCGTTGTGGTGGGGAATGCCGCAATTCGATGGTTGTGAACCGAATTTGCGACACCGGCGCATTTACAGTCGCGTAATTGGGCGGTCCGAAATGTCAACTCCCCGGGAGACGGGATTTTTAGCGGCCATGCGATGAAAATATTTCTTGACATTGTGGTAGGGAAATACCCCAATTCGATGGATGGGAACCGAATTTGCGACACCGGCGCGTTTTCGGTTGCGTTATGGGGTGGTAACAAAATTCCCGCTCCCTGGGAGCCGGGATTTTTCGCGCGCATGTGAAAAAAATATTACTTGGTATTGTGGTGGGGAATGCCCCAATTCGATTGTTGGGAACTGATATGAACCACAACCAAGGAATTTCCATACCTCAAGGTCCAATTACAAGGATGAGAGCCAAGAAGCTACAACAAACCTTATACACTTATACTCAAGCTATGGTGAGCTCATCAAAGGAAATTCTAGAAGACGTTGGAAACCTCCCTTATGTGTTGTGCAAAGTTGAGCTTCAAGAAAGAGATAAATTAAATGCACTTTAAGTTGCATTTAATGAACTCAGCAGAATTTATGATATTTGCAGAATTTATGATATTAGTCCAAATATGACTAATAAGCACATTTCATTCATTGCACTATTTAATTATAATTAAAATATTTGTTGGCCATATTTAAGCTAGTTTTAAATATAGGAGTTAAGGTTATATTGTAACTCACTTAGGTTACCATATTCCACCATTAACTAGCCATTTTAATATGGAGGTTATGGGTATTTCTCATTTACTAGCCCATTTAATTTGGGAGTTATGTATCACATAGGTTAATGTTGTAAAGGCTATATAAAGCCTTCTTTTCTTTGATTAGAGACATCAGATTTTGGAATTAAGAATAGAATTTCTACTTTAGCTTTGTTGAGAGCTAAGTTTTTCTTTGCAAATTCTTGTGTTTAGAACTTGCATGCTAGAGTCATTCAAGTGGTATTGATCAAACCACTTGTGGAGTGATTTGAATCACGAGTTTAGAAACGAGTTTTCTTTACTCTTGATCTTGATCATCAAGGTAATTCGTTTCATACTTTCCCTTGGGTTGATTCCATATTAGGAACGAATTTGCGACACTGGTGCGTTTTCGGTCACTTTCAGGACGGTAACGAAATGTCGAGATTTTTCGCGCGCATGTGAAAAAAATATTTCTTGGCGTTGTGATGGGGAATGCCCCAATTCGATGGTTGGGAACTGAATTTGCAACACCAGCGCGTTTTTTGTCGTGTTCTGGGGCGGTTCCGAAATGTCGGCTGCCGGGGAGCCGAGATTTTTCGCGCACATTCAATAAAAATATTTTTCGGCATTGTGGTAGGGAATGCCCCACTTCGATAGTTGGGATCCGAGTTTGCGACACTGGTGCGTTTTCGGTCGCGTTCAGGGGCGGTTCTGAAATGCCTGCTCCCCTTGAGACGTAATTTTTCGCGTGCATGCGAAAAAAATATTTCTTGGCATTGTTGTGGGGAATGCCCCAATTCGATGGTTGGGAACCGAATTTAGACACCGGCACGTTTTCGGTGGCGTTCTGGGGCGGTAACAAAATTCCGGCTCCCTAAGAGCCGGGATTATCACACGCATGCAAAAAAAATATTTCTTTGCGTTGTGGTGGTGAATGCCCCAATTCAATAGTTGGGAACCGAATTTGTGACACCGGCGCGTTCTGGGGCGGTAATGAAATGCTGGCTCCCTAAGAGCCGGGATTTTTCGCGCGCATAGGGAAATAATATTTCTTGGCGTTGTGGTGGGGAATTGTTAAGCGCCAACAATGCTAGATTTTGCAAAGCTAGGGATCCTTCTAGAATCCTTGCAACGTTCACAGAGAAAGCTAACTTAACGGATTGATTCCAACCAAGAGTTGGTTAGAAGATGAATGACTCTTAGATCGAACTTGGAATCTATGATGGTCACTCTTAGATTCCAAGACGACTCACTCCAGAATTAGCTTGATCAAAACTAATTCAATGAATCGGTTTAAACATCAAACCTAAAGCAAGGTTTGAAAAACAATAACACCAAAATGGTATTAAGAAAACACAAAGGTTTTGTTTGTATTCAACAATTGATACCCAAACATGGATATTACCTGCCTTTAAATAGGCTAAAATGATAACCCAAACATAATAAAGTTCATCTACCAACTACAAACTTCAACTACCAATAAAAGCTAGTAAATACAAATTGCAGAAAATAAGGCATTCATAAATTGTCTTAATTGCTACCAAAGGCAAAATCTTCTAATCACTTTCCAATGTCAGCCACTCCATTATTTTCTTGATTGGATACTTGAATCTTCTTTGTATTCTTTCTTGTAATTGCTCCTTCGAGTCCATGCAAATGATCAGCTGTCGGATTCGTATCAAGAATGCCCCAATTCGATGGTTGAGCATCGAATTTAACACACCGGCGCGTTTTCGGTCGCATTCTAGGGCGGTAACGAAATGTTGGCTCCCCAGGAGCAGGGATTTTTTGCGCTCATACGAAAAAAATATTTCTTGGCGTTGTGGTGGGGAATGCCCCAATTCGATGGTTGGGAACCGAATTTGTGACACCGACGCGTTTTCGGTCGTGTTCTGGGGCGATTCTGAAATGTCAGCTGCCCGGGAGCGAGATTTTTCGCGCGCATTCGATAAAAATATTTCTTTGCATTGTGGTGGGGAATGCTCCAATTCGATAGTTGGGAACCGAATTCTATATTTTAAAAATATTTCTTTTTGTATTCCACCATGTTATAAAAATGAATATTACATGCCTTTATATAGGCTAAAAATATAACCCTAACATAATAAAGTTCAACCACCCACTACAAATTACTAATAAATGCTATTAAATACAAATTGAAAAAAATAAGGCATTCATAAATTCTCTTAATTGGTAGTTCAACTACCAAAGACATCTTCTAATCACTTTCCAATGTCAGCCACTCTATTATTTTCTTGATTTGATACTTGAATCTTCTCTGTATTCCTTCTTGTAATTGCTCCTTCGAGTCCATGCAAATGGTCAGCTATCGGATTCGTATCATCTAATCAAAGAAAAGAAGGCTTTATATAGCCTTTACAATCTTAACCTATGTGATACATAACTCCCAAATTAAATGGACTAGTAAATGAGAAATACCCATGACCTCCATATTAAAATGGCTAGTTAATGGTGGAATATGGTAACTTAGGTGGGTTACAATATAACCTTTAACTCCTATATTTAAAACTAGCTTAAATATGACAAAGAAATATTTAAATTATAACGAAATAGTGCAATGACTGAAATGTACTTATTAGTCATCATTGGATTAGTTTCATAAATTCAACTGAGTTCATTAAATGCAACTTAAAGTGCATTTAATTCATCTCTTTTTTAAAGCTCAACTTTGCACAACATATAAGGAAGGTCTCCAACGTCTTCTAGAATTTTCTTTGATGAGCTCACCATAGCTTGAATATAAGTGTATAAGGTTTGTTGTAGCTTCTTGGCTTTCGTCCTTGTAATTGGACCTTGAGGTATGGAAATTCCTTGGTCGTGGTTCATATCAAAAGTGGCGATAACTAAAATACTATAGGAATAAATAGTTATTCTAGGATTAGTGTTTAAGTCAAGAATGTCTTGGTTTAGTAAAGGAGTGATTGATTGCCCCTCGGTAGCAGTTACTCTGACTCACTAAAGTATCGTTGCAAATTAATAACTTTTGGGTACATTATTACATTTGCTAAACCTGATTGGATTAAAAAGGATTAAGTCAAATCACTAATAGAATTTTCTTTATATCACAGCATGACAAGCTCAATAGTATAATTACTCGCTTCTGAGAAATTAAACAGCGACAATTACGCAACTTGGAAATCAAACCTAAACACAATACTTGTAATTGATGATTTAAGGTTTGTTTTAACTGAGGAATGTCCTCCAAACCCCAGCTCAAATGCAAACCAAACAGTTCGGGGTGCATATGACAGATGGATAAGGGCAAATGACAAAGCCCCACGGTACATTTTAGCCCGCATATCTAATGTTTTGGATAAAAAACACGATATTATGGGTACTGCTAAAGAGATTATGGAATCTCTGAAAGGGATGTTTGGACAACCGTCCTTCTCCCTTAGACATGACCCCATAAAATACGTTTATAACTGCCGTATGAAAGAAGGGACCTCAGGTTAGAGAACATGTCCAGGACATGATGGTCCATTTCAATGTGGCAGAAGTAAATGGAGCTGTCATTGATGAGAAGAGTCAAGTCAGTTTTATCAGTCTCTTCCGAAGAGCTTCTTCTAGTTTCGCACGAATGCGATGATGAACAAGATAAAATATAACTTGACTGCTCTTCTCAATGAGCTACAGACTTATCAGTCCCTCTTAATGAACAAGGGACTAGCAGGAGAAGCAAATGTTGTTGTCTCTAAGAAATTACTACGAGGATCGTCCTCCAAAAATAAGTCTGGTCCTTCAACTTCTAAAAATGTTTCGATAAAGAAGAAGGGTAAGGGGAAAGACAAGATTTCTACTGACCGCAAATGCAAGGTTCAAAAAGCAGATAAAGGAAAATGTTTCCATTGCAACGAAAAAAGGCACTGGAAAAGAAACTGCCCAAAATACCTTGTAGAGAAGAAAGCCGAAAAAAACACAACAAGGTAAATATGATTTACTAGTTGTAGAAATATGTTTAGTAGAGTATGATAACTCAACTTGGATACTAGATTCAGGGGCCACTAATCATATTTGTTCTTTTTTCCAGGAAACTAGCTCCTGAAGAAATGCTTGCGGACGGCGAGATAACACTCAGGGTTGGAACATGAGAGGTTGTCTCAGCAAGATCAGTAGAAAATTTAAAGTTGTTTTTTGGAGATAGATTCATTATATTAGATAATGTACTTTTTGTTCCTGAAATGAAAAGAAATCTAATATCTATCTCTTGTTTATTAGAACAATTGTATAAAGTATCTTTTGAAATTAATAAAGTGTTCATTTGCAAAAGAGGTATTCATACTTGTTCCGCAAAACTAGAAAACAACTTATATATGTTAAAATCGAGCGAAACAAAAGCTATTTTAAATACCAAGATGTTTGAAACAGCTGAAACTCAAAATAAACGACAAAATATTTCTCCTAATACCTATCTTTGGCACTTAAGACTAGATCACATTAATCTCAATAGGATTGGGAGATTGGTTAAAAGAGGACTTCTAAATGAGTTAGAAGACAACTCTTTACCTCCATGTGAGTCTTGTCTTGAGGGTAAAATGACTAAACGACCTTTTTCCGAAAAAATGTTATAGAGCCAAAGAAACCTTAGAACTCATGCATACAGATCAACTATTAAAGGCATTGCAAGAGTTGTAACATTCATACTTTATGGCCATAATTAACAATTATGTAATTGTAACCTAAAGTAAATAAAATTTGTCTTAAAATATATTAATGAAATACAATAACTCTAAATTGTAACTTACCCAAAATTTATAACAATGAAACTTCTTCTTCAATGTGGCATGAATTGGAATATCTTTCTGATAATTTCAACAACATTTTCTTCACATTTTCATTGAAGTATATTGTATGATTGATGTCTCTTGGTTCATATCATTCTCCACTTCTTCAAGAGGATTCGTCATCGAATCTATTTGTGAAACTTTGCGGCAAAAAATAAGTCACCCTCACAACACTCTCTCACGTGTATACACTCAAGGGATTTTAGGTCACCATGTTTGCACTCATTTACACAAATGAAGCTCTCATTCTCACCTCTCAAAATTTTCAATAGAGCCAAGATTCGATTTTAAACTCTAGGTCGATTAAAAACTAAAAAGATAAAAATCAAATTGAAAAAAAAACACAAAGGAAACATATATCCGATCTTGAGCCTGAAGCTCTAATACCAAATGATATGATAAGGAATCACTACAAGGGGAGTAAGATTCGGATTACCTTGTTGATCGAATATCTCAAGGCAAGAACATTGTTTGAGATTCGAATCACTCCACAAGCAAGATCGATCTTGTCTAGCTTGAATGATTCTTATTGATCAAATATCTCAACGCAAGAACACTTGTTTGAGATTCGAATCACTCCACAAGCAAGATTGATCATGTCGAGCTTGAATGATTCTACATGCAACCTAAACTACATAGGATTGCAAAGAAATTTAGCCATTGGCTAAAGAAAGCACAAATGCTCCTTTTAATTTATTTTCCAAGTCTACTTACAATTACAACATACATGGCTTTATATAACCTCAAAATGAAACTATTAAAGGCATTCCAAGAGTTGTAACATTCATACTTTATGGCCATAATTAACCATTATGTAATTGTAACCTAAATGAAATAAAAAGTGTTAAAATATATTAATAAAATACAATAACTCTAAATTACTCTTGAATGTGGCATGAATTGGCATGAATGTGGCATGAATTGGCATGAATGTGGCATGAATTGGAGCTTATAACTCTAATAAAAAGTCCTAAATGGTAATCCACCCAAAATTTATAACAATGAAACTTCATTCTTCTTGAATGTGGCATGAATTGAAATATCTTTTGATAATTTCAACGACATTTTCTTCACATCTTCATTGAAGTATATTGTATGATTGATGTCTCTTGGTTCATATCACTAGGTCTATAGTGGAGTGACCTATAGTTAATGAACGGAAATTGATTAATTAAAGAGTTTAATTAATTAATTTTATATCATTGGAGCTTATAATCTGTAGGTCCATAAAGTCCTTTTGCTAGCTCATAGTAACGTTAAAATGTTCAATTTATTTGAAAGAAAATTTGAAGGGTTCAAATTGATATTTAATATATTAGATATATTAAATATAAAGGAGAAAATAAATTTAATTTGAAATGTTAAATTAATATTTAATATATTAAATATATTAAATAAATATAGAAAATATATTTAATTAGAGGGGTTCAAATTAATATTTAATATATTAGATATGTTAAATATAAATGGAGAAAAATATATTAATTTGAAGGGTTCAAATTAATATTTAATATATTAGATATATTAAAAGAGAAAAATATATTTATTGTATTTGATACTATTAAATATTAAATCAATTAATGTATTTTGATACATTAAATAAAAATATATTTAAAATTTGAATGAGATTCAAATTAATTAAATATATATTAGGATATCTTATAATATCTAAATATGATTTATATAAGGCATTATATCCTAATATATTAAATATACAAATTAAATATATATTAGGATATCTTATAATATTTAAATATGATTTATATAAGACATTATATCCTAATATATTAAATATACAAATATATTATTTGGTAAAGATTTTCCGAGTCACTAAATAAGACCCTCGGGTTGAGCCAAAGATAGATCAATCTCTCCCACTTTCTCTGGAGAATGAAATTACATCTCTAAAGAATTCTCGAAACTCTTTCTTCTTCTCCAATCCCTTTGGGATTTTCTTTCAAGAGGCTCCCACAAGCTTTGACTTTGTGTTCGAGTCATAGCAAGGAAGATTTTGTGGAATGTTGAAGAACTTCTGCATGATTGGAATACTCCAAGGAGTCTTACAAGCTAGGGTTTCTACAAAGGTAGAGTTCTTACTCTCGTATTTATTGCTTTTGTTTTAATTCATAATAAAATCAAAACGGTTCCCAATGCTTCCGCTACGTGGATGAAGAGTTCATTCCCTTCAGAAAGACAGGACGCTATAATTGTGCATTGACTACAAAGCGCTAACTAAGGTGACGGTATGTAATAAATACCCATTGCCTATTATATCCTACTTGTTCGATCAACTCTACGAAGTTAGATACTTCACAAAGTTGGACCTACGATCAGGATATTATCAAGTACGCATCGTCGAGGTTGACAAACCCAAGACAACCTACGTGACAAGATATGGACCTTTTGAATTCCTGGTAATGCCCTTTTGATTGACGAATGCTCCCACTACATTTTATACCCTAATGAACCAGGTTTTTCACGAATACATGGACTAATTCGTCCTGGTTTATCTAGACGACATAGTTGTATACAGTGCCACGCTATAGGAACACAAAATATATCTCCTTCTAGCCTTCAAGAAATGTAGTAACAAAAATAATTTATTATTCATTTATAAAATTATATATATATATATATATCCTTTTTTTTTCTTTTTTATTTATTTAATGAAAAAGAATTTCGTATGAAATTCTCAACTCCCGGTGGAAACGTTGGTCGAGGTAAAAGCGGACCTTTAAATAGTTGGGCCCCTTAAATAGTTGGGCCCCCGAACGTTGGTCTAGCTATTCATGTTTTAAAAAAGCCTTCATTCGTTACTTTGGAGATAAAACACTTTTTTTTTATATATAAACAATTATAATTAAAACAAAATTCTCAATATATTTTCCTATTTAGTCAATTGGGATTTTGGTCATATTCTCCACATTCTCCATATTTATTAAGTTAGACATAACATTTTGTATCGAGGGAGATCAAATGTAAAATTCAACAAGTTTTTTCTTTAAACATAACCGGCAAAACAAACACAAACATTTCGTAGTCCAATTTTATACAAACCATTGTATAGGATACTCTCACTCACATATCTCCACATAAACGATTTGGATCAAATTATTTGTAACAATTATAAAGTGTGAGTTGTATTAATAATGTTATTAGGATAAACATCCAACCTTATCTTATAGTGTATATTTAAGTTATTATTTGAGCATCATATTGTTCAACATTATATTAATAATTTTGAATTTTATATAATAGATAATGCTAAAGTATAAATAAAATAATTAAAATTATTATTAAAACTTAAGTAATTAATTATGAGGTTTAAGGTATAAATTCTAACACGGAAAACATAAAATAAATACGCAACTTAAATTATGGCTACTTGCCTGAAGACACAAGCTTGATTTTCTATTTTTTAGGACTTTTATTTTTTTGAAATTACTCTCGTGGATCCTAATTCAAGTGAAATTAAGATCATTATTGAAATGGAGGCAAAAATATGACCAATGAGAGTTTGAAATTTCTTTGTCGAGCGAACTCACCTTCCATCAATCAACAATCAAAACGTCAACCTCCTGTGTAAGGATTCAAAAAAAAAAAAAAAATTACAGTCGTCGACAGTCCGGGAATTCCGGCGAGGCGCTGAAATTCTCGGGCAACTCACCAGAAGACATCCAACAAACCACGAATAATTTCCAAACGTTCTCCATGCACGACTACTCGTCATAAGCTCACCTGCAAGAAAAGAAAAAGGAGAAATATAGAAAGAAAACGAGGGAATACAAAGGTTTACCCATCGAACATAAACAAATGTGTATGGACTATCTATTTGTATTTTTTTTATTTTTTTATTCTGATAACAGTATTATGTATCAATTTTAATTGATTTTTTCTTCCAAATCTTTTCTTTTTCTTATCTCTGTATTTTTTTTTTGTTAACCGTTTAATTTTGTTAAAAGATATACTATTATATCTCTCTGCGTAAATTTGTGATATTCGGACGTTGGTTGAAGAGAGATAATTGAGAGGTTAGTGGAGAGAAATAGAGGAGGATTGTAAAAAAAGATATGTTTTTTTAATTATTTTTATTCGTTTATTTATTATTTTAATTGGACTATTACAAATTTTCCTTTTTTAAAGTTACACATCAAGGGAGGACAGTATTTTACCTTGAATTTGTTTATTTTTGTGTTACTAAAACTACTATTGACAACATAGTTAGGCGTCATGCATGTCGAGCCATTCAAATTTTTTTTTACCAAGGTTTTGGTTGAAGCTTTATTGATGTAATGCATTATTTTCCTATCATTTTAAAAATATTTGTCATATGTTTTCCTTGAGTTTTATTATTATTATTGTAAAATAATTTTGATTGAGATTATATTTTACCCTCGAAAGCTTGATTTGAATTGGGATTGGAATTGGAATGTACTTTACACAAGATTCCACGAAAAAGAGAATGTCTTAAGCAGAGAATTGTACTTAAAAATGGAAGCCCTGCCCTCTCACACCCTATTTTGAATCAGTGGTTGTCGTTGTTTCTCTCATACTTGTGTCTATCTCTTGTGAAGTACTTGAAAAAGTCCTTGTTTCTCCAGTAGATTTCAAATTGTTTCTAAATTCGTTGTCCTTACTTTTAATATTTTTTTTATAGGTTTTTTAAAATAGTAATTTCACTCGAGAGTTAATGTTGGTACCAAGAGGTAATTTTATTTCTATGTAGAATAATATATAGTTGTTAAGAGTCGACATAGTTGGTTTCAATCTGCCTTTAAATCCATTATCCCTTCTTTTACCATTTTCTCTAAGGTTTTTCCTTCTTAACTTTTTTGTCGTTTACCCGCACAAACAAATCATATTTCTAACGGATATTTTCTTCTCTTTCATATTATCGTCTTCAATTTATTAAAGTTATTGTCTTCATTTTTTAATTTTTTAATTTTTTTTTTGGCTAATATTCATTAGTTTTTAGTCTCATATAAATATATATACTCATTTCACCATCTCGATATTTCTATTTCAATTACGTTGCACACAACCATTAATGTAATACATAACTCCATATGAACTTTTGTCGCGGGTAATATACTTCAATGTGTATATCTTCATTTCACAAACCTTTATATATTTCATTATTGTTATTAAAAACAATAATAAAATCATAGCAATAGTAATATCATTTGAGAAACATCTAATTTGATGAACTTAAAAGCTTTTGAGTGCTGCTCAAAATTCGACACTTCTTAATTCAGGAAGGATATTATGGGATTGAATAGTTTTAATCTTAGAAATATTTAATACTTTCTTTTCTGCTTCAATTCCCTTTGTTCCCACTTTTGATTTAATATTCCCACAACACTTGTTTTAATTAATTTTGGTTTTCTCCTGAAATCTTACATTTTAAAACAAAAATAAGTATTTTCTTCTTGATGTTCTAAAATTTTGCTTCAATCCATCCCTAATTTGCTTTGCTCGAGTGTTAAAATTTGTCCGGATTATAGACCCATTAAACTTATTCTAAGTAGTAGTTGTCATCTAGCATATGATTGTAAAGGCAATATATGCCTCATAAGTATTAAACCAAAACTGTATTTTTCCGAGCAATATATGCCTCATAAGTATTTAACCAAAAGTGTATTTTTTCGAGCAATATATGCCTCATAAGTATTTAACTAAAAGTGTATTTTTCCGGTAAGTATCTCTTGGTCATTAAAGTCGTTAAAGTTATAGAATTTTTCATCGACCGGGTCTTTTGATTGCGGTCTTGCCCATTAATAAAAATACACTCTGGGTTCTCCATAAATAACAAATCATATATATATATATATATATATATATATATATATATAACACTTTTTAACAATTATTTTTCTTTTTAATCATAAATATAATAATAAATACACTAGTAGAAAGTAAAAATTAAATTTCATAAATTTACTCGTTTTAATTTATCGATTTGATAAATGAATGTAATGTAGAAAAACAAAAGTTAAATTTCATAAGTTAACCGTTTGTAATCATATGAAAAATTACGATAAAATAAATAAAAAAAACCAATAAAAGATTCAATTATTAATAATATATTCTCAAATGAAAAAAGAAAAAGAAAAAACAAACAAGGAGAGTGCAGGAGGCTACACGTGGACAGCAATATAGCCGTTGGACGCTTCTCAATTTGTTTGCATTTATTTTGTTTGCATTTATTTGGTCTGTAGAGGTCTAGAGGAGGAGGAAGTGGGCATGCAAAACAAGCTTCCCCTCGAATTCTCTCGATTCCTTTTCCATTCGATTTCACGCCCCTCCTCCCTTTCCTCTCTCTCATTGCCCCCCTCCGATCTTCCACTTCCGCCCATCTGCCCTCAATTCAACCACCGCTGTCGATTCCTGGCTATCTCTTCTATCTAACCGCATATCGGAGGCCGAATCATTTGCAGATTACAGCTTCTCCAAGATCTCCGCAATTTATCGGAGGAAGCCTCTCCTTGTTCTTCGGAGACTCGCCTCCACTTTCGGCCGATCGTTAGGTTTTCCATTCATCGATGATTTGAGGGAAAGGAGGTGAGGGCTTACTTTCCCTCTTGGTTGCAAGTCATTGCTTTAGGTCCTCGTTATTTATTTCCATCTGCATGAGTTTTGGTTTGTAATTTTCATGAGTTATTTGCAGGTCAGAGCTGCTGAACTTAGGAGGAATATATTTTCGAATCTCAGTCTGGTATACTCACAAACATTTTTTCCTGATTTATACTGCACATTTGTTGCTTAATCGAGTATCATATTTGCAGTACAACTGAGATTCTTTTCATAAAATGTCCTGATTCTTACAGGTGTTCATAAGTTTGACCCATTTTTGACAAAAATACCGTACAACAATTTTAAGATGCTCCATCTGTTAAGAATGAGAAAAATAGAATTCGATCCAATTTGGATCGAAGGTGGGCATTCTCATTGATATTCACAACCTTTAAATAGGATACAAGCTACCAACTAATACTTACAAATAAGGAAAAGGAAAGAATATTAAGATATATCTATGATATATTCCATAACTAAATATATTCTCCAAATATTATATCTCAACACTCCCCCTCAAGTTGGAGAGTGTATGTTAATTACATCCAACTTGTCTGTAAGTCAATAACACCCAAGTTGTGTTGTCTTTGTGAGGAGAGGGTAGGTCAATAACACTCAACTTGTCTTTGAGAAGAGAGTGTAGGTCAATAACACTTTTGTCTTCCCAGTAGTGAAAATATCCGTCAAGTTAACTCTAAACAAATATTTGCTGATGATTTGGACACATTGGTTTGTTTTTTAGACTTTATTGAATTTCCAGAAAGATGCAAAACCAAAAAGTCTGCCTTTGATTGGTTTGCATTTTGAGACTTCTCAAGAAATTATTGAATTTCCCAAAAAGATGCAAAACTCAGAAATAGACCGCCTTTGATGTATCTCAGAACTTGAAGAGCTGCTTCTTGATTTATGCATTGGTAATTTGTTCCATTTAATTTGATTGGAACAAGTGAATATCCTGGCTGATGAGAGTGATGAATATAATAAACATCCGGAGTTTTGAAGTTGGATAATAACACTAAGATCGATGCTCTGGATCACTTGAGAGGTTGTGAAAGAAAATACGAATATCTTGAATATGCCACCTTTGAGCTTGGTGAGAAATTTGAAGATGCTTATAATGTATTCTTGATATTGGATGATCGAGAACAGTTTGCCAACCACAGTTCTCGGTCTAGTAGAGGTCTAGTAGAATGATTGAGATTCGGAAGCAATGGCAATGGTTTGGAAGCTATTGAAAGCAGGAAGTTGTGGTTGTTGTGATACTCGATTGGACTTATCACGATGAAACTTATCACGATGGATGATCGGCGGCGGTAAAGGCTTCAATGATTGAGTTAGGGTTTGGCTTTAGGTTTAATACTCCCCTTGAGCTCTGATACCAAGGGGGAGATTAGGAATACCAAGGAGGTTTAATACTCTCCCTTGTACTCTGATACCATGTTAAGAATGAGAAAAATAGAATTGAGATAGAAGGTGTGTATTCTCATTGATATTCATAACCTTTAAATAGGATACAAACTACCAACTAATACTTACGAATAAGAAAAATATAAACTAATTAAATATTGAGATAAAATAAAATATACTACAAATCAAATCATAAATGAAAGAATATTAAGATATAATATCTAAGATATATTCCATAACTAAATATATTCTCCAAATATTATATCTCAACACCATCCCTTCTCTTCCATTCTCTTCCATGGCTTTCTTTCTTTCTCCAGCTGCTTTCTCTCTTTCTCTCGTTCTCTCCTTTCTCTTTTTGTTGGTTCTGGAAAATACCCTCTGGGCAGTGAACTAATAACTGTAAAGAATCATTCCTCTTGTTTTTTTTTTTTTCATTTTTGCAAGTTTCTTGGTATAAAGGATGAAAAAACTGTATTGAACAAGGTTTGTTAATTATTTAATTGCATGAAGACTCTTATTAGTTCATCCTTCCTTCTTTGTTTTAGCTTCGTCCTTCTTTTTTGTACTTTTGTCCTCGGTTATGCATTTTAATTGGCAGATTTATGACTGATATTGATAGTAAATTCCTTTTAATGAATCCAATCTTTTCACCATAATTCTTGTCTACTTGTGACTTTATTTCATTATGATTGTCTAGCAGGAGTACATCAAGATTGTCCAGGTTGTCTTATTTGAAGCGGTAAGTATTAAATTAATTTCTTCAAAACTGCTAAATAATTCTTATGATGTCATTATGACATTATAGTTTAATCTTATAGAATTATTTCACTTTTTGTAGTTCTCTTATTGTGTATATATAATCAGTCTAGGTACTTAGGACAAGATTGCAAGGTAAATTGGGTAGTTGCCATTGAAATTGTATGGCCATCGGTGTTTGCTTTGGATATTGGTAGACCTTTTAGTCAAGTAAAAATATGTAGTTACAATTTTACCAACTTATTAGCTTTACCATTGAAAGTTGGTAAAATTGTAACAAGACTATGTGGTTACTAAACTATCTTTTAAATAAACCATGGCATTTATTAACTAACTCCATTGCCACGCACAAAAGGTTTTTTTGTTGAGGTTGAAGCACCACCATGTCGTGTCATATTCATGCAGCGTCCATATTTGTGCTTCTTAGTGTTTGATTCTTGTTCAAAATCATATTTGTGCTTCTTAGTGCTGGATTCTTGTTCAAATTCGTACACTGGGAAGGCAGGGGAGAGAAATTGAGAGAGAAAGAAGGATGGAGAGAGAAATGAAAGGAAGATTGAGAACTAGAAATGTATAGAGAGCAAAGGAGTTAGAGATAGATAAAGGTCAAGAGTGAGAGTGATATATAAATAGAAGAAAAGGAGTGATAAATATAAAAAGTATGTGTGAGTGAGAAATATACAATTTTACCAACTTATTAGCTTTACCATTGAAAGTTGGTAAAATTGTAACAAGACTATGTGGTTACTAAACTATCTTTTAAATAAACCATGGCATTTATTAACTAACTCCATTGCCACGCACAAAAGGTTTTTTTGTTGAGGTTGAAGCACCACCATGTCGTGTCATATTCATGCAGCGTCCATATTTGTGCTTCTTAGTGTTTGATTCTTGTTCAAAATCATATTTGTGCTTCTTAGTGCTGGATTCTTGTTCAAATTCGTACACTGGGAAGGCAGGGGAGAGAAATTGAGAGAGAAAGAAGGATGGAGAGAGAAATGAAAGGAAGATTGAGAACTAGAAATGTATAGAGAGCAAAGGAGTTAGAGATAGATAAAGGTCAAGAGTGAGAGTGATATATAAATAGAAGAAAAGGAGTGATAAATATAAAAAGTATGTGTGAGTGAGAAATATACAATTTTACCACCAACTTATTAGCTTTACCATTGAAAGTTGGTAAAATTGTAACAAGACTATGTGGTTACTAAACTATCTTTTAAATAAACCATGGCATTTATTAACTAACTCCATTGCCACGCACAAAAGGTTTTTTTGTTGAGGTTGAAGCACCACCATGTCGTGTCATATTCATGCAGCGTCCATATTTGTGCTTCTTAGTGTTTGATTCTTGTTCAAAATCATATTTGTGCTTCTTAGTGCTGGATTCTTGTTCAAATTCGTACACTGGGAAGGCAGGGGAGAGAAATTGAGAGAGAAAGAAGGATGGAGAGAGAAATGAAAGGAAGATTGAGAACTAGAAATGTATAGAGAGCAAAGGAGTTAGAGATAGATAAAGGTCAAGAGTGAGAGTGATATATAAATAGAAGAAAAGGAGTGATAAATATAAAAAGTATGTGTGAGTGAGAAATATAGAAAATAGCATAGAGAGTCACCTATGATTGAGCAACCGGAGAGGAAAGAGGAAATTTAAAGACCATTCACAAGGTTGCCTAAGAAGTAACATTTTTAGTTGAGACTTGGAATGTGAACCGTCTTGAAAACAAAAAGGAAACTGGTGAGATACTTATGCTACTAGAGTTGTATGTTGTATTTTCCATGTCAAAGGGATTATCTGTATTATAACCTTGTGATTATTCAACTATGCTAAGAAATTGTACTTAATCTATTTGTGATGTTAATCTACCTACAATGGATGGCTAAAGTTTTCTATGCCCTTCAGCCGCATCAATGCTCCTTCCATATGTTAGTTCTTGAGGATTGAAGTTCTCAAAACGTATTTTCACGAGTTTGTTATGGTAGCTTTTGATGAAATCTTTTGTTTACGGTTATTATTCATATTAGTACAAGGAAACACCTCAAGCTAGTTTTGCAGGCTTTGCAACAACAATAGCTAAATTGAAAAAAAAAAAAAAAAAAAAAAACACAGTTTTGTGCAAACTAGCTTAGATTACCTTGTCCACCAAATGTGAACTTCATTTTACAATTTATCTCTAAATTTATGGCTGCACGTAATGGAGAGCTTTTGTGAAGTTGGAGTTCCCTTTCTGATAAGAATGATGGGAGAGATAGAGATTGGTTTTAGTAAAATTATGAATAACTCAAAAGGTGTATGTACGTACTATTCACCCCACACATGGGCAAGCAATTAATTCAATGTTATTATATTCTAATGCATCCTTATTAGTTCTAGAGTATGTGATTTCCTCTTTCATTTTCTGATTGTATTTTGGTCTTTATAGGTTGTTGCCTTCTTGGGGCTCATATGAATATTCTGTAGGTCCTCTATTATTTCTATCTGTTTACATTTGTATGAGTTTTGGTTTGTAATTTCCCTGAGTTCTTTGCAGGTAAGGGCTCCTGAACTTATGAGTTTTGGTGGAGCTTGGTCGGGTATATTCATAGCACTTTTCTTGATTTATACTGCATATTTGTAGCTTTATCGAGTATTGTATTCGTAGTACAACTGAGTTTCTTTTCATAAAACGTCCTAATTCTTATTTGCGAATTCTGAGTCTGACCCATTTTTGATAAAAGTACTGTAGAAAATTTTAAGATACTCCATCCCTTCTCTTCCATGGCTTTCTTTCTTTCTTTCTCCCGCAGCTTGCTCTCTTTCTCTCGTCTCTCTTTTGGTTGAATTTGAGAAATACACACTGGGCAGTGAGCTAGTGGATGTAATGAACATTTCCCGTTGGTTCTGTATGAATTTTTTTTTTATGCCAAGAATTATTCCACTTCTTGTAGTTCTCTAATTGCATATTTTCTGATAGGAAGGTACCTTTTGGAACTTTGATTGAAATGTAAAACGAAGTTGGTATGCCCATCGGTGTTTGCTTTGGATATTGATAGACATTTTAGTCAAGTAAGAATATGTTGAGTTCCTAGTTTACAATACTTTTATAGCTTTGTTAGCTTTATTGTTGAAAGTTGGTTAGATTGTAACAATATTATGTAGCCATTAAAGTATGTTCGTTCTTCAATATGTCAAAATAATTAATCTATTTTGAGTATATGTGAGTGCAAAATATAGATTTAACATAGAGAGGGCCAATGATTGGGCGGAATTTAAGAACCATTCACAAGACTGCCTAAGGAGTACTTTTCGGAGTTGAGGACTTATGCTATAATTGTATATTGTGTTTTCCATATCAGTTGGATTACCCATATTGTAACCTTGTGATTGAATACTATGCTAAAGAATGGTACTTATAAATAAGTTAATATGTTAATTTGCGTACCACCATATTCAAGTTGAATGGATGGACATTCACGAAACAACATTATGTGTTCATAAATGATGTTAAAGTTTTATTGATGATTCCAAGTCTCATGAATGCTCTTTTCATATTTTAGTTCTTGAGGATTGAAGTTCTCGAAGTAGTAGCTATGGATAAAAGAAAAAACACATAGCTTTGTCCAAGCAAGCTTAAATTACTTTGTCCACCAAATGTGAGCTTCATTTTATAGTTTGTCTCTAAATTTATTGTTGCAGATAATGCAGAGCGTTATTGCGAAGTTCGAGCTCCCTTTGTGATAAGAACGACTGCAGAGCCTTATTGCGAAGTTAAAAGCTCCCTTTGTGATAAGAACGACTGCAGAGCCTTGTTGCAAAGTTAGAGCTCCCTTTGTGATAAGAACAAACTGGTAGAGATAGAGATTGGTTTTAATAAAATTGTGGATGACTCAAAGGTTTATGTATGTAGTATTCACCCAATTTTATGGACAAGCAGGCAATTCAATGTTATTATTTTCTAGAGTATGTGATCTTCTCTTTCATTTTCAGATTGTTTTGATCTTGATAGGTCCTTGCCTTCCTTGCAGCTATGGAACAATGGTTGAGCAGTTTCCTGGGGCCTCATTTGAATATTTTCTAGAGGTAACTTTCTCTTGCATTATCTCCTAATTTGTAAGACTTTGGTAGGGCTATGGTGGGGATCTGGAGGCTTTCATATTTTTCTATTCCAATTTTTTTTTAATCTTTACCTTTTGTTAGCATTTAAAAAATGACCAGAATTGTGTGTGATGGTTACTTGCGTTGCTCAAAGTTTCCAAGTTTATTTTATGTAAACAGATATAACTATTTATGAAAAACCTTTTGGCCTTCATAATTAGGTGTAGCTCATGGCCTTTAACTAACTCCTTATGTGGTGTTTTAGTGTTAGCAACTCGGTGGCCATATTTAATATTAGTTTCTTGAATATTCGTTTCTTGGAGATGGTCTATGACTTTCTTATGTATTCAATGGCTTCTAAGGAATTTCTTTTCTTGTGAATCAATGGCAAGTTGGATAATGAAATCCACCCTCCATTAGTTATAGGAGAGAATGTCTTTCTGGGCCCAATTTAGTTTCAAGTATATCATGTATTTGTCTCATTTTCTTTAACCGTCTACGTATTTCTTTTGCATTGTTGTTAGTATGAAGCAAAGCCTATTTTTCCTTGTTCAGAAGTTACACATGAGGGGATCATCACACTACTAAACATGATTTTACCTATTTTTCTCTTACTTTACAAAAAGCTTGATTTTACCTATTTTCCTTGTGGATGTGACAATTGTTAGCTTCAGGATTCTGTAACGGTTAATAATTTAGATCAAGATTTTTTTTTAATAAATTTTTTTTGGTTGTTTTTGTTACTGACCTCGTCATTTAAGTATCTTGCTGTACCACCATCCGACTCCTTTTCACGTGGAGTGTTAGTCTCCTTTTCTCAAGCCTCAGTAAGCATTTAAAATTTCTTCTCATAGCACGGCAGGAGATTTGGTATGTGGAGAGATACATTTAATTCCCTTGTCCAAACACTCTCTCACTCCTTTTCATATGGAGTGTTAGGCTTGTCTTATTTGAGATGATAATTGCAATGGATGTGTTTGTATAACGACCCAGATCCACCGCTAGCAGATATAGTCCTCTTTGGGCTTTTCCTTTCGGGTTTTCCCTTTCGGGCTTCTCCTCAAGGCTTTAAAACGCGTCTGCTAGGGGAAGGTTTTCACACCCTTATAAAGGGTTTGTTCTCCTCTCCAGCCAATGTGGGACATCACAATCCAACCCCCCCTTCTAGACTCAGCGTCCTCGCTGGCACTCGTTCCTTTATCCAATCGATGTGGGACTGTCCCCAAATCCACCTCCCTTTTGAGGCCCAGCGTCCTGTGCACACCGCCTCGTGTCTACCCCCCCCCCCCTTCGGGGAACAACGAGAAGGCTGGCACATCGTCCGGTGACTGGCTCTGATACCATTTGTAACGACCCGAAATTTTCTACTTAATTTATGGTCGCTACTGTATACATATCCTAACATTGAATGCGGAAGACTTCATTTGAATTCCATAAAACATATCATTTATCTTAAAACACAGTCATGGACTTACGTGTTTCGAAAACATCACACAACAAAAGACTAAATAAAATAAATAAGCGTTTAAGATAAAAATATCATATTCTAGTCTAAGTCTAAGAAAATAAATACCATTATCATCCTATGCATGTGCCATGGTCTCGAGTTGCGATGTCGTCGTCAGTCGTACAGGAATGCCTTGCCACCTGAAAAATGTAGTAGCACATGACTTGAGTATTTAAAGAAATACTCCGTAAGTGACCCCACCATTGTGGGTTAAATGCAAGAACATGCAAATGCAATGACGGGACCAATCCTTTCAATCTAATTTCCTACGGTGCTGTCCTAACGGGTAATTGGACGTGTACTATATACTCTACACACAGCCCATACGTGCGAGTATGGGCTCACTGGTCAGTTCGCACACCACTGGGCCACTTTCCTTGTCGGGCGGACACTCGTTAGAACTAGTAACCGTCACAGCAGCGCTATGCAAAACATAACGATCATTGTCCTGCCATTGGATGTATGCGTCCGTACCCTCGTGATGGAATAGGGGTATCCTCCCAAATGCATGAGCACACATAATGTATGAGGTCCCCGCTAACATCTTTCATGCTTAACATGTCATTTCTCATTTTTCACTCTACGTATCATACATAATCCTAACGGGGTTACATTTCATTTCATTTATCGTGATATCAAGTCATTCATAACATGCTGTGTACATACAATTTAGAAAACATAACATGCTGTGTACATACAATTTAGAAAACATAACATAACGCTCCATGTTTTTAACATGTCATTTCATAACGTGCAATTCATACAACAATTACCTCAATGGTCACACAAAATAATCTAAACCTAACACATCACATCACAATATATCGTATCATAAACATGTCATATCGTAAACACTAAGTGGTCATATCGTTCCCTAACTTATCATAGCCTTAACGTTCTTATACCTATCACAGTCATATCGTTACGTGAACGTACCTTAGTCATATCATCACAGGAACGTATCCTAACGCTATCGTTCTATCAATTTATCACAAACCTATCCCGTTCTACCCATATCCTAAACATATTCTTTCATCAATCTCTCCTATCCATAGCACTCCGGTATGTTACCTAACCTTAACGTTTCACGAACGTATCTTACTCCTGTCGTTACATTTCGTTTTGTGCATCCTTCTCGTATCCTATCTCAAACATATCCTTGAACACATCGTACCACATTTATTATCAAACAATTCATATATTATAACATAACATAAATATAATATAAGCATACCGATTCACAGATAATTCACACATATCAGTATATATGACACGTGCAGAACCACAGACACGTGTTAACATCAAATATAACCATGCCGATAGTAAAGCCACTTACCTGATTAGTTTAGGCTGGTGTCACCAATTTATCCTTAAAAAAGTTCGGTTTTGTCCTTTGTATCCAAATCAACCTATATGAACCATGACATCAATTTAAATTTAAATTCTCTAAATTTTACAATGATCTATGTGTTAGACTTCATATGAGCATTAGACACTTGAGTAGAGTCTTGGATATATATATAATTCTATTTTATGAGTAGAGTCTTGGATATATATATAATTCTATTTTCATTCAGGGAAGATATTGTTACCGGCAACATTTGAGGGAGTTTTTGGCCTATTTACTCTTTTATCATTTTGTTCAACAAATTTTTCCCTTTCTCCTCCGTATTCATTTATGGAGTTTCTTTCCTGCTTTATCATTTTGTTCATCAAATTTTTCCCTCTTCTCCTGTATTTATTTTAATTTAGATATTATTGGCCAATATTGTCGGTAGATTCTTATCTCCAAAATTTCCCTTTTTCTTTCCTCCTTACTTTCTTACTTCCAAATATTGTTGTTTTATTTTATTGTAATTCTTAACTGGTATTCTTGTCAATTCTTTTATAGATTATTTGGCTACTAATAGAGATTTACTAGAACGTAACTAAAATCTTATTGATTCTATATAAGGAAAATGAGATCTGATTCGTGATTTCTTGTAACAGATTGGATAAAGGGAAAAAAAGAGATCTAAAATATAACTTTACTGGGTAAATCTCTTCCAGGTAAATCTCCAACATCACCTTGTCATTCTAGTTCCTCATGAAGCATTTCTGTTTTTCTTCTTTCTTTTTTTTGTTGCAGGAAACTAAGGAGGGTTTGAGAAGATTGGTTAAGATATGAGGGAGATGGAGCCGCTCTCCCTCTCTTAATTAATTAACTGATTTTATTTTATTTATCATTTTTTTTAATTAACTTATTTTGTTTTATCATTTTATTTTTTTTATTCGTTTGTTTATTTATTTATTTTTGGGCTATTACATCATATACTTATGGAAGAAACTTTCGTCCTCGAAAATGTTTTAATCCTGGGTTTATTTTTGGGCTATTACATCATATACTTATGAAAGAAACTTTCGTCCTCTAAAAGAAACTTTCGTCCTCGAAAATGTTTTAATCCTGGAATAACCCGTGTCCTTGTCCCAAGAGTTCTTTGTTAAGTTTTGAAGTACCACTAACGAAAAATTCTTAACAAGTACGCTCCTCATTCGTATGGACCATAAACATTTCTTTACATGCATAAATCCTTCATAAAATCTTTCATAAATTCTTAACAAGTACGCCTCCATCCATATAGATCATAAAAACTTTGATTTCTTTACCTACATAAGTCTTTCATAAGCATCTAGTTGTGAAGAAAAAAAATTATGAAAATGGTGGAAAAATTTCATAAATACTACCCAAAGGGAGGTGTGAAGTGAGCAGTACAGCGTACCACTTTCCAAGATCCTTGTACATCCTTGAAAGTTGTCCTATTTCATTGTAACTAGATGTTCCAAATGATATAAAAGAATGCTGCTGGTTAGATAAGTTTACTTCTATTTTGAAAGGGTTTTACAAAGCAACATCTCTTCAAGTTCTACAACTTTGCTTTGAGCCAAACTAACACCAAAATTTTTGAAAAATCTCCCCAAAACCTTTGTAGTAAAGAGATATCTCTACGAAATGTGATCCTTGTCTTCTAGCCAACGTCCTTGGCAAGAAACGTATCGTGAGTTTCCAAAATTAAGGATGAAGATCACTGGATAAAAACCATTGTATTAATCCTCCTCAAGGAACCAGCTTGCAATAATCTTATGCCAAAGTTAGTCTCTAGTAAAGGAAATATCTTAATTAGTGCCAACATTCATCTGCTCATTTTGTTAACATTTTATTTATTTGAAGTGCATGACAACTCATGCCTTCCATATATGCTGTATTTCCAATTCCATAATATATAAGTTTATTAATGTTTGATTTCGCATTAGAATATCAGTGAGAATACTACTATCTTTATATGAGCCGGTTATGTGGTGAGATATATGGATATGTGGTGAGATATATGAGCTGGTTATGTGGTGAGATATATGGAGTTTTTAGGAATGCTGTTAGTGTGACCACTCTTCCTAGTTATGAGATGATAATTGCAATGGATGTGTTTGTCTGTCTTTGAAAGAATGTATTAGGAATATGAACATGTTTTAAATTTATAATTTATTTAATCTTCAATATGTAATTATTTTTATATATTGTAATGGAATATTTGAAGATTTATATGAATTTCTTTCGGAATTGTTAATCTTGATACTTGCTATTTGATACAATTTGACGATTTTACAATGGTAGAGAAATGTAGTGCTTTGACTCCAAGAACACAGCCGATGGTCGTTCCAAGAATTCCTCTGTTCGAATTCGCTTTACTCCGCAGGAGCATAAAGGCTATAGGAATAACAGCTCTTGATACTCTTAGGATGCTCTTTCCGGTAGCATTAGGATTCACGTACGTTGGGTAGATATCGTACGTGCACAAGGATGATACACTTATTAACTTGGATGAACCAGCCGAAGTTACAGCCCTGTTGATAGTTAGTTTAGCGAGATTAGCTTTCGGTTTCCCAATCGTGTTTGTTTGGTTGAATTGAATCTTTCTTCCTCTTAACTTACATAATAAAAAGCATGACAAGGAGAAGAACAGATCCTCCTTTTCCCATCAAAGCTATAGCAGTGGCTGTAACTCCTGCAGTTATTGGGATCAAGGGCAAGTGCGCCTAGACCAAGTGAAGTTGCTAAAGAGAATGGAACTGCAAACCAGACCAAACCTCCCACCAAATATCCCTTGTGAGTTGATGATGATGGCCTTGCAGCTATTATACAGTTTGGACTACACCGAATACCCTGGTTTGTTTTGTATAAATTTATCAGCATATTTTTTTTAATGTATTTGGTGTTTATTGAAGGGCAGTATTGACTTTTTTTTCTGTAACATATATGAGTGCTTCCGGTAATTTTACAATAGTTACTATAGAATAGGTAGGAATGGTTGTCAAGGGACCAAACATATATGAGTGCTTCCGCCTTGACCCATCACTGATCATATTTTATTTTTTTTAAACAGCCTTCTCAAACTGCAGTTTTTTTTTTTTTTTTTTTTTTTGAAAGCCAAGCATTAAAAAAATGAAGGAAAACACAAGGGCATACAAATTGGCAATCTATTGCCAGGGGGCTTGCTACATAAATCTGCTTCTTTTGAAGGATAAATAGTGACTGACATTCTTTTGATTCATTTATAAGGAAGGAAGGGCTCTAGGGAGGGATACTTTGTGATGTTTTTCTTTGCCAATGTCCCAGTGAGTGAAGTTTCTCTCATATTAATTTGTTTTGATGCTTATATTTGTTTGCTTTAACTGCTCATGTTCTTCAATTGATGCTTATATTTGTTTGCTTTAACTGCTCATGTTCTTCAATTGTGTTCTCTGATTAGGTCCATAAAAATAACTTTCTTCCGAGATGCATATATGTCGTCATGATGAGACGAATGATGGATGCAATTTTAAATAAGGATGCTATAGACGACAAGGTTAAGTTGTAACTTCCCAACATGAATGTTTTATTATCAGTGGTCCTGACTTGTAGTGATAGTTAAATTCAATTTGCGGCTGACTAAACTAATATTGTCTACAATTATAAAATTCTTTTGGAACAAACATCCAAAGTGATGCATAAAGACACTAGCAAGGGCTAAACCTCCTCTAGCACATGACAATCATCTCTTTTACAGGGGAAAAGAAAGTTAATTTAGCTAATACTCTTATGCCTAAAGCTCTATTACTGCCAATTAACGATATTCTATAAAACCACAAGCATCTATGCAACCACGATTAGTTCTTATGTCCAATAATTATTTGTTAAATGTTCATGAGTGTGTAGCAAGTACTTATTGTGATATGGTCAGTCGATTTCTTTACTTTTTGAGGCATATGCTATTTACTCCTACTGTGGACTTCTCATTTGCTGTTTGTTATTTAATTGTGATCAGAAGACAATTGATAAGCTTCTTGGAAAGCACAGTAGGTCAATTCGGTTTGACTTCTCTCAGGTTAGAATCTATTTTCAAATTGCTTTGCGATCTGCAGTAGAAATTTTGAGGATTGTTGGTTCATAATTATATTTAACAATAAGCTATATAGATTTTTGAGCTGGTGGTGGAAGGTTCAGGATGCACCGGAAGGGGAGGAGTCAGGTCATTGTTCTCCTCTTTGTCTATTATCGTTCAATTCAGTTAGTGTATGCTATCTTATTGTATAACACAAAACTTGAAAAACTTGGCGAGCAAGATTTGTGAGCTTTTTCCCTGACCGAATTCTTATTTCTTGGTCTATCATTGGATAAAGGTAACATGAGTTGAGTAAGGGCTTATTATTGTTGTTCTATATACATCCACACTTTTATGCCCAATATTCAGTTAGATTGTTCAAGTTTCTTTGCCACTTTTTTTCCTTCTCTTCTTGTCATAGAACTTGTACTGTATTCTCCTTTGCAATAATTTATTCTGTACTGAGAATGTTCGCCTATTCGTTTCTTGTGATTTATCTAGTCACTCTTTAACATTTTTATAAACATACCTGCCTTAATGCAGTCCTCTTGTCAATAGGTTCTTGCTAGGTTATCTTTTATTTCTACTATGGGTCATGTGACTAGAGTCTCCCCACAGTTTGAGAAGTCCAGGAAAGTTAGCGGACAAGAGCATTACAACCTAGTCAGGTAAGGATAATCAATAAACATCAATCATGCAAAGATTTATCTTAATAATTATTACTGCTACTTTGGATATCGTTCTTAATGTCTAATTATTGAGAACGATGTCCACAATTATTTCTTTGGTATTGTACCAAATGTTTCTCACTTATTTGTGATATTTATTGCTGTAGTCCCTTTCCAATCATTCAAATCACTCCTCCTCTCAATCTCACTTCAATTTTTGTTGTCACCAACAACTGATATCAGAGCAATCTTGCAGCAGCAAGAATGGCAACAGAAAAACAAGTTGAGAGCTACGTTCATCCCGCCATCCCGAGGTTCGATGGTTACTATGATCATTGGGCAATGTTGATGGAAAATTTTCTCAAATCAAAGGAGTTTTTTGATATGGTGGAGACGGGTTATGAAGAGCCAAATGAAGACGAGGTACTCTCAGCTGGTCAACAGCAACGGTTGGCAGCATCGAAGTTGAAGGACCTGAAGGTCAAGAACTATTTATTTCAGTCCATTGATAGGACTATCTTGGAAACAATGCTTCAGAAGAAGACATCCAAGGAAATTTGGGATTCTATGAGGAGGAAGTATCAAGGCTCAACGAGAGTAAAGCGTGCTCAACTTCAAGCAGTTAGAAGAGACTTTGAAATTCTCCAAATGCAAAAGGGAGAAACGGTGAATGATTATATTGGCAAGGTTATGAGTCTTGCAAGTAAAATGAGGATGCATGGTGATTCAATCACAGATGTTGCGGTCGTAGAAAAGATTTTGCGATCACTAACTCCAAAGTTCGATTACATTGTATGTTCTATCGAAGAAGCAAACAATGTCGAAGAGATGCAAATAGATGAACTCCAAAGCTCCCTGTTAGTACATGAACAGAGACTCAATCGTACAAGTGCAATAGAGGAGATGACAACCTTAAAGATATCCACACCATGTGAAACTTCAAGCCCTAGAGGTAGAGGGCAAAGAAGAGGCAGAGGTCGTGGGAGAGGCAGTCGAGAAAGAAGTGGAGATGTTGGCAGGTCAGCAGATCTAGTCAGATACGATTATGACAACAAAGGCAAGAGACACTTCGACAAGTCTAAGGTGGAATGCTACAGATGTGGACGCCTTTGGACATTACAAAAATGAATGCTATACCAGGTTCCAAAAGAGAAAAGAGATCAATTCAATTTTGTGGAGAGAAGAGAAGAAGAAACATTGTTAATGTCATTCCATGCTATGAAGATTGCAGATCAAGGTGTATGGGTCGTAGACTCTGGATGCAGCAACCATATGACAGGTTGTAAGGAATTCTTCTCAACTCTGGAGGAAAATTTTCATACTACGGTTTCTCTTGGCAACAATTCAACTATCCAAGTGATGGGGAAAGGAATCGTAGATATCAAGACTAGAAATGGCTTTGTAGAGTCTATTTCTAATGTATTCTACATTCCTGATCTGAAGGCCAACTTACTTAGTATCGGTCAGTTACAAGAAAAAGGGTATGTGATCACATTCCAAAATGATGAATGTGAGATTTATGACTCTAAAAGAGGATCGATTGCTAAGATGAAGATGACCACCAACTGTCTATATCCGTTGACGTTAAATATCGTTGCCAAAAGTTTGATGGTGAAGAAAGAAGATACCACCTGGCTTTGGCATTTTAGGTATGGTCATCTACACTACAAAGGATTAAAGACGTTGTCTTCAAAGAAGATGGTAACTGGGTTGCTAGATATTACTCCTCCAACAGAAATTGCGAGAGCTGTGTAGTAGCAAAACATGAAAGAAATTCTTTTCCATCCGGAAAATTAAGACGAGCTCAAGCAATTTTGGAGTTGATTCATTCAGACATATGTGGTCCCATCTCTCCAGCATCAAATGGTGACAAGAAATATTTCATGACCCTCATCGATGATTTTAGTCGAAAAACATGGACTTATTTCTTGCACGCCAAATCAGAAGCCTTTGATTGCTTCAAAAAAAATTTTGCTACTATGAAGACGGAAACTGGAAGAAGGTCAAGGCTTTAAGAACTGACAGAGGTGGAGAGTTATGCTCGAACGAGTTTATTAAATTTTGTGAAGAGAAGGGCATAAGGAGGCAGTTAACAACATCATATACACCACAACAAAATGGTGTGGCCGAAAGGAAAAACAGGACCATTCTTAACATGGTTCGAAGTTTACTAAATAAAGAAGAAGTCCCGAAGGAATTCTGGCCAGAAGCTGTCGTGTGGTCCGTTCACATTCTCAACCGGAGCCCTACTTTTTCTGTCAGAGATATGACTCCACAAGAAGCATGGAGCGGAAGAAAACCTGCAGTAGACCACTTTAGAATCTTTGGGTGCATGCATATGCACACATTCCTGATGAGAAAAGGAAGAAACTTGAGGACAAGAGTTTGAAGTGTATGTTCCTTGGAGTAAGCGAGACTTCCAAGGCGTACAAGCTCTATGATCCTTTGACAACGAAAAGAAGACTTGGACATGGGAAGAAAAGATCACTGTGAATCAGCAGATTCCTGTAGATCTTGAAGAAGAACAAACTGAAGTCCCTATTCAGCCTCACTATGAGCATGGAGAGAGCTCATCACAAGCTCAACAAGAAGAACCCGTAGAAGAAGATCATGATCATAATCAAAGAAATCCAAGAACAAGAAAGAGACCAAATTGGATGGTTGATTATGAGATGGACTATGAATCAAGTGATAGTACTTATTTTGCATTCTTTATGGATAGTGATCCAATTGTCTATGAAGAAGCGGTAAAGGAGAAGAAATGGAAGGAAGCTATGGACAGTGAAATCAAATCCATAGAGAAGAACAAGACTTGGGAGCTCACTGATCTTCCTAGAGGGTAGAAAACAATCGGAGTAAAATGGGATTTCAAAACCAAGTTGAATGAAAACGGTGAGGTGGATAAGTACAAGGCGCGACTCGTTGCAAAAGGATACCAGCAGAAGTATGGAGTTGATTATAAGGAGGTATTTGCACCAGTGGCACGTCAAGATACTATCAGGCTTATAATTTCTATTGCATCACAGAAATCTTGGCCTATTTATCAACTTGATGTGAAATCGGCCTTCCTACATGGAGAGCTTCAAGAAGAGGTATATGTGGAGCAACCAGAAGGTTTTGTTCAAAAAGGTAAAGAGGAAAAAGTATACAAGTTGAAGAAAGCTTTGTACGGTTTGAAGCAAGCTCCGAGGGCATGGTACAGTCGCATTGATTCTCATTTTGAAAAGATGGGATTCACTAAATGCCCGTATGAACACACGTTGTATGTGAAAACTGAAAAGGGTGGTAACATTCTCATTATTTGCTTATATGTTGATGATTTAATATTTACTGGCAATAATGAAAAAATGTTTAAATTTTTTAAGAGGAGCATGATGAAGGAATTTGAAATGACAAATCTTGGTTTGATGAGATATTTTCTTGGAGTAGAAGTTACTCAAACTCCCGCAGGTAACTTTATCTGTCAGAAGAAATATGCTCAAGAATTACTTGAAAGATTTAAATTGGATGAGTGCACATTTGGAACTCCATCAGAATTGGGTTTGAAGTTGAACAAGGATATTGAAGGGCGAGAGGTTGATAATAGGTACTTCAAACAAATTGTGGGAAGTTTGATGTACTTAACCTCAACAAGACCAGACATCATGTATGCGGTTAGTATGATAAGTCGTTACATGGAGCATCCAACGGAAAAACATCTCAATGCAGCAAGAAGGATACTTCGTTATGTGAGAGGAACCTTTGATTTGGGGGTATTCTACAAGAAAGGAGATGATCCGAAGATGGTTGGCTATACAGATAGCGACTATGCAGGTGATATAGATGATCGTAAAAGTATTTCAGGAAGTATTTTCATAATGAGTTCAGGAGCTATTTGCTGGTCTTCAAAGAAGCAACCTATTGTAACACCTCAACTACAGAAGCAGAATTTGTGGCAGCAGCAGCATGCTCGTGCCAAGCAATTTGGTTAAGAAAAATGCTTGAAATTCTTAATCGGAAGCAACCAGGTACGACGGTTATATATTGTGATAATATGTCAACTATTAAGTTGTCTAAAAATCCTGTGTTGCATGGAAGGAGTAAGCACATCAATGTTCCATTTCATTTCTTGCATGATTTGTGTAAAGAAGGCATTATTGAACTCAACTTTTGCCGAAGTGATGAACAAATCGCAGACCTATTCACAAGTAGATGCACAAATCGAGAAGCTTAGAAGAAAGATGGGGATGTGCAGAATCGAAGATGTATATCAAGAAGATGAAGTGAAGTCCTAAACTGATTTCCGAATTCAGTTTAAGGGAGAGTGTTGAAGGGATACTAGTAGATACATTTCTAAAGATAGAAAAAGTAGTAATTTGTTTAACAAATTTAATTACTATGGAGAAGGAGGAGGTGAAAGCAATTTCATCCACAGAAATCCCAACCAACTCCGGGAAGCAATGAAATTCCGTCCTATAAAATGACCCCTTTCTAATCATTCAAATCACTCTTCCTCTCAATCTCACTTCAATTTTTGTTGTCACCAACATTGTCCAGGCGATACTCCAGAAGGTGAGGCTTGTGAACTTGTAAAAAACATGGCTCTGATGACTCATGTAACGACAGATCAGGAAGGAGGCCCATTAATTTCTTTGGTATTGCTCACAACCATTACTTCTTTAATCGCATTTGGGCCCTCTCTTTTTCACAGCATATATTCTCCCTTACGTGAACTGCCGCATGGCTTCCTTTTATTTATATATTTATTTCTAATCCACACGTTAAAAGATTCAAGAACAAGGTAAATCATAAGTTTCCTATAAAGAAAATGAAGGTAAAAAGATTCATGCGGAAGAAATATTCAGCCTAGTGTCACGGTCCTACATTTTTTACCGTGCGGCATCGTGATCCTGACACGCTCACGATCAGCCTTAAGGATAATTAAGTCCCATATATATTTTTCGCCCCGACTTTGCGGCTTCGTCGGACCTTAGGCGAGGTTTGTCTTCGCCAATCGGATATCGCTTGTGCGGAATCCAAGCTTGTCCAACCACACACGCCGCCTGCGCGTGCATGTTCAATCGTCTGCGACACGTCTGACTTGCCTCTACACTAGGCCAAGTCATTCGGCTCGACCTTGCCTCTGCTCGGACTAAGGTCTCTCAATGCAACGTCGCATCTCGTCTTGTCATCTCGATCCCCGTCAACAGGGTCCATATGTCTTGACACCATCCCAAGTCTCGGGATGTTGTCGGCCATCATAACTCGCTCGGTCATGCCATCGAGAATGGGCCCGCGTGTCTTTCATCTCATCGAGACTTTCCGAACATCCATCCATCCGGGTCCTACCGAGGCATAGGCCCTCCCGTGCCCATGCCGAGTCATTTACAAATACCGTACCGGATGGCAGGTGTATGTAGCGACCTCCAACACGCGGGCTAGGGCGCAATACCGGCACACCCGTGCCGTCCGATACTGTCCTTCAAAAACCCATTTCAAAGGAAGTCGCCCGAGACACTCGTCTCAACACGCTCGCCCACACTGTGACACACGTATGTGCCACAGGGTAGCTCACTTAGGCCACAGGGCCCAGGGGTGGTGGAGAGCTAACACCATGGTACCCCTATAGTATATTTTGAGCGATTTTCAATCTTCCAGGCGTAGACATGATTTTGGTGAACGGTCATACGGTGTCGTGCATTGTCCGTCCGATGTCCGATTGACATCAAACTTGGCGAGCATTCCCATTTCATATGGACGGACTTAACTCCCGAACCGCATGACCAAATTCCTTCCGGAACCCCGACTTTCGAGGTTAAGGCCCGGGGCCCTACCCGGCCCTTCAACAAGCCTATCTTTGCCCTTCATGTCTATTTTGATGTCTCTGTCTTGCTTATGTCTCAACTTATCTTCAATGCCCACTTCGCGTGGTGGTGTGTTGGATGATGCATCGTCCTCCTCGATCGCATCATGACACTCTTCTATATTGGCCCGCATGTGGCCGGATGGGCGTCTCTTGAGGGACGCCGCTTTGCTTGTCATGACGAGAGGGTCACAACCTACTCTTCTCATAGTATGGTTGTGACATTCTCCCCCACTTAACTTAGTCATCGTCCTCGATGACTTACTCGGGGCACAATTGTATTGCGGATTGTGACACCTAGCACCCATAAAGAAGTCAATACTATACCCATTCCATAATAAGCAAGGCTGAATATTCATACATTTGCATTTTCTTCTTTTGCTTTATTATGGATGTTTTATTTGAGATTCTAGATGATCTTCTCACCTGGCCTGCCGATGTTGAAGATATGCGGTTTGCATTTTTTTATAACGGTATCCTAGGTCTAAATTATAAATTATTTCCGAGTTTAATTCCTAATAAGAATTTGTAGTCAGGACTAAATGTAAACCTTTTTCCCGGATTTTCAAAAGTCATCTTTTTCTTCATTTACAAGCTATGCACATAGGTAGTCTTTCAAACTGAATGAAGAACTAGTAACCGTACTTGCTAATCTTGAAACCTAACATTCGATCACACTTGCATCACTTTTTTTATAGTTTGCCAGCCTTCAACTTCTCCATAGGAAATCCTTATCTTACCCTCCCATGTTCTTCTTCTTATTCTTTCTAAAATAAGTAAAATGCAGTTGTTGCTTCTCTTTGACAGCGTTTCTATGTTTCTTGAACAATCATAATCCAATAAGCCCTTCAACAATTGGGTGTGCATTGATATAGCCTAATTTCTTGAGTGCTTTCTTCTATTTCTCGTGTGGTTCCTCGGGGCTTTGTGTTTATTTATTTGCTTTTCTTGAGAATTCTTGGCTGTTCGTACAAATTTCATATGAATTTTGAATTGTACATTGTTGTATCAATAGTGCTACTGTTTAGGGTGTGAAGACTTGGAGCTTCCTTCTGCAGAAGAGCTACATACACCAAATTCATTTCTTGTTTCTATTAATGGACGTATCCTTGGCAAACATCGGAGGCCTCAGGAGACCATGTTCATACTTGAATGAGACATGATTTCCATGAGAATGTATCAGCACTGTGTATATTCTGATGGAGGACGAGTTTTTCGTCCACTTGTCATTGCTGACAAAGGTGTATCGAGAATTAAAGAATGCTATATGAAAGAATTATCAGTAGGTATATTCAACTGCTGCTAGCGTTTGTGTTTACTTTGCCTTCAGAGTTCTATTGAAAATATTTTTTTTGGTCACTTTCCCTTTTTTCAGGGATGGAGTCCGTACGTTTGATGATTTTTTACGGGAAGGTTTAATTGAGCATCTTGATGTGAACGAGGAGAATAATGCTTTGGTATGTTTACAACTGAACTGTCTGATGTTCTTTGATTATGATATGATCAACAAAAACAAACCAACTGATCTTTTTTCAGATTGCTTTGTATGAAGGAGAAGCTACGCCTGGAACAACTCATATTGAGATCGAGCTCCCTTTACCATATTTTAAACAATCGGTATTATGTGACTGCTACAGCTATAGTTTAAAGGCATTCTTCGGGAGTTTTGTAGGTTTTTGGATGTAAGAATTTGCGAGCCTTCTGTGACCGTCAATGCTGTCAATGAATCTATTGGATCTCATATGTGCCACTTATCTAACCTTACGTATGGTTTCTTCGTGAATATTATTATCATTTAGTTGAATATTGCAGAAAGACGTGGTGATTGGGAGAGGATGCCTATATGTGCCGCTTATCTGACCTTACGTATGGTTCCTTCGTGAATGTTATTATCATTTAGTTCTGCCTCTGCATTGATTTACAAAAAACTTACGACTAATGGTGATGATCCCCAACTGTTCTATTGTTTCAAAATTTCAATTGCATCTACATTTTTCACTTTTAAATATATATTTACCATATTGATTCAATGCTAACATAGAGGGAATTTAAATCATTGCTAATATAATTGCTGATTTTTATGTTTTTAAAAATATATTTATGCATTAGATACGCGGCTCCAATACCAGTTGATATCACATCGAAGAAAATCATGCGCAGAAAGCCCCAAGCGAGAAGGTATACATTACTACAAAGTTACGTTCATACCTAGTTTAGAAGTGTATTTATACTGTTACGTTAGTTGAATATTGCAGAAAGACGAGGTGATTGGGGAGGATACCATGCTATGAAGCCGTTGCTGTGTTTTACATGGAAAAGACGAAGCAGAACTTGCAAGACTTGGTTTGTGGCAAAAAATTAGAATTAAACTATTAGATGTTGCTTCTTTTCTCAGTTTTTTCATGGGATGGATGACTACGAATAGTGTCTGTGTTTTGAGGTGAGTGTCCACTTGATCATCTTGGCTTGGCTGCTATTTTGTAGACATGATCTTGAAGGTTTAGGAGATAAACTTGTAATTTAACATTTCTAAAATTAGATAACATAAAATGTATTAAAATGAAGAATTGTTACAAAAATGATCTCCAAACTAATACTCATTATTCCCGTTCTGTTTTATCTATGGTTTTAAAATTGCACTTAGTTAACTGTAGAATTCTCCCGCCCATGTCAGGTTGTTTTTATTCAAGAACAACTTTCAAAAAAACAGCACAGGGTACTCGAGGGAGACAGTAATGTTGCTTTTATCTTGCACTTGGACATGTCTGATTAGTAATTGTTTTCTCATTCTGAAAAACTAGATCTTCTATGGTTTTGTGCAAGACTAGTATATCTATGTTAGCCCAACTCCTGTTATATTTTAGGCAAATGTTCATGCCTTTGTGCAAAAAACAATATACTTAATATACTTACTACTCTTAGAATTTAGTCTATTCTAGATTTTGTAAGGAATAGTTGGGCTGTTAATTTTGTTTTCTTCCTCCAACTTTTGCAGGTTTCAAGAATATTTGAGATCCCACGTCGATTGGAGAAGGGAACGAAGAATTCTTTTTAGGCTGCGGAAATCTCTCCCTAGCAGATGCGTTTTAAAAACCTTGAGGGGAAGCATGAAAGGGAAAGCCCAAAGAGGACAATATTTACTAGTGGTGGGCTTGGACCATTACAAATGGCATCAGAGCTAGACACGGGGCGATGTGCCAATGAGAAAGGTTGAGCCCCGAAGGGGGGTGAACACGAGGCAGTGTGCCAGCAAGGACGCTGGCCCTAAAGGGGGGTGGATTGGGGGTCCCACATCAATTGGAGAAGGGAACGAGTGTCAGCAAGGACGTTGGGCCCCGAAGGGGGTGGATTGTGAGATCCTACATCGGTTGGAGAGGGGAAAGGAAGTATTCTTTACAAGGGTGTGGAAACGTGGAAACTCCCCCTAGCATACGCATTTTAAAAACCTTGAGGGGAAACCCGAAAGGGAAAGAAATAACTTGGGTGAATAATCTTCACCAAATTGGTTTTACAGCTATTGGATGCTTGATCTTTGTATCAACATGAAAAGAGTTATGTTGTTTATGATTATGATATTGGTTCTAGAAATGATGTCTGGGTCCAAGAACACTTGTGCTTTTCGGAATGGGAATTGGTGGTGTGCTTCCTTTCTTCCGTGGGCATTCAGAAGCTAGCACTGTTGACCATGAACCATGCTCATCTTCTAATAAACACAAGAATAACTTCTAAAATGCATGAAGATTTTATTTTTTATTTTTTACATAAATTAGATAAATTGTATTGATTTCTCGGATTCCGTGCGCTCATGACAACATATTTCTGGCAAATTTTGCCTTCGGCAAGTTTTTAAAATTTTTTCTATTTACAGGAAATAATGCTAAAGGCTATATGAAGATGATGGCAATGGATACGGTTTCAGTTCTGATGCACCTATATCAACATATTATGTGGCAGAACTGAAGGATCATGAGCAAGACCAAAACAGCGTATACGCAAAGGTACGTTCTTGTTAGAGGATTTTAATTGAGGCCATGAGATTGCATTTTCTTTTATTTCCAAACTTCCTCCAAGCTCTCTATGATATGCATATTTTAATTATCTATACCTCACGATTGACGCTTGGGGCACAGCTGGAGAAGGAATATCATCATTGATTTGGTATTCCTTCTCCTTCCTACATTGAAACAAACTTTAATTAATAAATAAAATATACAAAAATGGAGAAAAGACCCTAAACCAAGGAGATACAAAACTTGTCTAAATCGTCACGGGTGGTGTGCAAGCGAGGACGCTGAGTCCCAAAGGGGGAAGGACATCAGACAGTGTGTCAGCGATGACGTTGGGCCTCGAAGGCGATTGAAGAGAGGAATGAGTGCTAGCGAGGACGTTGGACCCTAAAGGGGGTGTAGTGTATTGTGAGATCCCACATTGATTGGAGAGAGAGGGGAACGAGTGCCAACAATGACACTTGGGTTGGGCCTTGAAGGGAGTGGAGTGATTGACTATCCGTAGCAATTGCTCTGACTCACTAAAGTATCGTTGTAAATTAATAATTTTTTAGTATATAATAATAACATTTGCTAAACCTGATTGGATTAAAAAGGATTAAGTCAATTCACTAATAGAATTCGTTTTATGTCTCAGCATATCAAATTCAATAGTACAATTCCTCGCTTCTAAGAAATTAAACTGTGACAATTACGCAACTTGGAAATAAAACCTAAACACAATACTTGTAATTGATGATTTGAGGTTTGTTTTAACTGAGGAATGTCCTCTAAACTCCGACTCAAATACAAACCGAACAGTTCAGGATGCATATGACAGACGGACAAGGGCAAATGACAAAGCCTGAGTGTACATTTTAGCCAACATATCTAATGTTTTGGTTAAAAAACACGATGTTATGGGTACTGCTAAAGAGATTATGGAATCTCTGAAAGGCAGATGTTTGGACAACATTCAACATTCCCTCCTCTCTTAGACATGACGCCATAAAATACTTTACAACGGTTGTATGAAAGAAGGGACCTTTGTTAGAGAACATGTCTTAGACATGATGGTCCATTTCAATGTGGCAGAAGTAAATGAAGTTGTCATTGATGAGAAGAGTCAAATCAGTTTTATCATGGAATCTTTTCCGAAGAGCTTCCTACTGTTCTGCAGAATGAGATAATGAACAAGATAGAATATAACTTAACTACTCTTCTCAATGAGCTACAGACTTATCAGTTCCTCTTGATGAACAAGGGACAAGCAGAAGAAGAAAATGTTCTCTAAGAAATTACTATGAAGATCGTCCCTCCAAAAACAAGTTTGGTCCTTCAATTTCTAAAAATATTTCGATGAAGAAGGGTAAGGGGAAAGATAAGATTCCTACTGACTCTAAACGTAAGGATCAAAATGCAGATAAAAGAAAATATTTTCATTGCAACGAAAACGAGCACCGGAAAAGAAACTGCCTAAAATACCTTGCAGAGAAGAAAGTCGAAAAGGCACAACAAGGTAAATGTAATTTACTAGTTGTAGAAATATATTTAGTAGAGTATGATAACTCAACCTGGATACTGAATTTAGGGGCCACTAATCATATTTGTTCTTTTCAGGAATTCTTGGAGAACGCTTGCAGGAAGCGAGATAACATTCAGGGTTGGAACAGGAGAGGTTGTCTCAGCAAGATCGGTATGAAATTTAAAGTTATTTTTTTTGGAGATAGATTCATTATATTAATGTATTTTTTGTTTTTGAAATGAAAAGAAATCTAATATTCTCTTGTTTATTAGAACAAGTGTATAAAGTATCTTTTGAAATCATTGAAGTCTTCATTTGCAAAAGAGGTATTCATATTTGTTCGGCAAAACTAGAAAACAACTTATATATGTTAAAACCGAGCGAAACAAAAGCTATTTTAAATACCGAGATGTTTAAAACAGTTAAACTCAAAATAAATAACAAAAGATTTCTCCTTAAGTGCCAAAGATAGGTATTAGGAGAAATCTTTTGTCATTTATTTTGAGTTTCATTTGTTTTAAACATCTCGATATTTAAAATAGCTTTTGTTTCGCTCGATTTTAACATATATGAGATGTTTTCTAGTTTTGCAGAACAACTATGAATACCTATTTTGCAAATGTTTTCATTGATTTCAAGAGATACTTTGTACAATTGTTCTAATAAACAAGAGAATATATTAGATTTTTTTTCATTCCAGGAACAAAAAGTACATTATCTAATGTAATGAATTTATTTTTTTTAAAAAATACTTTAAATTTCTTACTGATCTTGCTGAGACAACCTCTCATATTCCAACCGTGAGTGTTATTTCGCTTTCCGCAATGTTCTCCAAGAACTAGTTTCCTGAAAAAAAAAAAAAAAAAAAAAAAAGAACAAATATGATTAGTGACTCCTGAATCCAGTATCCAGGTTGAGTTAATAAATCACATTTACCTTGTTGTGCCTTTTCGGCTTTCTTCTATGCGGGTATTTTGGGCAGTTTCTTTTCCAATGCCCATTTTCGTTGCAATGAAAACATTTTCCTTTATCTGCATTTTGATCCTTGCGTTTTTGCGGTTAGTAGGAATCTTATCTTTTCCCTTATCTTTCTTTTTTTCATCAAAACATTTTTAGAAGTTGAAGGACTAGACTTATTTTTGGAGGACGATCAACATTTGCTTCTCCTGCTTGTCCCTTGTTGATATGAACCACGATCAAGGAATTTCTATACCTCAAGATCCAATTACAAGGACGAGCGCAAAGAAGCCACAACAAACCTTATACACTTATATTCAAGCTATGGTGAGTTCGTCAAAGGAAATTCTAGAAGACATCTCCCTTATATGTTGTGCAAAGTTGAGCTTCAAGATAGTTAAGAACATTTCATTTATTGCATTATTTAATTATAATTTAAATATTTATTTATCATATTTAAACTAGTTTTTTAATATAGGAGTTAAGTATATGGTAACCCACTTACCATATTCATCATTAACTAGTCATTTTAACAGGGAGGTTAGGAGTATTTTTCATTACCTAGCCAATTTAATAGGAAGGTTATATGTCACATAGGTTAAGGTTGTAAAGGTTTCTTATTTTTTTGTATGAGAAACATCACAATTTGAAATTAAAAATAATAGAATTTCTATTTTAGTTTTGTAGAGAACTATGTTTTTTCTTTACAAATTCTTGTGTTTAGAACTTACCTGCTAGAGTCATTCAAGTGGTATTGATCAAGTGTCCTGTGGAGTGATTCGAATTACGAGTTTAGAAACAAGTTTTTTTTACTCTTGATTTTGATCATCAAGGTAATCCGATACTTTTCCATGGGTTGATTCGATATCACTTATTCATCAAGAGGGACTGATAAGTCTGTAGCTCATTGAGAAGAGTAGTCAAGTTATATTTTATCTTGTTCATCATCATATTCGTGCAGAACTGTAGGAAGCTCTTCGAAAGAGACTCCATGATAAAACTGACTTTTGGCTCTTCTCATCAATGACAACTTCATTTACTTCGGCCACATTGAAATGGACCATCATGTCTAGGACATGTTCTCTAACAGAGGTCCCTTTTTTCATACGGTAGTTGTAAACGTATTTTATGGCGTCATGTTTGAGGGAGAAGGACGGTTGTCCAAACATCCCTTTCAGAGATTCCATAATCTCTTTAGCAGTACCCATACCATCGTGTTTTTTAGCCAAAACATCAGATATGTTGGCTAAAATGTCCACTCGGGCTTTGTCATTTGCCCTTGTCCATCTGTCATATGCATCTTGAACTGTTCGGTTTGCATTTGAACCGGGGTTTAGAGGACATTCCTCAGTTAAAACAAACCTCAAATCATCAATTACAAGTATTGTGTTTAGGTTGATTTCCAAGTTGCGTAATTGTCGTCGTTTAATTTCTTAGAACTCGAGCTTGACATGCTGAGACATAAAAAAAATTCTATTAGTGAATTGACTTAATCTTTTTTAATCCAATCAGGTTTAGCAAATGTAATAATGTACCTAAAAATTATTAATTTGCAACGATACTTTAGTGAGTCAGAACGGTTATTGAGGGGTAGTTTTTTTTTTTTTTTTTTGATAATATGTATTGAACTATTAATATCATATAGAAGAGAAACTTTTAGTACTCGTGTCTTGATTTCTCTAAATTTTTGTTCCTCAAAACTAGAAAATTTTGGTGGTGATTTTATCTACTATTCTCAATTATTAACAAAAAATTAACTTTGTCGAGGGATTAAAATATAAGCAATCCTTGTAGCTTTACTTTTTAATTATGCACAATTGGGAATTGTTGAGCTGTTGTTAGTGAAAGAGTGAGTGATAGAATGGTTGATGAGAATGTATTATGAAGAGCAATAAGGCTATATATATATATAATACAAAAAAGATATTTATAAAATCTTCCTAAAATTTAATCGAAAATCTTGTAACAAATCAGTAAACAAATTAAAACTAAATCAAATCAAAACTAAATCAACTCGGAGATTTAATCCGATATTAATTGACAATAATCTAAACAAATACGTGATTTTAACACTCTTTCTTGTTTAGATTCTGTGAACTCCAAGCTTTGTTTTTAACACCCATCTTACTCCAATTATGATTTTGTTTAAAGGTCGATCAACCAACTCCTAGGTTCGGTTTTTCTCGATCACCGAAAGCCCCTCCTCTGATAGGTGCATCATCAACCAAAGCATCTTGTCGTTCATCTTCAGACTCTTCTTGTTGTTCATCTTCAGACTCTTCTTGAAGTTCATCTTCAGACTCTTCTTGAAGTTCATCTTCAGACTCTTCTTGAAGTTCATCTTCAGTCTCTTCTAGTCGTTTATCTTCAAACTCTTCTAACATGCTACCAAAGATTAAATTGTTTGGTGCATTAAAAATCTGATTCACCTTCGTCAGTTCTTCCCTATTCCATTGCTCATTTCCAACAAAATGAACATCTCGACTCACAATAACACGACTAGTGTGTGGTCGAAAAACTATGTAAGCTTTGGATATAATGCTATACCCAACAAAGATGCCAGCTTCTGCCTTTCTGTCAAGCTTATCACGCTTGACCTGTGGAATGTAAGTGAAGCAAAGACACCCAAATACTCTAAGGAACTTTAAAGAAGGTTTGTAACCATACCAAACTTCAAATGGTGTCAGGTTCTTCACAACTTTTGTTGAAATTCGATTTTGCAAGCACACAACAGTGTTTGCAGCTTTTTCCCAAAAACGTTTTGGAAGATCCTTCTCATGAAGCATGCATCTCGTCATCTCTATTATGAATCTATTCCTCCTTTCATTGACATCATCTGTTGATGAGTGTATGGTGTTGTCAATTGATGTTCAATTTCAGCCTCTTCACAAAACCTGTTAAAAGTTTCTGAAGTGTACTCCTTGCCATTATATGATCTTACCGTCTGAATCAAGCATGCACTTTCATTCTTAACTCTGCTTTGAATTTCCAAAATACACCCACAACTTCTAACTTTTGCTTTAGCAAGAAGATCCAACACATTCTTGTTAGATCATCAATAAAAACAATGTAATAAAAATTACCATTTAATGATGGTGTTCGATGAGGACCACAAAGATTAGTATGAACCAACTGCAACTTTTTCGAGGCTCTCCAAGCCTGTTTAGGAAAGGGTTGCCTATGTTGCTTCCCAAAATTACAAGCACGGCAAAGAGGCATGTCATCATCAATGGCAGCGAGTTCTTCTACCAGCTTCTTTGACTGCATCTGAAGCAAACCTCGATGAAGAAAGTGCCCAAGTCGTTTGTGCCAAATCTCCGTGACACTAGCTCTGGATATAAAGGTCATCTGCTCTTTCTCCATCAGATTTAGAGCAAAGTTTTTTCCTTTCATCTTGACATTGAACAAATCTTTGCCACTAGCATCTTTGATCAAGCACTGCTTATTCTCAAACAACACTTTATAGCCTTCCATTGCCAATCCTCACTCTCTTGACTTCAGTGTCTCTTAATTCCTCAAAAAACTCCTGTCATATGTCATATGATTTGTGCACCCACTGTCAATCAACCAGCCCTCGCTTGATTCTTTGCTTGAGAAACAAGTGACCACAAACAATTGATCTTCTTCTTGATCAACTACCTGTGCATCTACTTCTTTCACCTGTCCTTTGACTTTGCAAATCACAGCTTCATGTCCAAGTTGATTGCATTTGGGGCATTTGGCATCAGGTCTTCTCCAACACTTGTATGGAGGATGACCTTTCTTCTCACAACGGCGGTAAGGTGGATAGGATTTTTTGGAACCTCCTCCTTTTGTCTTCTGATAATTGGAAGATGAATCTCCATTCGTCGATTGGTTTTTGAAAATTTTCTTGTTTTTATACCTGTTGTTGTCTTGATGCTTAAGAGGTAAGACACCTTCAATCACCCCTTCTTGCCTCATAGACCTCCTTTGCTCTTGTGCTTGTAAAAGCATTCAAGAACTCTGTAAGAGAAATCTTTGACAGGTCTTTGGTGTTCTCCAGAGTAGTAAGGGTGACTTCAAACTTCTCTAGAACAGTGACCAGCAGCTTTTCAACTATCCTAGAATCATTTAACACAGAACCAAGCAATCGCACCTTGTTGGCAATACTGAGAAGTCTGTTAGAGTACTCTTTCACCGACTCAGACTCCTTCATCTTCTGCAACTCAAAATCCCTAATCAAATTCAAGACTTTCATTCCACGAATCCTCTCATCTCCTTCATATTCAACCTTGAGGTAATCCCAGATTTCTTTTGCTGTTTTGAGGGACATTATTCACATGAAGATCATTTGAGATACAACGACAAATAGGCAAGCTTTTACCTTTAATTTTCTTGTCTTCTTTTCCTTCCGTGCTTTGATTTGTGCTACAGTAGGATTTGCTGGAAGTGGAGGGACTTCGTAATCCTCTTCTACTGCTTCCCAAAGATCCAAAGCCTCTAGATAAGTCTCCATACGAACTGCCCACATTAGATAATTGTCTCCATCGAAGACTGGTGGTGCAACAGAAAAACTAGATTCTCCTCCCATTTTGATCTCACAGATCCCTTAAGAAGATAGCTCTGATACCAATTTGTTAGTGAAACAATTTATTAGTGAAAGAGTGAGTGATGGAATGGTTGATGAGAAGATTGTATATGAAGAGCAATAAGTCTCTCTATATATATATAGAATATAAAAAGATATTTAGAAAATCTACCTAAAAACCGCAGAAAATCGGGTAACAAACCAGTAAACAAATCAAGACTAAATCAAATCAAAACTAAATCCACTCCTAACTAGAGATTTAATCAGATACTAACTGACAGCAATCTAAACAAATACGTGATCTTTAACAGCGGTCTCTACTACAGTCTCTTAAGATTCATGAAGCGACTGTGTAGTTTTTATTCTTGCCCTTGAGCAAGTCAACCAACTGAAATTTGGGTCGTCCGTGACAGTAACAGCCTATGATTTAGTCTTTGTCGTATTCTTGAAAACCAATTTTAGAAAATGGAGCTAGAAAAAGGTTTGGAAAACGTTTTGAAAGCAATCGTTATAAGCCAGCCAAGAAGAAAGGACAACAACATCGATAGCATATTACCTAAGTAGGAAGATTTGACAATTAGTCGTATCCCCTATAGTATATTTTGAGGTATACGCTCACAAAATTGTTAGGAAAATAAATAACTATACTAAAGACATACATTGAAAGCAAAGACGTATTTGTTCCATCCCAAGCCACTCTACAGTAGGCCAAGTCATTCAGTTTGATCTTGCCTCTACTCGGGGCCAAGGTTTCCCAATGCAATGTTGCATCCAACATCATCTTGGTTCCCAATCAACATGGCTCATACGTCTTGACGTTATCCCAAGTCACGAGATATCGTCGACCATCGCAGCTTGGTCATGCCATCGAGAATCGGTTCACGTGTCGTTCATAACATCGAGACATCCCGAACATCCATCCATCCGGGTTTTATTGAGGCATTGGGCTCCTGTGCCCATGCAATGTCATTTAAGGATAACGTATCGGATAATGGGTGCAAAATCTAACCACTAAACAAGGGCAAAGGCGCAATACTGGCCCACACGTGTCGTCCGATATTGTCTTTGAAAAACTCATTTTAAATGAAGTCACCCGAGGCACTTGTCTTAAAACGTTCACCCTCATTGTGACACACACATGTGCCACAGGGAAGCTCGCATAGGCCACAGGGCTCAAAGGGTGGTGGAGAGCTAACACCATGCCTCCCCCTAAGGTACATTTTGGGGCATTTCCAAATTGGCGAGTGTAGACGTGATTTTGGCGAACGGACATACGATGTCATGGAGTGTCCGTTCGGTGTTCGATTGACACAATATTTGGCGAACTTTCATATTTCATATGGATGAACTTGACTCCAGAACCGCTGCTCAAATTTCCTTCACAACCCCGACTTTCAAGGTTATGGCCCGAGGCCCTACCCAACCCTTTAAAACAAGCCTATCTTTGACACTTTTGTCTACTCGTTACCTTTATCTTGCTTATGCCTCGTCTTTTCTTCAATGTTCACTCTGTGTGGCATGTTAGATGATGCAATGTCCTCCTCAGTCACATCGTGACACTCACTAGGCCCTCGCGTGACCAAATGAGCTCCACTTGAGGATTGTCACTTCTCTTGTCCCAACGTGAGGGTCACAACCTACTCTTTTCATAGTAAGGTTGTGATGTTAGACATATTCTAACCATTTGAGTTGTACAATCACTCCTCTAAGCTAGTTCCATATATTAGGATTCAAGTATATTAGGAATAGGTGAACCAACCCAAATTTATTGTGGTTGCGTTGCAGATTCAATAAAAAGTAGATAAAAATATATATAATATAATCGATGGATTGCAGGAGGGTACATGAGAAGAGACAAGTAGCCGTCCTAGTACGGTTCTGTTTAGAATTATTGTATTTCAAGTTAAGGAAATATGAAAATGTTGTCGATGAAGAAAAGGATTAACAGTCTATTAGAGTTATAACAGTTAACCTTGTTATCTATCTTATGCTTCTACACCTCGTGTGAGAACTTATTCCTGTGTGATTTTCAACCATTAAATATTTTCATAAAGTTGTATTAGAATGGATCAGCCATTAAATATTTTCATAAAGTTGTATTAGAATGGATCTGAGTCGAGTCGAGTTCATTGAGCGGGTGGAAAAACTCACGGTGGTTCATAACTTTAGAAGTGGAAGTGGATGATGCAGAATATCTTTGCCGGACAATTTTTGAAATTTTAACTATCTTCAAAAAGTTTAAGATTTTTAGTTTGTGGGAACGACTAAACTATGTCTGTTTTTTTTAAATTGATCGGCAAATACAATCATTTTCTTTAAAAAAAATAAAAATATTTATCATCTAAAAAAAGTTGAGCAAATTTTGACATGATGTCAACAATTTAATATTCATTTATTTTAATATCAAAGTTAAAATTTACTTAATATTAATTTAATTTGCATGGTAGTTAATTTTTTCAAAAAGTAGAGTTGTTAAAAACTATTTCAATGTTAAATATTATTTAGCTATATATCAACCATAAACATAATAAATAATAATAAATGACGCAAACAATTCCGAAAAAAGAAAACAAAAGTTAAATTTCATAAATTTACCATTTGTAATTAATTTATATGATAAATCACCGATAAACTTCGTACTAAAATAAAATAAAATAAAAAAATAATGAAGGTAAATTAAATTTTACTTGGAGGTTTTTGTATACAGTAAATATATATTTTCTATAATTAAAAACTTAATTAATAATAAGAATTATGATATTTGATAGAATACACTGTAAATGCTAACTAATTAAATATATTTTCACTTAAAAATATATTATTCTAAAAAATTTAGAATGCGTTTGAGTACGTAATTAGCAGAAAAAGAATGGCCCAAATTTGTAGGTGAAAGATGGGCCAAAAAATGATGACCCAAGCTTGGATCCTCTCCGGTCTCCATTTCCCACAAAATGTTGCTTCTTCCTTCTCCGCCGCCATCATCTTCCTCCTCTTTTTCCATTCTTGAATCCAGCACCCCCCTCCTCCCTTTCCCCTCTCTCCCTCCCCCCGCCGGATCTTCCACTTCCGCCCATCTTCTCTCAATCCAGCCACCGCCATCGATTCGTTCACTCAGAACTCCGGTTACCTCTTCCATCTAACCGCACACGAGGCTGAGTCCTTGCCAGAATACAGCGTCTCCAAGATCTTCGCTATTTATCGGAGGAAGCCGCTCCTTGTTCTTCGCGGACTTCTTCAGGTCGCCTCCACTTTCGGCAAATGGCTAGGATCATCGATGATTTGAGGGATAGGTCGGACCTCATGTTCGAGGTGAGGGCTTAATTTCCTTTTTCGTTGGAGGTCATTTCCGTTTAGGTCCTCTGTTATTTCCATTTGTTTACATCGGCATGAATTTTGGTTTGTGATTTCCATGAGTTCTTTGCAGGTCAGCTGCTGAACTTAGGAATATACTGATGGAGCTCGGTCCGGTATGTGCATTGCTCTTTCCCTGAACTTAGGAATTTATATTGCATATGTGTTGCTTAATCCAGTATCATATTCCTAGTACAACTGAGGTTCTTTTCACAAAATGTTCTGATTCTTATTGGTGTTTATACGTTTGACCCATTTTTGACTAAAATACAGTAGAAAATTTCAAGATACACCATCCCGTCTCTTCCATGGCTTTCTTTCTTTGTCACGTTTCTCCTTTGCTTTGTTCTGGAAAATACCCTCCGGGCAGTGAGCTATTTGGTTTAATCTATACATAATTTTCCGAAAAGTCGAGTTAACTCATTCCTGTTGTGCTTTTTCACTTTTTGAAGTTTCTTGTGCATGTAAAGAATGAAAAGCTGTAATGAACCAGAATTTAACATTGTTGATACCTTCCCACGTTGTGTGGGGATTCATCATTCTCATACTTCCTTTTCTTTTTCACTAACTTTAACATTGCTAATATGTATCTCTATTTCATATATATATATATATAAAGGTCATATTGTAGGAAAGTGAACAATTTTAAAATCTCAAGACGATGAGTGGACTTTTTGCTTTTGATTATACCTCATGGGTAATTGTTTAATTAACGTTTAAATCTTTGTTACCGTCCAATTATCATATTAGTTTTTATTTATTTATTTATTATCTTTAGCCTTATTCATATACCATTAACTTTTATACGGTAGCTTCAAAAAGTTTCATATCTTCCTTGTTGGAAAGAAATCTTTTCACCTGAATTGTTGTCTACTTGTATCATGGCCTTACTTCGTTAAGATGGGTTGTGAAGATCATTATCTAAATTCGGTTCATATTATTCTTATATCAACATTGACCTTGCAGTTTCTCAGTGCTTTAATTGACAATAATGGTAACGTAAGATCTGCTTCAAGGAAAATTCCTAAATTACTGAAGCTGCTTTATTTGGACATTCCAACCGTCTTCTAATGGTCTTCTCGAAAGTTTAGAATCATACCCACAGGTATTGTCCTCCTTTGGCCCTTCCCTGTATTATTTCTTCGTTTATGTTTTTATGTATAATTTCTAAAGCTTCTTTTTACTTATTATCTCCATTCCTTTCTAAAAATAGAACCGGCCTCCATCAACACAACTTCAATCTTTTTGACGTTCTAATGTCACCTGTTAATTGCTAGGACGAATCTGATTTGCTTTCCCTGCTGTCACATCTATTTTCTGATCCTATTTTCAAATAGTTTTTCTTTTTCTTCATAAATTTATGTTGAATTCTTCTTGCTTGAGACATTTTATGTAGTTTGGTGATATTTTTTTTTTATTTAATGTACTTTGCAGGATTTGATACCACCTTCTTATTTGAATGTACTCTCATTTTTACAAGACCAAACAGCTCCGTTCTGGCTTTTGATACGATAGAACGAGAACTGAATACATCTTTGGATGAGCTTTTCTCTGAGATATCACCGACGCCGACTGCTGTGGCATCTCTTGGGCAGGTTTTTATCTATCACTATTGTTGTGTTGTTTTTAGGTAAAATGCGTGAGGTCTAAGAAAGTAATAGTTCAATATGATCACGTATTAAAATAGTGCATAAACATTTCAATTTCATTTTCTATTCTCTATTTCAAAATTTTATTTAATCAACTTAACTACAGAGATCATGGAAGTTCTCACTAACAAAGAATGAACCATTAAAGGGTAGAATGCTCCTTGCAAGTTAAGATGCGAATTGTTTCTCCTCCAAGCCTTCCTTAAGTTGTGCATTTTTCTTTAGAGTGACATTGAGTGAGGTCGCAAGAAAACATAAGGTTGAAGATGATAGATGAGAAATTTAGAAGTCTAGATTTTATGTGATTATGTACCAATAATAAGGAAATTTAGAAGCCTGTTTTATTATTTAGATCTAAAAGGGAATGCTACTGATGCCTTAACTATGTTTGGGTTTGACATTTAGCAAAAACTAACCCATTACTTGTGTGTAACTAAATCACACATCTTATTAGCACTCCGTCCTAATTTTATATTGTTAGTTGAAAACCCATCTTATTGGTAATGTTCTTGAACAATAACTACTTTGGGATCAAAGAAATATGGACTCCAATGGTAGTCCATAAGGTCCCAATGGTGAATACTTAGGTTAGAAAGGGCAAAGAAGGAAATTCACCCTAGATAGTTGGTTGCTTAGTGGGTTATAAATAGCTTATACAAAGTGGTAGATTTTGACATTCACCAATTGATATTACCATAGAAGGTTACCGTGAGAAGTTTCAGTGGGTGGATTTGCATTGGTATTGTTTGGAAGAAAGGCAGGGCCCATTCAGGGGATGGAAAGATCTGAAACAGAGGATGTTAGGCCAATTTTGACCATCACAATAAGGACCACTGTGTGGATGTTCTTCACGGTATGATAGGAAACCACCGTGGTAGATTTTGGGAATGATTAGAAGCCATGCAGGGGCTAGGGGCTATCGATAATAACATTTTGTTGATAATGTAATTAAATAAAAAAACAAACTTTTAACAAAGATCACCCTCAAGTAGAAGATAAAAAGCTATCATGTAATTAAATGAAAAAACAAACTTTTGACAAATATCATCGAGTAGAAAGATAAAATAGCTAACTAGGTTCCAAAATTATGTGACAAGTAGATAACTTAGCTTGATGGCTTTGTTCGGTTGGCTTTTTGGCCATTAATTTTAAATTAATTAATTATTAACCATTATTAGTATTTGTACTATATATATATATATATATATATATATATATATATATATATATATCTGGAAATAACGATTTCAGCATCTTTTAACTCATCTTTTAACTCACTGAGAGCTAAAACGAAGAACTTATAGTCGAAACAAAATGAAATAGGAAATTATGGTCATTTGAACGTTAGAACGTAACTATTGGTGGAGTTTCGATTACTTTTGACAAATAGAAAGAAAATTAATTATATATAATATTACATAATATATTATTTGAATTTATAAAATTCGTTACTCATGTTATTATTATTATTAATTTATAATAAATATTGAAAATTTAATTGGATCGTTACTCACATTATTATTATTATTATTATATATTTATAATTAAATTTAAAAAATTTAAAATTTGTCTGTAGTTATCAATTTCAAAAATTTCAATATTTATTTATAAATATTATAATATAATAATAAATAATAATGTGAGTAACGGTCAAATTAATTTTTTAATATTATAATATAATAATAAATAATAATGTGAGTAACGGTCAAATTAATTTTTTAATATTATAATATAATAATAAATAATAATGTGAGTAACGGTCAAATTAATTTTTTAATATTTATTATAAATATAATATTATTATTATAATAATAATATAATATAAAAATAATAATTTGAGTATCAATTTTTTTTTTTTTTATTCAAATAATATTATGTAATATTATATATAATTTTGCTTTTATTGGTTAAAAGTAATCAAAACTCTGACCGATTGTGGTTACTCTTTGATTCAAAAAGCTTTGGAATCGTCATTCCTAGCTTTACACTATGGACAGATTAAAATACTAATAATTGTTAATAATTAAAAGTATGTTTGTTATCGTCAAAACAGCCCATAATTTCCCTTTTGTATGATGACAAACTATTTCATGAAAAATAATATGAAATTTATAAAAGTGAAGTGTTCAAGTAATAATATGGTATGCTAATATATCATAAGGTTCGTACTTGAAATTCACTCCAGAGCTTATTCTCTTTGTGTATTAATGCCTCAAAATAACAAATTCACTCGAGTTTTGTTTGGGTTCCTTATGGATCGGTGGGGTCAAAGCTATTCTTTGAAGTATTTTGTTAGAAAGAAACTAAAGATTTGTCAGTGAAGGATCAATGGATGATTGATTTGAAAGATGAGATTTTGCTAAAAGTCATGCCTCTCTTTGGTGCTCACACTAAAGATTTTTTCTAATAGCTCTTCCAATATAAAGATTGGAGGCTCTTTATGCCTATTGTTTTGTTTTAGTTAGTTTGTGTAAAGGGCATGAGGCATTTGTATATCTCTACTGTAATTTCTTGTTTGATATTGTAAAATTTTCTGATATTAGTGTAAAGTTCAATTTCCTTTTCAGAAAATAAAAGAAATTTTTTCACTAAAGCTTGTAATATTAATGGTGAAATTAACATAAATTTAGTGAGAGAACAATCAAGTTTAGGAAGACTCATTGTTAGGGTCAAACAACCTTTTCATGAATAAAAACTCAAAACTCTCATTTTACAATGTAAGGTGAATCTAGATATTTGAAGTTGACTATTGTGATATCTTTGCAATTTGTAAGTCTCTTTTTGTGTTGCCTCTCTTACAAATAATATCGAACTCTTTTGTGATTACAAAGGAACGGTACATTGTTGTGCTTTTGAATCCTTCTTTCCGTGACAAAGGCCAAGGGTTCTTTGACATTTTTTTTTTCTTTTTTTTTTTGTTGCTATGTTGTGGTACTCAAAGTAATGCAATTTTTTTCTTCCATGTAGAATAATATATACATGGAAGGTTGGTGTATGTGGGTGTTTAGAAATTCTTATGATGCCAATCTTAGAACTATTCCACTTCTTGTAGTTCTTTTTGATAGAAAGGAACCTTTTGGAACTTTGATTGAAATGTAAAATGAAGTTGGTATCGCGAACTTTTCAGTCAAGTAAAAGTATTATATTGTAACTGTAGTATGTAGCCATTAAAGTATGTTCGTTCTTCAATATGTCAAAATAATTCATCTATTTTGAGTATATGTGAGTGCAAAGAGTTGTAACCTTGTGTTTATTCAACTATGCTAAAAAATGGTACTTAAACCTTAAAGATACTTGAAAGTTCAACAAGATAAACAAAAAAGTTAAATATGTTAATTTGGGTGTCACCACATTCAAGTTGAACGGATGGACAATCACGAAACAATATTATGTACTCACAAATGGCAAATGGTAAAGTTTTATTGATGATTTCTAGTCTCATGAATGCTCTTTCCATATTTTAGTTCTTGAGAATTGAAGTTCTCAAAGCATATTTTCACGGTTTATTATGATATTTTTTTTTATATCTTTAGTTCAGTGTCAATGCCTTTTTATTCTACTCAAGTCTTTATTCCTAAATCATTTATTATATTCCATAAATAATATTGTAGATGATTATGTTGAAATTTGTCTTTTTGAGACTATTTGACAACAAGTTTAGGTAGAGTCTCATCAAGGCAAGCAAGGTGGATGCATAGGACTGTCACTTACTATTTTCACCTTTACATATGTAATTATATCTAAGATGGAAGATGATAGTTATAATTGGGATTAATTTGTTAAGAGATCCCAATAATCTTATTTTTTTTAGACAATTGATTCGGGATCCCAAGCAATAGATTGCAATGGTGGTATTTACGGAGTGTTAATCTAGTCATATGCTTTCCATAGTATCATTTGACATAACTAAATAAGATGTAGTATCATCTCCCTCTGAACAAAGGAACTGTATATATATTTTTTCTTGTTCTACTTGCGTAACTTGCATATGATGGTAGTATGGCATAGCTACCCTGAATTTATCACATAATGACGTAGTAGGCTTTTAACTTTTAGGGATTCTTTCCATTTGCTAGTTGCCTCTATTACAAGAACGTCCACCATTTTTTTATGTTGGTTGTCACTCTGTAGTTCCTTTTGAATTGGTCAACTTGTGGCTAAATCACATTTTAGATTTTCGCGGAGAGTAGAACATTACACACCTCATGCCTTAAAGTTACCATGCCTTGAAGTTACCATGCCTTAAAGTTACCATGCCTTAAAGTTACCATGACCTTCAAGAATGTTAGGCAATACTCTAACCATGCTCTAAGGGACTCTTGACCTCCCCCCACGCTGTGCTCAATGATTTCATGTTTTCCTCGGTGACTTTTTAGGTCTTCACGAAGATAAGTCTCTGGTCAACACAAAAGAGCATATCCTTATTCATGAACCAAGAACCCTTAATCCTCCTACGGTATAACATGTTCATGACTCCGACTACATCACATAGAACGTAAGAAGCATGTCTTGGATGTAGGATTTTAGACTACACCGCTTCGAACGTAAGAAACTTTGAATGTAGGCTTCATACTATATCACAGGGAACGCATGAAGCCCTTGATACAGGTTTAAACTACGTCGCTTGAAGTGCATCAGACCTTGGACCTATGTCTTCAAGTTCATGTCCTTTACCTTAAAATCCTAAGGGGAGTGTTATAGGGAACAAAACAAGAAACAAGAACAAGAATAAGATTCAAACACAAGAATAACAACTTCGAACCAAGGACCAAGGTCCTTGGGCTAGATCATAACAAAAACTCAAAACTCATTAACGGAACATAAGGGGAACATAAGGGCCTCAGCTCTTATGTTAAGAACAAGAACATGAGAATAAAGATTGTGGTAACCTAACACACACTTGGACACGATTAAGAGCTTACAAGTAGGTTGAGTCTCAATCATATAAACGAAGGCTAACTCATGTTTTTTCAGTTGACAAGGAGATTTATATAAATGAAGACATCTCAATCATATAATATGAACTTGAAGGAAGCAATCAATTTTACATTAAGAAGAAATCATGTCTTATTTATGCAACAAAGGCTTCAAGCAGCTTCATTTATTTTAGGTGGTTACAAATGGATGGATGATTAAAATCTAGATGTATGATGTTTCATTAATATATTTTAAATTGTAAGATTTTTTTTTTGTTTGTTTTTAGGTTACATTTGCAAAGGGGATAATTATAGTCATAAAATATGTATGTTACAAACTCTTGAAATACCTCGTGGAAGGTCAAATGTTTCATTTTGAGGCTATATAAAGTCATATGTTATCTTTGTAGACTTAAAAATTGTAGTTAAAAGAGCATTTGTGCTTTCTTTAGCCAATGACTAAGTTTATTTGTAATTCTATATAGTTTAGATTGCATGTTTAGAATCATTCAAACTTGACATTATAAATCTTAGTCGTGAAGTGATTCGAATCTCAAACAAGTGTTCTTGCCTTGATATATTTGATCAACAAGGTAATTCGAATTTTATTTTCTCTTAGAGTGATTCCTTATCTTAGGGCTAAATGTTCTTGCATTTCCTTTAGCCAAATGCTAAGTTTCATTGTTGTTTTATGTAGTTTATGTTGCATGTTTATATCATTCAAGCTCGACATGATCGATCTTGCTTGTAGAGTGATTCAAATAAGTGTTCTTGCCTTGAGATATTTGATCAACAAGGTAATTTAAATCTTATTTTTGTCCGGGGTGATTCCTTATCATCAGGGCTAAGTGTTCTTACCTTTCCTTGAGCCAAAGGCGAAGTTTCTTTGCAACTTTTGGTTCCTTTTCATTAGGACTTGTGGTCAGGAATGAAGAGAGATGTAGTAGAGTTTGTGAGCTATTGTTTAACCTGTTAGCAGGTAAAGGCCCCTAACAATAATTTGCAAGGTTGTTACAACCACAGGAACGTGCCCTAGTGGAAGTGGGAGAAAATGAGCATGGATTTTATCTCGGGCTTACCAAGAATCAGGTAGGGTTTTGATGTTATTTGAGTTGTTGTGGATAGGCTCTTCTCACTTTATTCTTACCAAGGGCATGTTTATGTGGATTGATGGGCTTAGTTGTACGTTAGGGAGAAAGTTCGTCTACATGGTGTGTTAGTATCAATCGTGTTAGATTGAGACACCAGGTTCACCTATCATTTTTTGAAGGGTTTGTAAAAACGTTGGGTATGCAACTTCAGGTTAATACAACGTTCCATCCCAGACAGATGAACAAATCGAGAGATTGAATCAAGTATTGGATGACATACTCAAGACTTGTGTAATAGATTTCAATGGTTGCTGGGACGAGCACACGCCCCTTATGGAGTTTGCCTATAATAATAGCTACCAAGCGACTATCCAGATGACACTGTTTGAGGCTTTATATGTGTGAACTACACCAATTTTTTTGAAAGAGCTAGGTACGCAACAACTTATGGGACTAGAATTGGTTCAGGTTACTAACACAACAATGCATAAATTAGGCAAAGGATACTTACTGCACAGAGCTGGCAAAAGAGTTATATAGACTCTCGTAGAAAGGACCTCAAGTTTGTTGTGGGTGATCATGTCTTCCTAAAGGTGTTGCCTATGAGAGTGTTGTTGAGGTTCGGGAAGAAGGGTAAGTTGAGTTGGAGGTTCATACGTCCCTTTGATATTCTCGAGAACATTTCGTAAATTGGTTTTGAAAGGGGACTTGGGCTACATATGTAGTTGACTCATGATTGTTGCTCTTGGAACTTCGAGACCTATACAAAAGCTAAGATAGATGTAGGATTAAGCCCGAAGTTCCATGGTAACCTACTAGAGATTAGATGTGATGAGAGCTTACAAGTAAGTTATGTCTTAAGTATTTTTATACTCACCTCTTTTCTTATTTCATTTCGAGGTGTTCGTTGGCGGTTGGTTGAGGTAGGGGAGCATTCGAGATCTACGTGATCATAGAGGGGGTCGTCCCAGGGTGTCAATCACTTTGTAAATTTTTGGATTTTTTTGTATTTTGTTTTGAAATTTTTTTTTGCAAACCTTTTCCCATCTGTAATAAACTTGAATAACAACTTGTAATTGGTTTTTGTTGTGGTAATTGGTTTTGTTTTGTTTTTAAGTGGTGTTGTGTGTTTGTTTTCCATATAAATTTTACCCCATTTTGATATTTTATTTTATTTGCTTTTTCTCGTCTTTTTAGTCGCCGTCCAAGATTCAAATCCTCGAAAATTTGGTTGTAATAGTTACACATTAGTACTTTGTTTCAAAAATATCATTGCACTTTAAAAAATTATTCAAAAATACCTTTAGATTTTGAAACTTTTCATTAATCCCTTAAACTTTTTTAAAAAATTAGAAAAATACATAGATTAGATCGTTAGTACCACATTTCAAAAATACCAATAAACTTTTAAAACGAGTATTAATACCCTAAATTTATTAAATAAAAGTTCTACAAAAGTTCTTACCATTAATAATATAGACTAAAATCGTTTATATATATTTCAAAGATTATCTCTCTCGTCGATTCCTTCTTTATTATCTATTTCAATCTATGATTCAACATCTATTTCAATCAATGACTCAACAATTTCTTATTCTTCATTTTTTTCCTTTGTTTCTTGAATACCCTCTTAATCCCTTTTTTTTTTTTTTTTCATTTTTCATATTTCTCTTTTTTAATCTCTAGAACTTTTCATATTTCTCTATTTTTTTCTCTCTTTTAAGAAAAAAAAAAGATGACCTCTCATTTATTAACATTTTCAAACTTAGAACACCTTAATAGTCATTATTTTTTTTCAAGTGGTTCTTTCCCAACTCAAATAATTTCAAAGAAATAAAATCAAATAATTTCAAAGAAATTTTTATTTAGGCATGAAAGTTTTTTTGTATGATAAGGAAAAAGATACACCTTTTTTATTTCAAGTTTTAATATTTATGAAGAGAAAAAAAATGGAAGAAATTTGAGATTGAAGAATGAATGGGAGAGGGTATTTATCAAGGGAGAGAAAAAAAAGAGAAATGAAGAATGGTTAATTCATATGGAGTTGAGGGAGGAAAAAAAATTGAAAATGAAGATAATTTATATGGTGTTGATAAATTTTTATTGTTCATATCTTAACGGTAAGAATATTTTTATACTTTTTTAAAAATATTTTAAACGGTATTAATTCTACTTTTGAAAGTTAACGAGTATTTTTGAAATGTGACATTAAGATTTTATTCATATACTAATAGTTATGGTTCTTTTTTAACTTAAAAAAAAAGTTATTAATGAAACTTAAGAGAGTTTTAAAGGTATTTCTGAATTTTTAAAAAAGATAAAGGTATTAATAAAAAAAATTGTTTTGATTTTTTTTTTTTTTTAGTTTAAAGGTATTTATGAAACATCTTTAAAAGATTATTTTTCAAATAAATTTCTAATGATTTAAAAAAAAATAATGATAAGAATATTCTTTTTAGTATAAGAATATTATTGAATACTTGTAAAAGTGTAAAATATCCTACTTTTTATTAGTGGATATTGTGAATGTACGAAAAGTATAATCCCAAGGGAAGTTTTGCAACATTGATTGTAGTCTAATGTTTGATTTGCTAACCAAAAATTGAAATTTCTTATTAAACATTATTACTTTCCACAACTAGGAATGGAATTTTGGAATCCAGATTCTTTTGTTCCTTGATGTTTGATGTTCATTACAAAGGTGAAGCCATATAATCAATCAATTTTATTTTTGATTCTTACAAAGATAAAATTTTACCTCAAAGTTAATGTTTTACTAAATTTTTTTAATTTAATTTTATTAATACTTCGACAATCAATAGGAAGGGTGGCTCAAATTTGAGAATCCTCCTCCAAACATGGAGAATCTTATCCCTCAAAATACTCCATCAATTTCTCTTCCTGTAGCATCCATTCAAAACTTTGATAAGAAATGTTTCTTTTTTCGATTTTTAACCACGTTATTTTATGAATATTGTTGTGCATTTAAGTCAATAACAAAATAAATTGTTTTTAAATGAGTTTTTACGCCAATAATCATGATATATATATATATATATATAGATAGAAAAAAAGGTTGAAAGGTGTTTAAGAATATCCAAAATGAGATGCCCTTGAAATATGGATTCAAACCTAACAATTGTTTTATGTTTTGTTTGGCAGCAAGTTTATGTCAAGCAAAGCTTCCCATTTGACAAGGTTTTTCTTTACCAATACACGCAATGCCATCGAATTTAATTTATTACTCATCATGATTCAATGGATATAAAGATTCTATTTTTCCTACTTTTTATAATAATTATAATAATTCTCCTCATCCTGTAAAAATATTTTAAAACATTCTTACCACTTCTAGGTTTTCTTTTAAGTAATTGGAAAATTAAAACATGCTACAACAAACAAAATAACACTAAAAAGACACACCCAACTAACAATGGTAAGAAAAAATAATCTTAAAAAAATAGTTCAAGAGGACAAAACAAACATCCTTCTAGCCTCCAATTCTGAGGTTTCTACTAATTTTGACTCCTTTTTTTTTTAACTTCTACACGTAATATTCTGTGAGTGAGATTCATGAACAAAAATGACTGCAAATCGACTCCGCCAGCCTATTTTTGTTCATATTAACGTGTTTTAAATATGAAAAAAGGATTACGTTTCTGTTAGAAGAGGCCACAATTCTATGTACTCTTGTTTACACACAGCCGCCGCACCTGATGATCGAAGGTACTGAGGTAAGTAACTCTTTTATTTTAAATCTGTGTCCAACTTTTTAATGATGTAAAGCTTCCAACTTCATTTTTCCTGAATTATCATCCCGTTCATTCTGCTTCATTCTTTCATGTTTTTTGTTTTGTTTCCTACATCATAGAGTCTGAGGAGGGAAATCCTTGAGCCGAGGAATTCGGAAAGCAAACTCTTTGGAGTTTGTTGTAACGAGCGGTATCAAAATTCTGAACCTTCATCAGGCGCTTCTGCTTCGTCCTAAACCGGCTTTGGAAGAAGCCTTGGAACGAAGGCTCCCTCGAGGTCTTGAGGAAGAATGTATAGCCAGCAATGAAGTAAGCTGAGGTGACATAGAAGCAAATTGGCTCCATGACATCCCATGTGAGCTCCCAGAAGGTTAGCCTCATGAATGCAGCCGTTTGAGCAACGAGGAACCCCAATCCACACCAGAGCTCCCGTCGTACAAACGTTTCGGCTTTTTTGTCGATTGCAGCTTTCTGCATCTCCATTTCTTCCAGCTCTTTTCTTCTAGCACCATTTGGAATAACTGCTGGTAAGGGGATCAGGCCTTCAATGGCTTTAGCTACCTGTAGTCAAACAATATGAAATATCTGGGTAAAAACTCGCCCTATCTACCATACTTATAGTCACTTCTAATGGTTCATTATTGAAGGTAAACTTGGTCACCAGCTACCCAAAACACAGTATATTTTAGCAATTATCAGATCATAATTCAGAAAGAGGGGGGCTGGATAGAAAATAGCACCACTGCAAAAAAAAATACAGCATATATATAAAGAGGTTATTCGTAAGATAATTTCAAAACAAGGGGGCGGATCAAAAATGGCATAGCTGTTTTAGATGTTCTAGGATGAAAATTTTTCAAAGTTCATAGAAAACTTTGGGAAGAGAACATCTGCTGCCATCAACAATGGTGTAAACCGATTTTTAAATTACATTACTTTCTTGCCAAAAGAAATTGGTCCCTTCTTAAAACCTTAGCTCCAGAAAATTAAAATATTGCAGACCCTCCAGCCTCTATGACCAGTCCATGATCAAATTAGACTCTGTTTTATCTATCGCTAATTTGAAAAGGCCTACACATCTTTAAGATCAAAACAAACTTCAATGACCTCCCCTCCTAAACTTGTCTTCTCCACGTTTCTCTCTCCCTTTCTTTCTCCCTCTCTCTCCCTTATGTAGCTGTATATTTTTCTGATAAGATTATGTTGTTTATACTAAACTATACCCTTTCCCGGCTACCAAGAAAGTTGAAATTCAAGGCCATTTTCATTGAATCAGAATTATGGTCATATTTTGTTAGCTCTAAGAGACCCGTACCCAGCTACTATCATAACACACGCCTCCCTTCTCCCTACCCCTAATACACCAAACAGACCCCTGGGTGTTCCATATCCACTGTAGCTACAAAGTGTAACAATCTTGTCACCGAATGAATTGAAGGGCGTCTATATGATCCTTCAGAGATAACTCATCTCAAACGTGGAACCACTTTTCACGTTTTAGATCTGGCCTGTGGAAGAAAGAAAGAAAAAAGGAAAAAAAGGAATAACCAGAAAAGAATATCAGTTATCGGTAGTCTCCAGCCTTGAATAGAACTTAAAATTAAAGATCTAGAAAAACAGGGAACCTATTCGGTAAGCAGCATCAAAATCTGTAGAACTCAAAGGGCAGAGCGTAACGAAAAATATCTCTAATGCAATTAAAAACAAGTAAATTAAATTCACAAATCAAGATGGGAAAGCAACAATCACCTGTTCAGGCCAGAGGTACACCACGTTCCCTAAGACAATCACAGTTCCTGATTCATCAAGCATTCGAGAAATTTCAAGACCCTGAACGGGATCATCACATCCCTGACAACAAACCCTAACGAATTCTGAGTAGGGAACCCATGATTTCTGAATTTCTCTCAGCTTCCACTTCACTATCTCGATCCGCGCTACCTTGAGCAACTTTCTCGCATCCTCAACCGTCAAACCATTTGTCACATTACACCTATCCGAATCCGAAGCCAGCGAATCGCATGCAGGGGGACGAAGGCAATCGAGTCGGATACGATCAGGAGCAATCCCTAGAGATTTGAACTTCTCCACCATGTTCCCTGCGGCCGCCAATTCCCGGAGCTCCGGCGAGATTGCCGGCTGAGAAACCGCTCTCTTGTGAAGAAAGCGACGAAAAACTGCATTATCTCCAGGATCATGAGCAATGTTCGCAGAATTGGTAGTGGGAGGAACACGAGCCCCAGGCGACGAGGACGAAATCCGGCATTTGGTGAGGGATTGTGAGGAGATTTGGGATATGTTAAAGAGACGATGAGCTAGGGTTTTGTTGAACGCCATTGATGAACAACACAAAGCAAAGAATCGATTCAATAACAGTAAGAAGAGGAAAGTATATGGAAAAACGAGGAACAGAAAGATCCGTATGTCGATTCTTCCTGAGATCAAATTAATGGTAGAGAACAATCACGGAGACGCTTCACCACGATCGGCCATCCATCGCCAACGCCCAAATTTATAGGTCGTTCCACTGCCCTCCAATTCTGTTTTGATTATATTGTTTTTTAAAAAAAGGGAAATTGTTTTCTGTTTTTTTTATTAATCCAATTATTTAGGAGAGATAAAACATAGTGGGAAAAGACGCGATATTTTGGAAGCGTGATGTACACGACAAACGAATTATAGGCACGTGGCGTTATACAGATCGAATCATACGATATATTGCGAAACGAGATAAAGTTATTCGAGATTTGTTCAGGTGTGCTAACATCTACTTGTACTACTCTACAACCATGTTAATCACCATACACGTAGTATCATGATATGTCAAAAATGTTGTGAGGCTTTTGTATTAATTCGCAACATAATTGTGAGACATCCTTATTTCTTGTAAACCACGGTGGCACCCATCTCTAACATTTTTTTTTCTTTTTTATTTTGTTAAGTCTTCGGGTTTCGTAAACAAATTTTGTTTTAGTATAATATTATAAAAGTTTTCTTAAATATTTCATTTGCACACCTTCAAATATGAATTTGAAAGGAATTAAAATACAAAATTACACAATACTTTGTTCGACATTTGAGAATTCTATTGACATGCCTAAGTTTAGAGCATGGTTCTAATACCATGTTAGGTGAACACGACTCTCCACAATGGTATGATATCGTCGACTTTGAGAATAAGCGCTTTGCTTTGGGCTTCCTCAAAATACCTCATTACCAATGGAGCTAGTATTTCTTTATTATAAACTCTTGATCATTCTCTAAATTAGCCGACATGGGACTTTCATCCAACAATATCTAGAAGAGGGTGTGTTCAACTACAAAAGGTATTTGCACGAAGAACTATACTAATGTGTCACTTTGTCAAACACACTCGAATGCTTAAGGTTTGAAGTGAGTCTCCACTATTTAGAGTGGACTTTATATGAGACACCATAGGCTAAAAATGCTTATAACCGGGCAATGTTTATAAATGCACATCTCATAAAAAATATAAAAATAAAAAGTCATGAAATATAGAACATGTTTATGTGCGTCATATGCTCATATAATCATAGATTACTTCTCTACTTACGTATTGTTTGGACGTAACACTCACGATATTATCTGCATTTTTTAGAAGTACTCTATATTCAACCATACTATAAATTTTAGGTCTCAATAATCATAATATATTATGATCTACTTGTTCTATCTCATTCACTAGTTGAATCTCATTTATAAAGTCTTCCTCGCTATTACTGGAATTGTAATATGAGGCTCCTCGCTATTACTCGAACACAAGCACGAGATTTGTGGGAATCTCTTGAAACAAATATTAAAAAATTTGAGAAGAAAATGTCCCGAAAGAGAATACTAAAAGAATTTGAGAAAAAAATGTCTAGAAAGGGAATTCTCCATTCCATTATCCCATAGAAGAAAAGTATAAGATTAAATAATATATTTGAATACTTAATATATTAAAATAAAATATTTTATTTAAATCATATTTGAATAGGAGAACATATTTCAATATATCTCAAGTTTTAAATATATATTTTTATTTAATGTATCCATGTATATTAATTATTTTTATTTTTAACACATCAAATTTAATAATTATATTTTTTATATTTAAATATCTAAAATATTAAATATTAATTCGAACCTTTAAAATTAAATATATAATTACATATATTAAATATTATTTTAAATACTTTAAATTAAATATATTTTTCTACGTATATTAAGTATGTGATCCTGGCTCATGTTATTATCCCTAGTACTTAGAATATACGTGATCCTGGCTCATGTTATTATCCCTAGTACTTAGTTCTTGTTCTTTAGATATTTCCTTTAGTACTCACGATCTTAGAGACCTATATTTAGATGTGGACCAAGATTTAGATTATGGATTTGGCCTGAGGTAACTACAACATCCCTTTGAGTTGGAATCTGGTGACTACTCTGACATCTCTATGTAACAATTAATGATGAGGCTTTAGTTAATTTTCTCTTTATTTTTCAAAAATTTATTGAGAACCTTAAAGTTTAAATTTAGAGGGGCGTATAAGGGGAAAAAATGCTCATTAAACCTAGAAAAAATAAAATAAAATATCATAAAAATTGAAAATTTTCAATCAAAGTCAGCCAAGAAGAAAATTACAATTTTACCCCACTTTCTTTTTTGAGGTGGAGTCTAGCTCTCAAAAGAAAAGAAGAGATAAGAAAAGAAAAGAAAAAATAGGGTTTGGATAGGGAGGAAGAAGAAGGGAACAATACATTCAAATCCGAGGTTGGATCTCGATTTTTGCTGGAGCTTCTGCAATAAATTAGTCACAACCTTGAGGAGAAGTAATTTGGGCATTGGAATGGTTCTTTTTCTTTAAGAAACGAATCATATTCAAGAGGTTAGTCTACAAGTTTTTGTTCACGATTTCTCCGGTGGCAAATCCTTTGTAATTTGAATATGATAATCTAGGAGAAGATTCTCACTCGTCTCATGTTGAAACTCGATCAAGAATCGCATTGGAATCAGAGTTTCAGGACACCACAAATTTTGGTTAGAAAAGAATTAATTCCAAAGTTTAGATGTATTTAAGGTCTAAAAATTACAAGAAAATTCTATTTAAATAGTTGGATTAGAGATCCATAACTTTTGTGAATAAAATGAATCCTTTCAAATTATGAATTGGAAGATATAAAATTCTAAAGTAAATAGGTTGGAATTGCGTTGTTGATCGAAATCTAGAAAAAAATGGACTTGCAGGTGGAATCGCGATGGACACGTGGCGGCTGGAGAGACGCGCAACGCATTCTGAGTTGTAGAGGACACGCATTTACGGCACACTACAACTGGAGTCATGCATCAGGCGCCGGTGGAGACGCATCGCACGAATCGATCCGACTAACCCGAGAACTCATGCACGCAAACTGCAACCCTACAATCGACCCGCGCCCGCAACCCACATCCACGATCCATCCTGACCCATTGCACCGACCTGCGACTGTGTGTTTCCATTTTTTTGCGTGATATGTGCACGTAATCCATACGTGAGTTACCTTCTTTTTCACCATTTGACCCCGTTTTCCAGTTTTCTGACCAATTTCAATACTAATCCTATCTTTGCGTGAATTAGGTTCCTTCAAGGAATTTATAGAATTTTTTGGGACTTTTTAGCTCGTAATTGCACTTGGAAAGGCATGCATCAAATCACTAATTAACCACATGGATATTAGGAAGCAATACTTGTTAAAATATCATCACTAGCCCAATAGGGTCAAACTCAATAATTGTTGTAGGAGATATTTTAGAATAAAAATACCTAGATATTTTAGGGAAGAGATTTAGATATTTTAGGAAAAAGATTTAGATTTGTTAGAGTAGATTGCGTAAGCTCTAGTATTCTCCAGGTTTTCATCCCAAGAAATACATAGCAGTAGTATTCTACAAAGTGTCTTGTAATCTCTTCTCGATTAGTGTTAATAAAAAATGCCGAGTGTTTCCCACAGAGAGTTAGTGTTCAACAATCTGGTATCAGAGCAAGGTTAGTGTAAGTTGTCGATCTCTTGGAATTCTTAGTATGCTCTGTGGTTGCAGCTCTGTCTAATCTTCCACATTAGAAATGATTTCTTGAGATTATTAGTGTGAGTTTTTTTTGTGTGTGTTGTGAGTAGTATGTGACTCTACAAGTCTTGTGTCGAAAGAGCTTGTTTGGTATTGCTGAGGTATAGCCAACACGATGGGTGATTTCCAAATCGTTGGAGGAATCAAGAAACTCAACAACAACAACTACAACATGTGGGCAACATGCATGATGTCCTATTTACAAGGACATGATCTTTGGGAGATCGTTGGCGGGAGCGAATCTACGCCGCCAGAGGAGGATCCTAACGGCGCCTTGCGCAAATGGAGAATCAAAGCAGGTAAAACAATGTTTGCCTTGAAGACTACAATCGAAGAAGAGATGTTAGAGCATATTTGGGATGACAAGACACCGAAAGAAGCATGGGACACGTTCGTGATGTTGTTCTCAAAGAAGAACGATACGAGGCTACAACTTCTGGAGAATGAACTATTATCAATTTCACAACATGACATGACGATTGCTCAGTACTTCCACAACAAGTCGATCTACTGAGAGATTATTGAACTAGAACCGAAGTCTGCAATTGGAGAAGATCGAATGGAGAGGATCATTATCCATGGATTGCGACCAGAATATAGAAGCTTCATTATTGCTGTACAAGGGTGGCCCACTCAACAATCACTTCTAGAGTTTGAAAATTTGTTAGCCAGCCAAGAAGCCATGACTAAACAAATGGGAGCCATCACATTGAAGGGTGAAGAAGAAGCACTGTACACAAGTGAAAGTCGGAGCAATAATAAGTCGTCTACCAAACGTGGATACAAAAACAGTGACAAAAGAAGAAGCCATCAAGGAATTGCACAACTTGAGAGAGCTCAGAAAAATGACAACAAGAGTTCTCAAGGAAAGAGATTTGAAGGTAATTGCTACAATTGCGAGAAAAAGGGTCACATGTCCAAAGATTGTTGGTCCAAGAAAAAATCTGTCAAAAGCAATGTGGCATCTTCCAACATAGAGATTGAGGAGGAATGGGATGCAGAGACAATCTGTGTCATAGAAGAAGATGAGCTAGCGCTCATGACAATGATGAGAGAACATATAGATTGCGAGGATGATTGGATCATTAATTCAAGATGCTCAAACCACATGATTGACGATCGGAGTAGTGCAATGGAAGATGGGTGGCCCTCAGAGAAGGAAGTATTACCAGACTTGGACAATACTGAAGATATTCTTCCACATAAGACGGGGGAGAAAACTATACAAATTTGCTTAAGTGTTGATGTGCTTGAAGATCCAAGTGACACTGATCTTGGTGAGTAAGAAGTGACTCAACCAAGCAAACCTGGTGAAAAGAAAATGACACCTCAATGACTTATACAGTCAGAAAGAATCCAGAAGCCAAATCCAAAGTATGTCGATATAGTTATTATAGAAGACGAAGTTAAAGAGCCAAAGATATATGAAGAAGTATCACAAAACTCGGCTTGACAACAGGCAATGGAGGAAGAAACTATAGTTTTGGAGAAAAATCAAACTTGGGAACTAGTATCAAGATCAGAAGATGTTAAATCTATCTTTTGCAAGAGGATTTACAAAATAAAGTGTACCCCGGATGGATCAATCGTGAGATACAAAGCTCAGACTGTAGATACAGGGTTCTCTCAACAATATGGACTAGACTAGGATGACAGATGGATATGAAGAATGTTTTCCTGAACGGAGAGTTAAATAGAGAGTTCTACATGGACCAACCGAAGAAATTTGAAAATGAAGTTGGAGTCATTAATCAATATATGCAAAGTCCAAAGAAGCCTCATTTGGATGCAACTCGACGGACCTTGAGATATGTCAAAGGATATCACGATACCCAAAGATCAAGCACTGGGTATGTGTTAAAGCTCGGTTCGAGAACAATTTCTTGGTGTAGCAAAAGACAACCAATAGTATCATTGTCCATTAGAGAAGCAGAGTATAGAGCAGCGGCTGGAGAAGCTCAGGAAAGTACATCGCTGAAACTCTTGATGAAAGATTGGCACTAGAAAATTGACTATCCAATACTACCTCATTGCGACAACCAATCTGGATAGTCAATTTCTGGTGCCAATCTTCCACTTCATAATAATTTCTCATGCCTAGCAGAAAATCCGATGTTTCATGTTACAACAAAAAGCATGTGAAGGTGCACTACCATTCCATTAGAGAGAAAGTTATGAAGGAAGAAAACGAGATGCAGCAGATCAAGACAGAAGACCAAGTGACAGACTTGTTTACAAAAGGGCTAACATGAGAGCTTTCGTTGTTAGCTCAACATGGTGCACGATTGAGAACTAGTGCTGAGGGGGAGTGTTAAAATATCATCACTAGCCCAATAGAGTCAAACCCAATAATTGTATGAGCCCATCATATATTTATTTTAGTAGATATTTTAGAATAAATATACCTAGATATTTTAGGAAATAGATTTAGATATTTTAGAAAAAAAATTAGATTTTATAGGAGTAGATTGCGTAGGCTCTAGTATAAATACCCCACCCTACCTAGATTTTCATCCCAAGAAATACAAAGCAGTAGTATTCTAAAAGTGTCTTGTAATCTCTTCTCGATTAGTGTTAATAAAGAGTGCGAGTGTTTCCCACAAAGAGTTGTGTTCAACAATACTTGTAGGAATCATTTGGTTATGCATGCATGCTAGTAAAACCAACCCTAGATGGCTAGTTTAGTAAAACCAACCCTAGGTGGCTAGTTTTTATATAACCTATGCCTAGGAAGACCAGACAATTGTGAGAATAATAACACTAGTTGTTAGAATATCTTGATTGTACCATGTATATTGTGTTGTACTATTTTTCTACTGCTTGTACATAATTATGCTGAAACGGTGGATGAGAGTTTGTGTATATGCACTGCAGATGCTTGATGGATGTTATTACCCTATTGAGCATGTGAGATTGCATGCATGATTAACTTTACATTAACTCCAGGTGATTGAATGTGTGATTTTTCCGGTAGAGATTAAGTAGTAGAAACGATTTAAGGCTATGGTGATTGCGTCAGTTTTGCTAGACTGTGACCTAAGATAGAATGCATCTACCGTTCGATCGAAATATAATTGTAATAGATGATCAAAAGGTGTGGCCCCTTAGTGCTCTTTATCAATCCAGACTTAGGAGTTGAAACTGGACGACCTGGAGACATGAATCCATGTCAAGATTGCCAAACCACTCAAGAGGTCTAGAAGACCACCACTGCAACCCATGAAGACAAAAGTAGCCTCCTAGGTCAATAGTAGTCAATATAATGTCTGAAGAGCTTCCACTTTCCTTTCTACTTTGGTATGATATTGTCGAGCTAGGTGTGAGGCTTGTTAGGAACATGTAGCCCAGTGGTTTGATCGATTATGTTGCATGATAGATTCGTCCTATGTTTGAGCGTTGATCATGCGGGTAACTAGTGAAGTTACCAACTCCACCACCTGAGGTTGAGTAAAGCACGCCGGAGGTGCAACACCCACCCCTAGATGAGGTTGGGGAGATGCCCCCAATTGTTGATGCAGAGGTGCCACCGCCACAACCGCCCAAGAGGGGGCAAAGGAGGACCGTGGCCAAAGATCCTCCTAAGGTAACTTCTTAGGCACTAGTACTGCCTGTACAGACAACTGGGACCTCTCTCTGGAAATCCTGCAATCTTTTATGAAATCCATGTTGGAGACTCAGGCTCAGACCAATAAGATATTACAGGCATTGATGGCGAGCAAAATCCAATCACGTAGCCCCAGACGTAATGAGGGCATGGGCATTGAGTCTTGGTATTTGATGGAATTCTGGAAGTATAACCTACATTCCTTCAATAGTGGAAAAATTGATTCAGTTGCAGCCGAGTCCTGGCTGGAAGCAGTTGAGACAACATTCATTACATGAGCTGTCTTGGAGAGTATCAAGTTCATCGCACTACCTACATGGTGAAGGGAGAAACACATTTCTAGTGGAAGACCACCCACAAGACACTCAGTCGATGAGAGTCTGGTTTCATGGGAGCAATTCAAGGAAACCTTTCTTAAGAAATTATCCCATAGTTACATATATTAAAAACATATGACTTTCCTAGAGTTGAAGCTGGGCAATAGATTTGTAATTGAATTCAACCGACTAACTAGATTTGTTCGGTAGTTTGTGAGCACAAAGAAGATGAGAACCCCTCGTTTCATTAGGGGTCATAGGGATGAAATCTAGGGATCTTGTCATGGCCCATGCCCCTCGAGATTATGCTACTACCCTATGAATCTCTATTCTCATGGACATGCATCAATTGAAGGGCAAGAAGACTACTACCATCCAGTCTGCCTCCACTTCTTTGGGATAAAAGTGGAAAAGACAGGCATGCCTCCACGAAAAATAGGCAAGTACGCAGACGATTAGATCATTACAGATAGGCTACAAAATAGGGCAAGACAGCTTGTCCCAAGTGCAACCGTATTCATGAGGGAGACCGCTACTGGTTACAAGGGTGCTTTGGGTGTTGCAAGCTAGACCACCATGTAGCTGACTATTCGCACAAAAATAATCATGAAGCTAACTGACTAGTTGGATACAATCAGAAAGCCTGAGGAGCTTGTCTGTAGCAGTAAGGGCGCGCTGTAGTCCAGTCGACAAGCTGGACACTGTGGTAACAAGTACGCTACCCATCTCTAGACGCCTAACATTCACTTTATTTGACTTCAGATCCATACATTCTTTCATTTCTATAGGATTTGTTAAGCAAGCACATTTAGAGTTAGAGCATCCTAAGTACACTCTTACAATTTCCACAATTTCCACACGGGTGAATAAGTTGTTGGTAGCTACCCACGTGAAGGTGGGGTGTCTAATCATACATGGATGCAATTTTATTTGGGTTAAGCATGTAAGACATCGATATTATTTTAGTAATGGATTGGTTAGCAGAAAATTGTGCTTTAATTGATTGCGCGGTACGAGTAGTGACCCTCAGATTCTCAATAAAGGAGAGCCTTGGGTTCAAGAGGATGTTGTCTAGGGGAACCCCGATAATTTTCTCAATGTTAAAAGCCAGAAAAATCGATGGTTTTAGAGTTTGAGGATGTCTTTCTTGAAGATTTGTCTGGTTTGCCTCCTATTAAAGAAGATTTTGGGATCGACTTGGGACTTGGTACAACGCTGATTCTAGAAGCACCATACAGAACGACACCTACCGAACTCAAGGAACTATGATAGCATGCTTGTATGTCCTAACGATCCCTATAAGTATTGCTCGAGAAAAGCGTGAATGGTTAGTTACTTTTTATGTGGGAAGAGTTTTGAATTTTTGAAAAAGTTTCTCATTAGACCCGAATTCAAGTTTAAGTAAGTTCAATATTGACGTCAATTGACGTCAGAGCAAAAAAAGAAATAAAAAAAAAACAATAGTCAAACAAAGATCAAATTCAACAAAAATTATCGCACACATGAACGAACAGGGAGTCATACGCACACAACCTCGCGCTATTAGGCTCATGTGGGCTGTTCTCTCGGTCGCACCCAATGCGCAACTTCAACAACTTCAACAACTTCAACGTGACATTAGTTTTGAAATTTTCTTTTTATTTTCATATTTTTTTCTACAACTTGATTACTTCGTGAAGTCGGAAGAAACCCATCCAACAAACTTATTCTCATTCAATTTTGTGAAGTGTGGAAAGAAATAATTGGATTAAAAATTTCCTTTTCCTTTTGTCTTTTTTCTTGTTCCTTAATCCCCAATTAGTCTATTAAACACTCCTAATTTCCATTCCGATGTTGTCTAGGGGAACCCCGATAATGTTAATTACAAGTCAAATTTTATTTTAAATTCTTTAATCTATAGTTATCAACCAACCTAAACAAATTTAGAGAATATTCTTTGATCCCATGATCTCCTTGTTATTGAAGCCCTTCTCAATTAATAAGAAGGCCCACGTTAAAAAAGATCTCATTTTAATCCGGGGTCTTGAACTCTTGAACTCGAGTTTGTGAAAGAATCTAGCCACTCATTTCATTTAAAGTCATTTTTTACGAATTCGGCAACCTAAAATCCTTTCTTCTCTTGAACTCTTTCTCGTGCTCTTCCAAAAGAAGCATCGGGAAATGACTTGTAATGCACTTATGCAATGAAAAATGATTTGCTCGGAAAAATATTTTGGGCGTATGTAGATAGGTAGCTTCAATTTCTCATATTGATTGTTCTTCTTTCACGGAAAATAAGAAATGTCTCACTATTCCTTCTCCTTCTTCTTCTTATACTCTATTCCCTGGCTTTCCTTTTTAATCCAATCATGCTTAAATCAATAAAACATGAAAAATATAAACTCATTAAGGAATTAATTAAAAAATATGGTAAATTAAAAGCGCTATAAATTTTAATTAATTAACTTCCATGCCTTTTCCTTCTTCCTCCCCCAATCGCCCATCCGTTTCTTCGCCCCAAGTCTTTTTCCTCTTTGCATTGCAACCCAAAAGCCACACCCCGCGGAGGCTCTGCCCTCAACTCCGCCACCACCACCACCACCTCCTCCTCCTCCTCCATTTTTTCTCTTTCAATCTCTGCCTTTTTCCTCTTCTTCCATTCAGATTGTGGCTTCCAACAATGGTTTCCGACTCGGAGCTCATCAGCCGGCTCCGGGAGCTTCTTCGGAATTCCGACCTCAATACCACCACCACTGCTATCGTCCGCCGGAAGCTCGAGGAGGATTTTTCCATTGATTTGTCCGATAAGAAGCAGTTTATTAGGGAACAGGTCGACTTGTTCCTCCACACTGAGCACCAGAGAGTTGATGAAGAAGATGGCGGCGACTGCGACGAAGTCGACCAGGAGGATGGAGATGATAATTCGAAGATGGAAGAGGAGGATGGAGATAGTGAAGACGGAGATAACTACGACGACGATGACAGAAAGAGTAAAACGGGGTGAGTGTGATTGATGGAATTTCGCGATTGTAAGTACAACGGCTTTCAGTTCAGTGTTGGATTTTGTTTGGTAAATAACTCTAATGCACGGTTTCGCTTTTGGGAGTAATCTTTGTCCATGTACGGGTGTAAACACCATGAATTGATTCGTTTTCATACTGAAACTAGTGGCAAGATTGTGGAATTCAACACCGGAGCTTATACCCGCAATTGTGATTACGCGTTCTTGCATATTCGCATTTATAATTCCTAACCATTATCGAACCATTGTAAATTGTACTTTCTTTTCGTACTCTGTCGATTCTTTACTTCAATGTTAGAATTTGGTTTTTTTCTTCTACTCGACGAATTCACTATTTTCTCAGTTTGGGAGAAAAAACTTGAAATATTTAAGTACCGCAGAGCTTCATGGGAGCCCTTTTCATTGACTTGTGCAAGTAACAATTCTTGAAATGAGTTTGTTTGTTGAGTAAAAAAACTTGAAATATTTAAGTTTTAGCTTCTGCAGAGCTTCATTCCGGAGGGAGTTTTTTCATTGACTTTTGTACAAAGTATTCAATTCTTGATATTAATTCTTGTTTGTTGTTGTAATTCTCTGATTAGATGGTGTTATTAGCTTTAGCTTCTGTTTTCTTGGTATTGGGCTTTCTAGTTCCGTTCTAAAGGGAGTTTTAAGTGGTAACTTTTCATATACAAATGAAATGTTTATATGTTTTGTAAGAAAATAAGTAGACCTTTGAAATTTCTATTTGTGACCATCTTGAAGCAACTATTTGATGTTAATTCCATCGACATGTTTCAAATGAATAAAGCTCTATCAAAGCATATTTGGCCATTGGAATCAAATGACGGTGTGCTTTTATAGCTTCTCTTTTGTTGCTAATATTATGCTACTGTTTCCTCAGATGTTTGAACTTACCGTTGCTTTTAATTGTTAACTAAAGCCATTTCGTTAAACTAATTCTTGATGTCAATCTGGCTTCTATGGAACCCTAAGTGCTATTTCAATTTTGACTCTTGGATTTTCCTTTTTCAATTTATATATATAAGTTTTAATCCCAATGGGTACAAGGACACTTATTATGAAACAAAGTTTTTGTCTGCATGCACCTTACTTAAGGGTAATACTTGCCAATGCAAAACCCTGAACTTTATTCTGATAAAACTGAGCTACAAACCTTATTGATATATTTTTTTTAATAACATTTCTTTTACCTGGATACAGTTACTCCAGCCAAATCAAGTCAGAAGGAAAAGCAGCAAAAGGAGAAGCCACAAAAGAAGCAGCGGCGGAAGCAAGGAAAAGAAGAAGGTAGATAACGAAAATAGTTATTTTTATTTGAAATTTTATGACTGTGTTCATGGCAAGAGACCTCCAGTAGGAATAACTGTAACTAAGTACCCAAAAATAAGATTCTAAAATCATTGTTCAAATGCACCTCATTAAAATTTAGTGATTTTTGTAGGATAAAATCTGAATTGTTCAGATAATACCAAGAAGCCGCATAAAGTTTAATCGATTAGGATCTCTCTTCCTTTATCTTTGAAGATCCAATGTTTTCTTTGGAGTCATATATCCCAAAAAGTTGCTCATTAATCCATAATAATTTAGCTCCAATATTGAAAATCCATGAAAAACCAAGGCCAAATGCTATATCCCAGATGTTACTGCTGTAAGATAAAAAAAAAAAAAAAAAAGTAAGTGATTAGAGCTTCTTCTGATTTCTTGCATAAGCATCACCATCTTGGATAAATTTCCAGATAGGGGCACCTTGCAATCTTTAAGCTAAATTTGGCCCTTCCAAGTACACTAGCCAAATCAAAGTATTTACTTTTTTAAGGACATTTGAAGGGTGCCTTTGGTTGGTTATCCGAGAATAAAAATTTGAAAATAAGAGATTCGATGAAAATAAAAATTGTATTTCTTGTTTTTAGTGTTTTTGGATATATGCTTGGCTGTAGATTTAGATATTCGTTGCGCCTGATAGTTCTAGAAACAAGCCTGTGGAGAATATTCACCGCCAACAAAAAGAGGAAGGGAGAAAGGCTGTAGATTTAGATATTCGTTGCGCCTGATAGTTCTAGAAACAAGCCTGTGGAGAATATTCACCGCCAACAAAAAGAGGAAGGGAGAAAGGGGGTTTCCGTGCCTGAGACTTCTTGAGGCCTGAATTCACCCCCTAGGCCTGTCATTCATGAGGATGGAATGCTTAACCTATCTTACACAACTTCAGATCCAAGATCTCCACTTATTCTCCAATCCTTTCTTGCCCAAGACCTTGTCTAGAAAGTTCCAATCTACATGGTCATAGGCCTTTACAAAATCAATCTTAAAATAGACACCTCCCTCTTTTCGACCTTTATAATCTTCAATAGCCTCCTTAGCTATTAGATCTTGATAATGACGTTGTCTCCTTGCAATAAAAGCACTCTAAGTCCCTAATATTGTCGAATGGTGAACCCTTTTCAATCTATTGGCTAACACCCCTTCGCTATTATCTTATATGCACTAGTCACTCGGTTGATGGGCCTAAAGTCTTGACCTTATTTGCTTGATCTTTCTTGGGAATGAGGCACACAAAAGTTTCAATCAAAGAACTGTCCAGGATACCTTTTTTTGTTTTTGATAAGAGACAATTTCATTGATGAGTGAAATTTACAAGAGGGATGTATAATCCATGATGTTTACAAAAGACCTTCCCAATTTGCAACGAGGGAGGTATAACTATAGGAAGTAAAAATATTAGACAGTTTACACCAAGATATAGCTTGGTAAACAACATTGTCGAAAAGTTTTGTGTAGGTCTGTGTCGTTTCTGCAAATATTCTCTGATTTCTTTCTTTCCACAGATTCCAAAAGAAAGCCATGATGAGGTTTTTCCATAATAGGGCTTTAGCGTTCTTGAAAGGGTGGTACGTTAAGGCCATATCCAAAAAATCCTTTACCTCCCTAGGAAATGTGAGATGCCATCCGAATATATTAAGAATCGTTGTCCAGAAATTTTGACTATGTGCATTGCATAAACAAGTGACTTTGTGATTCGTTTGCTTTCTTGCATAGTGGACACCAATTTGGAGAGAGAGTGATGTAAGACATTCTTTTTTGAAGATTTTCACTTGTGCTGATGGCTTTGTGAGCTATTTCCCAAAGGAAAAACTTCACCTTTTTAGGTTGATGTCCTTTCCATATTGTCTTTGCTAGCGTGGGATTTATTGCTTCTACTTTTTCCCCCATTGTCCATCATCAAGGATTTTGTAGAAAAGACCCCGTCAGCGCTGGGGAGCCAAGTTAGTGAGTCTTCTTTGTTTGACAATACCACAGGGGCAAGGTCAAGGCTTAATTCGGCCCACTCCGTTGCTTCATTATCCTTTAGATTCCTACCAAGCTTCAAGTCCCAAAATTTGTTGACAACATTCCATGTTTCTTTAATCGTGGCTTTTTTGTTGTGAGAAAGCCTGTACAAAAGTGGATACTTCAAAGCTAGCGTGGTGTTTTCAATCCATAGGTTGGTCCAAAATGATGTGCTTCCCTCATTCCCCACCTTATGGCGAGTTCGGTGGGTGATGAGATTTTGATGTTTCTTTATGTACTTCCAAGGCCCTTTTGTAGAAGATGGAGGGAGGTGATCTTTGTTTGATGTAGGAGTATATTTAGCCTTTATAAGATTTCGCCATAAGGCCTTTTCTTCATGATGATATCTCCATATCCATTTGGCGAGGAGAGCTGTGTTCTTCTTCCTTATCGAGAGAAGACCGAGACCTCCCTTTTCTGTTGGGAGGTTTATAATATTCCAACGAACAAGGTGTGCGCTATCTTTCCACAAGTAATTTCTAAAAAGTCTTTCTATGTCCGCGGCCACTTTTTGTGGCATTTCAAATAGAGACGTGGTAGGTAGGGAGGTTGGATAATGTGGCTTGTATTAGGGTAAGTCTTCCGCCTTTTGAAGTATAACGTGATGACCATGTTGATAGCCTTCTTTCTATTTTCTCAATAATAATCTTCCAGAAGGAAAAGGATTTGTGATTTCCTTTTAGAGGTAGTCCTAGGTACATATTCGACCATTCTCCCTTTTTACAACCATATATGCTAGCAAATTCTTCAATGATCTCTGTGCTAATATTGATGCCCATGATCTCTGTTTTTTGGAGATTGATATTTTGTCCAGAGAATCTTTCGAAGGTTTTTACCGTCTCAATCATGTTTTTTATGGAAGAGGCATTCACTAAATCAGAAAACAGGATTGTGTCATCTGCGAACTGAAGGTGGTTTATGCTCAAGCTTTCATTACCAATTTGAAAACCTTTGATCTGCCCATCGTATTCTGCCTTTGTCAGTAGGCGACTGAGACAGTCCATTACCATGATGAAGAGAAAAGGGGATAGTGGGTCTCCTTGTCTCAGGCCCCGTGTGGCATAAATTTTCCCTCTCGGTCTTCCATTGATGATGATGGAGAAATTTGTGGATGAGATGCATCCTTTAATCCACCTTCGCCATTTGCGAACTGAAGGTGGTTTATGCTCAAGCCTTCATTACCAATCTGAAAACCTTTGATCTGCCCATCGTATTCTGCCTTTGTCAGTAGGCGACTGAGACAGTCCATTACCATGATGAAGAGAAAAGGGGATAGTGGGTCTCCTTGTCTCAGGCCCCATGTGGCATAAATTTTCCCTCTCGGTCTTCCATTGATGATGATGGAGAAATTTGTGGATGAGATGCATCCTTTAATCCACCTTCACCATTTTGGGCCAAAGCCTTTTGCCACAAGAATGTTTTCGAGGAAAGTCCAATCAACCTTGTCGAAGGCCTTTTCCATGTCAAGTTTAATGACTACACCTTTTTGTTTCTTTCTTTCCCATTCATCAATGAGTTCGTTGGCCATGAGGGATGCATCAAGAATTTGTCGCCTCTCAACAAAAGCTGTTTCTTGCCCAGTTATTGTGAAGGGGAGAACCTTTTTGAGGCGTTCTGATAATACCTTTGCTATGATTTTATATAGACTGGTCGTGAGGCTTATGGGACGAAAGTCTGCAACAGTGCGAGCATCCAGTTTCTTTGAGATCAAACATATGTATGTTTCATTCAGGTTTCCATTAATAACTCCGTTTCGAAAAAAATCATGGAATACTCTCATGATATCAGCTCTCATAAAGTTCCAACATTTCTGAGGTAAAACCATCTGGTCCTGGAGTTTTGTCAGAGCCCAGATTCTGAATCGCCTTCCCCACCTCTTCTTCAGTGAAAGCGACCTCGAGGGAGGCAGCTTGCTGTTGATCAATAGGACTCCAGTCAAGATCGTGAGGAAATTCGCAGAGGGCATTGTCCTTTGTGTATAAGGACGTGTAAAAGGACACAAATTCTGATACAATTTCGTCTTCGTTTACCAAACTTATGCCTTGTGTGGATAGAATTTCCATAATGGTACTCTTTCGTTTCTTTGTAGCCATGATACGATGGAAAAATTTGGAGTTTATGTCACCTTCCTCTAACCATCGTTTTTTGCATTTCTGTCTCCAAGATTGCTCTTCATTTACTGCCAACGAAATAAGTTCTGCTTTCATGAGCTTTTTCTGTGTGTGTTGAACAAGTGTGATGGAGCCAGTTTCCTCCATCTGATCAAGGAGGGCAATTTCGGTTAGCAATTGGTTCCTTTTTGTCGAAATACAACCAAAAACCTCCTTATTCCATTTCTTTAGGACTCCTTTTAGTCTTTTAAGTTTGTTGATGAAGCCGTGCCCTGGCCATCCACGGAGGGGCGTATTCTTCCACCAGTATTCTACCATTGGCAAAAATTCAGAATGGTTCAGCCACATATTCTCAAAACGGAAGGGTGAGGGGCCCCATTTACAGCAACCCATGGAAAGTAGAATGGGATAATGATCAAATGTAGGTCTGTTCAGTCTTTGAACCCCAGCGTTACTGAATTTTCTAAGGAGGCCTTCTATGGCAAGGAGGCAAGAAATCTATCGATGAGTGTCAAGGTGGGTGGAGATCTGTTGTTTGACCATGTATAGAGTCCATTACTGAGGGGAAGGTCAATGAGTTCGGCTTCTCTTATGAAATTGTTGAAATGTCTCATGCTTTTGGTGGCTTTTCCACTGGATTTTTCATGTGCCCATCGAGAGGTATTGAAATCGCCCGCCAAAAGCCAATCCTCTGTACATAAGCATGATAGGTCCTGTAATTCCTGCCCAAACATATGTCTTTCTTGATATCTACAGGGGCCATAGATTCCTGTAATCCAGAAACTATAATTATCAGCCCGTGCAATATGTGTGGTTAAGGTGTATAAGCCTTTGGTGACTTCTGAAATGGTCAAAGTTGGGTCATTCCACATGATTAAATCCCCCCTGATGAACCTGAGGCATCCAAAGCTGACCAACCAATATGTCTGGCACTCCACAGGGATTTAACTATCCAGCAATCGACATAATTCAATTTTGTTTCTTGAAGAATAACCATAGTGGGATTGTATTTTAGGAGGAAGGACTTGATTAAGGCTCTCTTTTGCCAATCTCCCAATCCCTTAACATTCCAAGAGATAATAATCATAAGAGGTATTGACCTCCCAATTCTGACTTGCTCGATTTCTCATAATTGATGTTTGAAAGGAGGCCAGCAATCTCCCTAGTCAGTTTACTCGATTTCTTGGCCGTAGTGGGCTTCTTTTTCCCGGATGGAATAGCCATGATGCACATGTGGTGCTCTTTTAGCCATGGTGCCAAGATTTGGATGGCTCTTGTTGGTGTGAGTGTTGCTGATATCGGGGGGACTTCTTCTGCCTCTGTTTCATCTTGTTTTCCCTGAAAAAGAGTGCCAAGCTCTGTATCCACAAGGTTGATCTCTAACAATGGGTGAGAAATGTTGGCTTCTTCCGTGGTGGGGGATGGTGGGGCGGTGGAGAGGGGTAAGGGGCTGGATGCATATTCATCATCTGATTCTTGGTCAATGCCAACCGTGGAGAATTTTGTTCCAGGGACAAGGAAGGTTTTTTGGTTATTAATGGTGATGGCATGTTTTTCTGGTGATATTGTCACAACTTGAGGGTCGGGGATAAGAAGTGGTACAGTAGATGGGGTTTTGGAGATTGGTGTAAAGTAGGGTGAGGGGTTGGTGGCCAATGGTTTATGTGGGCAGACTATGGGTTTATGGGGCATGGAAGATGGGGAGGGTGGAGGAGTAAGCTTCGGTTGGGGGGTTGGTCTTTTTTTAGATGATAGGGGGCTATCCATGGCGGGTGGGTATGGTTGTTACCTTTTTGGGGCTTTGTGGTATGACCATAGACTCTGTTATGTGTAAAGTTGGTGTAGAGTCTTGTTGTGCTTGAGAGGCCCCTTTAGGTGTTGTTTCTCGGTGGTTTGACCAACGATGTGGTCCAAGAATGCCGCATGAAGTATCTGTAATAAACTCGGTATCCTCTGGGGTACAAAATCTTTTCCGTGCTTGTTCAGTGCGCTGGTAGCCAGTCATAACGTCAACAAACAATTCTCCATTAAAGCAAGGGTCTATATTGACCATAAGGGGAATCTTGGATGATGATGGTATTGAAATTTCTGCTGGTATGAAACCCCGTGTGTTTTTCTCAATACAAATGGTGGCTTCCATGAGGTCCACTCGCGATGAGGTCTTTTTAGCAATCTCAACAAAACCTCCACAGGCATCTCCTATATGTTTCAAAGTATCGATGTCCCAACGATTTAGAGGAAGATTTTTTATTTTAATCCAACCTCCATACGAGGGAACCACTGGGTCACTCAGGTGCTTTTCATCGGACCATGGTTCTATTTTCACGACATAGTTACCAACTTTTTGCCAACCTTTTTTATTACCAACTAATGAGGCTTGGTCCTTTGATGTGCACCGGAGAATCACCTTGTCTGCTCTGTAGGGGTTTAGTTGGCAGAAGTCATTTAGCATGGATTGGATGCTCCTATTTATCATAAACCAGTCGTCGTGAAAATGTTCCCGAGTGACGATCACCATCGTATCCCATACAGTATGAATGGGGGAGAGAGGAAACTCGTTGATCGTCTTTGCCTTTTTAGTTAGAATCGAAAGATACGTTTCTGCATCTGTCTTTCTGTCTTCTAACATTTGTGGCGACTGTTTAGTATCAGGCAAGGGTTGTGTAGGTCGATGGACATGTCTATGGTCTTGCCTTCTACTCTGACGATTTGAGTTTAGTTGGTGGTCTGGTATTTTAGTGGACAGCAAGGAATAGTTTCCAATAAGATTGAAAAAAGCTATCCAACCTTTCCGTTCTGCACCCACTGGGACAAACAATTTGTTAAGACCTCCATTTCCATGAAGCAAAGAGATTTCAGCCATGGTACCCTTCTTGTTGGTGAGCTTTTCTATCCAAATAGTCTGTTCTGGAAAACGTTTCTCTATGAAATTTTTTTGGTTCAATGGAGCTAACAATAGTACTTTATAAGATGTTTGCAGCCAATGGAAGGAGTCCCATTTCAAAGATAGGAAAAAAGCTTTGTCCCAAGTGATTTATGATATCTTAATTCGTGTTCCCTTGTATCTATCATCTAACTCAATTGCGTAGGTCTTCCTATCGATGACTGTTTTGCATCTCTGAAGCATTTGGTGTGGTGCCATGGGTCAAATGTTACTGTCCAAATGGATTTAAGATCTCTAATGTATTTGGTGTGGTGCCATGGATGGGTCAATGGTTGCTGTCAAGGAGATTCAAAATCCTTTCTGGTTGATTGGGTGAAACGGCTACTGTCCCCAAATGGATTCCAGTATGGTGTCATGGGTCAATGGTTTCTGTCTACTGGAGTCGGAATCCTTAGTTACTGTCCAAATCCAAATGGGTATTAATGCAAGATCCTTTCTGTCGGAGGTATGGCGAAAACAGCAACCCAGCTGCTGTTGAAAAGCCAAGGAGGAAATCTTCAAATTCCTAGGCTATTTCATGAATGTCGGGGGGGGGGGGGGGGGGGGTCGTGGGCTGTGCAGGCGTCGTCGGAAAAGGAGCGGCTGTCAACATGTTCTTCCGTGGTCGGAGGAGCGGCTCGCAGGTTCTGTCATTGTGCAGTGATTTAGACGAGACGCTTCGTCTTCCGATGTGTTGTTCGCAAACCTTCGTCTTCCCCACCTTGGCACGGTGCCGGAGGTCGCGACTCTTCGCCTCCCGGAGGTCGCGACTCTTTGCCTTTCCAGGATACCTTTTTTGTAAAACTCCCTAAACATTCGCTTGAGATCCTCCTTAATAACCTCCTAATTAGCCTGAAAGGAGATTCCTATCACACTCAAACACCACTTTTCTAATTTCTTCCGGCCAGAAAGGAGATTCCAACTCATGTTTCTCTGTTCCAGAAATCGAACTCCAATTGATGCCTTCTACGAAGGGCTTTGGATCCACTTTAAGGGCATAAATTTTGGGAAAGGAGATAGTGTACTCGTCCACCTATTTCTCCCCCATAAGAACTCTCCCCAGTGCAAAACAATAATAAAATTCTTGCTTCTTCTTCCACCAGACACTCTATGGAACAAAGCTAAGTTGCAATCCCCCTCCTTACCCCATCTAACTTTATCTTTTTGGCTCCAACTAACTATCTGCAAACTTTGTTTTTTAGTAAATGTGTTCCTCCTTCGGACCGTCATACAAATGACCCTCCCCTTCAACACTATCAATATAACCATTTTATTCAAAATCTCCTGCTTCTTAATCCTCAAATTCCAAAGACCTTGCGATTCGAAGACTTCTGCACCCCTCTAATACCCCTCAACTTTCCCAAAATTTTAAACGCTTCCCACTTCCCAAAAGTCTCCATGTTCCACCAACTGGGAAGGATGCGTTAAAAGAAGAATGTTCCAGCCACATGTTCTCAATTCCAAAGAGACGAGGAAAAATCCCATTTCTGCAAACCTTGGTAAAAAGAGCGGCCAATGATCCGAGGTGAATTATAGGTCCCAATGTTTGCCATACATTTCCAAAGGCCTCTAACCACCACTTAGAGATCAAGAACCTGTTAGTTCAAGCATGCACCCTTCTATTAGACCAAGTAAACTTACCATTCAATAAAGGGGGATAAAAAAGACTACAACCCTCGATGAAGTCATTACGAAATCTCCTAGATCTTGTCACCCTACCCCCAAAGCCTTCTCAACATGGGAGCACAATATATTATGTTATACATATTTTAATTTAATAAAAATGAAATGATTTTATAAAAAATAAAATGCTATATTTATCAAAGTGTCTACCCTTCATTTTAGAAATTCAAATTTAAATCTAGATAGATGGTAAAAAATCGTGTTTTTAGAATTTCCACTATTTGGGTCATAAACCAATAAATAACAGTTTTTCAGGAAAAAATCCGTCAAATGCATATTTGCTGAATCCATTAGATTCAGTGAATATGAAAACATTAAAATTAAGATGACATACAAAGCAGGCCTTTAGACTTTTCATATAGCTTCAATAAGACGTGTTGGGAGATGATCCCATTTCAATTCTTTCAATAAAAAATTCATTGAGGTTAGGCCTCCGGAAAAGGAACCCAACTTCTACCTGAGTCTAAACTGATGTGAAAATTCTTCCTGCGGTTGCTTAGTTTTCGAAGTCCGAATCTATATAGAAAAAATCCAGAAAATGAACCCAATTTCTACCTGTGGCCTTTGTGGAATGGTATTGGAGGCAATCTTCTATCCTTGCACGGTCATACTTGAGATCCAGATGCCTAGATGTCTTCCAACTTCAGCTTTCATTTTCTGGGTCAATCATCCAGCATCTTCTTAATTTCTTCACCGGTTACAAGTTTGGTTCCTAGAAAAGTTCTCTGGATCAATGTTTGTGGAGCCAGCTTTGGCAAATTTTGCTGGAACACATTAGAAGAACTTAGAACTTTGAAAATTGATCAACCATTGAATCGGGATTCTATTCTGCTTTTAGCTTCCTCTTGGTGTACTAAACCAATCTCTTTTGTAATTACCTTTTTCTTAACAAGATATGGAACTTTTCATTGAAATAATGATTAGTGACTAATGCTAAAAAACATAAGCTTCAACAAGGGAGTGAACAAAGGAAATGACAGAACATGAGCAAACCACTGAAAACCGATCTACAAATCAAAACAAGCTCAAAGCCAAACTATAATTCAAAGATCTAAATAAGAAATTATGAAGGATATAAAAGGCACTGGCTTTGAGTGGGAGCTCCAAGAAGTGGCCTTAAGGTGAGCTGCTTCAAATCTTTCTGACCACAAGGAAGTTGCTTGTTGTGAAAAAACTCTTTGATTTCTTTCTGTCCATGTCTTAGAAATAATAACCTTCACTGCATTTATCAAAATAAACCGAGCTTTGTAATTCAATTAGAGACCCTTAAGTAAATGCAGAACATTGTTCCTAAGCATAAAATGGAATACTCACAGGACTTTGAACAAAGAAAACGCATGAGCCAACAACTTCTTGCAAATAAGCAGATAAAAAAATACGTGGTTGAGGGAATCAACAACCGAGACAAAAAGATCAAACTGATGGCAGAATGCACCTGAAAGGCATTTTTCTTTGCAACACTTCTGAAGTATTAAGGCTGGCATTGATGAGCATAATCCACAAAAGGATGTTGATTCTTTTGGGACATTTGGACTTCCATAAGGCCTTATAAAGCTCCTCCAACGGACTCGAGGATATCAAATGATGTGACAAAGATTTAATTGAGAATATACTTGAAGGATCAGGAGAACTATGTCGAAACATATGGTTAATATTCCATTCTTTTTACAAATTTATACCATTTTCGGGATAGAGAAAGAATGAATGCTTGTATTCTTCATTTGTGCTTAACCTTTCTAAAAAATAGGTCATAGTAGGACTTTGATATTTTGATATTTTAGCCTAGTTAATTTTCCTTTTCCAAAATGCATATAGTCATGTTCTAGAATTTGCTGAATAGGATCTAGCAGGGTAGAGAAGGGACTTCCTGGAAAATTTTCCAACCTTTTTTCAAACTCCCAAGCATTTTCTCTTTCCTTGTGGACAATCTGCAGGTTCCGACTTTTGCACAAGATCCAGCCTCCTGGAATAGGGCATTTCCTCATCCTTGGGTTTAGTCTCAAAACCAAATTTTAAGGCAAGGTATCTTGATCCCAACAAATGGTGATCCATCTACTTACCCTCCTCCAAGTAATGGAAAGAGACAGAGAAATTGAGCAATTACAGTATATTAACCAAAACATTTTAATCCAGTTACCCTTAGTTATCAACAAAAAAAGGAAGTTTAGTTTGCACCTGCTATGAATAAGTACTACTGAGATGCTTTTTTTGCAATATTTTTCTTCAGAAAAAGAAATTGTGGCATCCAAATTCAGGTAGATGACATGATTAGATCTTGACCTCATCATCAAATGGGAAAGGACGTTCTCCTTTAGAAAATTATCCAACATAATTGTTTCCGAATGAAATATAAAAGATGTGAACTTTACATTATACTTTTTCCAGTTTACAGCTAAATGAAGGTTCTACTAATATCTAATAAACATTCTTTTTTCTAGATTCCAATGACTCTGAGAGAGAGGAAAAGCGGCAAAAGAAAGGAAAATCTGGTTTTCTTGCTCCTCTTCAACTTTCGGATGCTCTGGTGACATTTCTTGGTACAGGAGAGAATGCATTGTCTCGCTCTGAAGTAGTGAAAAGAATGTGGAATTACATAAAGCAAAACAATCTTCAGGTATTGGCCTTTGAAAAGATTCTTTGATAGTATAGCAACACTAACTGCTTATCAATTGAGGGATAACCTGCTAGTATCTTATTTGAGACATTAGAAACAAAAATGCGAGTCTTTGAAGACAAGAGTTTGGACATGCTTGATTTTAATATTTCTGTAGGCCTTCAAATCATATGCCTCTATTCATCTATCATCCATGGCTAGTGCTTTCACTTCGGTGATCAACTTGGTTGCTTCTTATTGCATTTGACTTGCACATTCTTTTATGATGCATTATCGCTCCAAACCAATGTGATTTGTCACAAAAATTTATTGTTCTTAACCCAGAAATAGTTTTCAAGCTCTTTAGTTATATTTTCCGTTTCCTATGTATTTGTTATATATAATTGTATCTATTTTTAAAAACTTTTTAGAATATGCGGATTCTCTCTGGTGAAATCGTTTAACATGCCTCAGCTCTCGATCTTCGGACAGTTTTTTCTCCCTTTTTTGCTTGTTTCTTTTGAGTATGGCTTGAGCTTTTAGAAACGCAACTTATTATAATGGAATAATGTTCTAGTTTTTGGACTTCCAGTTATAAAGATTATTGTTATTATTATTATTTTAATTATTCTTGTTCCTTTTCATTTTATGAACAAAAATTCCATATTACTGGAATTTGGAGAGTTCTAATAGTTGAATGAAAAGTTACAAGAGGAACACTCTGCCTTAAGGGAATTTTCAAGAAGTTGTTCCAATTCGAATGAATAAAAATCATGATCCCAAGAGGCTAGAGAGAGAGACCAATTGTTGGCTTGGAGCTAAAACATTTTGGCTCTCTCTCTCTCTTTCTCTTCTGCTCCCTACTTTCTCTCTCGTACTTCTGCATGGACTTGTATTGGTAGCCATCATAACGTCATAGGCAATACTTGGCTGAGTAATCTTTCCTTATTTGAATTTGATATTTATGGTCTTTGATTAGGGCAGTCTCTAGATTAATAGCCTTGCCTTTTAGGTATTTCATTGCATCAGGTGATGTGGGGAGGCTTCACTGGCTGGCTGGCTAACTTTGTGCTTTGTGATGTCGTTATATTGCCTTGTTATATGTTAAATAATTAAATTTACTCTAATTTAAAAGTTTGAACTTTTGGATCTTGAATATCTGACTATATACTTTGTTGACGCCATATTGTTGATTGAAACTTGAGAATTTCAAAAAGTGTCTGCCTATTTGTCTTAATTTTACTGATATTCCATTCCATACCCAAAAAGTACAGTTACATTGGGCATTTTTACCAATTGATCATGTTCCACAAAGCTTTGAGTGGTTAAACGAATGCGCAAAACAAATGTTGTTAATGAACATGGAAATTTTGTTGTTTTGATGATGCATCACTTAACATCTGAATTTTTTTCTTATTGTTCATGAAGGATCCTTCTGACAAAAGGAGAATAATCTGTGATGAGAAGCTTAAAGAACTGTTTGATGTCGATTCGTTTAACGGCTTCACTGTGTCGAAACTGTTGGCCACTCATTTTGTAAAAAAGACGAAATAGTGAGTTTCTCCCACACATTGTGTTTGTTGATGCAAGAGAATCTGGAATTTTGGTTGAGATAAGCTTTAGTCGCCTCTTCTTTCTGTGTAATTCTCTGGGATTCACCAACAAGGCAATGGAAAATGGGCTTTACTGACCTTGTTCTCATCAAACCTGGTATGTTTCTGACCGTTGGTGGATGCTATGTTACAGAATCCTCTCTTCAGAATCAAATGGACTAACCATATCTAATCTTCTATACTTTCTCTTAGCTTTCAAGCAGCAGCTTAAGTTAATTATAAAAGAAAATGTGAGCATTAGTTTGTGCAAATATGAAAAATTTCCACATGTTTGTCAACATTTGTTTTGTAATTATCAGTCATTGTTTTTCCTTTTGTATGTTGCTTACCAAACTAAGCTTTTTTTAGACGTATATCATCAATTAGAAAAGCTAAAAGTTTAGTCTTATTTTCACATTTTTATACAACAGTTCTGTCTCTAGTGCTAATTAATGTGTATTCTATTTCATGTGGAAAGATAACAGGGTTGTTATTGGGGAAAATTTGAATAATGTTGTACTGGTAAAAAGAAACTTGTACGTGGAATATTCATTTAAACTAGTTTTCTTATCACGTACTCTTTTTTTTCTTCTGTTTTTTTGATTTTGTAATAAAACAAATGTCATTGTTTAATTGCATTCATAATAAGTTGTTAAAAAGTGTAATATGAATAATAATTTAACAAATCTAAAGTTACCAAATAGAATAAAATTTAATGTAGTAAGCTTCTTAAGAAAATGATTCACAATTTAAGGATATTGGAGTTGTCCAAACTCTCACCAATTTAAGGATATTTTCGGTTTTGAAACTCGCATCGAGACTAAAAGACGAAAATAAATAAAAGAAAAATTAAATAAAAACAAACAAAACACCAAAATTAAATACAAAATAAAATCTAATTATTATGTGTTGTTCAAATTTATTACAAAGGAGGAAAAGAGTTTGAGATAGAGTTGTAAAATGAATTAAGAGAGACTCAAATACAAAAATGAACTGATGCTTTGGAATGACCCTCTCTATGGCCGTGTAGTTCCACCTTGATCGATAACATACACTGAAAAGGAAAAGGGAAGGGGTGAGTATAAAAATATACTCCGTAAGCAATCTACTTTTAGGCTCTTATCGCATCATTAATCCTAGTAAGTTACCACAGGCTTTCTTAGGGTCTAGGAAGTTCTTCACACACATCATCTACTCATGTAGTCTCCCGTCCCCTATCAAGGTGGACTTACACATAGTAGTGTCTCCTTATGTTGTCTACTCGTGTAGTCCCTCGTCCTCTATCAAGGTGGGTCTACGAGTCATCCCTCATTTCTACACACCATAGTGACCCTATCTACTTATGTAGTCTCTCACTCCCTCTCAAGGCGGTTTTATTCTACACAGAGTAGTGGTCCTCATGTTCTCTACTTATGTAGTCCCCTAACCCCTCTCAAGGCGGGTTTATGAGCCTCGACCTATTTCTACTCACAGTAGGGGTCCTCAACTGGACAACTACCCGTGTAGTACCTAGTCTCTCTCTGAGATTGGTTTACAAAGTCGCGGAGTCAGCGTTGACTCGTTTCTACACTTAATAGGAATTCTTGCCTTGAATAACTACCCGTGTAGTCCTTAGTCTCTCTCTGAGACCGATTTAATGGGATCAAGGTGCCAGTCTTGTCCCGACCCTACACTCAATAGTAACCCAAGTGGCTTTGGAGTTTTGTTAAGCTACCTTAATCATAATTAGATGTCGTGGAAGTTTATTAGGTTCTTAGGGGCATCTAGGAAGTTTCAATCCCATTTCTTATTTTAGGACGTTTAGGGTTAGCTCCTCGGGCTAAACCAAACTCTAGATTCACATAGGTCTAAACCTCTAATCTCTCACGATCCTGAGATGCAAGGTCTATTGGAAACGTACTGACTAGGGTCAATAAACTGCACTAGTTGTAGCGCCCTAATCTTAACCGAGTTCTCTCATACATGCTTTGCTAGGGAGTTTCTATAGATCACCTAAGCCTATTACCACTAATTCTAAATTTCACCTTAGTCTAGGAGTTGAAGAGATCTACTGGATTCCTATGGTGACTAGGTGGCTTAATGTGGACTTCTGGCTCCTTGCTGCTTTGTTTTGACACCTCAAGTCGTTTTTAGTCTGGGACGTACTGACTAGGGTCAATAAACTGCACTAGTTGTAGCGCCCTAATCTTAACCGAGTTCTCTCATACATGCTTTGCTAGGGAGTTTCTATAGATCACCTAAGCCTATTACCACTAATTCTAAATTTCACCTTAGTCTAGGAGTTGAAGAGATCTACTGGATTCCTATGGTGACTAGGTGGCTTAATGTGGACTTCTGGCTCCTTGCTGCTTTGTTTTGACACCTCAAGTCGTTTTTAGTCTGGGAGCACTAGGGCTTGGACTCTTTGACCGTCGCACGTGATCCTAAGGTGCTCACTCTGCTGGAGGCTTCCTGACCTAAGTCATCGTCTAACCAACCTAACTCTAATGCCCTAGCTCTATGCAGATAAACGCGCTCTAAATGGAGAACACACATTCAAACACTTGGAGCTAAAACATACTGTATCATGCACACATATAAACAAACAAGCTCAATAGGGAGATAACATTCGCCAATCACCCAGAGCACAGATCACAATAGCCCATCCTTCCTTCTTACACAGTGGAAAACATATAAAACAACATGCATCACAAATCTCATCATAGGGACATTATTGTAATTTCTTACACCATGCTTAAGATACTCATCCATATTGCCCAACTCATATTCTAGTCATGCATATTCTTTGTCTAGCTTTACATAATACATAAAACAACATGCTTCTTAGAAATCTTAACCTAGAGCATAATAGTAATTTTACCATGACATACATACAATACATCCAAATACGCCCCTTCGAAGTCCTTAACATGCATTTTCTAACCACCTATGATAAGCAATGCTCGCATGCTAGCACGTCCTAGTGATCCTTACAAGTATTACTTGGCTAAAATTTGTGTAGTTACTTACTTGGATGACACGTGCCTTCCCAAGCTAGCTTTCCCGTATGTTAGCAAATCTAAAATTCCTGAAATTTCTCTAGTAAGTCCTAATTCAAGCAAAATTAGGGTTAGTATCGAAATCGAGACAAAAAATAGTTAAATGAAGATCAAACAGTGAGAAAAAAAATGCTCATGGCATTCATGCGCCAAGAGGGTCCCAATCCGTGTAGCCACGCACACGTACCTGTTGGGATTTATGCCCTAAAGCCTCGTAATTAATTATTTAGTTTTTAACAATAATTTTTATTAGTTTATTTGTAATTTAATTATTATCCATTGTATGAAAATCCAAGGTTATTGATGTAATCTTGAACAATATGTGGTTGACATATGAGAGGATCGTGTTCAAGTAATAACCTAAAGGGTCTATAGTATATGGATAAGGTTGAGTGCCTTATCTTGGTAACACTATTGATACGATCCATTTTGTAATCGTTACAAATGATTTGATCAAAATCGTTCATGTGGAGACATGTAAGTGGGGGTATCCTTTATAATGAGTTTGTATAAGACTGGACCAAGAAATATTTAATCACTCCTTATAAATCCGTTAATTGAGAAGATTAATATTTCACATGATGATCATATGCGACTCGATCTTAATCTTGAGTGAGTTATGAACTCCTGCTTGTGAGGGCTTGTCCTGTAATTTACATGGGTGAGAATAACTCTTTTAGCCGATTCAATATATCTACCATTGGGGACTTGACCAAATAGGGAGTTGGGAACATAATATCATGAGATGAAATTCACTCCTTTCCATATAAGGAAAGTAGATGAGTTGTTCTCTTAAGTACTGATTTCGGGACTTGAACAATGAGCCCTTCCCTCTCATTGGCTCGAGAAGGACTTGGTTTATGGTTGTATCATAAATAAATTTTTCATTAGAGAATCAGTGGTAATTAAGATGAAAGATGTAATTACAGGGGTAAAATAGATTTTTGACACAGCTGTAATTATGAACAACTCGTGAAGGATCGACTTGCTTGTAATGGTTATATCAATGTACATAACTTGTCTTGCATAAGAGTGCAACTCTAGGTCTATAGTGGAGTGACCTATAGTTAATGAATGGAAATTGATTAATTAACGAGTTTAATTAATTAATTTTGTATCATTGGAGCTTATAATCTGTAGGTCCATAAGGTCTCTTTGTTAACTCATAGGAACGCTAAAAGTTTCAATTTATATGAAAGAAAATTTGAAGTGTTCAAATTAATATTTAATATATTAAATATATTAAATATAAAGGAGAAAATAAATTTAATTTAAAATGTCAAATTAATATTTAATATATTAGATATGTTAAATATAAATAGAGAAAAATATATTAATATGAAGGGTTCAAATTAATATTTAATATATTAGATATATTAAAGGAAAAATATATTTATTGTATTTGATACCATTAAATATTAAATCAATTAAAGTATTTTGATACATTAAATAAAAATATATTTAACTAATTTGACATATATATTAGATATCAATATGATTTGTATAAGATATTATATCCTAATATATTATTTGACAGAGATTCAGGGGTTGAGAGAATGAAACTACTTCTCGAGAGAATTCTTTCGAAACTCTCTTCTCCAATCCTTTTGGGATAACTCTCCATCTCCAATTCGGATTTTCTTTCAAGAGGCTCCCACAAGCCTTACCCCAATCCCTTTGGGGTTTTCTCGAGAATTCTTTCGAAACTCTCCTTCTCCAATCTCTTTGGGATTAACTCAAGAGGCTCCCACAAGCCTTGACCCCAATCCCTTTGGCATTTTCTCGAGAATTCTTTCGAAACTCTCATTCTCCAATCCCTTTGGGATAACTCAAGAGGCTCCCACAAGCCTTGACCCCAATCCATTTGGGATTTTCTTGAGAATTATTTCAAAACTCTCTTTCTCCAATCCCTTTGGGATAACTCAAGAGGCTCCCACAAGCCTTGACTTTGTGTTTGAGTCGTAGCAAGGAAGATCTTGTGGATCCTTGGACACATATGAATTGCTCAAGCGGGCGGTCTTCCAATATGGGTCGGGTTAGGCAGGCATTCAGGTGGCGATTCAATTTTTTGAGTCGTACTGCCTCGCAGGTCGCGCACGCCTACCAGCTTTTAACACATGTCGCACCATGGCTATTGTGCAGTGTCACAATTGCCCTCTTGTGGCAGCGACAACGATTGTGCGATTCTCACCCGGTAAACAAGTCATCCGTATGGAAGTTAGACTTTGCGGACAACTGTGTATGATCGAGCCTCGAGTCACGTTTGAAAGAAAGAAATTGTAACGACCCAAGCCCACCGCTAGCAGATATTGTCCTCTTTGGACTTTCCCTTTCGGGCTTCCCCTCAAGGTTTTTAAAACACTTCTGCTACAGAAATGTTTCCACACCCTTAGAAAGGGTGTTTTATTCTCCTCCCCAACCAATGTGGGATATCACAGAAATATCTTAGGAAACGTGAGCAAGGAAATGCATTGAAAACAATTTGAATGAAACCAATGTTATAAGCTAAAAGTGAATAACTAATAACCACAACTTTAATAACATATACCCCGGGTAGGAAGAATTGACAACTAGCCACATCCCCCTATAGTACATTTGAGGCATTATAGCCCTGGCCGATGTAGACATAATTTTGGTGATTGGTCATACACCTCATATTTGTTGAAACTTATGTCCTAAAGCCTCGTATCTAATTATTTAATTTTTAATAATACGATCCACCTCGTAATGGTTACAAATGATTTGATCCAAATTGTGCAGGTGGAGACATGTGAGTGGGGTATCTTATACAATGAGTTTGTATAAGACTGGATAAGAAATATTTAATCTCTCTTTGTTAATCCATTAATCGAGAAGATTAATATTTCACATGATCATATGTGACTCGATTATAATCCTGAGTGAGTTATAATACATTAAATATTAAAACAATTAATGTATATTAGATACATTAAATAAAAATATATATTTGAAATTTGAATGAGATTCAAATTAGTTAAATATATATTGGGTTATCTTATAACATTTAAATATGATTTGAGTTAAACATTATATCATAATATATTATTAAATATTTAATTATATTATTTGGCAAAGTTTCTGAGTCCTAAGGTTAAGTCAAAATGTCACTAATCTCACACTTTCTCCTATGGAGAATTCTCTTGACACTTTCATTCTCTAATTTCTTCTAGATTTTCTTTCAAGAGGCTCCCAAGAGCCTTGGCGTTGTGTTTGTGTCATAGTAAGAAGATCTAGAATGTGGAAGAACTTCTGCGTTGTTGGAATACATCAAAGAGGCTGAAAGCTGCGGTTTTTACAAAGGTGGAGTTCAAAGAGTGATATATGTAAAGTATTTTTTGGACATAGGAGCATGGTTAGGACCGAAACCAAAAAGGATGGTAAGATGACCAAAATGCCTCTACTATATGGCTAAGCTATTTCGCGGCCCAAATGAACTTTAAATGGCTTAAGGTTCTATATGAGCCCTATTTTTAAGGATAAAAAGAACTATGGAATATTTCAAGGTAATTGGAGTAAGCTTAAAACCTAAATCAAGGATGAGATGGAAAAGAACTAAAATACCTCTATTATGACTTTATAAATTTAAAGACCTAAGTGGACTCTAAATGAGTTAAAAGTTTATATAAGACTCATTTTGTGATGTTATGGATGACTATGCGTAGTTTCAAGTAATATTGTGTTTGGGGTATAAATCAAAATTTAGAAAAAAACTGACGAAATGACCCATAATGAATCTTTTATAAGAACTCATGATTTTTACGAACTTTAAGTGACTTGATATAGTACATGATACTTATTGATGATATTAAAACTTTATTTGCCTGTGTTGTATTAAGACTTACAATATATAATTTATGTCTTGGTTATGTCTCAAGTCGTAAGAAAGAATTCCTAAAGCTAGAACCCAAGAAGTTATGAAGCTAAGATGATGCTCTAAGGACAAGGACCATGCCAATCTGGCATGACACTAAGATTAATAGGTACCGCACTATCTAGACCTACCTTATGCTCTAAAGTCACCTAGACCTCCCAAAACGCATGAAACCCTAGACTATATTGTAGGGGATGCATAAAACCTTAGGCATAGGTTTGCAGACTATGTTACAAGGAACACATGAAGCCCTTGAAATAGGTATCACAACTCAAACTATGTCGTAGAGGATGCATGAAACTTGGACGGTAACCACCTTAAAAAAAAAAAAAAAAAAAAAAAAAAAAAAAAAAAAAAAAATATATATATATATATATATATATATATATATATATATATATAATAATAATAATAATAATAATAATAATAATAATAATAATAATAATAATAATAATAATAAAAATAGATAAATAGATAAATAAATAAATAAATTATAATAATAATTTTAAAAATGGATTAATTAATTAAGAGAAGAGGGAGAGAACGGTTACATCTCCCTCTCAGATCTGAACAATTCTCTCAAATGCACCTCAAGAAATTCCTGCAACAAAAAGAGGAAAAAAAAAAAGAAAAAACGAAAATGTCAATCAGCAGATTTACTTGATGTTGCAGATTTATATTTTGCTGTAAGTCGGATCTCCTCTTCCTTAATCTAATTTGTTACAAGAAAAAGAAATAAATCAAATCTCCTCCTTTTTCCTTATCCAATTATTTAGATTTTAGATAGCATTGTCTGTGGTAGGAAATCAACTTAGAATAGTTACACTAAATCACACACAAGAATCAAAATCAACTTAGAATAGTTACAGTAAATCACACACAAGAATCAATTAAAAGAAAAAGTCTAACGTGAATACATAAATGAAATTTAACAGAGTAAATAAAACACGAGAAAAATAAGAGGAAGATTTGGTAAACATAATTTGAAGGTAAAACATGAATTCTTTTAACAGTAACAATATCCTTACAAAAACAGTAATAATAGAAAATGAAATCTTTAATAAAAATAAAATTATAAATATAAACAAAGTCTCTATGCTCACATGAAGTATAACACGTGAAGCATGGTATAATATGGAGAATTGAACTTGATATTGATGTCATGGTTCCTATAGGTTGACTTGAATACAAAGGACAAAGTCGAACTTTCTTAAGGATAAACTGGTGACCCCAGCCTAAGCTAATCAGGTAAGTGGCCTTACTATCGGCATGGTTATATTTGATGTTGACACGTGCCTGTGGTTCTGCACGTGTCATATGTTCTGATATGTGTGAATTATCTGTGAATCGGTATGCTTAAATTATGTTTATGTTATGTTATAATATGTGAATTGTATGATAATAATTGTTGTACGATGTGTTCAAGGATATGTTTGAGATAAGATACGAGAAGAATGCACAAAACGAAATGTAACGATAGGAGTAAGATACGTTCATGAAACGTTAAGGTTAGGTTACATACCGGAGTGTTATGGATAGGAGAGATTGATGAAAGAATATGGTTAGGATATGGGTAAAAAGGGATAGGTTTGTGATAGACTGATAGAACGATAGCGTTAGGATACGTTCCTGTGATGACATGACTAAGGTTTGTTCACGTAACGATATGACTGCGATAGGTATAAGAACGTTAAGACTATGATAAGTTAGGAAATGATTTGACCACGAAGTGTTTACAATATGACATGTTTATGATACGATATATTGTGATGTGATATGTTATGTTTAAATTGTTTTGTGTGACCATTGAGTAATTGTTGTATGAATTGCACGTTATGAAATGACATGTTAAAAGCATGAAGCATTTTGTTATGCTTTCTAAATTGTATGTATACAATATGTTATGAATGACATGATATCACGATAAATGAAATGAAAGGTAATCCCGATATGAATGATGAACGATATGTGAAATGATATGATAAAGGATATGATACGAATGAAAGATGATAGCGGGGTTATATTCATTAATGATAAAAGTAGAAATAGTGGGGACCTCATGCATTATGTGTGTTCATGCATTTGGGGGATACCCCTATTCCATCACGAGGGTACGGACGCGTACATCCATTGGCAGAACAACGATCGTTATGCTTTGCATAGCGCTGTCGTGACGGTTACTAGTTCTAACGGGTTCCGGCATAAGGGGCTCCCAGAGTATGCCTACCGGATAAGGAAAATGGCTCAGCGGTGTGCGAACTAGCTGGTGAGCCCATACTCGCACGTATGGGCTGTGTAGAGTATATGGTACACGCCCAAAGTTTACCCGTTAGGACAGCTCCGTAGGGAAAACGAAACGAAAGATAGGTCCCATCATCTCATTTGCATGTGATTGTTGCATAACCCCGATAGGGGTCACTTACTGAGTATTTCTTTAAATACTCAAGCCATGTGCTACTACATTTTTCAGGTTAAGGCAAGGCATTCCTGTACGGCTGATGACGGTGTCGCAACTCGAGACCATGACACATGCATAGGGTAGTCGTATTTATTTTCTTAGACTTAGGCTAGAATAAGATGTTTTTAATTTAAATGTTTATTTATGTTATTTACCCTTTTGTTGTGTCATTTTTTAAAGGTGTTTTCGAAACACGTAAGTCCATGGCTGTGTTTTAAGATAAATGTTATGTTTTATGGAATTTAAATGGAGTCTTCCGCATTCAATATTTACGATATGTATACAGTAGCGACCTTATATTGAGTAGAAAATTTCGGGTCGTTACATGGACATTGGTATTCAAACTATGCTACAAGGGATATATGAATCACTAGACATAGGCAAGCAAACTGTGTTGCAGGGAACGTATGTAGTCCTAGATACAGGTTTCATGACTCAGACTATGTTGCAGGGGACGCATAAATTTCCATACATAGGCTATATCAAGGGGAATGTATAAAACCTCAAAAATAGATTAAGTTTGCATTATTTACTGACCATTGGACTCTACGGGTCTCCTAAGGGAATGTCCAAGGGACAAGAGTCAAGAACTAAGAACTAAAGAACTCAAAATCTTAGGATCAAGGTCCTCAAAATAGAATTATGCTATGAACTTGAGACCTCAAAATCAAAACCAAACCAAGATCCTCAAGACAGAAACATGCTAATGAACTCAGAACCCTAGGACCAAGGTTCTTAGAACAAAACCATGATATGCACTTAGAACTCACAGCCAAAACTAAGACCAAGGTTCTTAGGACAAGAACCAAGACATGACTCATGATCAAGATAAGAGTGTGGTACTCTAGCATCCACTATGGACATGATTAAGATTAAGACTACTTACTGAGTCTAGTACTCATTCTTATTTTTACATGTTTTTCAGGTAATGACAAGAAGCTGACCGAGAACGGGAGCAAATTTGGTACGGGTGCCATACAAAGCTTAACTTAAAGCCAACAACCAATTTTTTGTGTTGTATTATAACGCTTTTGTTTTCTTGGTTTCCCTTATGTATTTAGACTTAGGAACACTATTTTGGATATGTAAATGTATAATATATGCATGTTATATTTTAAATTAATTTTTTCTAAATGTGAAAAAATTTCACCATATTTTTAATCTCTTTTAGTCGTGATTTGTGCTTCGAGAAGCCTAAAAAATTGGGTCATGACACAATTCGACAATTTAGAGGCATTTTTTGACCAAAAAATAATTTCAAAAGTTGCACATGTTAAACGTAGAATAGGTTATACATAGTGAGAGAATCTCCTAATTTCCTGGTTTGTTACCATGGATCAAGGCCCACCATGTAATCCTCATACACATCTATATATACATGAGGTCGTGACCCATATAGAACACATTGCCATTCAACCTAACATGGTATCAGAGCCAAGGTTTATTCATTAACAATGTCTATCATATCTTCTTTCTCCTCCCCAACAACCATCTCCAACATGATCTCATCTACCATGGCGTCGACCGTTGGCCCAATCCCTCTCCACCATGCTGTCACAATCCGTCTCACCAAAAATAACTTCATCAAATGACGCGCCCAGCTCCTCCCCTACCTATGGAGTACGAAGCTTATGAGCTACCTAGATGGCACCATTACTGCACCTGCCAAACTGGTCCCTTCCTCAACCGTTGCTGGTGCTGACTTGGTCTCTAATCCGACCTATGATCGATGGTATGATCAGGATCAACAGGTCCTTAGCGGCCTTCTCTCCTCCATGTCTGAGGAGATTCTTCGTGATGTGGTTGCCGCTACTACGTCCAAGGAGGCGTGGGATATCCTGCAGCGGATGTTTTCGTCGTCAACTCGTGCTCGCACTATTCAGATCCGTGTTGAGCTCGCCACATCCAAGAATCGCGATCTGTCTACTGTAGATTATTTTCACAAGATCAAAGGGCTGGCCACCGAGCTGGCTGCCGCCAGCTCTGCCTTGCGGGATGATGATGTGATCATGTATATCCTCGCTGGTCTTGGCCCTAACTATGTTCCTTCATCACCTCGATGACTACCAAGAGTGAAACCCTCATGCTTGATGATGTGTTTGCACATCTAATAGCGTTTGAAGCTCGCCAACTACAACACGAGGCTGAACTTCAGTTAAATCCTAGATCTTTGGTCAATTATGCTGGTCGTGGTGGTGAGCAGAAGAACAGTGGGCGAAGGGATCGTGGTTGTGGCCATTCTCAAGGTGGCACGCCCTCTCGTCCTGCTGGTAATCGTCGTGACCCTTCTGCTCGTCCTTCCTGCCAGATTTGCGGCAAAGTGGGGCATACTGTCGTTCGCTACTGGCATAGGATGGATGAGTTCTATCAAGATTAACCTTGATCATATCAAGATTGATCCAAATTGGTACAACAACACAGGCACCACTGATCATATCACCAGTGACCTGGATCATCTCGCTGTGCGTGAACACTATCATGGAGGTGAACAAGTTCAAGTCGGCAATGGAGCAGGTTTGCAGATTTTGCATACTAGTCATTCTTCAATTAATACTGTTGCTCGTCCTCTTCCATTGTGTAATATTTTGCATGTGCCTGAAATTTCCAAACATCTTCTTTCCGTTCATAAATTTTCTCGTGATAATGACGTATTCTTTGAATACCATCCTTGACTTTTTTCTATCAAGGACTGACGGTCGAGGAAAAGTCTTCTAAACGGGAGGTGTGAGTCTTGTCTCTATCCTATTAAGCCATCTGATGTCGATGATCTCAAGCACACCTTAGTGAGCAGATCTACTACTCACGCCCAAATGCATGCACGTCTTGGACATCCTTCATCTCAAGTAGTAAAGTCAATTTTACGTCTCAATAATATTTCGTGTGCTAGTGAGTCACCTTTGCCAGTTTGTAATGCGTGTCAGTTAGCAAAAAGTCATCCGTTACCATACACTAGTTCTTTTCATAGGTCTTCGTCACCTTTGGAACTGATTTTTGTCGGATGTTTGGGGTCTTGCACCTCGATCTGTTGGAGGCTTTAAATATTATATCAGCTTCATTGATGATTTCATTAAATTTTTGTGGATCTATTTGATGCATGATCGTACAGAAGTTCCTCGTATTGGGCTCATGTTGAGCGCCTCTTGGATACTAAAATCAAGTGTGTCCAGTCTGATTGGGGTGAGGAATATCAGAAAATTCATAACAGATTCTTTCGTTCCCTTGAAGTTGCTTATCGTGTTTCATGCCCTCACATGCATCAACAAAATGGGTCTGCTGAACGCAAACACCGTCTAAGATGATCAATTGGATAGTCGATCACTTGGTTCACAATCACTATTTAAGAAAAGAAAATATCAATTTTCATTTACTATTTAGAAACTAACAAACATAGCAAGTGTAATTATAAGAAGAATACAAACATACCAGCATAAAGCCAAAGTAGTGGATAATCACAAGGCAAAAGAAAAGAAATGAAGAAAGAAGGATGAGGAGATTGGGAATAAGTTATTTCCTTGGGTTACAATAGAATTTTGTGCAAGAGTCTTGCCTTGGATCCCTTTTCTGTCCATATCTTGTTTGAAGGAGAAAGATAAAATGAATTATGATCCTAACTTGTCATAACTATATATCTGCACACACGTGTCAAGAAGTTAAAACTACTGTCACATTTTTTAACCTTATTAACATAAAACCAAAATGATGGATGGAGGAAGATAGTCATTGAGTGATTTCCATATATACCACTTATGTATACATTCAAAACATAGCCATAAAAAGTAATCAAAATACATAGTGAAAACATAGTTTTGAAAAACAAGGGTCCAACAAAAAAAAATATTAAAAGAAAAATAAAGGGATCCACATCCATCGTTACTACAAAAATAAGAGTTTTTTTTTTTTTAAAGTTTAAGCCTCCATAAACAAGAGAAAGTAGAAATGTCAAGAAGGGAGGAGAAGACAACCAAAGGAAGGTACAAAGACATGTAAAACAAATTTACAAAAGCGAGAGGCCAGAAAGTCCTAGAGTTGTTATAAAAAAGAACCACATATGACAAGAAGAAGAAAAAAGAAGATAAAAAGAGACCCTGCCAAAAAACTAATAACTGAGAACATCAGGGAGTTATTTGCAGAAAAGAAACCTCCTAGAATCCAAGTCAACTACCATCACCTAAAAAGCTTGAAAAATAAAAAAGAAAAGAAAAGATAGATAGCCTCCCAATGATTTTGAACTTCAAGTCTTTCAACTTCTATGATTTTAGTTGAGAGTAGGAGAAAGACCCTCTTAATAAACCGTTAAAATATCATCACTAGCCCAATATGTCTTGTCCTATAAATACCTCACTACTCTACCTAGGTTTTTATCCCAAAAAAATACAAAACAGAGTGAAGTGGTTTCGACAAAGTGTCTTGTAATCTCTTCTCGATTGGTCTTAATAAAGAGTGCAAGTGTTTCCCACAAAAAGTTGTGTTCAACAATCTGGTATCAGAGCGAGGTTGGTATAAGTTGTTTGTTCTTTTGGAATTCTTAGTATGCTCCATGGTTGCAGCTCTGTTTGATCTTCCATATCCGAAACGTTTTCTTGAGATTATTAGGTAATGAGTTTATTTTGTGTGGTGAGTAGTCTGTGACTCTGCAAGTCTTATGTCGAAAGAGCTTGACTGAGGTATTGCCAACACGATGGGTGATTTCCAAATCGTTGGAGGAATCAAGAAACTCAACAACAACAACTACAACACGTGGGCAACATGCATGATGTTCTATTTACAAGGACATTACCTTTGGGAGATCGTTGGCGAGAGTGAAACTACGTTGCCAAAGGAGGATTCTATCGGCGCCTTGCGCAAATGGAGAATTAAAGCAGACAGAAATGTTTTCCTTGAAGACCATGATCGAAGAAGAGATGTTAGAGCATATTTGGGATGACAAGACACCGAAAGAAGCATGAGACATGTTCGTGATGTTGTTCTCAAAGAAGAATGATACAAGGCTACAACTTTTGGAGAACGAGCTATTATCAATTTCACAATTTGACATGACGATTGCTCAGTACTTCCACAAAGTCAAGTTGATCTGCCAAGAGATTACTGAACTAGACCTGAAGTCTGCAATTGGAGAAGATCGAATGAAGATGATCATTATCCATAGATTGTGACCAGAATATATAAGCTTCATTATTGATGTACAAGGATGACCCACTCAACCATCACTTGTACAATTTAAAATTTTGTTAGCCAGCCAAGAAGCCATGGCTAAACAAATGGGAGCCATCACATTGAAGGGGAAGAAGAAACACTCTACACAAGTGAAAGTCGAAGCAATAATAAGCCGTCTACCAAACGTGGATACAAAAACGGTGACAAAAGAAGAAACCATCAAGAAACTGCACAACCTGAGAGAGCTTAGAAGAATGAAAATAAGAGTTCTCAAGGAAAGAGATTTGAATGTATTTGCTACAATTGCGGGAAGAAGGGTCATACGTCCATAGATTGTTGGTCCAAGAAAAAATCTGTCGAAAACAATGTGACATACTCCAACATGTAGATAGAGGAGGAATGGGATGCAGAGGTACTATATGTCATAGAAGAAGACAAGCTAGCACTCATGGCAACGATGAGAGATCATATCGATTATGAGAATGACTGGATCGTTGATTTAGGTTGCTCAAACCATATGACTGGCGATCAGAGAAAATTGCAAGACAAGAAAGAATACAAAGAATGTCGTATGGTATGCACAGCAAATAACACACAGTTGTCAATTCCTTAGATCCGCAATACGATAATCATGCCTAGCAATAAATATGATACAGTGTCATTACATAATGTTTATCATGTATCGGGTATAAAGAAGAACTTGTTGTCAGTGTCACAACTAACAACATTAAGAAACTACGTCTTGTTTGGGCCAGAAGATGTGAAAGTCTATGAAGATGTCAAGATAATAGGAAAGTCGACAATAGAAGGGCAAAGAGTGGAGTCCGTTTATGTCCTATCTGTAGAGTCTGCCTATTTTGACAAGACCCGGAAGAATGAGACAACATATCTATGACATGCAAGATTGGGACATGTTGGTTACCAGAAGTTGAAGTTGATTATGGAGAAATCCATGCTCAAAGGTCTACCTCAATTTGAAGTCAAAATACACTTTTGCGCTGGATGTCAATATGGTAAATGTCATCAATTACCATACAAAGAGTAATATTTCAAAGCAAAGAAACCATTAGAGTTAATTCACTGTGATTTGAACAGTCAAACAAGCATCAATCAGTAGAATGCGGTATATAGTGACGTTCATTGATGACTACTCAAGATATGTGTGGATTTTTATTTATTTAAGAAAAGTTTGACACGTTTTCAAAATTTTAAGAATTCAAGATGATGATCGAAGGAGAAGTAGGAGTGAAGATTTTTTGCCTACATTTAGACAATGGCGAAGAATACACATCATATGAGTTTGATCAATATTTACACGAGTGTGAGATACGACGTCAGTTTACATGTGCCAACACGCCACAACAAAATGGTGTAGCAGAAAGAAAGAATCGACACCTTGTAGAAAACTGTCGAAGCAAGTTACACGCAAAGAATATTGTAGGAAGATTTTGGGCTAAAGCTATGCGAACTGCTGCCCATGTGATCAACAAGCTTCCCAACCAAGGTTAGGATTCGTCTCATCATTTGAGATACTATGGGACATGAAGCCTACAATTTGCTACTTCCGAGTATTTGGTTGTGTTTACTATGTATTTGTGTCTGACCACCTATGTAGCACGTGTGATAAGAAAGCAGTCAAGTGTATATTTGTTGGAATGACAATCAAAGGAAAGGGTGGAAGTGTTGTGATCCAACAAGTGGAAAATACTATACATCAAGAGATTAGTTTTCGATGAAGCATCTTCATGGTGGTCCTCAAAGAAGAAAGTCTTACCAGATTCAAACAACATCGAAGAAATTCTACAAAAGAAGATGGGGGAGCAAACTACGCACACTCAACAGAATATTGATGCGCCTGAAGATCCAAGTGACATTGATGTTGATGAGCAAGAAGTGACTCAATCAAACGAATCTGATGAAAAAGAAACGACACATCAACAACTTAGATGATCAAAAAGAATTTAAAAGTCAAATCCTAAATATGCCAATGCACCTATTGTAGAAGACGAAATTAATGAACTAGAGACTTTAATGAAGTATCACAAAACTCGGTTTGGCAGAGAGCGATGGAGGAAGAAATTATAGCCCTGGAGCATAATCAAACTTGGGAACTAGTGCCAAGACTAGGAGCTGTCAAGTCCTTCTCTTGCAAGTGGATCTACAAAATAAAGCGTTGACCGAATGGATCAATCGAGAGATACAAGACTCAACTTGTAGCTCGAGGGTTTTCTCAACAATATGGACTAGACTATGATGAAACATTCAGTCCAGTGGGAAAGATCACTACCATACGAGTTCTGGTAGCACTCGCGAAAAGTAAATATTGGAAACTGTGGCAAATGGATGTGAAGAATGCTTTCTTGCACGGAGAGTTAGACAGAGAGATTTATATGAACCAACCAAAGGGATTCGAGAATGTAGCTAATCCTAATCACGTATGCAAGCTTAGAAAAGCTCTTTACGGACTAAATTAAGAACCGAGAGCTTGGTATGATAAGATTGTTGAATTTCTTACCCAAAGTGGTTATTCAGTTGCGCATGCAGACTCGAGCCTATTCATCAAAGAAAGAGAAGAAAATTTGGCAATTTTGTTGGTCTATGTAGACGATTTGATTATCACCGGGGACGACAGAAGTTAAATTTATCAAAAAAAGATAAAATTTAGATTTACGCTTCAAGATGAAAGAGCTAGGAGAGCTTAAACACTTCTTGGGCTTAGAAGTTGATGGCACGGATGAAGAATTGTTTATCTGCCAACAAAAGTATATAAGAGATGCTTCAGAAGTTTAACATCTTAAAGTGCAAGCAAGTTTCAACACCAATGGAGACAAATGCCAAGTTTTGTGCACATGAAGGCAAAGAGTTGAGCGATGAAACGACATACCGACAACTAGTAGGTAGTCTTATCTACCTAACTTTAACTCGGCCTGATATTTCTTATGCAGTTGGAGTCATGAGTTGGTACATGCGAAGTTGGAGTCATGAGTTGGTACATGCGAAGTCCAAATGAGCCTCATTTGGATGCGGCTCGACGGATCTTGAGATATGTCAAAGGTACAATTGACAATGGTCTTCTGTACACAAGAAGCAAAGACTACAAGCTAGTTGGATACTGTGATGCTGACTATGCAGGAGACCACGATACTCAGAGATCAACCACTGGGTATGTGTTCAAGTTTGGTTCAGGAACAATTTCTTGGTGTAGCAAAAGACAACCAATAGTATCATTGTCAACTATAGAAGCAAAGTATAGAGCAGCTCAGGAAAGTACATGGCTAAAACTCTTGATGGAAGATTTGCACTAGAAAATTGACTATCCAATATCATTTCACTGCGACAACTCGTCTGCGATTCGCCTAGTAGAAAATCCGGTGTTTCATGCTCGAACAAAACATGTGGAGGTACACTACCATTTCAGTAGAGAGAAAATCCTGAAGGAAGAAATCGAGATGGATCAAGACAGATGACCAAGTGGTAGACTTGTTTACAAAAGGGCTTGAATACTGGCAAACATGAGAGCTTTCGTTGTCCGCTCAAGATGGTGCAATGAATGAGAACTAGTGCTAAGGGGGAGTGTTAAAATATCATCACTCGCCCAATAGCGTCAAACCCAATAATTGTATGAGTCCATTGTATATTTATTTTAGGAAAAAAATTTAGATATTTTAAAAAAAATGTTAGAAATTTTAGGATAAATTGTCTGACCCCTACTATAAATACCTCCCACAAAAAGTTGTGTTCAACTTAAACACTGAATAACCACAGGTTTTGTTGTACTTTTTGGTTAAATTTACAAATGGTTTTGATTTTTTTAAATTTTTTGCTTTTTTTTTTTTTTATAGTTTTCTCTACGGTTAAATACCAGTTTTCCTTCTCATTTCTTTACTTCAGTTTGTAATATACCAGTTTTCCTTCTTATTTCCTCATTTAAGTTTGTAATTAGTTTCCATTTAGACTTGCTCGGTTGTTGTCAAATACCAGTTTTCCTTCTCATTTCTTTATTTTAGTTTGTAATTATTTTCATTTGTTTTTCTCTACCAGAATTAGTGCCTGCCATCATGAATTTAAAACACAATATAGTTGCCTTAGAATGTATAGAATCAACACAATATAATTGCCTTAGAATGTATAGAAACACAATATAGTTGTCCTAGAATGTATAGAATCGAAGAGGTGAAATATAGTTGTCTTAGAAGGTATAGAATCGAGAGGTGATGGAACCTTTGATTTTAATAGCTTATTTATAAATTTATGAGTTGGTCTAGAATTGATAATGTAATTTTAGTTGAAGGCTTTGCTTCGATTCTTTTTGTAAATTTTTTTTTCTTTTATTTTGAAATTAAGGAGTCGATTGACTTTGTTCATCTTTGGCGTGATTTTGTGTTTTAACTTTAATTTTATCACAAATGTTCTTGAAATTTTTGTTTCTCTACTTTATTTTGTGAACTAATTTGCTCTTAGGTTTTTGTTTTTTGTTCTCATTGCTATCCTATTCTGTAGTAGTCTGTTGCCTTTACCACAGCTCCCTTCTTTATTAGAGATTAAATAAGACATTGGTGTCTATATCACTGTTATTCTCATCCAAAAATAAATCATACAACTACTAGAGAACACACCAAACACACCCATTGGCACCAAAGAGAATAAGAAAAAAATTAATAAGAATGAATTGTTTGAAGAATCCCAGGAGAAGGTAATGGAGTCTCCCTTTCTAGCAAACAGAGAATAACGGTTGACTCTCTCCTCCATTGAAGAAAGAAGAAGAGAATATGAGCTGCTTTGATGACCTAAAAATAGGTATTTGAGAAGGGGGTGTGTTGTACCTACAAATAATGGGTGTTAAAGTTATCTTCAAATGCTATGAAAAAGAATCATTTTTGTAGTGTTAGAACTAGGTATGAACTCTAAGGAAAAGGATGAAACTACTTTAAACCCCCTTTATACAAAAAAAAAAAAAAAATCAAAGTTTATTAGAATACCAAGTGACAAGATGTGCACACAAAAATGACTTGTAAGTATCTTGAGTTTTACCATATACAAGAATATCTACTACACTTATGCAATATAAGTTTTAGAGGAGAGTTTTGTTAAGTCCCTCCTTAATGTTACAAAGAAATTGGAAGAAATAACCCTCCTATAGGGGATGTTTATGCACTACGATTCTAGAAGAAAATATTTAGAGGAAGCTTAGAAGTTGTATAGGCAAAGTGATCAATTATTGGATACTTTAGTAAGGTTTCGAGTGTGTGACTGGAAGGATAAAGTAATAAATAAAGATTAATCAAGTCCTGATCTAGTTAAAGGAAGAAAATAAGTTACCTTGAAAAAAGTAGGAAGATTTGAATTAAGGCTCAATCTACTTGTGATTCTTTAGAGTGTGGACAAGACAATTTAGGAAAGTTGAGGTAGATCGAGCCATAGGCACATGACTTACTCAGATAGGACTTAACACTCCTTAACATTTGTTTAGAGAGCGCAGTAACTCTGGTCATTAAGAGGAAAGAATTGGCCCACGCAACGATATATTGAACATCAAGAGCTTTTAAAAGTAAGGAAATTGTTGGCCTCAACCATAATATAAAGATATGGTGTGTAACACCCGAGCCCAACAGGTTCGACCTTCTCCTTAAGTCGATTTATTTTGTTTAAAAACTCAAGCTTTCACGATTTATTTGGGAGTCTTAGATGCTGAATCTTCAATGGCTTCAGGAGAAGAAAATGCTCGAGGCACCTCGAGGGAACCAAGAAAAAAAAACACGGGTCTAAGTCAATGGGGGAAAAATGGTAATTTTGCCCCACTCACCTTTTGAGGGGTCTGATCACTCTCCTTTGCTCATAGGTGTAATTAGAGAGAGAAGAAAATAAAGTGATAGAAAGGGGAGAAAGAAAAGAGATTAGGGTTTTGAGGCAAGAGAAGAAGACTTAACAAAAAACCAACTCCAAAGATCTGAGATCCTCAGACGGATGTGATGTTTCCACCTAAACCTTTGGCAGTTCAAGGCAAGGTGCTCTCACGAATCGCACCTTCCTGTTTCATCAAGAACGTCCAAGAACTTAAGGTTAGTCCGCAGATGTCTAGATCGAAATGTTTATCGAGATTTTTGTGTGTTAGTGTCGTTTTGTGTTGCTTCTTGGACTTATACTCTTGACAATGTGATCTCCTCAAGTTTCAAAGAGAATTTGGCCAAGATTCGCTTTGGAATCGGAGTTTCAAGAAAACGCGATTTTCTGTAAGAACTCGTATTTTTCTATAAATTCGAACTCGAATAATAAAATCTGTGATCACCAAAAACAAATATAGGAAAATTATATTGTAGGAGTAGGATATGAGATCTACAATTTTCATAAAGAAACTTTGTTGATTTGGATTACGGATTGGAAGATAAAAATCGCCGCCACGTGTCACCCAACGTATAGAGAAGCGCAGTGGAGTAACACGTGGCGCAATTTCGCTCGAGAAGTATGCCCTGCCCACAAGAAGACATGCATTAGTGCACGAATCCAAGTTGGCCCGTACCCGAACCGATGATCTGCACGCGACATGATAACCACATGAATCAATCCGCCTGTGAACCACTCTAACCCGAACACTTCGACACGATACCTACGACTTGCAACTGCGCAGAACTTCTACACGTGACACGCACACTTGGGATTGCGCGTAGGACCTCTTTAGAGCGCGTGTAGGCATGTGAGTTACATTTTTTTTCCTCCGTTTGTTTGTTTTCGTCCCAACTTCAATACTGAACTTACTTTTATGTGAATTAGGACCCACGAAGAAAAATTCAAAATTTTTCGAACCCTCTCTGGCAAGAAATTCGAGCTCGGAAAGGCACGTGTCAACCAAGTAAGTCATTTGTATTCTCACGAGCAGTACTTGTAGGAACCGATTGTTATAAGCATGCATGTTGTCAAACTAATAAACCTAGCTAGCCGGACCTAGCATATTAGTATGTAAGCCATGGAAATGAATTAATTAAGAAAATCAACGGTATCTAGATATGATTGACTATGAAATCACTTTAGATTGAGAATATGATACTATGTGTATGCATGATAAAGGAGGAAGGGAAATTTGTGAAATCTGTGCTCCGGGTGAAGATGAACATTATCTTCCCGTTGAGCATGTTTATTAATATAGCATGAACTGCTGCATGTTAACTCTAGTGCATGATTGCTCGTGTTGTCTTTCTTGTTGAAAATAGGAAGAAACTACGAGTCTTGACTAGGGTGCTTGAGACTGAGTAGGCTAGACAAAAACCTAGAATGGGATAGCTCTAGAATATTGTGCATTTAGGCCTGCGAAAGGATGACTAGCGGACCCAGACCCCAATATTCCAGTCCACGATAGGTTTGAGAGACCTTGCGTGAGAATCCTAGAGATGAATGAATCTAAGTCTAAGCCAGCAAGATCTACCCTAGAAAGACTTAATAGGACACCACAGTAACTGTAGACAACCGAGGTAGCCCGCTGGACTTCAACAGTGTGGATAGTGTCACCAGAATCTCCACTTCCCTCTTGTTGGGATTTATACCCTAAAGCCTCGTAATTAATTATTTAGTTTTTAACAATAATTTTTTATTATTTTATTTGTAATTTATTGTTATCCATTGTATGAAAATCCAAGGTTGTTAATGTAATCTTGAACATTATGTAGTTGACATACAAAAGGATTATGTTCAAGTAGTAACCTAAAGGGTCTATAGTATATGGATAAGGTTGGGTGTCTTATCCTAGTAACAATATTGATACGGTTCACTTTGTAATCGTTACAAATGATTTGTTCCAAATCGTTCCGATAAAGACATGTAAGTGGGGGTATCCTATACAATGAGTTTGTATAAGACTGGACTAATAACTATTTAATCTCTCTTTATAAATTCGTTAATTGAGAAGATTAATATTTCACATGATGATCATATGCGACTCGGTCTTAATCTTGAGTGAGTTAGGAACTCCTACCTGTGACGACTTGTCGTTTAATTTACATGTGTGAGAATGACTCTTTTAGCCGATTCAATATGCCTACCATTTTGGGGACTTGACCAAATAGAGAGTTTAGTACATAATATCATGAGATGGAATTCACTCATTTCCATATAAGGAAAGTAGATGAGTTGTTCTCCTAAGTATTGCTTTGGGGACTTGAACAATGGGGCCATCCTCTCATTGACCCAAGAGTGACTTAGTTTATGATTGGATCATCAATAAATTGTTCATTAGAGAATCAGTGGTGCTTAAGGTGAAAAATGTAATTACAGAGGTAAAACGGACTTTTGACTTAACTGTAATTATGAACAACTCGTGAAGGATCGACTTGCTTGTAATGATTATATCAATGGACATAACTTGTCCTACAATGCATAAGAGTGCAACTCGAGATCTATAGTGAAGTGAGCTATAGTTATGAATGAAATTTGATTAATTAAAAAGTTTAATTAATTAATTTTGTATCATTGAAGTTTATAATCTGTAGGTTCATAAGATTCTCTTGCTAGCTCACAGTAACGCTAAAAGGTTCGATTTAATTGAAAGAAAATTTGAAGTGTTCAAATTAATATTTAATATATTAGATATATTAAATATAAAGGAAAAAATAGATTTAATTTGAACCGGTTAAATTAATATATTAGATATATTAAATAAATAGATAAAAATATATTTAATTTAAAATATTCAAATTAATATTTAATATATTAGATATGTTAAATATAAATAGAGAAAAATATATTAATTTAAAGGTTGAAATTAATATTTAATATATTAGATATATTAAAAAGAAATTTTTTTTTTATTATATTTAATAAATTAAATATTAAATCAATTAATATATTTTGGTACATTAAATAAAAATATATTTAAAATTTGAATGAGATTCAAATTAGTTAAATATTATTTGTATAAGATATTATATGGTAGTCTATTAGATATGCAAATATATTATTGGGCAAAGATTCTCCAAGAGTTCCTATAACTAGCTTCGGGTTGAGCTAAAAACACACGAATCTCTCCCACTTTCTCTAGAGAATGAAACTACATCTCTAGAGAATTCTCGAAGCTCTTGTTCTCTAGAGATTTCTCGAAACTCTTGTTCTCCAATCTCTTTGGAATTTTATTTTAAGAGACTCCCACAAGCTTGGGTCTTCTTCTTCAATGGTTTGATTTTGACTCAGGGGCATTTTTGTAAATACTTCAAATTTTAAGGATATTTTTAATTTGAAGGATATTTTTAAAGAATATTTTAGTAATTTGCCAGACTTTTGTTTTAAGAAAACATCCAAACTTTTTCAAGATTTTTTTTTTTCATCTGGAAATTTCTTCACTCATTTGAAAATTTGGAAATTTCTTCTCTATAAAAAAATTAAAAATCTAAAACATTTCTTAAAAATTGAAAAAATAACATTTTTGCCCTTTAGGCATACTTTTCCATTTTCAATCCTTTTCCAGAGGCATTAAATCCTTATAATTCTTTGTTAGAGCATTAAAATCACTCACTTAAGTCTCTTGTTCTTGCTTGGGTCCCTCAATTCTTTTCATTGGATCCTTTAAATCATACATGGGCACTTTAAACTTACTCAAATTACCTTAACCTTATTTGGAGTCTAACACGTCCACTACCACTCCATACACAATGTATAGGTCCTAGTTTTAGCTATGCACTTATATGATCCCTCACCCTTGAATGAGTTTAAAGAGATTGGATCCCATTGAGTTGTCCACTTCCTCTCCATACGCTATGCATTACGTCAGCTTAGCCCTAAAATACTCCACCTAGGATGGCGATACACAACATGAACCTAAAAATCTGTTTAGGATTTGAATTAGGATTCAAAAATCAGATTTTACATATAAACTGACCTAGCATCCCCGGTGTCACGGCCCTTAGGTCCATGCATGGGATTCGAATAAGGATTAAGATGTGGTGACTCTAACAATCTCTTGTGTCCTCTGCAACATAGTCTAAGTCTATCATCCTACAGAGTTGGGATCCCACCTTAATGAAGAAAATATGTAATTATGATGTATCGAGAGAGGTCAACACCAAACTTAAGGCATTAGGTGAGTTTGAATAGAGAGATACCTAAACGTCTGAGTATCATAATAGGTTTATAACTCAGGTTGTATTTTCATGGGACCAGCCTTCTAAGCTTGGTTCTTGTTTTTAGAGGGACATCTTAGATTCATAAGGTATTGGATTCTAGCTTTAAGGATCCTTTCTAAGATTTAAGGCACGACTTAGACATAAGTTGTAACATGAGATTTGTAAGTCCTAATCAAAACATAGGTTATAATAGGTAAACACATCATAATTTCATAAATAAGTCTTTAACAATATCATGAATAAGTGTCGTACATAGAATTATTTCATATAGAGCTCATAAAAACCACGAATTGTCATAAAAGGTTCATTTCATTTCAGGTATTTTTGTTATTTTCCATCTGAATCATGGTTTATGCTCTAAAAATTTCTAATTGCTTTGAAATCATGCATGGCCATTTATATCCTTATAAATAGGCATCATGTAAGTTTTCAAGTGACTTGGAGTTCATTTAGACGATGAATTAGTGGTTGGTCATTTTACCCATATCCTTGATGATAAGGATCACGGTGTTCCAAATATTCCAACTGGACCTATTACACGATCCAAGGCCAAGAAAATTGAACAAGCATTCATTCTTCATCTACAAAATTGGATAGACTCAGTTCACCCATCATTTTATGTGTTACAAGTTGATTTGATTGAGGAAGGACCATTTAGAATTTCAGAAGTGAATATTTGCACTGTTGAAATAGTAGATGAAGTTGCAAGCATCATTTAATGAGTTGTAAGAAAACTTTATTTATTGTTTTTAATTTCATAATTCTTGTAATGGATCAAAGGGGGAAGTTAATTATCAAATTGACTACGTCTTTTCTTGAGATTTAAGGGGATCGGGATTAAATCATGACCATTAACTTCTAGGCATTTGAAGATTTAAAAGTTTATGGTAGACTATAAATACCCACAAATTATTATGTAAAAATGGGAATGAAATTGAGATCTCAAATCGAGACTTTCACCTTACAAATTTGAGCATCATCTTTTGTCATTTCTAAGTTTCATGCAATTCTTGTGGTAGATTCCATCCGAACCATTCAATCAAGCCTTGATCAAGTTCGATTGTGGAGTGACTCAATTTAGAACAAGGTTCCAAATCTTGTTCTATTTTCTATCTTAAGAGGTAATCTAATTCTAGTTATCTCTTGGTTGATCCGTAATCTAATTCTAGTCTTATCTCTTGGTTGATCCGAATTTAGTATAAGGAGGAGTTAATTTCTTTGATTAAAGGGTTCTTGGTTCAACAAAAGTTTAGATCGTTGGATTGAGGATTATGGTTGCCTTATCTCTTGATATAATCCCTAAACATGCTACTATGTCCATCAAACTTTACATACATCTTTATTATATAACATTAGGTCATTCATTAAAATTTCATGTATACGGGAGGTCATTTAACGGGTTAATTTTAAAGATTATACTTTTCAAGTAAAACGTCTCGTCTATATCCCTAACTCTTAGTTCTTGTCCTCATTCTTCCATTTTTACTTGATTTTTAGTTATCAAGTCCAAATGATTCTTATGAGTAAACCTTAAGAAAAGATTAAGGAAAGACACTTCCTAAGCTTAGGCTTCGAATCCTTAAAAGAAAAAAACCCCATTTCCTTCCCCTTAAGCTCACAAGATAGGCTTCAAGTGACGATTCTGTGTGTGATGCTCCAATTTAAGAATCAAATGTCACTAATTTCGGGTCAACCTTCACATAGAATTACTTCTTAATAGAATTACTTCTTATCGGATAGAGGGTTCTAGACCTCCTTGGCTCTCGATTCCTCAATAAAAAACTTATATTTTATCACCACGAAGCTAAAAGCATTAGATTTAATCAAAGATTTTGAGCTTAAAAGACTAGATTTTGAATTTTTCCTAAATCATTCAAAAACTTACCCTTTTGTCCCTGTCAATCTTCTACAAATTTGCTTATAAATCGACTCAATTGGTGGAGTCCCTAAAACTAAAAAACGAATTGCTTATAAATCGAGTTTGGATCATCCTTAACTCATATTCTTGATGCCAAATGAAAGCCTCTAATCCCCTTTTTATAGTTAATGCTAAATCTTCATTCTCATCTCAATATAATGCTGCTCTTCATCATGCCAAAAATATAACATAAATTACCAGGGAAAAATATTACATGTAAAAAGTTGGTGGGTAATTTATTGAGTGAATTAAATTTACATTTAATGGAGGGCAATATGGTACAATCACATTACATTACATATATGTATTAAAACACCAAATTTGAGGTTGTTTTTAGGGAGAAAGAAGGGGGAATGGAGGGTTTAATTTAGTAATACAAACGGAAATCTCTCTTACAAGTTAAAATGGATTCCAATTTGGATTCCAATTATAGTTAATATGAATTAGACATCAAATTGGATTCCATATTACACCATTTCTCCAAATTAAAATTTTTAAAATTAAATAAACAAACTTGTTTTAATCACTAATTCTCAGAATTGATCATGAATAATTATTATCTCAATTGGTGTGAGGTTTTTTGGGAAAACTCAAAACAAAGTCTGGGGCACTTATGCTCAAAGTGGACAATATCATACTATTGTGGAGAGTGGAGAGTCGTGTTCATCTCACAATCATCATTATCACCAAACAAACAACCATATCTCATTAATCAGATGCTCATAAAATAAATACCTAGAGAGAGAAAAAATTCATTTGAGATTCAAAAAACAAAAATTAAAAAAAAAAAAAAATTAACACGATGGGCCCATGTTCATATTCCTACCATCATCCGCGGTGGGTTCAGGCTTGTGTGTTTGCGGCTGTTGCTCAACCAGTGTCTGTTGGGGCTGGAGGAACAGCTGAACCTGAAGCGGTTGTGGTTCAATTTGGTAGCTATTATCAACAAATGTCCCCAATGTTAAATTAGACGCGGACGAATTCATTTGGTTCCCAGCCGGATCGAACCCATCGAACCTCATCAGCTCCTGTTGGCGTTGCGAATGATGTTGGGTTTGGGTTTGTTTCTGCTCGTAAGCTCTAAACATCTCCTGCTGTTCTCTAGCAGCCACCGCAGCCGCCAACTGCTGCGCCTCAAACAATTGGCTCTGATTCTGTGGCTGTTGAGGGGCATCACGAATGAGCATCTGGTGGGATGATGAGGCAGCAGCGGCGGAAGGCGGGATTCCAAGCATGGGGAACATGTTGTAGGGAAGGAGGGCGGAGGAGGAGGAGGAGGAAGGGTGGTTTCCGGCGATGGGAGGCTGGAGAATTGGGAGCATGGCTTGTGAGCCAATGTAAGTGGAGAGCTCCTTTTTGGCGTTGTAGAGATCGGTTTGCATTTGCTTGAGCTTGTGTTGGAGGACTGAGATAAGGCCGACGCATCCGTAGACAGGGTCGCGCAAACGAAACTCGGCTTCGTAGGCTAATGAGTTGACTGCGTCCTCGCGCTGTGAGGCGTTGAGTTCGTTTAATAGCTTTGTGACATTGCTTGCACCGAATACCTTGTGGACGTTGGCGAATTTCTGGGGCTGATCCGGGGGGAAATAAGGGGCGAAGACGCACTCTTGGGTGCATTTTCGGCGGAGGAATTTGCAGGCTGCGCAGGGGGAATTGGAGGATGACATTGCCTTGGTTTGAATTCAAGAAACAAAATGCATTATTGAATAATGGAATCTGAAAAAAATAAAATCAAATAAAGAAAAAAAGGACGAGAAACTCACCTGAGATTAGTGTGTGTGTTCGTGTGTGTTGGGGTCTGGAAAGGTAGAGAAGGGCGGTGGATCCGATCTTGGAGTTTCACAATTCACACACTTATATTTTATTTAATTCCCATATTACCCCTCTCCCCTTTCTCCTCAAAATTAGCTCCTAATCTTACTTATTTATGTTAATTTTATTTGTATCTTTTTTTCTCCACCGTCGAACTCCCATTGTTGTTATTTATTATTGAGATTAAATTGTAAATTTAGTTAAATTTTGAGAAATTAGAATAAGTCTCCCATCCTCCTATCTCCACTCAAATCGTACATATTAATCATTTTTAAGAAATGAAGAAATAGGAGAACCAATGTAAGTGGCCGTACGCACACACAAACGGACCAACACTGTTTGGGTTTCCATAATATAAACCAACTTTTCGTTTCCATTCCCCTTCACCCGACCCAACAACGTCACTTGCGCCCCCTCCAGCTTCGCCTCAACTCAGCGTAATCGAGAGCTTTCTCTTCGGTTATTCGGCTCCGGTTTTGTTTTTTTATGTCATTGAGGGCGTTTGAGGTCACTATACCTCCTATTCAACTAACTGGAACCTAGTTTGAGTTAGTTAATGTAATTAGTTGAATCAATGTTTAGGATGGTATTTTAAGTCTATCTTCACTCTTACCGCTCCACAACTAGTATGCACTCTTGCGTCGCTATGTAGCTCATGTACCATCTCAAAAAGAAGTGTAGCATGCACGTGTATAACAATACGTACTAAAAATCTTACTTGTGGGCTCTCAATTCAGTCTTAAGTCTTATGTCAGTCATTATTCTCGTATCATTCTTAACACTTATATCGTATCTATATACTATGCGTCTATGACATATTTCTAAGGCACCTTAATAAAACTCATCTTAGGGTTTTAGTTCCATAATCTCATACATCTTCACAATGCTCATCAATTCGCCTCATTCAACTTCTTGGAGCTCAATATCTCGTTATGGTAACTCCTAAGTTTATTATTATTTATGATTATTTTTCAAATCATACATATACTTGAAAGTAAGGCGTAATTTATATAAGTTGGTGACTCCTAAATTGTACTCGTTGGTGAGATTTATGATACAAAATCTAATAATTAATTATTTAAATTATTTTATTTATAATTTACTATTATCCCGAGTATGAAAATTATCAGGTTAGTAATGTAATCTTGAAAGTATGTAAATGACGGAGGAAAGAATTATATTCAAATAATAACCTAAAAGGTCTATAAAATTATGGATAATGTTAGTAATGTAATATTTAGATGTGATTCACTTTGTAATCGTTATAAATAATTTGATCTAAATCGTTCATGTGAGTGGAAGTATTCTATATAGTGAGTTTGTTGAACTCAAGACCACGAACTATTTAGACTCCCTTTATATTTCAATTAATTGAGAAGATTAATATTTCACATGATGATCATGCGTGACTCGATCTTAATCCTAATTGAGTTATGAACTCTTGCATGTGAGGGCTTATTCTTCAATTTACATGAATTGACTTGACCAAATAGGCTCGTAACCGATTCAATATGCCTATCATTTTGAGAACTTAGCCAAATAGGGAACTGAGGACATAATCTTATGAGATAAAATTATGACATTTGAGCCCCAATGAGTATTAAATGTTCAACTTTTCCTTTGAAGTTCTAACTTTTGGAATTTTATTGAGGGGGTTGGAGGTCGAATTTTAGGTTGAGGTAAGAGAGAAAAAAAAATTACTTAGAAAAATCATAGCCACTCAAGAAAAATATAAAAGAAAATATTAATAAATTAGAAAAATAAGTCAAAGTCATTCGGAGGGGCAAAATTGTTATTTCGACCTCTCTTACCAAATGAAAGGTCCCGGAAAAAGAAAAAGGAAAAAAGAAGAGTCTAGGGTTTTGAAGAAGAGGAAGAAGTTGAAAATGTAATCCACATCAACGTCGGATTGGAGTCGGAATTTGGTCGAGATCTCTTCATATGAACTTCTCAAAGGACATTGAAGAACAGATCTAAGCACTTGGTTCATCCTAATTTGTCAAGAATTGAGGAAGAACAAAAGGTAAGATTTTTAGTTTTGGCTTCCATTTTTCTTCAAATCCATGAGTTTCTATGAGAGTTAGGTTATAAGATTTTTGATGCATTGTTCTAGGGAAGATTTTGCACAATTTTTGTGAAGAAACCTTGTGTGGATTCAGACTGAAAAGTGGAGTTCAAACGAACCTAAGTAAAAGAAGAAAGTAAGTTTTTGGTCAATTTTAGACTCGTTTAAGTCTCTGTGTGGCTAATGAACTAAGATTAATTTATTTTTCTTGAAAGATGGATTTAAACTCTATAGGTTTGGAAAACGCATTTGCACAAGTGGAGAAACGAACAAGAAGGGACACGCGTCGGAATATGGGATAGAGAGCAAGTGTGAAGCTGTGAGTTGAGCATTGTATTTGATGTCGTGTGGTGACGTTCGTCGTCTAATCTAACCCAACTCGACTACTTGAGTCCAGACTCGATTTGGATTTAGTGTCCATCCCACGTCGTTTTTCAATAATCTTATTGACAAGTCCAAAAGGGCTTGGTTTTTTTGAAGACTACTAATTCCTTAGTTAATTTGTGTTCCTTTTACATAATGTGGTTGCTTGATGTATTTTATAATATTTTTAAAATAATCCAAGATAATATTGCAGCAGGATTCCTAATCTTTGTAAATATGATTGAAAAGAGTATGGTTATTCAAGCCAACAAATTCCCATATAAATATGGCATCAGTAAAGAATATGAGAGAGAAAATGCAATGAAGAATATTGGTTAAGGAATTAGAATAGATATTTTTTGTTTCCTACTCACACCAGCCCATATCTTTGCTTTTCCATCCATCTCTAATTCTAATCTTCCTCTCCAATTAAATATTATTGTGCCGGTATACACCGAAATTTCATTATGGTCCAATTCTGACCGGTAATAGATACCGAGACTTTCCAATATTTGACTGATCACACTTCTGTGTAGTCCATTTACTATATAAGTTCGTAAGGAATTCATTAGAGAAATCTTTTTAATAATTAAAAGAAAAAAGAAATGTTTTCCTTTTCTTATTATTGTTTGCAACTGTCCACTTGATTTGGTTCATCATTAATGTCTCATCTTTGTAGATGAATTACATAGGTAAATTTGCCTATTTTCCCATACAAAATCAAGAAATTTGTAATACTCCTCTCGTTGGGCTACCTTGGAGTCAAAACATGGCATGAAACTGGTTAAAAAACTTTACCATAACCCAATGCAAATCGAATACACTAGTAAATCCCATGGATCTACGAACAACTTACTATATTTGATTTGTGGTCATTGTAAACATTGTCGAATAGACTTTTCTCTTGGTATACCTTATCTAGTACAACACCAAACTAACGTTCCTATAACCATAACGGGAAGGCACCACAACCTTCATTTTTTTCAACATCTTTGTAATATCAAGAAGGGGCTTAACAAAATTCTCTTCTAAAAATTGATATTATATAAGCATGGTGGATATCCTCAGATGCCATAAAACTTGGGATACTTAAAAATCAAACTTAAAATGACAGTCTTGAAACCTTAACTATGGTAATACTTTTTAACCAAGTTGACATTGCTAGGAAAAATTTATCAATAATTTCCTACAACAATTTGTTTATGTTGAGGTTCCTGGAGTGCATTCGTGTACCATAAGGAGGATTTTCACAAAACTTCTAGTTGATTTAGAGACAATGTCCCACCTCTGTAATCTTCGTATATCTCCTAGCCATGTCCATCTTAAATCATGGTATCTTAAATTTAAGGTTACTGTAGTCCCTCTCCATATACCTCTAAAATTTTGATCATGATCGTAATGCCTCATCCAAACTGTGGCTCGATACTTTTAAATCACCTCATAACTTTCATACTTGCGGTTGTATTCTTAAAATTTTCAATTCGTATTAAGGTAGGAAAGTTTTCTACATCTCACTATTTACAAAACTCTGCTTCCACTAAAATCATTTATGTCATTCACCAATCAATTTAAGTATACAATGTTTTAAACTTTTATAGTCTCAACTTATTTTTTTTTTTTTTTTTTTTTCATACATACTTCATAGTTATAAAATTTTCTTTCAGACACTACCACATTTAATATCTATAGCATACTATAAGATATTGTCATTTATCAAGCTTCCTAGGTCATTTTCATTTCATTTGGAATTACTTACACGTCACTTTACGTTGGTACATTACTTTCCATCTCTATGGTCATACACTAAGTAATTTATCTATGTTCGAGACGTCTAACTGAAGCATATGACATTCCTTAGCAAAATCATTTTCACGCATACACTAACATTTAGTAGCTTACTAAAACTATAGCTACCCATTCACAGTACCAACCTCAGTAAATATAAACATCATCAATACAACAATTCACATTCCATGCAAGGTAAAACATAACATATTCTACATTATAATAAATATAGGATTAAGCCAACAATAATGCAGTAAATTATAATACAATCAATGGAGTAAAAGTCCAATTATGAGTTATATTTTATAATGACCAAGCAATAACAACATACACAATCAACGACATTTCATTTTCTTATCTTACACAAGACATACCTGACGGAGACGGGGCATCGACGGTGGGACCATGAAACATGTCAAGCCTACATAATAGGCTAGTCTACAAGATCTGTAACTTAGAGCTCTGATACCTAATTACCCGAAATTTTCTACTCAATTTAAGGTCGCTACTGTATACATATCGTAAACATTGAATGCGGAAGACTCCATTTAAATTCCATAAAACATAACTTTTATCTTAAAACACAGCCATGGACTTACGTGTTTCGAAAACACCTTCAAAAAATGACACAACAAAAGAGTAAATAAAATAAATAAACATTTAAATTAAAAACATCCTATTCTGGCCTAAGTCTAAGAAAATAAATACGACTACCCTATGCATGTGCCATGGTCTCGAGTTGCGACGTCGTCGTCAGCCGTACAAGAATGTCTTGCCTTAACCTGAAAAATGTAGTAGCACATGGTTGAGTATTTAAAGAAATACTCAGTAAGTGACCCCTATCGGGGTTATGCAACAATCACATGCAAATGAGATGATGGGACCTATCTTTCAATCTGTCTTCCTACGGTGCTGTTCTAACGGATAAATTTGGACGTGTACCATATACTCTACACACAGCCCATACGTGCGAAAAAATCTTATCGAAAGCTTACGGAAGCTTGCCAAACAAAAGCTAATAGAAAAAAGAATAGAGGTATGGGCTCACCAGCCAGTTCGCACACCGCTGGGCCACTTTCCTTGTCGGGCGAGCATACTCTGGGAGCTCCTTAGGCCGGATACCCGTTAGAACTAGTAACCGTCACGGCAGCGCTATGCAAAACATAACGATCGTTGTCCTGCCATTGGATGTACGTGTTCGTACCCTCGTGATGGAATAGGGGTATCCCCCAAATGCATGAACACACGTAATGCATGAGGTCCCCAATATTTCTACTTTTATCATTAATGAATATAACCCCGCTATCATCTTTCATTCGTATCATATATTTTCTCATATCATTTCACATATCGTTCATCATTCATATCGGGGTTACATTTCATTTCATTTATCGTGATATCATGTCATTCATAACATACTATATACATACAATTTAGAAAACATAACAAAACGCTCCATGCTTTTAACATGTCATTTCATAACGTGCAATTCATACAACAATTACCACAATGGTCACACAAAACAATCTAAACATAACATATCACATCACAATATATCGAATCACAAACATGTCATATCGTAAACACTTCGTGGTCATATCATTCCCTAACTTACCATAGTCTTAACGTTCTTGTGTATATCACAGTCATATCGTTACGTGAATGTACCTTAGTCATATCATCATAGGAATGTATCCTAACGCTATCGTTCTATCAATCTATCACAAACCTATCCCTTTCTACCCATAACCTAACCGTATTCTTTCATCAATCTCTCCTATCCATAGCACTCCGGTATGTAACCTAACCTTAACGTTTCATGATCGTACCTTACTCCTATCGTTACATTTCGTTTTGTGCATCCTTCTCGTATCCTATCTCAAACATATCATTGAACACAATTCACATATTATAACATATAAGGAGCATATTGATCCACAAACAATTCACACATATCAATATATATGACGCGTGCGGAACCACAGGGCACGTTTCAACATCAAATATAACCATGTCGATAGTAAGGCCACTTACCTGATTATCTTAGGCTGGCGTCACCAATTTATCCTTAAGAAAGTTCAATTTTGTCCTTTGTATTCAAGTCAACCTATAGGAACCATGACATCAATATCAAGTTCAATTCTCTATATTACACAATGGTTCACGTGTTATACTTCATGCGAGAATACAGAAGAACCAAGCACACTAAGAAGTGGGGGAAAACCCACTGAAGTAGAGGCGAACCAAGAAAAATAGTTAAAACGTATTCATTCATGTTATAAAATGTTTCACTCACTTATTTCCACGCTACATTTACAACATATACACAAACACAAGAAGGCAAAAAACAATACATTATTATTATTTGAAATGAAAACACTTGTGAGGCACACACATAAAGGGTAAAGCAAAGCACTCGCAGTAGATACCCATATGAAGGATCCTAAGTGCTTACTCTCCTACTCTCACGTTTCTTTCTTCACAAAGTAAGCGGGCAAAACGAGCAAGTGCATCTTCGTTGCTACCTTCTCCTTCAACGGCTTCAAATCTTCCAGTCTCTAAATTCACCCTCGAAACATTGTTATTCAGTAGAGCCTCTCCAGTCCTCACCAGATTTTGTAAATTCTCGTTCGTTGCAATATCGACCGAGGCTACATCGCCCGTCAATGTGTCATCCTGCTCCACATATAAGTATTTCATTTAATAATTTTCTTTTAAAAATACTATTAGAAATCACGACTCTCCACAATGGTATGATATTGTCCAATGGAGATGTATTCTTTACTTATAAACACATGATATTCTCTACATTAGCTAATGTGGGACTCCCTCCCAACAATCTTCGATACATACCTGAATCCGTAGATAATTTTCTGTAGCATTCAATGATTGAAATAGCGTAGAAACATGATAGTCAACCATGTCGGCACTTGCATGGCCAAAGATGTCAATGATAGGAGTTGCTCCATCATCTAAGATCCAATTGAGGATGCCCCATCTGGCTGCTTTGGCTGCGCTGAACCTCTCATCGTTTTTGGGTGCGCCTGTTCCTAATGATAGAACTAGCATCCTCCTTGTATCCATTGGGTCTATGTCTATGTAATCTTGATTTCTCATCACGCTTATCTCTTTTGTAATGTGAGAGATCGCGGTAAGTGTCTGCAATGTTATTAGAATGTCAATTTTTTTGGATTTGACTAATGATCGAAATATGTCGAAATAAGTAAAAGAAGGAAAGGAAAAACTTGTGGGAAGAGAGCTTTTGGATTAACTTTTCAATTCTACTTTGTTGTTGGGTTAGTTGTGAAATGAACATACATTTCATTAGTTTATGAGTTACTAACTTGTTCTCCTAAAGTTACTATATAAGTTAGTAACTTGTTCTACCAAATCTATTGTTCTACTAAGTCTACCGACAATTCTACTAAAGTTATTAGGTAAGTTAGTAATTTGTATTACTAAGTCTACTGACAATTCTCCTAAAATTACTATATGAGTTAGTCTACTAAGTCTACTGACAATTCTAGTAAAGTAAATATAACTAACTTGTTCTACTCACAATTCTCTTCACTATATAAGTGAGTAACTTGTTTTACTAAATCTATTGTTTTACTAAGTCTACTGACAATTCTACTAAAGTTGCTATGTAAATTAGTAATTTGTTCTACTAAGTCTACGGACAATTCTCCTAAAATTACTATATAAGTTAGTCTACTATTCTACCGACAATTCTACTAAAGTAAATATAACTAACTTGTTTTATTAACAATTCTCCTAAAATTACTATATAAGTTAATATTATTGTTCTACTAAACTAAGTCTACTGACAATTCTACTAAATTTACTATGTAAGTTAGTAATTTGTTCTACTGAGTCTACTGACAATTCTCCTAAAATTACTATATAAGTTAGTCTACTCCTAAAATTACTAAATCGTCTACGGACAATTCTACTAGAGTAAATATATAAGTTAGTAACTTGTTCTACAAAATCTACTAACAATTCTCCTAAAGTTACTATATAAATTAAGTAACTTGTTTTACTAACTCAGTTTATTAGCTCACAAACTCTGTTTAATTTCTGAAAACATGAGTAGAAAGTATGGTAAAAAAATTCGTCTTACTGGATTATTCGCTGCAACCCCACCATCAACAAGATTAAACGCACGAATGCCACCATTGGCATCCCTTGTCTCAAAGTAGTGTGCGGGTAAGAACGTTGGAGCTGCGGAAGTGCTTATACAAACATCAGCCAGTCGAGGGTTCTTTAACACGTTCGCCCTTGCCTACAAATTCATACCAAGAATCGAATGGAAGAAACTTAGGAATGAAAAAAGAACAAAGAAAAAAAAGGAAGAGGTAAGAGTTTATACATCATTTGTAGTAAAAATAACTGGTTGGAGAAGCTTGATATCAAAAGCAGGAATGACAATGTTTGCCAAAGTTTGGTTGAGAGTGCGATCTCCAAGAAGGCTATTGGTGAGAGACCGTAAGTACCTTCCATCGTATCTTGGTCCACTAACTTGCCCAAAAAAATTGGTCACCTGGCTTAAGAAGTGACTGATTCCGGAACATCTATCCGTTAGTAAAGACCTTTCCAAATTCAATAAAAAAAAAAACTTTAGAACTTGAAAATTTTTAATAAAAAATAACACTCTTTCCGATTTTTCTTTTCGAGTTTTCCCTCAAAACTTTAAAACGCGTCTATTAGGGAAAGATTTCCACACCCTTATATAAAGGGTGTTTCGTTCTTCTCTCCAACCAACATGGAATATGACAAACTTATTACAACCAATTAACTTATGTAACTTTAAAATATATTTTTTTTCTAAGAAACTTGTAAGGTGGTTTGACCAATTAAAAAAAAAATTGTCAAACTTTTTTCTAATCCAATTCATTTCCCTTTACCCAAAAATACATTTGATTTTCTATCTTTTAGATTAGATTCATACACTAATAAATTCTACCAACTTAACGTACCAAAAATGTTATAAAAAGTCTATAATAGTTTTTGCGTATGCTATCGTATAATTTTTAAAGTTCGAGCTATAAAAACGTATTTTGGTAAGAAACGTAGTTGAACCCGTTTAACTTTAAATCATTTGATATGCATTATAGAAATGTAGTTGAACCGGTTTAACTTTAAAATACTTTGTTTTTTTTTTTTTTTGTAAGAAACTTGTAATGTTGTTTGACCAATTAAAAAAATGGTCAACTTTTTCCTATCTAACTCATTTCCCTTCCCCAAAAATCCATTTGATTTTCTATATTTTAGATTAGATTCATACACTAATAAACTTTACACATTTATATGATTTACAAAAAACGCTATAAAATGTCTACGATAACATTTTGCGTATGCTATCGTATCCAAAAAACGTTATAAAAAGTCTACGATAACATTTTGTGTATGCTATCGTATCCAAAAAAAACGACATCAAAAGTCTACGATAACATTTTTCGTATGATATCGTATTCATTATTTCTTGTAGTGTATAACAGATAATTGTACTTCACTCCCTGCATACGTGATGTAATATTAAGTCGAGAAATAAAGAAAGGTTAATATGGAGAAAAGGGAATAATTGAAGGTACATTTTTGGAAAGAAATTGTTTGTTTAAGAGAAAGGTACCAACTTTCTCTGAGGGAAGATATGGGGAGAGTGATCCAAGTAGAACTGGACGATATCCGCAGCAGCAAACAAAGGCCGATTCAGGTCATTCGGAGCCGTTATCATGGTGGTCACCAACCCGCCGGTGCTCGTTCCGGCGATCACATCAAAATAATCCGCCACTCTCGCACCTGGACCGTCGATTTCCTAAATCCAACCACCAAAATAATTACCGTATTACCCTCCCACCAAATCCCAACTCCGACAAGATCATGTTGTGTTTTTTACCTGAAGCCTGGCTTCAAGAAACCTGAGTATGGTGGCCGGAATAATCCCTCTTATTCCTCCGCCGTCGATGCTCAGCACCGTTATCATCCTCCCCCTTGCGAAGTTTGCTTCCATCGTTTATCTCACGATCTCCCTAATTTCCCCCACAAACTCAGATATATATATATATATATATATTGTTTTGAGTGTAAACAAAATTGGATTTTGAGTTAAATAATGGGAAATTGTGTTGTTGGAATAGGTCATGGATTAAATCTTACTTTAGTTCTATTTTGTTTTTGTTGGTGGGCTTTATTATCTTACAACATTACAAATTTTGAGTGAATCACTCTCTTTCTTATTAGTCGTATCTTTTTTTCCACACAGTCCCCAACGACCCCACCTATCTCATACGATCGTTAGACTTGTCGCAACCATGAACTCCATTACTATACTGATTGGATGATCAGAAACTCTACGTATCAATCCGTGCAAATCAAAGTATTGTGAAATAGTGGTTAACGAGGCGAGTCATACAAAGTGATGGCGACACATAAAATTGATTAAAATATGATGGAGATGGTGTTTATAATTGATGTTTAAGTAATTGAAAAGGAAAAAAGGATTAGCGTATGGCAAAGGTGAATTGACTTGAGTTAAACAACTAATTAAACTAATGAATGAATAATTAATTAGATAACAGCTAATTTGTTGAAAGGTTCTTTGATTAATCATAGTTGAGCAATAATTATTTGGATGCACGTTATCCTTGTGGTGTGGGCCCAAATCAATCTTTTCATTGACCTTCGCAAAATCCAATATACCCTATTACTTATATAACAATAACAAATCCAAAAATGTCTTTTAATTTTATAATATTGTTTAATCAAATCATAACTCAATACTACTAAATCAACCATTTATTACACCTCATTCCTGTTATTTTGTATATAAATAAAAAAATAAAAGGCTTTGTCATTATTGTCTAGAAATAAGAAATAAAACCATGTTTTTTTTTATATATAAAAAAGGCCCAAAATAGGCATGTGTTACAAGCTAATTCGATTGAGGAATGATCATTTGGAACTTCAAAACGGAATATTTGCATGGTTGAAGTAGCGGATGAAGTTGCAAGTATAATTTCATGAGTTGTTAGAAAACTTTATTTATTATTTTTAATTTCATAATTCTTGTAATGGGCAAAAGGGTGGAACTTATTTGTCAAATTGACGGTGGAGATTTGAGGGGATCAGGATTAAATCACTTGGCATTTGAAGAATTGAAAGTTTCTTTTGTGTAAGACTATAAATACCAACAAATTATGATGTAAAAATCAGATTTTGGAGGAATGAAATGGAGACTTTTACCCTAAATTCGAGCTCATCTTTGCCATTTCTAAGTTTAAAGTCATTCTTGTGTTAAATTGCATGTGAGTCATTCAATCAAGCCTTGATCAAGTTGTTGATGGACCAGGCAATTTTTTTTTTTAAATGAAAAAATTCAACCTTTTTTTACCGTTGTTACCGCAGATCTTCTCAATTCTTGACGGGAAATAGGTCTCCGACTTCTTGAACCTCTCTATCCTTCCAAGAAAGGAGTCCTAGTGTCTTGGCCAAAATGAACTTCGCCGGTGGTTTTCGATGAGTTTTTTGGCCGCTCTTTCTTTCTTCTCTCTTTCACTTCTCCCAACTTTCTCTCACTTTGTTTTTCTTTTCTTCTAGGTATTCTCCTTGGGCTTCAAGGACCCTATAATGATTTGAGGAGCAAAATGACTTATTTACCCTCTGTTGACTTTGATCAGGTTTTTTTTAGTGTTACGATTTATGTTGAACCATAGTGCTATAATAAACCTTGAAGCAACCTTGTTGGCAATGACAAGTCTACCGATTGTTGAACTAGTATGTAGTAGAAGTTCTTCCACATTCTACGAGATCTTCCTTGCTATGACTCGAACACAACGCTAACACTTGTGGGAGTCTCTTGAAAGAAAATTTCAAAGGGATCATAGAAAGAGAGTTTCAAGAAAATTCTCTGAGGAAGTTTTAAGCCCTCTTGATTTAACCCAAGGGTCCTATTTACTGTTTTGAGAATTTTTGTCAAATAATTATTTGAATAACTAATATATTAGGATATAATAACTTATTCAAATCGTATTTAAACATTATAAGATATCTCACATATTTAACCCATTTTAATTATTCAGATTTCAAATATATTTTCATTTAATGTACAAATATATTTTTAGTTAATGTACAAAGATACATTTTAATATTTAATGTATCAAACATATTTTTTTTCTTTTAAGATATCTAATATATTAAATATTAATTTCAACTCTTCAAATTAAATGTATTTTTTTTATTTAATATATATAATATAATAATTATTAATTTAAACATTTCAAATTAAATCTATTTTTTCCTTTATATTTAATATATCAAATATTAATTTGAATTTCAAATTAAATTAAGTTTTTTAGTGCTACTATGAACTAACAAGGGAATCTTATGGACCTACCGATTATAATCTCAAATGATACAAAATTAATTAATTAAACTCTTTAATTAATCAATTTTCATTCATTAATTATAGTCATTCCACTATAGATCTAGAGTTGCACTCTTATGCACTTTTAAAACAAGTTATGTCCATTGATATAATCATTATAAGCAAATCAATCCTTCCCGATTTGTTCATAATTACAGCTGGGTCAAATTTCGTTTTACTGCTATAATTACATATTTCACCTTAAGTACTATTGATTCTCTAATGAACAATTTGTTTATCATCCAATCATAAATCAAGTCTCTCTCAAGTCAATGAGAGGGTGAGGCCTCATTTTTCAAGTCCCAAAATCAATACTCAAAGATAACAACTCATCTACTTTTCTTATATGGAATCGAATTTCATCTCATGACATTATGTTCCCAACTCTCTATTTGGTCAAGTTCCCAAAATGGTAAGCATATTGAATCGGCTAAAAGAGTCATTTTCACTGCAAATTAAAGTACAAGCCCTCACTAATAGGTGTCCATAACTCAGTGAGGATTAAGATCGAGTCACATAAGATCATTATGTGAAATATTAATCTTCACTCTAATCTTATACAAACTCATTGTATAGGATACCCCCACTTACATGTCTCCACATGAACAATTTAGATCAAATCATTTGTAACGATTACAAAATAGGTCGTATCAATAGTGTTACTAGAATAAGGCACCCAACGCTATCCCTATACTATAGACCTTAAGGTTATTACTTGAACACGATCCTCCTACATATCAACCACATATTGTTCAAAATTACATTAATAACCTTGGATTTTCATAGAAGGGATAATATTAAATGGTAAATAAAATATTTAAATTTATTATTAGAAATTAAATAATTAATTACGAGATTTTAGGGAATAAATCCCAACATTAAGATGTTGATTGCTCTGTGTAAATCAATGTGTATGGAAAGTTCATACTTATAGGGGAGGTGAGAGAGTTTATGTAGTTAAAGCATGTTGACAATGTGATTTTAGTTTCTTAAAGAGTTTTTATTAGCAATCCACGCGTTTATTTAGTTGACCACTTTATTTATATATATAGTTGTTTCTCTTATGGGAAAAAAGAGAGAGCAAGAGAATCCTCTTTAATACTCTAGTTTCATTGCAATGGTACCCGAAGGTAATCGAAGCATAGGAATAATTCTTTTTTTAGATTTTTGTTAACATAAATTACAAAATGATTATGGAAGTAATCATTATGCACTACCCTCGTAAGAGCTCGAGAATCTGTTAAAATGGGCTAAACTTTACCACAAAATTATTTAAAATTTTGTAGCGGAACTTTCCTTGTTATTATTGGTTTTCTAGTTGCTTTCTATTTTGGGATAGTATTTGTCACTTTACATATATTTTGTTTATATATTTTATACCCATCAACACACATTTGAATGACACTTAAAATTCACTCAATTTTAAGAAACAAAAGTAACCAAAAAATAGATTGTATGTGGAATTGATAATTTACTTATTACTTACTTGCTACTTGTGACATGCATACTTGCCCTTATTCTTGTAAATTTTACACAATTTTACTACGTATCTACTCCGGACATCAACTCTAGGTCACATAACTTTAATCTAAATCATACAATCAAGTATACACGGATTTTCCAAACTCCTAACATGCTTTTAGGGACACTTATAGGCAATAATTAATATCATGCCTACTCATCATAAAAAATTCATAAACGTCATGTCAAAGTCCTCAAATAGTCAACAAATCAGTCAAAGTCAAAGTCACATTCAACATAGCAGACGTTCTAAAACATGTGGTCAAGCTAAATCGTTCAATTATTTCAATAGATAGGCTTATCTATCCAATTTCTTGCTCAATCAGGTCATAATGCATGATAAAGTTTCGTACCTAGATCTTGTCAATTTCTACACGCATTTCTCGCATGCAAGTCTAAATAGTTACTTACTTACTTGGACGTGTTCAGGTGCTCAGTTCTCGAGCTTTTCAAACTCGAATTCCTCAAAATTGTTTGGAGGTGTTCTAAATTAGGTCTAGTTTTTAAAACCAAAAGAATTTTCATAAGAGCTTATCTAAAAAGGAATAAACAGTCAAAATAGTGCAATGAGGTCAAGAATAGATTGAACCGGTCACATCATCATATTTTACCTCCAACAACGATGATGCCTTCTTCATATTAGTTTTAGAGGCCTGAAAATTAAGTTATACATTCCTTCCCTTATTCTTTCTAAACTTTCTCTTCTTAAACTCCCCCAAATTCTTTTAACAATTTAAAACTAAAAATACTTTATTTAATAATTAAAATTTTCTATTACAGAGAAATTTGGGTATTACACAAGCAACGTGGGTCGTGTACTCACCGATTGGGTGAGGGAACACATGAGTACCTAATAATTAGTAGGCACAAGGCTCGCTCTCTCCTAGAAATTGGCATTGTCATTATAGATCTACATAGGATTCACTAACTAACCTTGTGTAGATAAAACTTCGGTATTGATTAACTCAATCCATAATGACCTCAATTAAGCCAACCAAATTGAATGAGGTTACACCTCACAGATTATGACACATGGACATAAGACATAGGCAACAGTATCGAATGAATTCTAAGTGCACCCTACGATTCCATGTAAAATCTCGACGGGTAGATGTCCTTAAATCGGTCGTCGACTTCCAAAATAATGCATCCAAATTTACTTTGAAAATAGCAATCTTTCTAAACAGTGTCTCGAGTTTGCAAAGCAAATAAAATAAGAGGTTTAAGACAGTTTCTGAAAATAAATGAAATAGTATGAAAGTATAATAAAAGAATGATGACAATCTCCTATGGCAGCTAGAAGTCCCTCCGATCACGACTTTTATATGCCCTTTCCCTTATTTGAAAATATTTTTAGAAAAACCTAATATTAAAAATACATAGTAAGTTATCTAAATGCATACATACATAGAGTAAGTTATCTAAATGTATACATACATAACACAAATATCACATTGGTTGAGGAGGAGAACAAAACACCCTTTATAAGCGTGTGGAAACATTTCCCTAGCAGACGCGCTTTAAAAACTTTGAGGGGAAGCCTGAAAGGAAAAGCCCAAAGAAAACAATATCTACTAGCGTTGAGCTTGGGCTGTTACATCGAATGACCAAAAAACTGTTCAAAACTTGTCAAACTCCCATATATGCAGATGAGTAGTTATCCCAAGTCAAAAATCACAATACGGTGGTACAATTCTCATTCATACGGATAGGTAATTGTCACAATGCTATATCACAGGAAATAGTACAATTCCCATCTACGCATATAGGTAATTGCCCTCAAAGTCATATCACACAATCCAATGTAATTCTCATGCACATTGATAGATAATTATTACAATTCTCATGCACACGTATAAATATTTAGGGTACGTTCTAATATAATTTTCATGCACACATATCGATAAGTACTATATATATGTATAGAGAGAGAGAGGTAATACAACATTTGATCGAACAACTAGAAAAACACCTTACATTGATTATGTAGTATCCTACACAGAAATATTTCTTTTAGCTCACGACCGCCTCAATACAATCCAAGAGAGGTCAACTTTGCGATAAACATCCCTACATACGATCATCTAACCTAGTGTATGCACAAAAAAATTTCATGCCCCTAAACCAAATAAAATTGAGACAAAGCAATCAAAATCAAGTGTGAATTGGAGAAACTAGTCGGTTCGAATTAGAAATTGGTGAAAACTAATCGAAGAAAATTAGACAAAAATTATTCCAAATCGAGTCAGATAAAGCAGAAACTGACCCAAATTGAGCTTAAACCACGACACTGGTCAAATAAACATATTGAAATGTCTGAACCGGAGTTCAACTGCTCAAACCAAATATTGAACCAATGGACCGGCCACAAACAAGAACATCCCAAACTGAAAACCACTTATTCTCTGGTCATTAGGGGTGTACATTGAACCTGATAACTCGAAAATTGAACCAGTCCAATCTGAATTATAAGGGTTGAGTTAGGTTAGATAACATTTTAGGTTGGGTTGGAGTAATTTTTTGGAACCAAATAGGTTCGAGTTTCGAGTTCATTGGACAAGTTTTTAGATTGACCCGAACAAAAAAAAAAAAAATCTTATTAAAGTATAATGAGACAATTTATGTATAAATGAGTTTGTGGAATGGTTAATGGGCATAGTAGGAAATCTGCAGCTGTAGGTTTGAAATTTTGAATCAGGTTTTAATCCCGGTACTTATAGTTTTTTTCTATTATTTTATTATTTTATTTAGTTATTTTGTCTACTATTATTTTATTATTTTATTATTTTGTTTACACTTTTTTTCTATTATTTTATTCTTTTGTTTAATTTTTATTTGGGAAAACAAGTATCATTTTCTAACTTACACTTTTTTATTATTTTATTGTTTTCTACTATTATTTTATTATTTTATTTAATTAGAAAATAAATATCATTTTCTATTTCATAAACTTCTTTTAAAGATTAAAAAACCAACTCAATATTTGATACTATGAATAAAGTCTATATATTTTGATATAATTTATAATAGGTTAATGAGTAGGGTTGATGCATACATTTAAGTTGTTTTGAACCAACCGTCTATTTTGTCCGATGTTTATAGATTGGGTACATATTTGAGTCATTTAAAGCCTATTGTTTTCCTTTTACGAATTTTTAAATGCATTTTTTAGAATTAAAAAAGTCTGTTTTTGTACGGAGTTTTATCAAAAAATGTTCTCTGAATCAACATTTATTAGGTGGGTGAGTATTCTTGATTCGGTTAGAATTTCTTTGACATCTAAAATAATAGAAGTTTTGTTACGTAGACAAAATTAGATCGCTAGAAAGTTAATGTCAAGCTTGAAAATTTGAAGATTTATTCTAAAATTGAGATAGGTAATTCTAAGTTTTATCATATTTATTATCTATTTGTTGTAATTTTTCAGATATTTTAGGGTCCTCCCGCTCCATTAATGTCATATGTTTTTAGTATAAGTAAAATATTTTTACAAAATTTTTTATTTTTGTTAGGCATGATTTCTTTAAACTAATTATTTTTATTGTATTTGAACTTTAGGGTCTATACGTGTACCTTACTTTTAGAGTAACCAAGTGGCTAATAGGTGCTATTATTTATTTGTTTTTAGTTCTATGTCACCGCTGAACTATGTTAGGAGGTTAATTTTCGCTTGTTGTTGTTGTAACTATATTGAAGAAAAATTTGTTCATTTGAATGATTATGAATTGATTTGTACTTGTTTGTTAACTTTTAATATCTTTTTATTATATACTACGGATAAATAAAAGTTATTTAAAAAAAATAATTAAAAAAAGAACAACTCGACAATTCAACCGGTTGAATTTCGAGTTAAGTTGGGTTACCAATCCAACAAACCTGAACTTTTAGTTAGTCCAAAAAATTTCCACAACCCAACACAACTCGACCGATGTACACTCTTAGTGGGTACGCACACGATCCCTCCCAACGATTGCGACAATCTAGGTCATATGACAAACAATCGGCGGTCAATGACAAAGGAACCCGACAATTGGCACAGGGAAGCAGGAACTCTTGTCTACACAAGAAAACTTCAATTTATAATTTAACAAAATTTTATTATGATGTATTTAAATCAATTTTTTTAATCAAGTATCGGTATTTTATAATGTTATCAACCATAGATATTGATTTATGTTGAATTATTTATGATAATTGATAGATATTTGCATTTAATGTGTAGTATGCTAAAATTAAATAGGAGCCAAACGTGAGATAAGGATAGATGAAGGGAATCAAATGGGAAAGTCTTAATTATATAAGGAAGCTTAGATGTGAAGAAACAAGATGGAAGAACACCACAAGAAATCATGAACAAACAAATATTAAAAGGAAGATGGAAATGGAAAATGTTTTTGTTTTGCTAAAGGCTACTTGTGAAAGAAGTTATAGAAAGATAACATATTTATGTATTTCATAGTCTTGAATGACAAGTCAACAACTAATTGGATCAAGGCATATCTAAATGGAAAACGATGATTATACAAGAAAATCAACTTACAAGTTACAAAGCACATCAGCCCACAGGCCTTGTACTCTGCCAAAACTGCTCTAAAGTTAGCCCAACTCCACTGATAACCCAACTCCAACAAACATGCTTGTAAATTACAATTATATAACACAAGGAGAATGCTTTGCACTTTTGAGATATAATCTTTTCAATAGTTGCTGCTCTCAAGGATCCTGTCAATGATTCAACTACAGCATCTGTCGCATTTCTTGGAGAACCCCAGCAGCAAGTATTGAAGATTTTGAAGTGTGCTTGGACCAACAAAAAGTTGCCGAAATGCACTTAAAAGGTCATGTGCATTATATATACTCTTCACTACCTCTGCATAACACACACACACACACACCAGCCTAGGGGTTTTAGAAAGGAGAAAGCTCAGTAACAAAATGTAACATCAATTTGCACGCGAACATACGCACCGTAAGTACTATTCGTGCCTTCAGGGAACTAAGAAATAGTGTAGTGAGTCCAAGCCCCTTATCTGCCTGTACATAATTTCAAGGTATGTTGATGTTCAAATGATCCAGTGCAAATACAAGGATTATCCGAACATAAGGATGCATATGTTTATATAAGTCGAACTATGATATGTTCTTACTATATGTAAAGGAATGCAAAAGCATTGATAACCACACGAAGTCCATCAAAAAGAAGAAGAGAAACATGAACTGATATTTGAAAAGTTATAAACTCTCAACTTGCTAAAGAATGTACGAGTAGAACAGAAAAGCTTTCTGGTTGCACACATCCTTATTTCAGCGCAAGAATACAAATTAAAGAACATCCATGAATAAAAAAATTAATAAGCCACCAGAGCCAAATGAAACTTGCAATCTAATTTACAAGAAAGCTTATAATTTTGAATATTTTGAAAGAACACACTATGAAGCTGTGCACAATATTTGATAAGTTCCAAACATTTTTATTTATGTAAATCAAATTACTATATTTATTTAGCTACACCTTGTTTCATTTAAGTGATGAACCAATCCAAAAATTATTAACACCTTTAAGGCAAATAAAAAGTTCACATACAAAATTTACCTAAACTTAGTGTAAAGGCATTCATATTTATATACCGAGTTCTATATACTTTCCCAAAATTGATTGTATCCAGTACCTTTTGAAGTTCTAGATCCATAAAAACATTAAAAACAACAAAGACGTCATGCATGGAAAGAGGTAGAAAGAAGAGGAAAAAAAAAGGTACCTGCTCGATCAGTGACCATCTCTCTCTAAAGAAAGGTTGGTTAGGTTCATTCCTTCTTGCTTGGTCTGAAATTGATGAATTAGGGTGTCGGATTCCAAGAATTTTAATCATTGTAAAATTGAAAATAATCTTTCTCTATTGGTTCTGAAGCTCGTTCGAAAGGGAAACATGATCGAGGGGGAGAAAACAACAAATTCTAAATTTCATCTATCAGGACGCATAGAGACCAATTCATCCCAATGGAAGAATCATTAGTGGAGATTCTTCAAAGCATCCGAATTATAATTCTTAGAAAAAGAACAGATTCAAAATGAAACAAGCAGGATGCAGAAAAATCAAATCACGGCTGGTATGATGAAATTTCAATCTAATTAAATAAGATAGCAAATAGAAGTTTGGCAATTCCAGTAAAAGAAAATAAAAGAAGGTGAAAAGTATTTTGGGATATGAAAAGTGGCTTTGAGGGCTACGAGCTCAAAAGATGCTGTTCAAGGGGAAGAAAGAGAAAAGATTTTAAAGAGGCCGTCAATGAAGTTTACCTTGAAAGGGAAAAGATACTTCATAAAGGTTGTCAAAGGAAAAAAAACAAAAAGAACCTCAAAAAATGTAGAAAGTCGATATTTAATCAAGGAAAAAATGAAGATCTCAAAACAAAGGAAGTAGATCTGCATAAAAAACAGGATTTAGATTGTAATGAGTTGATAGGAAATGGACCACAGTGACTACAAGATTCCTCTTCCATGATAATTGGGCTAACATATGGAAAATTTTGACAGAATAATTATGGAAGATAGTATGCTGGATCCTTTCTATATAAAAAGTTTAAGAAAAGAATCCATCTTCTATGTAAGAAAGAGGGATGGATGATGTTCAGTGCCTCCTCTCAGGTTTGAAAAATGTTAATCTCAGAAGCAAGGGTGATAGAGCAAGTTCATAGGTGTCTCTTGGCATAGGATATAAGCGGAGGATTGGCTCTGTTGTGCCTTGCAAGACATCAATATGTTGGATTTCCAGGAAGAAAGTAAGGAAAAAAGAAATTATGAAGGATTTCTTCAAGTTGAAAACCAATAATATCCATTAAGCAGCGATGAAAGCAAGCAAGATAAGTTCACTAGCAACCAATGACCACAGACCTGCTGGATGGAAAAAGATATTGATGCAAATTGAAACGAATGAGCATATATTGTAATAAATACACCGAGATTTCAATAGTAGAATAGAAAGAAGCCCAGCATTATTATTATTATTATTTATTTATTTATTTATTTATTTTATAAGAGACAATTTCATTGATGATTGGAATTTACAAAAGGGATGTATAATCCATGGTGTTTACAAAAGACCTTCCCAATTTGCAATGAGAAAGGTATAACTATAGGAAGTAAAAATATTAGAGAGTTTACACCAAGATATAGCTTGGTAAACAACATTGTCGAAAAGTTTTGTGTAGGTCTATGTCTTTTCTACAAATATTCTCTGATTTCTTTCTTTCCACTCTTTCCACATATTCCAAAAGAAAGTTAGGATGAGGATTTTCCATAATAGGGCTTTTGCATTCTTGAAAGGGTGGTACGTTAAGGCCATATCCAAAAACTCCTTTACCTCCCTAAGGAAATGTGAGATGCCATTCGAATATATTGAGAATCGTTGTCCAGAAATTCTAAGCGTATGTGCATTGTATAAACAAGTGGCTTTGTGATTCTGTTTCTTTCTTGCATAATGGACACCAATTTGGAGAAAGAGTGATGGAGAAAGAGTGATGTAAGGCATTCTTTTTTGGAGATTTTTACTTGTGCTAATGACTTTATGCGCTATTTTCCAAAGGAAGAACTTCACCTTTTTAGGCTAATGTCCTTTCCATACTGTCTTTGCTAGCGTAGGAGAAGCCAAGCATTATTTGTAAGGTTAAATTATAATTTTGGCCCTTTATCATTTCGAAGTTGGGTTAATAGGTTGCTCATCTTGGCTATTTGGACCAACACCTTAGCTTTTAAATGTACTTTTGTTAACTTTAGATTTTTTTTAGTTGACCTTATAGTTGTTGTTGACAAGAACCTTATTGGGCTTTTTTTGTGGGCATACGTGCTTAACCTCACTCCCTTCCTTCCCTACACTTGAATTAAATTGTTTTAGTTAGTTTTATTAGGTTAATCTTGTTTAACTTTACATTATGCATTTTAGATTTTTCATGCTTGGCCATGTATAAATCACCTTGTGTCTCTTTGTAACCTAGTAACGAGAAGTTCAATGAAAAAAAAGTTTCAGTTGTCTCCTCAAAGTTGGGGCCAAGAGCATCCTTGAGTGTATGAGTTAGTGTAACTTGAACGTTAAACCCTCGAATCATTCGGGCATACGTGCTTAACCTCACTCCCTTCCTTCCCTACACTTGAATTAAATTGTTTTAGTTAGTTTTATTAGGTTAATCTTGTTTAACTTTACATTATGCATTTTAGATTTTTCATGCTTGGCCATGTATAAATCACCTTGTGTCTCTTTGTAACCTAGTAACGAGAAGTTCAATGAAAAAAAAGTTTCAGTTGTCTCCTCAAAGTTGGGGCCAAGAGCATCCTTGAGTGTATGAGTTAGTGTAACTTGAACGTTAAACCCTCGAATCATTCGGGCATACGTGCTTAACCTCACTCCCTTCCTTCCCTACACTTGAATTAAATTGTTTTAGTTAGTTTTATTAGGTTAATCTTGTTTAACTTTACATTATGCATTTTAGATTTTTCATGCTTGGCCATGTATAAATCACCTTGTGTCTCTTTGTAACCTAGTAACGAGAAGTTCAATGAAAAAAAAGTTTCAGTTGTCTCCTCAAAGTTGGGGCCAAGAGCATCCTTGAGTGTATGAGTTAGTGTAACTTGAACGTTAAACCCTCGAATCATTCAAGTTTAGGCTGGACACCAATTAGAGGAGTGTTCGGGTGAAGCTAGTCTTCACGTTTATGGTTCTTAACCTCCATGAAAACCATCAACTTGCCTCCTCTCGAGTACACTTTGTGTATGAGAGATCCTTTGTGTACATGTTTACAAGATGTTTACAAGATGCTAGTCTTCACTCGTTGCCGAAGCTTCCTCACATCACGAGCCTAAAAAATAATAGCCCAAAAGATGAGACAAGAAAGAACTAACCTAAAGAAACATAGGCCCTTAGGTAGGAGATTGAATCAAGGTTGATTAATCAAGAAGGATTTTCATCTCTGTTCGTAAGAGTATAGAAAAGTTAGTCTACCTATTAAACATAAAATTGAAGTTAAAGGATTAGACATTCTCTAAAGTTTAGAGATTCATTAACTACATCATTAAAAAGTTTCTTATTTATTGGATACAACCTTCAAAATTCAAGCATCAAACTTAAAATTTAACGTCTGGCACCGAACTTATAATATAACCTGATTATAATAACAAAAGTTTAGGCAGAAAACTTAAAATTTAAGCTGTTTGTAATAACTAATGCAAATTCAACAGAAGGGCATGCAAAATTTCCATGAGTTGGATGTTTGACCAATGATCAAGAGCTAATAAATAAGTCAGCAACATAATAGAAGAAATTTATATGAGGTATCTATTGAAGATTATGGCTGTTGAAATTTCCAAGGGACTTAGAAAAAACACAATAACTAAAAAATCCTGACTTTTAAGCCATACCTTTGAAACTGAAGATGTACAAAGACATGAAACCTCTTAACGTTTCCAAAATGAAAAAGAAAACATACCTAAAAAAAAACATGGTAAGTCTTTAACTAAAGAACATATCATACAGAATAAATAAATAAATAAAAGACAAAATACCTAATAACCACGCTTTCTTTCGGGAACAATAGAGAAGGGCGAGTCTAGCTACTTAGAAACTCAAATCTCTATTAAACGTACAATCGCCTTTGAACTTTCCGTTGACAAGAATATCATACGTAGTGTTATCGGGAACAAGACCTCTACCCAGCATCTCATCATGCAACCTAAAAGCCTCTTGCAAATTTCCTTCCTTAAAGTGTCCAGCTATTAATGTGTTATAAATGAGAACACTAGGAGTCAAGTTTCTTCCATTCATCTCTTCCAAAATCTTGCGTGCATTTTCTAATTGTCCTTTGTTACAAAGACCAGTGATGAGAACTGTTTGTGCTCGATTATCAGGCAAAATACCCTTGGAAAGCATTTCAGTGTAGAGATCAGATGCATAAAGAAGTCTTCCTTCTTTCAGGAGTCCGTCAATCAATGAGGTATAAGTTTGCAAATCACATGGAATCCCCTCATTCACCATATTCTTATACAAGTCAATTGCTGCTGCCATGTTGTTTTGATTCTTAAACCCAGTAATCATGCTATTGTAAATAACAACATTTGGAGATAAACCAGCTCCAAGAAGTTCGTTATAAAGTTCACATGCACTTTTCATATCCCTTCTTTTGCAAAAACTGTCAATGAGTGTGCCATATGCCGTAATGTCCATTTCAAGACCCTTCCTTTTCATATCATTCAACAACTTTAAAGCAAGATCTATATTATTACTTTTACAAAACCCATCAATGAAGGACGTGTAGGTAACAATACTAGGAGAAATGCCAACTTCACACATTTCCCTAAATACATTCAAGGCCAAATTAATGTCACCTTCCTTGATGAAACCATCAATAATAGTATTGTAAGCTACACATGTAGGAATAGAACCTTCAGAAACAAACTTATTGAACATATCCCTTCCCTCTGAAGTACGACCAGCTTTGCACAAACCTTTGATAATAATGCCTAAAGTGATGTCTGTGGGGAGAACATTAGCATCTATCATCTTGTGAAATATACTAAAAGCATTGTCAATATCACCTTTCTTGAAATAACCGTCCATTAGAATAGAAAAGGTAACAACATTTGGGGTAAAACCATTATCTAGCATCTCCTTGTACACCTTACATGCTTCAATAACATTACCTTTTCTACAATGACCGAGTATCATGGTATTGTAAGAAACGGCATTAGGACTGATACCCTTAACAATCACCTCATCCCAGAAATTGCAAGCTTCATTTACCTTACCCTCCTTACAAAGCCACGACAATAAAGTATTAAACGTGAAAACATTTGCAAGACCACTCTCAACTGCTTCATCAAACATCGTGAATGCATGTTGCAAAGACTGGCATTTCAAATACCCTTGTATCATAGAATTCAAAGAATAAACACTTGGCTTGATGCCCTTAATTTTCATCTCAGAGTAAAATTCATACGCCTTTTCCATGCACCCATTCTTACAAAAACCATCAATCATAACCGAGTACGTAACTCTGTTGGGAACCAAACCACAGTTATAAATTTCATTCACAAGATCTAAAGCACTACTCAGGTCTCCTTGCATGCAATAACCCTTTATTAAACTTGTTGCAACAGCCAAATTCATAGACTTCCCACAATTAACCATGTCATCTTTCAGCCGCAAAGCCTCTACCATATTTCCTTCCTTCACACAAGCAGTAATAACACTTGTAAATGTGCCCTCAGAAGGAACCCAACCTGTAGCTCTCATCTCTCTTAACAAAGACAAAGCATATCCAGAATTTGGTTTCAAACAAACTACATGGATAAAAGTACTATATGCTTGTGGATCAAGTTTCACTCCTCTTGCTTTTGCTTCTAAAAAATGTTGCTCTGCCTCCACAATATTTCTTTCCTTCAAACAAGCACGCATCATAATATGTAAAGTAAAACAGTCACCTGCAACTCCTTCCAGCAACATTTTGTTATGCAACTCCCGTGCTTCACAAATCATGTTTTTCCTAACCATTGCAGTCAAAAGAATATTCATACACTGAATTGATGGCTTCACATCAAATTCTACCATTTTATTAAAACAATGAAGAGCTTCTTCAATTTTGTTAGCTCTAACGTAACTATTCAATAAATAATTAAAAACCTGAATATCTGATGGAAAACTGTACAGCTTCGTGCATTCTACTAAACCATTTATAAGACAACTAGAGGAGACTGAATTTCCTGAAGCAAACCGATTAAGCATATTCTGAGCTATTTTCTGGGTCTCTGCCGAATTCATCAAAATGAGAAGCAGGACAGATAAAGCATTAGTGCTCTTGACATAACCACTCTTCTTCTCAATCCTTTTGAAGTACTCCAATGCTGATTTTGGGTCACTTATGTTGCCTAGAAGAGTGTTTATCACATGACTTTCAGTTAAAGCAAAATCGGGTGAGGTACCACATTTACCATTGATGGACTCTAAAGAAACTAAGTTACTCTGCGAGGACACTTTAGACGAGGTTTCCACCGAAGCATCCGTGCTTTGATTGATATGCCCAGAAGATGATAAATGTAAGATAGTTTTTCCTGCAATTTCTGATTTTAAACCAAGAGGCTTGTTTTTAAAGAGGGAGTAGAGAAGGAATGGAGAAGTTGGTGAATGATTTCTCATAGTCGCTTTCACGATAAAAGTGCCTAAAAAACAAAAACAAATACCAGGAATGAGCAGATTGAGGTCAAGAGTAAAACCATGAGTTTAAAATGAGAACAAATGTGAAATATTGCAACACTACCAATCAAAACATATATTAAATTTAGTACAAGAGTTTAAGAGAGAGAAAGTATGACAAAGATTCAGCCAAACAAAAAAACATTCAAAACTACAAAACAACGTCAAAATCATACCTTTTTTTTATAAGAAACAATTTCGTTGATGTTTGAAATTGACAAAAGGGATGTGTTACGCATGATGTTTACCAAAAAAAAAAAAGAAAAAGACTTCCCAATTTACAATGAAGGAGGTGGGACTATAGGAAGTAAAAGTGCTAGGCAATTTACACCAAGATATAGCATGGAAAACAGCATTGTCGAAGAGTTTGGTATAAGTTTGTGCCTTCTCTGTGAATGACTCTTTAATTTCTTTCTTTCCGCAGAGTCCAAAAGAAAGTCATAATGAGATTTTTCCATAGCAGGGCTTTTGCATTCTTGAAAAGGTGGTACGTTAATAAGGTTATGTTCAATAAATCCTTATCTCCATATGAAAAGTGAGGTGTCAACTGAAAGTATTGAGAATCCTTTTCCAAAAATATTGAGAGTATGTGCATGGCATAAATAAGTGGCTTTTTTTTTTCTTTTTTTTTCTTTTTTTTTTTTTCATAGGGGGGCACCAACTTAGAAATAGAGTCATCTACGGCATTCTTTTTTGTAGATTCACTTGTGCTAATGGCTTTATGGCTATTTTCCAACCGAAGACCTTCACCAAAAACTACATAGACGTGCTCTTAACACAACCAGCATTCTTTTTCAAACAATCTCAACTCTACAACATGCTTGTCTACTTAGGATCAAATCACAACATCTCAGCATGCTAAGCATCACTGAAGCACCACAAACACCCCATCATGCTTAACATTACAAATTACAACTACATGCCCAACATATTCAGAACTCAACATATAGAAAAAGAGTTCAATAAAATATACTTAAAAAAACAATTAAAGCCAAACAGCAATCAAACTCAATAGATAGAAACTGCTTACCTAAAATGCTAGAGCATTTCCTAAATCAATCTGAAAAGGTTCCTAAACAATAAAAACAACATCCTAAGGTTAGACTTAATTCAAAAACCTTAGTTGAATCTAAGTGAGTGACCAAAAAGGAAAATCTTACCCACGAATCACCCTCAGACTTGATTTAACGGTCCAGAACTAATTTGAACCTAAAAAAAGAGCTTCCAAGTGTAAGAGACTAAGCTAAGGCACTTAAAAATGGCTCGAAAAGGTCTAGACTGAGTCTTACCACCAAAACTCACAGGAACGAACTCAATTTCGTGCTGGAAAGTATTCAATTGAGCTCCAATTGGTTCAAAGCTATAAGCAGAAAGATCTGGTTAGAAGCCGCATTAACATATTTCAAAAGGATTCGAAAGGGTTCAAAACGCCTCATTACCTACTGAACCTCGCCAAAATGGCTCAAATTTGCAATTCATTCGATTTCCCCAATCTAAGCCTTACGGATCGTGGATACTATAACTTGAGGCCGAACGCGGTGTGGGTAATTTCAAAAAATGCTTGGGTGCCGCTTATGCAATCGAACTCGTGCCGCAGTGGAGAGTCCTCGCGCTGTCGATCAGATCTATGGGCATTGAGGCCGCTACAAGAAAACACATTTTCCCTCACAGTTTAGAAATGCATCGTGGTACAGTAAGACGGAAAAATAGCCACGGCAGAAAGAATCGCGCCGGTCAGCATCGCGAATCGCCGAAGAGGAAACAACGGCACTGTTCGTGAGTCTTGCACCGTTGCGCGTCTTGGGTTCGTGGTTGCCGTGCACACCGTCGCAGAGAGTAGCCGGAGAAAGAGCGCGAAATCGAATGGGATGCTGCTATGCGGCTAATGCTTCACGCGAGGGAGAAGGAGGGTTTATTCAAGGCCCTGATTTCACCCATTATGAAAAGAAAAAGAAAAAAAAAAGAAAATACTAGAGATTTTAAAATATTTTAAGGGTAGTTTGTTTTAAGGTTTTTTTATACTATTATCATTTTATATAAATAAATCATATTGTTATTCTATTTTTCTAAATAATTAAATATAGTGAACTAATTGTTTTTTATTAAATTAAATTATTAAAACAATTTTAACTAATTTAATTTTCTTTATTAAATTTTAGATTTTATAAGCATTTATATTATCTTAATATTATAGGAAGATATGTTAATTCCAAATGAGATTCAATAATTATAGAAATTGCATGTCACAAGTTACCTTAAAATAAGAATACTACATCATCTGGTATGTGCATCAAAAAATGTTTGGTTTTTATAATTAAATATAGTATTACATTTCTTATTGAGGAATGCTTCGTATTAAAAAAGTTCAGCTACAGTTTTCATTCAACCATTTAAATAGTATCGATGTCCTCTGTAAGGTGTCAAAAATTCGTTGTCGTTTGTATAACCAACCTTACATAGATACTAACATCCCAAATATACCAACTCAATATTTGAGAGCCTATTACTAATCCAAATTTACATATAAAAATCCAAACTAAACTATATACAAATCCAATGTTACTTCTTGGAATCTTTAATCCATGAAATTATTTGAAAATTGCGAGCATCACATTCTTTACCCAAGAAAAATGAATAATTATGGTAATATTTTTAATTAAAGAATGCCGAGTATTCGAATCCAACTGAAGAATTTAATATAATTGGTCTAAGGCGCCAGATTAAGGTTCTAGTCCGAAAGGGCGTAGGTTCAAATCCCACTCTCAACAATTCATTTTTTTGGTTGTATTTTCTGCGAAATTACCATTGCCCCTCCCCACTATTCCGCGGCTCTGTTGTTCTTTTGTGAACATCATTCATAGCAATTTTAGATTGGCAGCGATGGCAATGGGTGGAGTTGGTGCAGAAGGTTATAAAATATCACAAATTGGTTCACCGATCTGCTCATAGATACCGCCTTCCTGTATATGAACTGTCTCGAGGCCTATCAAGTACGCTGCGCAATGTACATACTCAAAGGAGAAGCACATTTCTGGTGGAAGTCGGCCTCCAAAACTTTACCCAACGAGAATGTCATTGTTCCATTGATTCGGTCAGGGAAACGTTCTTAAAAAATACTACTCGACGATGGCAATGTTAAAAAAATCAAGAGACTTTCCTAGGCTTCAAATAACGGGAGAATACCATAGAAGAATGACTTGAAATTTACAAAGTTATCGTCATTCGCTCTTGAGTTAGTGGACACAGAGAGGAAGAGGACTCTTTGCTTTATCATGGGTCAGAGAGAAGAAACACAAGGATCCATTACAGCCCATGCCTCAAGTGACTACAACACTATCTTGGAAGTCGTCACCCTGTTGGACGTGGATTGGTGAAAAAAACAAAAATAACAATGATATCTCAACAAGACATAAGAAGCGCTTTGATAAGAATCCAAGGACTAGTTACAAAGCGAATAAGATAAGAAGAATAAAAATAAGAAGTTGCCCTAGAAGGACAAGCCCCAACACCAGAAGTGCCACAAGCATTATGACAACGAATGTCTAGCAGGGACTAATGCCAGTCCTAGCGGGAACAAAAAGCTCTGGTCCTAATTTAGCTTGCATAATGAATTCTTTTGATATAAAAGAGTGGGTAGAGCGTGAGTCAAATAGTACTTCACTTATGTACTAAAACTTAAGGTCCCGTATTTATGAACTCAAAACTCTAGGAGCAAGGTCCTTAAAACAAAACTATGTTATGAACTTAGAATCGATTACCAATACCGAAGGTCCTTAAAATAGAAACCATGGCATGCCATATAGAGGATGGTATAATAACATCCACCATGATTAAAAGCCTACAAATAGGCCTACTAGATGTTGGTCAAATATGAAAGCCGATGTAGAACAGGTGCCATAGAAAGTTATACTTCGAAACCAAAGGCTTGACTATTTTGTGTCAGTTTTGTTAGTTGTATGAAATTTGTTCTCCGGTTATATTTAACTTTTTGGATAATGTAAATATATAATGTATGTACATTCTATATTTTAAATTCCTTAACTTGTTGTTTTAAAATGTGAACAATTTTAATGTCAGTGTGAGTCAATGTAATTTATTTTCTCAAACTTAAATAGGAATTATTTTTTTTTGAAAAATCATGAATGTAAATATCTTTGTGTCCAACTTATAAATAAAAATACGTGTCTGGTATAGATATTAATGAATTACATCTTTCACTCAACTTTAAGAGGAGTGACTTGTAACACTGTTCTAAGAATAAAGTCGGTTAAACGCACATGACAAGGCAATAAATTGACCAATTCAAGAAAAGAAAATTTAATACACCGAAGGCATCAACTACAAGTTTAATGACTAAAGTCGAAGGTTTCTAAGTTGTACTCCATTCGAAAATGCATAAAATATGCTCATAATCTAAAGCACGGAAACAAAGTTCAAAAGACTCTTTAATTCATTTATCAAACTAATTTTAAATTGTGAGTATTAAAATTTTTATCATAGAAAAGACATTAAACTAATTACATCAAACCAATTGTGTAAGCTTCTGTCTTGGGACTAATGAAATATTTTTCATGAAGGAATCACGAACGAAATCACGAACTGAGGAGATATGGATTAGCATTGTAGTGCTGCTGAAGTAAAATTTGTTAAGTATAAGAACTAAGGGAAAGACCAACACAAACTTTATCCGTTAAAATAAGAAGAATGCTAGGTACCACTTAAGAATAAATGACCAGGTACAAACGTAGACACAAGCTACCAGTTTAATGACTCGTACGGTAAATCCTAAGATAAGTGTCTTAGGGAGTAGAAAAAGAACTAAGGAAAGAACCAAGACAATAATAAGATTTATAACATGGACTAACACCAAAGTTTTCAAGAGTAAGAACCTAGAACCTTAGAACTAAGGTTCTTAAATATGAACCAAGGTTAAGATCTCAGAACCCAGGACTAAGGTCCTTGGTTTAGATCATGTTAAGAATTCAGAACTAAAAAATCGAACCTAAGGGTCTAAGTTCTTCGGACAAGAACAAGAACAAGTTAAGAAAGAGTGTGGTACTCTAGCACACTTTAAGAACATGATTAAGAGCCTAAAAATTGGATTCATTGTAACACCATCTTTTAAGTTTCATGAAAAAATTGAGGGAAGAAATGCAGTAAGCAAAGCTGGAGAGACGTATTTTCAAGCAGCGGTGATACAACCAGCGCGCGTCTTCTTCCTCTGGTCGGTTCAACTGAACCGGCCATATCAAAACGAAACTCGACCTTCTCTCGATTTTTCTCAATTGTAATCCAATTTTAGACCGGTTCTCATGAAAAAAATTATGGTTCCAAAAGATAGTCACTGTAAGAAATCTATCAAAGAAAATTTGGAGTAATTCAGATATCGGAAGCTCGAGAATAGAAGTCTCGAACGTTGACGACGAGGTAAGTAGCCATCTTGAATATTTCTTACGAAATATTGGTAGGAATCGTTTGGAGTTTTGTATTAACCTTAAAATAATTATGAATTAAGGGAATATAAAAGAAAAAAAATCAATGAGTTAAGACCCTAAACTGATTAATTTGCTCGAAATTCAAGTAATGTTAAAATAATCCACTAAATGAGCTCTCCCATCTATGAAATTTTAATGCTAAGCATATTATGAGATTTTAAGATTACATATGAAATTTGGTGCCCATTACACAAGGTTAAGTAGCTAAGCTAAGTAACGGGGTAAAATAACCATAATGCCCCTAAGGTAACTTTTTCCGTTCACGATCTAAATGACCTCAAAATATCATGTAACTTTATAATTTGATTACTTTGTAAAGTTTGAAAGTTATTGGAACATATTTAGAGACTAAACCAAGAATCAAGGATAAAATGACCAAAATGCTCTCATGCCTAAAATGCCCTTAGGACTCTAATGTCTAAAATGCCCTTAGGACTGTGTAAGATTTGTTTTTTTAATGTCTAATCACCCTCCATAGGACTCATATATGTGATAAGCTTATAAGTTCTCCAAAAAAAAATTAAGAATTTTAGAAAATTTTAAAATATTTTAAGATATAGAATCAAAGAAATTACCACACAAACTCTACGACTACTGAGATAAGCAAAATGTTAGATATCACTCAAGGATAATGAACCAAGGTCCTTAGACTCAGAAACTTAAGAAACTTCTAGACCTCCCACGTTACAGTATGCTCATAACTTAGATTACATCGCTTGGAATGTAATAAGTCTTGGTTTTCAGACTAAGCTGCTAGGAACGTAAGAAACCTTGAGCATAGGTATTCAGACTATGCTGCTTGGAACACATGAAGTCTTGGGCATCTATTTGGACCGTATCATAGGGAACGAATGAAGCTCTTAATGCGATCCAGACTATGTTACTTGGACTTTCTGAAGCCTTGGATGTAAGTTTAGACTGTGGCACTTGGAACATATGAAGCCTTGTGCACAAGTTGTCAGGTTCATGCCTTGTATCGTAAATCCTAGGGGGAGTGTCTTGGAGGACAAACCAAGAACAGAACAAGAACATAGAAAGTAACCAGGAACAAGACAACAGTCAAGAACTAGAACATGGGCCAAGATCCAAGTTCTGAAGATAAGAACTCAGAACCTTCGTACTAAGGCTCTTAAATTAGAACTAAGGCTAAAACTTCAGAACCCAAGGACCAAGATCCTCAAGCTAGATCATGATAGGAACTCATAATTCAAGATTAGAACCTAAGGGCCTAAGCTAAGTACTTGCAACAAGAACTAGAACAAGTTAAGAAGGAGTGTGGTACCCTAACATACCAAGGACATGATTAAGAGACTACAAGTAGGCTACTTACTGAGTTTTTGTACTCACCCCATGTTTTCCATGTTTTTCAGCTAATAAGGAGTTGGTATTTGGACTAGAGCGGACTCTGAAGCAAGTGTCATAGACAAGCCTCAACTGTCGTTCTCAACTCTTTTTATTTTAAAATATTTTGTGTCCTTTCTTATTTTTTGTTTTAACTACTTAGGTACGAACTCTATTTTTATATAATATACATATATTGTACATTATGTTTTAAATTCTCTTTATTTTATTTCGTAAAAAAAAGCGCCGTCTTTTTATACCATGGAGTCAATCCTTAAGTCGCGGCTCGTGTGAAATTGGGTCGTGACACTTCATCCTTGGCACCTCTAAAAATGAATTGATTGATTTGGAGGCACGACATTGCCTATAGGTTGCAATTTGATTTTCAAGAAAACTTCTTCTCGTAGCCATGGAAGCATGAATTGGAGAATGTGTTGGATCATTTTTAGCTCTTAAATCATTCGTGAAACTTGTTGGGGGATCTAGAAGGTGTAGAAATTTGTTTGGAGCAGAATGGATAACAATCACTCCTAAATTTTTAAAGAATTCGAGAGTAGCAAAACCATAAGGTTGAGGCTCCTTCCTCATGATTTTACTACTTTCAAGCCTCCATTCTTATCTCAAAATGTTGCCTAGAATTCCTATTTATACATGAAGCCTGCCCAACATTGATTCTCCAGAATCGTGTTGATTTTAAATTTAAATTTTTGGATAGTTCGTCGAAAAAATCTACTCCAACGAGCGTGGGACCAACTTCAAAAAAAAAAAACGAACAGGGACAAAATCTATATAATCAAATTGAGCATCCCAATATCCAAAGGTGATTACAACAATCCATTGGAAGAGCAATAATTACATAGTCAAGAATCAATAAATTAATTTCCACCAATTGCAAAGTCTTTAAATTCTTACAAAAAAGATACTAAGCTCGGGCCCACTATTCTCCTCCGGGCTCAACATGTAAAAGGTTTCTGAATCCCTGGACCCCACCACACGTTCGAAGTGGGCCCTCATGTATGCCTGCTCCCCATCAGGGCCGTCCACGTCAGAGTTTCCCGGCAACACCCCGGCACCCATGGACACCGCCCGGAGAAGCTCCATAACTTTGAGATCATCATCGGAGGCTTCCCTTTTGACGCCATACCCATTTTTCTTGCCATTACAGAACATGGTCCATAATGGTTCTTCCATCAGCTTGGTCTTGTCGGCCTTGTCGGTTCTCTTCTCGCACTCAAGAGCGATTCTCACCATCCCGGAGCTCATTTCCTTTTGCAACACGTTGGTCTGCATGGCTAGCTCGATCACAATGCTAGGGAAACTTCGTGGGGTCTCTTGTATGGATAGGCTCACGCGCCCTTTTCGGTACCCGAACAGCGTCCCCGTCACGCGGCTCCCCGACGGCGTTAGCAGCGTTTCTGATATGCCCGACGGTATCGATGGGATCTTGCATGCTGCTGGGGTTATGATGGGGAAGGATCGGAAAACCGATCGGAATACTCGAAACACTTTGGTTTTATTCTTCTTTCTCTTTGATGGGGGGACCAGGGAGGAGGATGAAGTCAAGGAGGGTTGTGGTGGCAGCGGCGGAGGTTGCGGTGGAGCTGAAGATGCTGGTGGAGATTCTAGCTCGGCGAGGGCGGCGGTGGATTTTGGGTCTCCCATCAACCGACGGTAATGAAGGAATAATGGAGGATTGAGGAGAGGGTGTGAGAGCGAGACAGGGTTGGGATGGCCGTTATAGTTAGTTATTTGCATGTGTTTCAGAACGGATCTAGGCTCCTTAATTTTTGGTGTATTTCTTTTTCCATATTTTTTATTTTTTAATATCGTGGTTTCAAATGTTTTTGAGTTTACTAATAATTATATGAATTAAAACTTTACACTTTTTTTTCTTTTTTTGGTGATGTTCAAGTTATCTACAAACTCCGAACCGGAGTGGGATACAAAATGAATACAAATGACAACCCACAAAATACAATTTAAACTGACACGCCAGGTAGTCACCTGTTAAGGATATTTAGTACTAAATTATAGTTTACCATATATATCATATTTGATATTTTAGTATAAGGCAAATATCTTCCTGTCATACGTATCTTTCCCTTTACTATTATTTTCATTTATTACTATTTCCATATCCTTGTAATTTATTTGATTATAAATAGAGAACTTTCACACACTATTTACGTGTGGTGGATTAATCAAACATTTTCATGGTATTAGAGCCCTTTCGGTTTAACAACCCTGATCCTTTCTTTTCAACGGCTTTTGAATCCTCTATTGTTCTTCTCCACCACCCCTGTTGGCTTTGACGCCGCAGGGGCAGTCGCCATGGCTGCCACAAGCGGAGCCGGTTGATTACTCTTCAGCTCCGCCCTTTTGACCTCCAAATCACCCTTCACCATACTTTGTACATACAACCTCATCTTTTCCAAACATAGTCTCTTTCATTTTCTTCCCAATCTTCCCTTCATCATTCATCCTTCATGGAAACCCTAATCTCAGGATCCTCATTAGCACTCTCTTCGAAAATATATAGAATCTCGATAAGCCCATCGACCTTCTGCAGAGATTTACCTTTGGAATCTGGGCGCCGCACTGGCATCTTTGCCAACCAAGTTGCTGCCACCCTTCTCGCCAAAATTGGCTCTTTCGCCCAATGTGGCGACTCTTCTGGCTGCTCTTCTCGCCAAAATTGGCTCCTTCGCCCAATGTGGCGACTCTTCCGGCTTCAACATTGTCTTTGTCCCTTGCTCTAGGTTTTTCGTTCTACTTCTTGGGGTTAGACATATTCTCACCAGAGCCAAGGCAGTATCGTCGCTGAGCGACGATCCCTCTTCATGAGTTAGACATATTCTCGCTGAAGCCAAGACAGCATCGCCGTTGAGCAGCGATCCCTCTGTAATTTTCGATGGCCAAGAAAGTGTTTCTCTACGCCTCCTCCGAACCAGGTTGTTGACATCTTCACAAAAAGTGTTTCTCAACCTCTCTTTTAATTTTTCAGATCCAAACTTCACGTTCGTTCAAATCCGACGCTCAGCTTGCGGTGGGGTGTTAAGGATATTTAGTACTAAATTATAGTTTACCATATATATCATATTTGATATTTTAGTATAAGGCAAATATCCTCCTGTCATTCGTATCTTTCCATTTACTATTATTTCTATTTATTACTATTTCCATATCCTTGTAATTTATTTGATTATAAATAGAGAACTTTCACACACTATTTACGTGTGGTGGATTAAGCAAACATTCTCATCACCCCTTTGTGACAACGCAGCTTCTGAGCACTCTCCCACCTTGATCGGAACCTACGATCACCTGCAAAAACCAAAGAGCAAAAAACAAGGAGAAAGGAGTGAGTATAAAATACTCAGTAAACAACATACTTGTAAGCTCCCATCACATCTTTAACCTAGAAGGTATCCACAGGCTTTACTCTTGGTTCTAGGAAGTTCGAGCCTACTCTCTACTGTTATTTGAGCATCTGGAAAGGACTTAGAGGTCCCTATGATACTTTAACTACTCACGGACCCACCCTGTGTTTGGAAGTTGGTGGTTCACCCTTTCTTGGCGTTGTGAATCTATTGAGTGACAAGTTCCGTCTTTGGGGTGAACTAGCATGCAAACATTTCTTACCTTAGGTGGTTAGATTATGCATGATTAGGACTCTAGAAGGGCAATTTGGATGAAAATGCTATGTATGTTACCAGAAATTATGAAAATACATCTAGGATTTGAATTGAAGTTTCATGCATATTTTAATGTTTTCTGCGGTATCTATTTGAAAGGTGGATGAGATGTTGTGATCTATTCTTTAGGTGATTGATGAATGTTATCTCCCCGTTGAGTATGCATAAATGTTTAGATTATGTTTTTCATGCTTTAGGTGATGGATAGAAATGTCTCTCTAACAAAATATGCATGAATGAACTAAGTTAAGATTAAGACACTAGAGTTAGAGTGGTTTGCACATTGACCTAGGTCAATATATTTTCAGTAGACTCTAAGATTGTGAGTAGGGATCAGAGGTCTAGACCTGAGTGCATCAGAGATTTGAGTAGCCATAAGGAGCTAACCTCAAGCATGCTGGAAAGACGAGATGAGGACTAAACCACCTAGATGCATTTCAGAACATAGTAAACCTCCACGACATCTATGAATGATTAAGAAAACTAAATAGACTTAATAGCAATGCCTACGATATTACCAGAACTCCAAAGCCACTTGAGTTATTATTGAGTGTAGGGTCGAATCAAGGCTAAGGCAACAATTCTCTAACCCGATTTTGAGGAGGGACTTAGGACTACATGAGTAGTTAGCTTGAGACGAAGACTTTTATTGGGTGTAGGAACGGGGTCAAGACAAAGGATTCAATTCCATAAACTAGTCTTAGAAAATACATGGGATTTTATAAGTAGATAGCTTTGGGTGAGTGCTCCTATTGAGTGTAGGAACATGGTAGAGGCTAGGCCTCAATGTCGTAAATTGGTTCTGAGACGAGATTTTGGACTACATGGATAGTTGTCTCATGACTGTAAAGGCTCCACGACCGTAAGAGTTAAAGATGGAATCATTTGTTGGAGCCACCTTACCATGTCCAATTATGCCTAGAATTAAAATTTTATGGTCAGTCAAGTTGATTTAGTGGGTTATTTTAACGTTACTTAATTTCAAACAAAACGCTTGATTTAGGTTCTTTGTTTATTGCTTCCATATTTCTTTAAATCATACTTAATTTAAAGTTCCTATTAAATTCCAAGTAACTTTTATAAGTATTTTCTAAGAAAATTTCATGATTGGCTACTTACCTCTTAGTCTATGTTATGGGTCGGTTTTCAAACTTCTACTATTCGATTTATTTCAAATTTTCTTTGACAACTTCCCTAGGGAGGCTAATTTTTTTTAACCATTGAAAAGTATGTGAGAGATCGTCTAGTACGGGTTAATTTTAAGAAAAACTAAGGATTTTTTTTGGGCTGACGTGTTATGGGCAACGTCACTGTCTTCTTTCTAAAAAAGGAAGAAGACATGCGTGTCGTGTGCACCGCTGTCTGAAAATCCTCATTTTAGCCCATTTAGAGAATTTATTCCCTCGATTTCTTCATGTAACTCAGAGATAAAACATCAAGGTAGAGTTAGAGATTGATTTCTTACATTGTGGTGAAATGTGACGTAAGTTTAACTTGTCAAAGTTGGGTAAAAATTCATTTCTTCATTAAAGTAGATCCATGGTCAGAGCATTTGGTATCTTTTCAAGTTACAACTTCTTTATTATACCTCCGTCAAGCTCACAAAATTATTTTGGAGAGATGACTTTGTCGAGGAATACTTAATTGGATAAAAAAAAAAAAAAAAAGACTAGAAGTAAGGATTTGAAATTTACCCTAAATCTTACTCGAAAATAATTTTCTTTAATTAAGCATGCTCCTGGACTTGTTGGCCTTCGAGGCCTTCTATGGAAATGTTCCTTGGAGGTGCAGAAATCGAATGGCTCCCACACAACAATTTATGTGTAGCCTCGGATTGGATTTTTCAAACTTCTTGAACTCCTTTAATGGAGATCAAATTCAGAAGATAGGTTAGGAGTGTTTTTTAGCATTCTATTCATCCACTAAACTTGTGGATAATCTTATTTAAAAGATGTAGAAATAAGTTTGAAAGGATATGATGGACTATAACTATTTGAAGTTAGAACAAATTCAAGAAAGTAAACCCAAAAACTAAATGTTTATAACTTGAGTTTAAGAGAAGGGCGTTGCTTGGTTGAGTTCCAAATGAAAGCTCCTACTTCATACTTTATAGAGGAAGCTCGACATTGAAACCTTCTGCATTGTAAATTTGAGGTTGAATTTTTAAATTTTTCTATAAAAAATATCTTATTGGATCAAAGGTTCGCCAACCTTCATTTAAAATTTCAACCGTGTCTTTGAGAACATATCAAAATGTGGTGAAGATCCAATGGTTGGATGGAAATATCTCATTAATTATTCATTGACATTTTCATAATTAACTTGAACTTCAGGGGTATTTTGGTAGTTTGCAATTTTTAATTATTTTAATATTATATTTTAGAAAATCTAAAATTTTTAAAACTTGTTTTATTTGCTTGTATTTGTCTTTTTCATCACTGTCCAAGACTCATAACCTAAAAAATCAAGTCGTAATAAATGTTAGAATATCATCAATAACTCAATAATTATTTGAACCCATTATCTATATATTTTAGAAAAATGATTTATGTATTATTAGAAATAAATGATTATATATTTTAGGAATAAACTTTCTAGTCTCTCCTATAAATACCACTCTACCATACCAAGATTTTCATCACAATAAATCAAAGAAATCCAAAGTAACTCCAAGCAAAGCAGAGTTTTGTAATTTCTACAAAATATATTGTAATCTCTTCTCGATTGGTCTTTATAAAGAGTTCGAGTGTTTCCCACAAACAGTTGTGTTCAACAACAAATTGGTATCAGAGTAGTCGAGTTTTAGGTCTTGTAAAATTGCTTAGGTTGAGAGTTTGATTTTAACAACAATAGCCCTTATAGCTCAGTGGTAGAGCGTCAGTCTTGTAAACTGAAGGTCTGTAGTTCAATCCTGCATGAGGGCATGACACATTTCGTGGTTGTAAACGATAATGTTGTAAATGAACTTGAAAATCATTGGGTATGGATATGGATTAGGTTTTTATTTATGTTAAACTGGGGTGTTAGTTTGTTTCATTTTCATCCTGTCCAACATTTTCATCTTGTAGTTCAATCTTGCATGAGGGCATTACACAATTTAATACTCACTACATTTACATTTTATTAATTTCATGTGTTCGCCGATTGTCGGTTGAGGTGGGAGAGGAGTTATAAGTTGTATATTTTAACTCATTTCCGAGAAATAAAAATGAAAATTACTAGCGTGTATTAGGATTTGATTTAATTTATTTCTTGATATCAAAACAATCCGTATCAAAGCAACCCGATTTTAGGATTGTGGCTACTTATTATTTTTATACTCTCCACATTTCTACATTTCTTTTTTACGTATTCGTTGATTGTCGGTCGAAAGTGGGGGAATGTTCGAAAGTTGTGCAGTCACATAGAAGGTTTTCTTGGGCATCATCCTTAGGTATTTTATATTTTGTATGAATTTTTATCTTGTTTGAACTCATTTTCTGTTTGTAAAAAAATACAACACCATTGAAAATGTTTGTTTAATCCATCACATCTAAATGGTGTGTGAAAGTTCTCTATTTATAATAAAATAAATTATAAGGATATGAAAATAGTAATAAATGAAAAGAACCATAAATGGAAAGATACCTATGGTAAGGCTAGATATTTGCCTTATAATAAAATATTAAATATATATATATGGTAAACTATAATGTAGTACTAAATATCCTTAACACCCCCGCAAGCTGAGCGTCGGATTTGAACGAATGTGAAGCTTGGATCTAAAAAATTCAAAAAGAGGTCGAGAAACACTTTTCGTGTAGATGTCGACAACCTGGTTCGGAGGAGGCATAGAGAAACACTTTCTTGGCCATCGAAAACTGCAGAGGGATCGTCGCTCAGCGGCGATCCCGCCTTGGCTTCGGCGAAAATATGTCTTAACCCATGAAAAGGGATCGTCGCTCAGTGACGATGCTGCCTTGGCTCCGATGAGAATATGTCTAACCCAAGAAGTAGAAGGGGAAACCTAGAGCAAGGGACAAAAACAATGTTGAAGTCGGAAGAGTCACCACAGTGAACGAAGGAGCCAATTTTGGCGAGAAGGGCGGCGACGACTTGGTGAAGAGGCCAGTGCGGCGCCCAGATTCCAAAGGTAAATCTCTGCAGAAGGTCGACGGGCTTATCGAGATTCCGTATATTTCCGAAGAGAACGCTGTTGAGGATCTTAAGATTAGGGTTTCTGTGAAGGATGAAGGATTGATTGGGAAGAAAATGAGAGAGGCTATGTTGGCTAAGGGGAAACCGATTGTGTTGGAGAAGGTGAGGTTATATGTACAGAGTATGACGAAGGGTGATTTGGAGGTCAAAAGGGTGGAGCCGAAGAGTAATCAATCGGCTCTGCATGTGGCAGTCATGAAGACTGCCCCTGCGGCGTCAAAGGTAGCAGTGGTGGTGGGAAGAACAATAGAAGATTCAAAAGCCATTGAAAAGAAAGATCGGGGTTGTTAAACTAAAAGGGCTCTGGTACCATGAGAATGTTTGCTTAATCCACCTCACCTAAATGGTGTGTGAAAGTTCTTTATTTATAATCAAATAAATTAGAAGGATATAGACATAACGATCAATGGAAAGATAAGATACCTATGGTAAGAAGATATTTGCCTTGTAATATAATATCAAATATGATATATATGGTAAACTGTAATTTAGTACCAGATATTCTTAACAACCATTATCAAAATCCAAAACTCAAAATGAAAACGTTACAAAACAGGTGCTGTTCAAGTTATCTACAAACGGGGAACAGGAGTGGGATACAAAATGAATACAAATGACAACCCACAAAATACAATTTGAACCGACACCCTGGGTGGTCACCCCTTTTTTTTCGAGTTTCTCTTGAAGGTTTTTAAAACGCGTCTGCTACGGGGAGGTTTTCACTCTTATAAAGAATGTTTTATTCTCCTCTCCAACCGATGTGCGATCTCACAATCCACCTTCTTCGAGATCCAACGTCTTCACTGGCACTCGTTTCACTCTCATCGATGTGGGATTTACCTAGATTCATTATTATTGTTCGATATTGCAATATTTGAAAGTTTGATTAACTATACTTACACCCTATAACTTATTAGTTATAAATTCAAGCTTTTAGATTGAGTGACGATTTCCCGAAGAAAGGTGGCCTACTAGAGGCAAAGCAATAACTCTTGAATTCATTGAAGGAGATTTGTTTAAAGACTTTGAGATGATAGCAGTGAAGGCTCAAGTTACTGATGGTGGGAGCAACGGCATCAGCTCAGTTAAATGGTCAGTGGAATTTGTGGAGGGGAATGAAGATGATACAATCAAAATAATGTAACATATTATTAAGTCTTAATAGTGTTGTCGTGGTGGTTTATTAGATCTTGAGAGTAGTTTGACAGTCTTGACATAGTTTCACGTCTTCAGGTTTCTCAATTCCGAATCTTCTAGTCTGGATCAATTAGGAGCACTAGAGGTCTCACCCTCCAATCTTCTCTCACGATTCTTCTATGCTCGTACTACTTGGGACGTTCCAACCCAAGTCACAGTCAAGCAAAATTGATGCTTTAACCTAGTCTTAAATTGTTTCTACTGCTATTCTCTACATGAATAATCACACACTCAATCACCTCTTGAAGTTTTTCCTACTAAGCATGTAAGTGAGGATAAAACATGTTTAATAGCTCGTGTTAGTCTGTTGAGATAGTTTTTACTTTTAGATATTAAGAAAAAGTAACTCAGCTATTCTAATAAATTTAACTATGATGATCTGATACTATAAAAAAAAAGGAATGCAAATAGGTAAAATAAGATTTATGTATTATAAATATTTCTTAGAATAAAGCTCATCCCGAATAGTAAAAGGAAGGATCAAAACAAATATCGATATACATGATTTCTATAACATTACAATGAATTTGAGTTTGGGAGAGTGACTCTGTGTGCTTCCCAGTTACTAAGTTATCTTTGTGGTCTCATGCCTCCTCTCAGGACTTAATAAGTAAATTATCGATTCCACACGAAGTTTACTGAATTCTTTACTCAATCAATTGGGAACTAGACGCTATATCGTAAGTAACATCAATAATGTGTATTCTTGATTTCGCTAAACTAGTAAAAATTATAATAAAATGTAAACTATAATACTGAGATTATGCTATAGCAGAAAGGAAACGAGAGTAACAAGATCGAATCCGATTAAGATAAATGAATGAAGGTGTGTACTCTTAAACGATTGTATTCCCATTGATTTCATTGCAATGTTACGCGTTGGTCTTAACTCTTCCCAGAGTACCGGTGGATGCTGATTCTTGCCTACCAGCCTAGAAATGTGCTAATAAATTTCAATGAGCTCATTTCTTCTCGTGGCTGTCTCCCAACTAACCTTGAGTTTTGTTATTCCCGATATCCCTATTGAGCTATTAAGTCTTCCTAGCTTTAATGCATTAAGCAAAAATAACCTCAAATAAATCAACTATCATCGAGTTGAACAACCTAATATTACGTTCTCCCTTCCTTTGGGTTTAGCTACTAAGTATCATCAAGTTCAATAGGAAGATATTTGAAATGAACTAGCAATAAAGAGGGTATCTCCCTCGATGCACCATAATTTCCCTTTCGTGATGATCGATAACGGGTGGAGATTGCTCTCGCTCACTCTTGCTACGTTCTTCTTTGTTGTGTTGTTGATCGTCACGGGTCCTCCACGTCAGCTATGTCCCCTCTGTTTTCGACTCTCTTCGTGGAGAAAGTCCCTCCTTTCTACGTGTTCTTAGCTCAGCCTGTATCAGCTAATGGATTGTGGTCCCCTCTTGTAGCTAAAGAGTTTTCACGTGCGAATAACTGCTTTCTAAGTAAGGAAATGCTCCAACAACGTCCACTCTATTGCTTTGACAACACTTGTTACTACAAACCTACAAAACGAAGTATATCAAAGCACAATATGTTCTATTTTGTGTAATTTCAGACATTAAGCTCATAGCCTAATCTCAAAGTACATTCATGGATATTTTTTTAGTGAGATAATTCTATCAATCACCTAGAGCATGAAATACAATATATAAACGTTCATGCAAATTCACTCGGAAGATAACATTCATTAATCATACAAAACACAGACCACAACATGCCATATTTTTTCTAGCACAATGAAAAATATCTAAAATAACATCCATTTTTAAAATATCATCCTATAGGCATTTAAGAAATTTTAAAAACTTCCTACCATTTTCATCCAAATCATGCATATTCTAACCATCTAAGGCAAGATATGTCTGCATGCTAGCATGTTCTAACAACCCCTACTAGTATTACTCAAAGAAAGTCTACATAGTTACTCACTTGGGTGTTCCTTTTCAAACTTGTTTTTTCGCTTGTGAGGAGACCTAATTCAAGTTAAATTAAGCTCAGTATCGAAATTAGGGCGAAAACTGTAAAAGAGAGTTGAATCGAGTAAAAAGTTGCTTACAAACTTGCAAGTCTAAATGTTAATTATTTAGGTACCATTTTGACACTTTAGTCACTTTTGACTACACCTTCGAGGCTCACAATTCTTTGTTCGACATTTGAGTATTCTATTGACATGACTAAGTTTAGGGCATGACTTTGATATCATGTTAAGAATCACGACTCTCTACAATAGTATGATATTGTCAACTTTGAGCCTAAGCTCTTATGATTTTGTTTTGGGCTTTCCCAAAAGGCCTCATACCAATGAAAATGTATTTCCTTACTTATAAATTTATGATCTCATGATCATTCTCTAAATTAGCTAACATTGGGATTGCTTTAGCCAATGTGGGAGTAGCCATCTTCAACCGAAGACAAGCCAGTTGGATGATGGTCTTTAGCTCAATTTTTGCAAAGGTAATCATCAAGGCCTTTGCTGACCTTAGGTGCAATTATGGGATAGTTATGTGGTGGAGCCACATCTTCATTTGCCTTCACATATTCTATAGACCAATTAGCTGAGCTGCCATTGCTACCATGGTCAAGAACTTGAATCTTTATTTGAAATACTTCAAAATCTCTTAATACATCTCCTTCAAGGCACTCGAAAGTTATTGATTTGTTCGCATCATAAATAGCTACTCTCGTCTTTGCCTCTCCTGGGTTTCCTATGTAGTTTCCACACAAAAAAAATGGGTAAGAAAAATTACTAGGTCTATTTATCTAATAGTCCAAGTCCACTGCTAGCCGATATTGTTTTTTAGTAGGTTTCCACACCCTTATAAATAAATGTTTCATTCTTCTCTCTAACTGACGTGAGATCTCACAATTTAATTGACTGATAAAACTTCATGCCAAATGGTATTAATACTAAGAAAGCTAAGAACAGATCATCTCGTTAAGCTATATGACCTTAATTGAGAAGTTATAAATTTGAATCTTTCATTATCTCGATAGAAGCTTTGAACTCGATAAGAGTGTGTTTGGAATAAATTTTGTAATTAGAAATATATTTTTTAATAATATTATATCTAGATTACGTATAAAGGCTTTGAAATAATACCTATGTATATCGTAGAAGTGTTCATAGGTTAGATTGGGTCAAGTTAATATGTTTTAGATTTAACCCAATTGTTTGAGTTATAAATTTTTTTCAACTCAAATAATAGTTATTAAATGATGACTCGAAAAGTATAAAAAAATAAAAAGAAATTGTATTAAGTTAGTTCGAGTTGTTTTGGTCATTTATTCAAAATTTTTATTTTAATTAAAGTAAAATGTTATGTATAAGCCCTAACCTACATCTAGCAAATATTGTCTTCTACTTTTCTTTTTGGGTTTTTTCTCAAGGTTTTAAAATGTGTCTACTATGGAGAACGTCTAGCCCTACTCCGACTAGTGTCTCACACCGTCCGGTAACCCGTGTCTGCTACAGAGAGGTTTTCATGCTCTTATATGATCCCCTCTCCAACTGATGTGGGATCTCACAATTCATTCTCTTGAGGGCCCAACGCCATCGCTGACATACCCCTAATGTCTGGGCGAGCTATTACATGTTAGCTTGTAAAACATTTATTTATTTATTTTCTAACATGTAGTTAAAGATTAAACACGAATATATATTTTTAAAAATTAAGTTACAAATTATCTGGGCCATTTTCAAGCGTCAAATCTGCTCATTCATGTCCATAGAAAGGGAATTTTATAGCAAAGGGAATTTTATAGCAAATATAGCGAAAAAGTGGGTTTTCATAGATGGGACTCTTTGTTCTTTCTTTCTTTCATATTCATTCATTTCTCCTTGACTGATTGATTTATTAGTTTTTGGCTCTCAATAATCCTTTTGTTGCAAGCTACATCGTCAAGAATAATTATGTGTATGTGTGTATAATTTGACGGGTGGGGTCGAGAACGGGGCTAACGAAAAACGAGCGAATCCATAAATCAGTTTTGGAAGAGACTTGAGATTACAAGGATAGGTGTCGAGATGAGAACTTCTTTTGAGTGTAGAAATAGGTCAAGGTTAACGCTGCGACTCAACAAGTCAAATGGTTTAGGGAGAGTACTTGTGTTGGGATTTGTGGAGCTTAATCATTAGATAAAATTCATCGCCAAATCTAAATATAGAAACTTTACGAAGAATTATTGTTAAGATAATTTGTTACAAGAAGAATTGTTTTAGCTTTAATTGCTTCATCAAGTCCTCTTGCAATTCATAGAACCTCCCCTAAACCCTAAAGTGGAAGCGAACAAAATATGATGATACATAGAATAGAATATTTATTTTACTCGAATTGAAGAGAAGAAAATATGAATGAATAAAGAGTCTTCCACTTTTTTTGCTACATTTATTTGGGTATAAAAGGCTCCTCCTTTGGACATGGATGAACATATCTTGAGTACTTTGAAAATGGCTCAGATTTCTAACATCTCAAAACAGCTGCAGCTGAAGTGTTCTGGTGAAAAGTTCTATGAGTTTTCTAGGAACAAAATGGACTGTCTTACTCAAATGTTTCCAAAAAAACTTTTGAGCTACAAAATTGTGGAAGGAAATGGTTTCGCTCACGGCAGCGTCGTCCACTGGAAATACGACTTCGGTCAGATTCTAAACCCAAAACTCTAAACTCTATTTAACTTCCTATCTCTCTAATATATAAACCTTTTCTTTTGGATTTTCCATCAAGATGTTTAAAATGCATCGACTAGAGAGGTTTCCACCCTAAACTCTATTTAACTTTCTCTCTCTAGTATATAAATGTAACGGCCCAAGTCAACACAAGCCCACAACTAGGAGATATTGTCTTTTCCCGTTTTGGATTTCCCTCAAGGTTTTTAAAACGCGCGTGCTAGAGAAAGGTTTCCACATCCCTATAAAGAATGTTTCGTTCTCTTCCTCAACCGATGTGAGATCTCACAATCCACTCTCTTTGGGGTCAACGTCCTTGCTTGCACACCGCCTCGTGTCTATCCCGCTTCAGGGCGAAGCCTTCTCGCTGACACATCGCCCGATGTCTGACTCTGATACCATTTGTAACGGCTCAAGTCCACCGCTAGTAGATATTATCCTTTTTGGGTTTTTCCTTTCGGGCTTCCTCTCAATATTTTTAAACCTAGTCTGCTAGGGAGAGGTTTCCACACTCTGATAAAGAATGTTTCGTTCTCCTCCCAACCGATATGGGGTCTCACAATAAACTTAACAATATTTACCTAATTACAGTTCAGTATTGCAAAATATTTCACAGTTTGATTAAACGTACTTACACCTTATAACTTATTATCAATTCAAGCTTTTGGATTGAGTGACGTTTTTTTTTTGTTTTTTTTGGGAACACAGGCTGCCCACTAGAGGCAAAGCAAAAGCTACATATGGATGACACAAACAAAGCAATAACTCTTGAATTTATTGAAGGAGATTTGTTTAAAGACTTCGAGATGATAGCAGTGAAGGGTGAAGTTAGTGATGGTGGGAGCAATGGCATCAGCTCAGTTAAATGGTCAGTGGAATTTGTGAAGGCAAATGAAGATGTTGCTCCACCACATGACTATCTCCAATTTGCACTTGAATGCACCAAAGGAATTGAAGCTTACCTTTGCAATAATAATTGATAATAAACATCAACTATGGTCTGGTGTAATTGATATATATCTAAATAAAATGTATGGATCTTCCTTCTTTTTGCCCTATTACTAAAACCAACCATCAAAATAATGTAACATATTATTAAGAAAATATCTTAATAGTGTTGTCGTGGTGGTTTATTAGGTCTTTAGGGTAGTTTGGCAGTCTTGACATAGTTTTACGTCTCCAAGTTTCTCAATTCCGAATCTTCTGGTTTGGATCAATTAGGAGCACTAGAGGTCTCCACCCTCTAGTCTTCTCTCACGATTCGTTTGTGCTCGTACTACGTGAGGCGTTCCAACCGAGGTCAAAGTCTAGTAAAACTGATGCTCTCACCTTAGTCTTAAATTGTTCTACCGCTATTCTCTACATGGATTATCACACACTCAATCCCCTCATGAAATTTTCCCTAGGAAGCATGTAAGTGAGGAAAAAACATTCTTAATAATTTGTGTTGGTATGTGAAGATGGTCTTTACTTTTAGGTATGGAGAAAAAGTAATTCAAGCTATTCTAATAGGTTTAAACTATGATGATCTGATACCATAACAAATAGGTAAAATAAGATTGATGTATTATAAATATTTATTTTGAATAAGGTTCATCCCAACTAGTAAAAGGAAGGATCAAAATAAAAATCGAAATACATGATTTCTTTAATATTACAATGAGTTTGAGTTTGGGTGAGCGACCCTCTGCTTCCCAGTTGCTAAGTTATATGTGTGGTCTCACACCTCCGGTAACGGCCCGTTAGGTTTAATATATATATATTAAAATAAAAATAACAAAATAAAGAAGAAAAAAAAGAGTAACGGACAACCTCTCCTTTCTCTCAGCACCTGCCCTAAAATACCTCTACCATTTGGTATCAATAATTCAACAAACAAAACAGAAAGAAATTGTTTGAAGAAGAAAGGCAGATGGAGAGATGGACAAGTATTTCCTGGCGAACTACCTAGAATACCCCCTCCTCGAGCGGTCGACTTCGTCATCAAACTCAAGCCGGGAACTGGGCCTATTTCCAAAGAACCCTATCGCATGGCGCCAGCAGAGTTGAAGGAACTCAAGGCGCAATTGCAAGACTTACTGGATAAAGGATTCATTCGACCTAGCGTGTTCCCCCTGGGGTGCGCCAGTGTTGTTTGTTAAGAAGAAAGATGGATCGATGCGTATGTGCATCGATTACAGAGAGTTAAAAAAAAAGAACCATACAGAACAAATACCCTTTGCCTAGAATAGAAGACTTATTCGATCAACTAATTGAGGCAACGGTATTTTCTAAGATAGATCTGCGGTTAGGTTACCATTAAATAAAGAGTAAAGAAAAAGACGTACCAAAGACAGCATTTGAGACAAGGTACGATCACTACAAGTTCGTAGTGATGCCATTTGGCCTGACCAATTCCCCAGCTGTGTTGATGGAGTTAATGAACCGAGTGTTCAAGGACTGTCTAGACACTTTTGTGATCATGCGGATTGATGACATCCTAGTGTACTCGAAAACAGACCTGGAACACCAGGAACACCTCTGAAAAGTCCTAGCCACCCTAAGAGAGAACAAGTTGTACGCCAAGTTCTCAAAGTGTGAACTTTTGGTTACGACAAGTCTCTTTCCTAGGACACATGGTGTCAAAGGATGGAGTATCTGTAGATCCTACTAAGGTCAAAGCGGTCACAAAGTGGGAACGCCCAACTACAGTTACATCAGGACGAAGTTTCTTGGGGCTAGCAGGATACTATTGATGGTTCATGCAGGACTTCGCTAGGATAGCCTCGCCTTTGACACAATTAACGAAAAAATGGGTACCATTTATATGGAATGATGCTTGTGAGGCAAGCTTCCAGAACCTAAAAGAGAGATTGGTAACTGCCCCGGTACTCACAGTACCTAAGAGCTCAGAAGGGTATGTAATCTATATTGACACGTCCAAGAAGGGACTAGGATGTGTGTTAATGCAATAAGGTAAAGTTGTTGCATACGTGTCCCGTCAACTAAAAGAGTACGAAAAGAATTACCCCACCCACGACCTGGAGTTGGCCGCTATAGTGTTTACGTTGAAAATTTGGCGACACTACCTGTATGGAGTGGAAACTCAAATTTTTACCCACCACAAGAGTTTAAAATATTTCTTCACCCAGAAAGAGTTAAATATGAGGCAGAGAAGGTGGTTAGAATTGGTGAAGGATTATGATGTAGATATCCAGTACCACCTTGGAAAAGCAAACGTGGTCGTAGATGCTTTGAGTAGAAAGACGGTCCACTCGTCGGCCCTCATTACGAGGGAAGTAAGGGTACAAAGAGAATTCGAGTGACCCAACATAGCTGTAGCGACCGATAGAGTCATAGCACAGCTGGCCCGACTCATAGTGCAACCTACGCTTAGGCAGAGAATTATTACCTCTCAACGAGAGGAACCAAACCTATAGAAAGTCGTAAGCCAGGTAGGCGAGATTCAAGTAGATGGATTCTCGAAGTGCTCACATGAAGGGCTATTGTATGAGGGACGACTATGTGTCCCGACAATAGAGGAGCTAAGGAAAGAAATACTGACGGAAGCTCACAACTCGCCATTTGTCATGCACTGAGGAGGTACTAAGATATACGAAGATTTAAAACAACATTTATGATGGAAGAGCATGAAGTGGGACGTGACCGAGTTTGTGAGCAAGTGCTTAGTTTGTCAACAAGTGAAATGTAATAGCCCGAAAATAAATAAATAAATAAACAACGAAAAATTATTATTCCGTTAAAAAAAAAAAAATAATAAATAATAAATTAATATTAAAAAAAGAAAAAAAAAAGAAAACAACCCTCCCCCACTCCTCTCCACTAATCTCTCATCCCTTCCCATCCTCTCTCCTCAACCCGGCACAATATCACAGTTAGTCAAAAAAATATAAACATAAAAAAAAAGGTCAGATTTGAGAAAAAGTAAACGCTTTTCCACAGAAGCAGATATGATGCCGATTTAGCAATGAGAGATTTTGGTAAGTTATTACGGTAAAATCCAGATTTCCTTTTCGTTTATAGTTATGTTAATTAGGTTAGAATCACATTTCTTTCTCTATTCGATATTTTACAGATCTGCAGTAATCAAATCTTATGTTCCCATATCTAATTAATTAGATTTAGGAAATAAGTTAGAATCAATAAAAATTTAGTTGTCAGATCTGTAAGATGTAGCCAAAGAATCGATTAAAATTGGCCTATAATATCTCTCTGCAGAATGAATATTGAAATGGTAAGTTATTACGGTAAAATCCAGATTTCCTTTTCGTTTATAGTTATGTTAAATTAGGTTAGAATCACATTTCTTTCTCTATTCGATATTTTACAGATCTGCAGTAATCAAATCTTATGGCAATAACCCATCGTTTTCACTTACGAAAAAAACAAATTGGCTATTCCATTAGTTCATGAATTCGGACACGAATTCTATCTCTATGAATAGGGAGATAGGAAAGAAATGAATATAGGAATAGATGGAGATAAGAAACAATACAAAAGATCTCTTTTTTTGTTGTAATTGGATTCTTTCAATTTTTTTTTCGTTCCTATTCTTCTTTCTGAGAAAAAGGGGACTTACTAAATAAGGGATTATTTCGTTTCCGATAGTTATTTATTTAATGGGTGGATAGGCGCATACTCTGGATCGGAATCGTGGGGAGTACTGCCTGATCATTTCTACAAACTTAAAGCCCCAATTCGTATTCTTTTTATATTATGCATTTTGCAAAAATGGGAAATAAGTTAGAATCAATAAAAATTTAGTTGTCAGATCAGTAAGATGTAGCCAAACAATCGATTAAAATTGGCCTATAATATCTCTCTGCAGAATGAATATTTAAAATAAATATGGTAACAGTAATATCTGTTTACAGAATTGAAAATATAGAATGAAAATAATTACAGAGGAGGGAAGATTGGGGAAAGATTTGGTCAACAACGGTAAATATGAGGGCAAACAACTCCATTAAATTTTGTCTAGTTGAAAATAACATTATATATATATATATATATATATATATATATATATGTATATATGTATATATGTATATACAACATTTCAAGACTTTTAACCATGACCAATGTAAATTAGTGAAATAATTTTATAGGGTTCAAACTTGAAACTGATGTCATGGACTCACATAGGTTGACTTGGATTTCAAAGGACGGAATCGAACTTTCATTAAGGATATATTCGTGACAACGACTTAAGCTAACCAGGTAAGTGGCCTTACTATCGGCATGGTTATATTTGATGTTGACACGTGCCTGTGGTTCTGCACGTGTCATATATACTGATATGTGTGAATTATCTGTTAATCGGTATGCTTATATTATGTTATCTTATGTTATAATATGTGAATTGTATGATAATAATTATGGTACGATGTGTTCAAGGATAGGTTTGAGATAGGATACGAGAAGGATGCACAAAATGAAATGTAACGATAGGAATAAGAGACGTTTATGAAACGTTAGAGTTAGGTTACATCCAGAGTGCTATGGATAGGAGAGATTGATGAAAGGATATGGTTAGGATATGGGTAGAAAGGGATAGGTTTGTGATAGACTGATAGAACGATAGCGTTAGGATATGTTCATGTAATGATATGACTGTGATAGGTATAAGAACGTTAAGACTATGATAAGTTAGGAAACGATATGACCACGAAGTGCTTACAATATGACATGTTTATGATACGATATATTGTGGTGTGATATGTTATGTTTAGATTGTTTTATGTGACCATTGAGGTAATTGTTGCAAGAATTGCATATTATGAAATGACATGTTAAAAGCATGGAGCATTTTGTTATGCTTTCTAAATTGTATGTATACAGTATGTTATGAATGACATGATATCACGATAAATGAAATGAACTGTAATCCCGATATGAATGATGAACGATATGTGAAATGATATGAGAAAGGATATGATACGAATGAAAGATGATAGCGGGGTTATATTCATTAATGATAAAAGTAGAAACATGGGGACCTCATGCATTATGTGTGTTCATGCATTTGGGGGATACCCCTATTCCATCACGAGGGTACGGACGCGTCATCCAATGGCAGGACAACGATCGTTATGCTTTGCATAGCGCTGCCATGACGGTTACTAGTTCTAACGGGTCCCGACATAAGGGGCTCCCAGAGTATGCCCACCGGGTAATGAAAGTGGCCCAGCGGTGTGCGAACTAGCTGGTGAGCCCATACTCGCACGTATGGGCTGTGTGTAGAGTATATGGTACACGTCCAAAGTTTACCCGTTAGGACAGCACCGTAGGAAAAACGAAACGAAACGAAACGAAACGGAAGATAGGTCCCATCATTTCATTGCATGTGATTGTTGCATTTAACCCCAATAGTGGGGTCACTTACTGAGTATTTCTTTAAATACTTAAGCCATGTGCTACTACATTTTTTAGGTTAAGGCGAGACATTCCTGTACAGCTGACGACGGCATCGCAACTCGAGACCATGACACATGCATAGGATAGTGGTATTTATTTTCTTAGACTTAGGCTAGAATATGATGTTTTTAACTTAAATGTTTATTTATTTTATTTACTCTTTTGTTGTGTCGTTTTAAAGATATTTTTAAAACACGTAAGTCCATGGCTGTGTTTTCAAGATAAAGGTAATGTTTTATTGAATTTAAATGAAGTCTTCCGCTTGCAATGTTTATGATATGTATACAGTAGCGACCTTAAATTAAGTAGAAAATTTTGGGTCGTTACAGAAAGCTCCTAGACAAAGGACAACGGGGATGTTACAGCCCCTAAGTATACCGGAGTGGAAGTGGAAAAATATAGCAATGTACTTCGTAGTAGGCTTACCCAAAATGCTTAAAGGCTATACAGTGAGCTGAGTAATTGTCGATATGTTGACCAAGTCGGCACACTTCTTACCTGGAAAGCCACATATACAGTTGATAACTGGGCGCAATTGTATGTGAAAGAAATAGTAAGACTACATGGAGTTCCAGTGTCTATAGTGTTGGATCGAGATCCATGCTTTACGTCAGCGTTCTGGCGCGAACTTCAAAAAGCGCTGAGTAACCGCCTCGATTTTAGTACCGCCTTCCACCCCAAAACAGATGGACAAACAGAGCACCTAAACCAAATCTTAGAGGTCACGCTACGCGCTTGCGTATTAGACTTTAAGGGAAGTTGAGCTTTCAAGCCACTATTGGAATGACACCGTTCGAGGTCCTGTATGGGAAACGGTGCAGGTCCACACTATGTTGGGACGAAGTAGGTGAGAAAGAGTTAGTAGGACCCGAGCTGGTCTGAGACACCAATGAAGCTGTCCAGAAAATTCGAGCGAGGATGCGTGCCGCTCAAAGTAGACAGAAAAGTTACGCCAATGTAAGGTGTAGAGACTTAGAGTTCGACATAGGGGATCTAGTATTCCGAAAGATAGCACCCATGAAAGGTGTCTGGAGGTTCGGACGTAAGGGCAAGCTAAGTCCTAGATTCATCGGACCATACGAGGTCCTAAAGCGAATTGGTCCAATAGCGTATAGGTTAGCCCTACCTCCCGCCCTCTCAGGAGTTCACGATGTATTTCACGTGTCGATGCTGAGGAAGTACATTACGGACCCTATCCATATAATAAACTATAAACCACTCCAACTCAATGAAGATCGGAGTTACAAGGAAAAAACCAATAAGAATCTTAACAAGAGAAGTAAAAGCGTTACGCAACAGAACATTGCATTCGTTAAGGTGTTGTGGAGAAACCACACCAAAGAGGCCATGTGGAGCGTGAGGTCGAAATAAGTGAAAAATTCTCCAAGTTAGTATAAGAGTTGGAGACTTTCGAGGACGAAAGTTCTTTTTAGGGGTAGATAATGTAACGGCCCGTTAGGTTTAATATATATATATATATATATATTAAAATAAAAATAACAAAATAAAGAAGAAAAAAAAAAGTAACGGACAACCTCTCCTTTCTCTCAGCACCTGCCCTAGAATATCTCTCTCATTCCGTATCAATAATTCAGCAAACAAAACAGAAAGAAATTGTTTTCTTGTTTTCTGGGAAGAAGAAAGGCAGATGGAGATGGTTAGAAGGTAGGAGAGATGTCATTTGAAAATGTTAGTAGTCAGATTTATCTTTTCCTTTTTATCAAGGATATTAATCTCAATTATTTAGATCTAAGCTAGAAATTATCTGTTGCAATTATTTAGATATGATTAGAAATTATGATCAAATTATGATGAAAAATCTGTATGTAACGACCCTAATATTTTACCTATTTTGTCTAGGGTCATTAATACACTTTGAAACGCGGAATAAACATTAAATGGGCCCTGTATCATTAATGCGGCTTACACTCGCCTTTTATTACCTCGTGAAAGAAAAATACAAGGGAAAGAAAGGAAAAAGAACAAAACCAACATAAATCTCTTATCCTACCCTAAGGTTTATTATGCAAATACAATTCAACCTATACTAGCCTAAACTAATCACCCAAAACGATTCAACTTATACTAACCTATACTATGAAGGGACAAAAAGAAAGATGACTGCCCTATGCATGTGCCACGGTCCCGGGGTGAAAGATGCCGCCGACGATCTCACATGGGTGCCTTACCCTTATCTGGAAGAAAAAAAATGTAGCACGAGGCTTGAGTATTTCTAGAATACTCAGTAAGTGACCCCCCTATCGGGGTTATGCAACAATCACAAGCAATGAAATGATGGGACCTATCTTTCGTTTCGTTTCGTTTCGTTTTTTTTTTTCCTACGGTGCTGTCCTAACAGGTAACTCTGGACGTGTACCATATACTCTACACACAGCCCATACGTGCGAGTATGGGCTCACCAGCTAGTTCGTACACCGCTGGGCCACTTTCATTACCCGGTGGGCATACTCTGGGAGCCCCTTATGCCGGGACCCGTTAGAACTAGTAACCGTCACGGCAGCGTTATGCGAGGCATAACGATCGTTGCCCTGCCATTGGGTGTACGCGTCCGTACCCTCGTGATGGAATGGGGGTATCCCCCCAGATGCATGAACACACACAATGCATGAGGTCCCCATTAATACTATATTGTCATTAGTGAACATAACCCCTCAGTTTCGTTCCATGCAAACATGTCAACCTCGTTCCCTACTTACGTACCATACATAACTCTATTGGGGTTTTGTTCTCATGTATCTACCTTATTACATGTCATACAATTCATGCAATTAATATTCAACATTCCACACAATCATGTCACACCCATTCAAGAACCACTTAACGTCCCATGCATTACATATCGTATCAGACTACAAAGCGTACATAGCATACATAGCATACAATTACGTTCACATAGGTACGTATTTAAACACACAATTCGATGCACTATTTAATGACACGTGCGAAACCACGGGCACGTGTCATCACACAATAACAACGCGTAATCCTACGACGGGGTGAGCCACTTACTTGGTAGGCCCTAGCCGAAGTACTCCCTAAAATATAACGTAAGCTCCTAGCTCCTCGTAAAACGTCCTACGCTTCCGTGGGTAGTTGGTTCCTATTGGATCATTCGACACCTTCGTTAGTATTTCACAATTATCATAAATATCCAACTTGAAATTGTGACATACGTCCTTAAAATGGTCTAATTTACCTTAAACGGGGCCGAAATCACGTCCGGGAGGGTCGGAAAAGTGACAAACGGGTCGGAAACAGGTTTCCCGAGCCGGATAAGCCGCCGGAGCCGAGAAGCCACCGTCGAGCCGAGGAGCCGCCGTCGAGCCGAGGGGTGTCGCGATGCCGAGGTGACACGTGGCACAACCAGAGAGCGACACGTACAACGGTCCGGGTCAAGGCGCAGGTTTTCGGGTCGAGCGCGCGGGTCTGGGTTGGCCGCGAGCGACGGGTCGGCCCAAGCTGGAGACTGTGTAGGTGGGCTGGGCCGAATCGTTTTGGGCTGCGGGAGGTTTCGTCGGCCAAATTGGGTCAGCGTGGGTTGGGTTCGGTTCGGGTCGCGGGGTCCGACGTTCGGGTCGGACTTCGTCTTCTTCGCCCGGCTTCCTCGCCGATTTCCGGCGACTGTTTTCTCCCTCTGTGACGTCGCTTCGCCGTCCTTTTTCCCTCCCTTTTCCCCGTTTCCGAGTCTCCTTCTTCCCCTAATCTCGTTTTTGGGATTGGTTTGGAACATAACGGCCTAACACTCCCGGATCTGAGAGGGTTTGGGGATCCGACGTTCTATCTTCCTTGCCGGCGGTGTACAACGTGTAGGACTCGCCTAAATCTATCCCCGGTGTATGTAAAAGGCTCTGGGATTACTTTCGTTACGTGAAATTGAAGTTTGACGTCGATTTCGTAAGGTTTGGGCCTCGCCGGAGTTTCGTCGGCTTTTTCCTCTTCCTTCATTTTTCCTTTTTTCTTTCCTTTTCCTTTTTCCTTCCTTGCAGGTGCTCTCGGGGTGGCTGAAGGTCGGGTTCGTGTTTTTTTTTCCGCGATCCCGACTTTGCCCGCCCTTTGTGGGTCGTGTGCGAACGAAAACTCCGGCGTTCGCCGGAGTTTTCGGTCCTGCCGACGACTCGCGGGTTTTTTTTTTTTTTTTTTGATCCGTTACATTATCCACCCCTAAAGAGAACTTTTGTCCTCGAAAGTTTCGGACTCCCGGATCAACTCAGGATATCGTTCTTTTATTTCCTCCTCTCGTTCCCACGTTGCTTCCTCCATTTGGTGGTTACGCCACAATACCTTGACGAATCTTATGTTTCTATTACGTAACGCCTTCACCTCTCTGGCTAGAATTTTAACCGGTTTCTCCTGATAACTTAAATTTTTCTCGATCTCGAGGGGTTTGTAATCTATTATGTGCGTGGGATCCACAATGTATTTCCTTAACATGGATACATGAAACACGTCGTGTACGCTCGAGAGTGAAGGGGGTAAGGCTAGCTTATAAGCTACTGAGAGTGAAGGGGGAACGGTAGCTTATAAGCTACTGAACTTACCTATTCTCTCTAATCATCCGATCTCTTAGATAGCTTATAAGCTACTGAACCTATTCTCTCTAGGCTAGCTTATAAGCTACTGAACCTATCTCTTCGAACGAACGGTCTGATAAATCAGGGACTTAGCTTCCCCTTTCGTCCGAATCTTAGAGTGCCTTTCATAGGAGCTACTCTTAAGAACACCAGGTCTCCCTCTTCGAACTCTAAATTCCTACGCCTAACGTCGGCGTAGCTCTTTTGTCTACTTTGTGCGGTGCGCATCCTTGTTCTAATCTTTTGTACAGCCTCGTTGGTGATGCGGACCAGCTCGGGTCCTACTAGTTCTCTTTCTCCTACCTCGTCCCAGCACAATGGGGATCTACACCTTTTCCCATACAATGCTTCAAACGGTGCCATCCCGATGGTTGCTTGGAAACTATTGTTGTAAGAGAATTCCATTAAGTGTAGCTTAGTGTCCCAACTCCCTGTGAAATCCATCACACACGCCCGGAGCATGTCTTCCAGGATTTGGTTAATCGCTCCGTCTGGCCATCAGTTTGTGGGTGAAAGGCGGTACTGAAGTCGAGGCGGGTACCCAACGCTTTTTGGAGGCCGCGCCAAAAGGCCGACGTAAAACGCGGGTCCCGATCCGACACAATCGAGACCGGGACTCCATGCAACCTCACAACTTCTTTGACATATAGTTGAGCCCAGTTATCTACTGTATACGTTGCCTTACCTGGTAGGAAGTGAGTTGACTTTGTCAGACGATCGACAATCACCCAAATTACCGTGTAGCCCTTTAGTGTTTTGAGTAGGCCCACTATGAAATCCATCGCAATATTTTCCCATTTCCATTTCGGTATACTTAGAGGTTGTAGTAACCCGGCAGTTTTCTGCCTGGGGGCTTTCACCTGTTGCCACACTAGACATCTACTCACGTACTCCGCGATATCCTTTTTCATATTTCGCCACCAGAAGTGTTGTTTCAAATCTTGATACATCTTTGTTCCACCTGGATGTATCGAGAAGGGTGAGTTGTGCGCCTCAGTCAGGATTTCTTTCTTTATTTCACTCACCGGTGAGACACACAAACGTCCTTGACATAATAGCCCGTCGTCTGTTGACTTAGTAAAACAGTCCACGGGGCCGGCTCTCAACTGGTTTAAGATTTTATTTAGACTTGGATCCTCACGTTGTGAATCTATGATCCTCTGTCTGAGCGTGGGACGCACTGTCAGTCGGGCCATTTGAGCTGCCACCTCCTTGGTTACTACCGCTATGCCAGCATGTTCGAAATCGGCTCGCACTCGTGGCTCCCTGGTGATGAGGGCCGACGAGTGTACTGCTTTTCGACTTAGTGCATCAGCGACTATATTTGCTTTTCCGGGGTGGTACTGAATATCAATGTCGTAATCCTTTACCAGCTCTAGCCACCTACGTTGTCTCATATTCAATTCTTTTTGTGTGAACAAGTATTTTAGGCTTTTATGGTCCGTATAAATTTGGGTCTTTTCACCATATAGGTAATGTCGCCATATTTTTAATGCGAACACCACTGCCGCCAACTCTAAATCGTGTGTAGGATAGTTTTTCTCATAATCCTTTAGTTGACGCGACGCATACGCAACAACCTTGCCATGTTGCATCAATACACAACCCAACCCCTTTTTGGATGCATCACTGTAAACTACGTATCCCGCAGAACTTTCAGGTACCGTGAGCACTGGGGCGGACACTAGTCTCTGTTTTAGTTCTTGAAAGCTGGCCTCACAAGTATCGTCCCAGACGAAGGGTACACCTTTTTTTTTTTTTTTGGTGAGGGGCGTGGCTATCCTAGCAAAGTCTTGAACAAATCTTCGATAGTAACCCGCCAATCCCAAGAAGCTTCGTATTTCAGTGACCGTAGTTGGGCGTTTCCATTTTGTAACAGCTTCTATCTTACTGGAATCTACCAAAATTCCTTCCTTTGACACTACGTGACCCAAGAACGACACCTGTCGTAACCAAAATTCGCACTTGGAGAATTTGGCAAACAACTTGTTCTTCCTTAAGATAGTTAGGGCTTTGCGAAGGTGGTCTTGGTGTTCTAGGTCCGTTTTCGAGTAAACCAGGATGTCGTCTATGAACACGATCACAAACGCGTTTAAGCACTCCTTAAATACTCGGTTCATTAATTCCATGAATACCGCTGGGGCATTTGTGAGACCAAAAGACATTACCACAAACTCATAGTGGCCATATCTGGTTCGAAAGGCTGTTTTCGGTATATCTTCATTTTTAATCTTAATTTGATGGTATCCTGATCGAAGATCTATTTTGGAAAACACTGTCGCCTCTCAAAGTTGGTCAAATAGGTCCTCGATACGGGGTAGTGGGTATTTGTTCTTTACCGTCCTCTTGTTTAATTCCCTATAATCAATGCATAAACGCATAGAGCCGTCTTTCTTTTTGACAAACAACACCGGCGCACCCCAAGGGGACACGCTAGGTCGAATGAAGCCTTTATCCAATAGGTCTTGCAGTTGCAATTTAAGTTCTTTTAGTTCTGCTGGTGCCATGCGATATGGGGCCTTAGAGATGGGTCCCGTTCCTGGTTCCAGCTCTATTCCAAAATCTACCTCTCGTGATGGAGGGATTCCCGGGAGGTCCTCTGGGAAGACGTCCATATATTCGTTTACTATGGGTACTGTATCTATTGGTTTTTCCTTTCCTTTTGTGTTTACTGCACAGGCTAGAAACGCCCACCCCCCTTGTTGTACCAAGCGTCTAGCTTTCATCATCGATACTATCTTTGGGGTGGTACCTGTGAAGGTTCCTTTAAACTTAAAGGTGGGTCTGTTTGGCGGTGTGAATATCACCTCTTTCTTATGGCAGTCAATGTTAGCAAAGTTTTCGGCTAGCCAGTCCATTCCTAGTATGACGTCAAAATCCGTCATGTCCACTACTTTTAAGTCCACGTGCAGGGTCTGTCCAACTACTACTACTTGTCCATCCTTTATTCTAGTTTTCGTAACTAGGTCTACCCCCGCTGGGGTACCAACCGACAATACATGCTTTAAGGGTTCTACTACGAACCCCGCTTGTTCGACAAATGGTAAGGAGATAAACGAATGAGTAGAGCCAGAATCAAACCATGTCAAGGCAAAGTGTCCTAGTATAGAAAGCGTACCAGTCACCACGGTGCCAGACGTCCCTGCCTCCTTGCCGGTCGTTGCGTATGCCTTAATCTGTGGGCGAGTTTGTACGGTGGGTTCCCAAATGACCGGCCCTCTAAGGGGTTCTCTTGGGTTCCCCGTGCCCCTTGTAGGACAAGTCCTAGCCAAATTACCTGCATGTCCACAGATATAGCACATACCTGAGCCCGCCAGACACCTCCCAACATGTTGTTTCCCACAGTCACGACACAGGGGTTTCTCCGATGGTAGGAATCGGGCTATTGAGGGTGGAGTAGGTGGCCTATTATGATATCGAGGTCTCTGGGGCGGTAGCTGGAACTCTGTAATCCCGACCTCAACAGGGCGTTTCCTCCCTGTGACGACAGTAGGCTCCTGTTTTTTCTCTTCCGGGGGTTCCTCTAGGGCCTTGGCCGTCCTTAGGGCCTCTTCGTAAGTTTTTGGGTTAAAAGCCTCTAACATGCGGCGGGTCTTCGGGTTCAACCCCAGCACAAACTTCTCCGTCTGTTTCTCTTCTGTGTCGGCTAATGACGGTGCAAACCTTCTTAACCTCATGAATTCCTGGTCATACTGATCCACCGTGCCATCACCTTGAGTTAAGTGGTTAAACTCTTGTTGTTTCTTTATACGAGTTTCCTTTGGGTAATAATACTTTAGGAAGACTTCCTTAAAGGTTCCCCACGTTGTGATCCCCCCACTCGGGTTGATACTCTGTTTATTATCTGACCACCACACTTCTGCATCTTTTTGTAAAACATACGTCGCACATGCCACCTTATGTTCGTCAGGACATCTCATTGATTCAAAGGTCGTCTCCATGTTTGCGATCCACATCTGCGCCGCTGTGGGATCTTCCTTTGAACCAACAAATGGACGGGGGTTATACCGTCGGAAATCCTTTAACCAATTCGCACCTCTGTCCGGTTGTGAGTTGTTGGCCGGTTGTATAGTTTCCGCACCCACTGGTCGCGTGGCCGCCGCGTTGGCCGGTTGCGTGGCCATTGCCGCGACTTGTTGCGTAGCTAATAACGTGGCCTTTTGTGTGGCCAGCATGGTCTGCATGGTCGTTTGGAGTGATTCCAACATTATCCTTGTGGCGGGGTCTAACCCGGCCTATGGTGCAGCTTGAGGGGGCGGTACATATTCAGGAGGGGGTACAGCTTATGGGGGAGGTACGTTTTCAGTAGGTGGTACAATTTGTGGGGGAGGTATATGTTCAGTCGGTGGTACAAACGCATAGGGTCCAGTAGTTGACCCTTCTTGGGAAGCGCTTCTTTCGGCTTCCCCTCTTCCGCCTCTCCTAATGGGAGGTCGTCCTCTCCCTCTCCTACCTCGTCTACGTCCTCTGTTCGGCATGGTTCTAGAAACCAAAATAATGACCCTGGCTAAGTTTAAGATTTACTTATAATATTCTCTACATCCTACCGTGTAACTCACATAGCAGAAAGCATGAATATCATGACATAAAGGCATGCATTAACACCAGATCCCATCACAACACGAAACCATACAACATCATATTCTTCAACATTTAAAGCCAACCACATTCAATATACCACCAAAAGCTATACATCCCTAATGCTATGTAAGGTGTAACTGACAACGACGGGGCATCGATAGTTGGACCATGGAACATGCCAAGCCTACTTTGTAGGCTAGTCTACAAGATCTATAACCTAGAGCTCTGATACCAACTGTAACGACCCTAATATTTTACCTATTTTGTCTAGGGTCATTAATACACTTTGAAACGCGGAATAAACATTAAATGGGCCCTGTATCATTAATGCGGCTTACACTCGCGTTTTATTACCTCGTGAAAGAAAAATACAAGGGAAAGAAAGGAAAAAGAACAAAACCAACATAAATCTCTTATCCTACCCTAAGGTTTATTATGCAAATACAATTCAACCTATACTAGCCTAAACTAATCACCCAAAACGAATTCAACTTATACTAACCTATACTATGAAGGGACAAAAAGAAAGATGACTGCCCTATGCATGTGCCACGGTCCCGGGGTGAAAGATGCCGCCGACGATCTCACATGGGTGCCTTACCCTTATCTGGAAGAAAAAAAAAATGTAGCACGAGGCTTGAGTATTTCTAGAATACTCAGTAAGTGACCCCTCTATCGGGGTTATGCAACAATCACAAGCAATGAAATGATGGGACCTATCTTTCGTTTCGTTTCGTTTTTTTTTTCCTACGGTGCTGTCCTAACAGGTAACTCTGGACGTGTACCATATACTCTACACACAACCCATACGTGCGAGTATGGGCTCACCAGCTAGTTCGCACACCGCTGGGCCACTTTCATTACCCGGTGGGCATACTCTGGGAGCCACTTATGCCGGGACCCGTTAGAACTAGTAACCGTCACGGCAGCGTTATGCGAGGCATAACGATCGTTGCCCTGCCATTGGGTGTACGCGTCCGTACCCTCGTGATGGAATGGGGGTATCCCCCCCAGATGCATGAACACACACAATGCATGAGGTCCCCATTAATACTATATTGTCATTAGTGAACATAACCCCTCAGTTTCGTTCCATGCAAACATGTCAACCTCGTTCCCTACTTACGTACCATACATAACTCTATTGGGGTTTTGTTCTCATGTATCTACCTTATTACATGTCATACAATTCATGCAATTAATATTCAACATTCCACACAATCATGTCACACCCATTCAAGAACCACTTAACGTCACATGCATTACATATCGTATCAGACTACAAAGCGTACATAGCATACATAGCATACAATTACGTTCACATAGGTACGTATTTAAACACACAATTCGATGCACTATTTAATGACACGTGCGAAACCACGGGCACGTGTCATCACACAATAACAACGCGTAATCCTACGACGGGGTGAGCCACTTACTTGGTAGGCCTTAGCCGAAGTACTCCCTAAAATATAACGTAAGCTCCTAGCTCCTCGTAAAACGTCCTACGCTTCCGTGGGTAGTTGGTTCCTATTGGATCATTCGACACCTTCGTTAGTATTTCACAATTATCATAAATATCCAACTTGAAATTGTGACATACGCCCTTAAAATGGTCTTACCTTAACAGGGCCAAAATCACGTCCGAGAGGGTCGGAACAGTGACAAACGGGTCGAAAACAGGTTTCCCGAGCCGGATAAGCCGAGCCGGAAGCGTCGAGCCGAGGAGCCGCCGTCGAGCCGAGGGGTGTCGCGATGCTGAGGTGACACGTGGCACAACCAGAGAGCGACACGTACAACGGTCCGGGTCAAGGCGCGGGTTTTCGGGTCGAGCGCGCGGGTCTGGGTTGGCCGCGAGCGACGGGTCGGCCCAAGCTGGAGACTGTGTAGGTGGGCTGGGCCTTAACTTGTTTTTTCTGGGCTGGGCTGAATTGTTTTGGGCTGCGGGAGGTTTCGTCGGCCAAATTGGGTCAGCGTGGGTTGGGTTCGGTTCGGGTCGCGGGGTCCGACGTTCGGGTCGGACTTCGTCTTCTTCGCCCAGCTTCCTCACCGATTTCCGGCGACTTTTTTCTCTCTCTGTGACGTCGCTTCGCCGTCCTTTTTCCCTCCCTTTTCCCCGTTTCCGAGTCTCCTTCTTCCCCTAATCTCGTTTTTGGGATTGGTTTGGAACGTAACGGCCTAACACTCCCGGATCTGAGAGGGTTTGGGGATCCGACGTTCTATCTTCCTTGCCGGCGATGTACAACGTGTAGGACTCGCCTAAATCTATCCCCGGTGTATGTAAAAGGCTCTGGGATTACTTTCGTTACGTGAAATTGAAGTTTGACGTCGATTTCGTAAGGTTTGGGCCTCGCCGGAGTTTCGTCGGCTTTTTCCTCTTCCTTCATTTTTCCTTTTTTCTTTCCTTTTCCTTTTTCCTTCCTTGCAGGTGCTCTCGGGGTGGCTGAAGGTCGGGTTCGTGTTTTTTTCCGCGATCCCGACTTTGCCCGCCCTTTGTGGGTCGTGTGCGAACGAAAACCCCAGTGTCGGTCCTACCGACGACTCGCGGGTTTTTTTTTTTTTCGATCCGTTACAAGGAAGATCCCGAAAACAGATCCAAATAAAAAAAACTGAAAATTTGGAAAAGGAAAAGAGGAAAAAAAAATACATATAGGAAATTGGGAAAGCAGAAGATCTCGAAAACATATCCAAATAAATAAAAAACTGAACGATTTCGAAAACAAGATGAAAAGAGGAAAAAAAAATACAGAGTCATTGGGAAAGCAGATAATAAAAAATACAAAGATTTGGAAAACATAATCATAAAAGAAAAAAAAAACAAGAAAGAGAAAGAAATACACAGATTTTCAAATCAAAAGAAAAAAAAACAATATACCGAAAAAGAGGAAGATTAGATTTGGAAATAATAAAGCAGAATTAAAGATATGGGGTAGAATTAAACTCGTATAAGAAACTGCTTCAAAGAATTAGATATGGGTAGAATTAAACAGCTTAGATATGGAAGTAGAATAAAGAATTAGAATTAAAAGAAAAAAAATGAAAGAGAGGAAGATTTTAAGAAAGAAAAGAAAATTAGAATCGGTTGAAAATGATTTCGGTTAATTTAGATAGACATTGTTAAGAAAAGAAAAGAAAATCAGATTTGATTGAAAATAGCATGTATGATCAACAGAATTAAAATATGAGAAATAAAGGGAGAGGAGGAAAAGGGAAGATATGAGAAATTATTATATTTGTAATGATATAATATTAAATGTTGAATTATACGCTTGAAATATTAATAATATTGACATATTTTTAATTTAGTTTTAAGTTTTATTATCAAGTACAATTTAGAAACAATGAAAACATGGAATTCGATTTTTATTGAGGTCGTTTAGAGTCGTATTTTACCTTGTTAGTTGGATTATTAATTAAAATGTGAAATACTAACAAAAGGTGATGAACGGTGCGATAGGAAGCGAACCTTGGCAACATTCGGAGTAGTTCTCGAGGAACGGGAGCTTACGTTAATTAAATTAGGGAGTGCTCCGGCTAGGCCAACAAGGTAAGTGGCCTTACTCTAGGATAGGCTAAAGATTGTTTGATTTATGATGATGTGTGAGTACGATGTTGTGTTGTGATGTATGTTAAATGTACATTATTTATGTTTCGATGCATGACGTACATATTATATCTGATGCACTTAATGGCTTCTATGATGAGTATGATGTATGCATGACGATGTTATTAACATGTTGATGTTTTCCATGTTAAACATGCCTTATGATGTTGTTTGCCATATTGCATCATGTCGTTAGATCGACATAGGACACAACTAAGAGTATGAAACTGATATTAATGTAAATATCCACGAGCACGTGTTACATAGTGTAACCAAGAGATGAGATTAGAGGGTTGTGTCAGAAGAGATGTATAGTTGGACTTAGAGGGACCTCATGCATATTGTATGTTCATAAGCATAGGGCTACTTCCCCTAGAGATGACGAGTGCAGACGCGCACCGTATGATGAGCGTGAAAGCGCACAGGTGCGAATGCACTCAGATGAGGGTGTTCATAAGGTGCATGACACTATGGGGTTCCGCTGACCTTCGGACGTCGCTACAGATTAGCTTGACCAGAGGGTCCAGGGGGTGTGCGAGCGCTCTGGGGATTCACACTCGCACGTGTGAGTCGTGTGTAGGGAAGTACTACACATCCAATTTGTCTGAGACTGGAGGCCACCCTTAAGATGATTAGAGATAGGTCCCTAATTCATGATTGCATGTGTTTGCATTAGCATGGCCCCTATAGTGGGGTCACTTACTGAGTATTTCTTTGAAATACTCAGGCCGTGTGCCATATTGTTTTTCAGGTAAAGGCAAGGCGCCCATGTATCGTTGACGGTGGCATCATGATCAGAGACTGTGGCGCGTGCATAGGATAGTTGCATATTTAAAATTACAAGTCTTGGTTAGGATAGGGTGCTTGTATTTCATTTATTTAAATTATTTAATTTGTAATTGTTTTTATCTTATTTTGAACTCGAGTATGATGTTTGAAACACGTAAGTCCGGCAGTGTTTTCTAGTGTTTTAATGTATTATGAAGTTCTAAATGTTTTCGCTAATAAAGATGAGCATTTTTAGAGTTATATTATGCATTAGAGATGAGCATGAGACGTTAGTGGCGACTCTAGATATGTGGAAATTTAGGGTCGTTACACCTCCTCTCAGAACTTGAGAAGTAAATTATCGATTTCACATAAAGTTAAATGAATTCTTTACTCAATCATTTGGGAACTAGAAGCCATTTACGGGTAACATCAATAATGGGTATTGTTGATTTCGTTAAACTAGTAAAAACTATAATAACAAGAGTATGCTATAAAAGAAAGAAAACGTGAGTAACAAGATCGGATCTGATTAAGATAAATGAATGAGGGTGTGTAATCTTAAATGGTTGTATCCCCATTGATTGCACTACAATGTTATGTGTTGGTCTTAACTCTTCCCAGATTACCCGTGGATGCGGACTCCCGCCTAACATCCTAGAAATGTGCTAATAAGGTTTAGTGAGCTTCTTAGTACATTCATTGATACTTTCTTAGTGAGATAATCCTATCAATCACGTAGAACATGAAATACATTATATAAACGTTCATGCAAGCTCAATAGGAAGATAACATTCATTAATCATACAAAGCACATATCACAACGTTCCATCCTTTTTTTTAGCACAATGAAAAATACCTAAAATAACAAGCATCTTAAAATATCACGAGGGCATTTCAAAAAATTTACAAAATGTAAAGTCATAATCATGCACAATCTAACCACCTAAGGTAAAATATGTCTGCATGTTAGCATGTTCTAACAATCCCTATAAGTATTACTCAAAGAAAGTCCAAATAGCTACTCACTTGAGTCTGCGTTCCTTTTCAAATTTGCTTTTTTCGATTGTTAGGAATTCAAACACAAAATACGAAAAATGAAGTGAAAAGAAATACATAATATTTTATATATGTAATTTAATTCTTTGTTAATCAGAATATAATTTTCTAAAAATTTATATGATAAGACCTAATTCAAGTAAAATTAAGCTTATTATCGAAATTGGGTCGAAAACTGTCAAATGACTTACACGTGATGTTTTCCTTGTGTTGGGATTCGAGTGTTACCGTTAATCTATCAAATCAAAACTGCTCTAAAATTTCTTGAGATAATTATACAAGTCTTCCTTTCTACAAACTTGCAAGTCATTGAGATGAATCCAATTTTTTTTCATTAAACCCATTTTTTAAGACTATAGGATTTGAATTGAAATTATCTATACGAAGTGCACCTTTCTTCAAGATTATAGAAAATCTGAAATTAAACTTATTTTGCTTTTCGTCTATGTGAGATCCCACGTTGGTTGGAAAGGAGAATGAAACATTTTTTACAAAAGTGTGGAAACCTCTCCTTAGTAGATAAGTTTTAAAACCGTGAGGTTGACGGCGATACGTAATGGGCCAAAGCGGACAATATTTGCTAGAAGTGGGCTTGAGTTGTTATAAATAGTATCAGAGTCCGACACCGAACGATGTGCCAATGAGGACGCTGGACCTTCTAGTAGATGCGTTTTAAAATCGTGAGGCTGATAGAGATTCATAACGGGCTAAAACAGACAATATCAACTAGCGGTGAATTTGGTTTGTTACAGTCTGTGAAAATAGTTTCACTTTTAGAAGCGAGAAGTATGTAATATGACCATGTCACATGGGACACAGAAAAATATCAAGACCATCAAGTGTCGAATCCGAATTCTGAATCTAGAATATGGTACGTTATTACCCATCATGCATCGGATTCGAGAAAGTTAGAGGATAAATGCTGAAGTAGTGTTATAATTAATAAAATTTACTATAACCCATCCGCTATTAAACTTTTAAACGATATTAGATTAGAATGTTTGTAATTTCATTTGCTTTCAAATTAATATTGTTTCATACTTAGTTGGGTCTTTTACCATTTGGAAAAACAACCACCCCAACTCCACTAATTTGAAGAACAAATTTCTTCTACATAGGTGGATTTCTTTCAAATTTTTCATATGAGATTTAACGTTTTTATTGTTCTAAGTCGTGATTAGTCGCCAAATTAACCTCAAAATTATCTTCTAAACATCGACTTCTTTAATCTATATACAAATGATTTTATTATTTTTTTGAAAAATAAATTCAAATTTAAGTTGGATACTAGTAGAGAAAGCTCAACGACAGCCACTTATGTATAGGGGTCAAATGGTAGAAAGCTTGCTAAGTTTCGTTTCCCTTTTCTCTTCATTTTTTTCAATGAAGTGGAAATTTTTTTCAGTAATTTTGATTGGTAGGTGGCCTCATATTGATTGAATTAAGATTCTATTTGATTCAATAGGGTAGTTTTTTTCTTTTATCGTCTGCTTTGATTAGGCTGACTACTTATTTTACGAGAGGCTACTTTTAGCTTCTAATAATAGTCGTTCAACTTCAGTGTAGTTGTAGTTTATATCAATTCGGAATGAATATATCAAAATGAATGGTTGAATGACTTTGTGAAAACAATTTTCCACAAAAGTTTAGCTTGAATACCTTTTATTTTTGCCAAATCTTTATCAAGCTTTTATACTTAATTCACTCAAGGCATTGATAACTTGTTGAAAAAGTAAGTTATGGAACATAAAATTTGATCTTTATGCATCGAAAGCATGATAAATATGGGATCACTTGTTGATTGTGAGAAAGTTTTAGCCAAAAATTATGATGAAACATTGTTTTGTTAATGAGTGAATTTTGGAGGAATTAAATAAACGATGATGTTAAATGTAACGTCTTTTGCTCAGAATTTGGATCAGGATTTGAAATATGAATTTGGCACTGGATGGTCCCAACATTCTCCTGTGTCCCCTGTGATTTGGTCACGTTACTTACTCTTGGCTTCTAAGAGTGAAGACTATCCCCACAAACCAATACGAATCTTTCCAGCATGCTTTGTTTTTACTCACATGCATTCTATGAGGCATTCCCATACATCCCCTGTGACATGGTCACGTTATTTACTTTTCGATTCTAAGAGTGAAGACTATCCTCACAAACCAACATAGGTCCTTCTAAGATGCATTGTCCTCACTCACATGCATCATAGGAAAATTTTCATGAGATCCCTCAACATAGAATTGCTCCACACTTAATCATGGAGTTCCTATGATTGAGTCACGGAAAAGGAAGGCACACCTAGTTGGTATAAGTAGTAATTTTCATTTTCCTTAAAGTCTTTCTTAATCATCCTAACAGTTCAAGTCCACCGAGAGCAGATATTGTCTGCTTTGGCCCGTTACGTATCATCATTAGGTTCCTAGTTTTAAAACACGTTTAATAGGCTCTGATACCATTTGTAACAATTCAAGCTCACTGCTAGTAGATATTGTCCACTTTAGCCCATTACGTATCGTCGTAACCTCACGATTTTAAAACGCATCTACTCAGGAGACAAACACTGGTCAGGGTAGGTCAAGACCCTCTCCCTAGTAGACGCATTTTCAAACAAAATCTTCATTTTGTGAACAAGTTCTATATTCTAAACTTCATTTTAATAATTTGAACGGTTAAGATATATATCATAGACTAAAAAGATGTATATTTTAAACCTTACAACTTCATACATTCTCAGACTAATAAAAAAAATTGTTGAGAATTCGAAAGTTCGTAAAATCTTAGATGTATAAATATGTGTTACTCCAAAATGGTGTGCTCCACAAATCTTAAATACCATGTATTTTGTTTCCATTATCGTTCATATTTCCTCAATTAAAGTAGTAGCTTCATTTCTTCATCTTTTCCCACTTACAATTTACACAATCTCTCATCCAACTCAAAGCTGAATGGAAAATGGGACTGCATCATTAAAGGCAGACGAGAGCCTGACCCAAACTGTTTGACACAAACCACTTGCATCTGATCCTCATATGTGACTCGATTCTGTCGACTCGACTCGCAACTCGTAACTTGCCTGAGTGTGCTAGGTGTCCTCATCTTATAAATTGAAGAAAGATTCTCATGCCAACGAAGGATCAAACTGAGGCGCATGGCAGACGCGTGAGTGAGCGTAAGGTTGTTTTCTTGACCTGCTCGATTTTCGTTTGTTAGATTTTCACCATGGTTTTGATACTGACCTTATTATAACTAGAATTAAGACCTACCAGAAAAAATTTAGAAAATTTAGAGCTCTTAACATGTGGTAAAGCTAGCTTGGAAAGACATGGCCATCTATGTAAGTAGCCATTTGGACTTTTCTCAAGTAATATTCGTAGGGATCACTAAGGCATGCTAGCATGTGAACATTTCTTATTTTAGGTGGTTAGATTATGCATGATTAGAACTCCATAAGGACAATTTGGATGAAAATGATATGTATGTTATGGAAAATTATGAAAATACACCTAGGATTTGAATTGAAGTTTCATGCCTATTTTAATGTTTCTATATTTGAAAGGTGGATGAGATGTTGTGATCTATTCCGTTGGTGATTGATAGATATTATCTCCTCATTGAGTACGCATAAATGTTTATATTATGTTTTCCATGCTTTAGGTGATTGATAGGAATGTCTCTCTAACAAAGCATGCATGAATGAACTAAGTTAAGATTAAGGCGCTGGAGTTAAAGTGATTTACCCATTGACCTAGGTAGTACATTTCCAGTACACTGAGCACCCTAAGATTGTGAGCAGGGATCGAAGGTCTAGACCTAAGTGAAACAAGAGATTGAGTAGCCACAAGGAGCTAACCTCAATCATGCTGGAAAGGCGAGATGAAGACTAAACCACCTAGATGCTCTTAAGAACCTAGTAAACCTCCACGACATCTATGAATGATTAAAATAGCTAAATAGACTAATAGCAGTGCTTACGATATTTTACAATATTACCAGAATGCCAAAGTCACTTGAATTAATATTGAGTGTAGGGTCGAATCAAGACTAAGGCCGCAATGCTGTAACTAGATTTTGAGGAGGGACTTAGGACTACATGGGTAGTTAGCTTGAGATGAAGACTTTTATTGAGTGTAGGATCGGGTTAAGGCAGAGGATTCAATTTCTTAAACTAGTCTTAGAAAATACATGGAATTTTATAAGTAGATAGCTTTGGATGAGTGTTCCTATGGAGTGTAGGACAAAGACAGAGCCTAGGCCGCAATTTCGTAAACTGGTTCTAAAAGGAGACTTAAGACTACATGGGTAGTTGTCTCATGACGGTAAGAGCTCGAAGACTGTAACGGCTGAAGATATAATCATTCCTTGAAGCCACTTTAGGGAGACATTCTTTGAAAAGTACTATCCCACAGTGGTAATGTTCAAAAATCAAGAAGCATTTATAAGCCTGAAGTAAGGGGAAGGACCGTAGAAGAATATGACTTGGAGTTTACTGAGTTGTCCACGTTTTCCCTTGAGTTGGTAGACACGGAGAAGAAAAGAACTCTCTAATTCATAATGAACCTAAGAGAAGACATAACGATCTATAGCGGTATATGCCTCAAGTGGCTATGCAACTACCCTAAAAGCCGCCACTCTATTGGATTTGCACCACCAAAAGAACAAGAAAGTGGAGCAAGTAGGATAAAAGAGAGAACTACAAGGATGTTCTAAAAAGACACCAAAGGCCCCATAAGTAAAGCAACAATTATCAAGTGCAGGAGGAAGACAGACCCTTATACTTTGTGCTCTTATAGTTGGGGAAATATGTATCTTCTCTCTATACCGGCAGTATTTCCATATCTTTAAATCAAATACCATTACAACTACATAGGTTCAGTAATTGCACTCATATTCCTTTAATTGTCTCGAGGCATAGGATATCTCTTTTTCATTCTGCATCAGAACACAACCTAGCCTCTTACCTGAAGCATCACAGTACACCACATAGTTTCTTGATTCGTCCAGCCGTGTGAGTATAGGTGTCGTCACCAGTTTTTACTTAAGCTCTCTAAAACTCTGCTCATAGGTCTCGTTCTAAGTGAAGGGCTCCCCCTTTTTGTCAATTGACTGAGGGCTTCAACAATCTTAGAAAAATCATGGATGAATCTTCGATAATATCCAACTAGTATAAGGAATCTTCTCACTTATTGTCACGACCTAATTTTCGAGCTTGCACGAAACATAGATCATAACTAGGGTTGACTCTATGGTGTAAAAAGATGGGCAAGTTTTTTATGAAATATAAATAAAGATTATTTATAACGTAATATACAATATATTTACATTATATCAAAATAAAGTTCATACATAAGTAGCTTAAATACATAATAAGGAACGAACGCAAAATATTTAAAATAAAACATGGTTGGAGACGATGAGTGAGGTTTGTCTATGTCCCCTGCTCTAGAGTCTGCTCTCAACCTCAACCAGCTTCTTAGTTACCTAAAAAAACATGGAAAACATGGAGTGGAAACAAAGACCAAATAAGTAGCCTACTTATAGGCTCTTAATCGTGTCTTTAAGGTATGCTACAATACCACGCTTATTCTTTATCTTGTTCTTGTCGTTTTGCTTAGTTCTTATTCTCAATTATTATTCTTAATTTTTGTTTTATTAGTGGTACTTAGCAAATTTCATGTCTTGGCATACTTAGGTCTAGGTAATTTATGGTATGGATGTATGATAAACTTACTTAATACATGTTCTTGACGTAGCCTCATGATTACTTAAAAATCAAGAGTTCACCTGTAGCTCATCTTAATTTAGGGTAGCATCTATATTACATCAGAATCAAGAGTTAGCCTAAAGTTTATCATAAGATAGAAACCTGGTGCTAAAATTTAAGTGCTAACTTTTCGCTGCTCTTGTGGTAGCTTCCTGGTTACTTAAAAAATTAAGAACTACCTAAAGCTTAACTTGAGATAACATCCTGATTGCTTAACAATCAAGTGCTAAGCTTAGAGCTCTTCTTAAAAAGGGTAGTTCTTAGGGGTAACGTTGTTCGACGTGTTCTTTCTTTGAGCTCTTCTTAAGAACGGTAGTTCTTAGGGGTAACGTTGTTCGACGTGTTCTTTCTTTGAGCTCTTCTTAAGAACGGTAGTTCTTAAGGTAGTTCGTAGGGATCATTAGAGGTAACTTTGTTCTTTTGTCATAAGCTTTGGCTCAACGTATTTTAGAACTTGTGAGATCTTGTAACTCCTTCTTAAGATAATACTTAGTCTCAAACCTTCAGAAATCCTTAAGGTCTTGAAAAATTCTTAAGGTCCTTATAGAGATATTTTTGTCATTACTCCATTTCCTTGATTTAGGATTATCAACCTCTACCAAATTAGTTGAAATATTGAGTATACCTTTATGCCCTTATAAATAGTCCTTTAATATTTAAGGTATTCGAACTTTGAAATATCTTAAAAAATTTTAGGGGCATTTTGGTCATTTTATTCTAAATTCGTGGTCTAGTCCCTAAACAAACTCCAATGACTTTGAAACTTTACATAAAATCATAAAATAAGATCTCTTATAAAGTTTCATCACATTTTCATATCACTTGTGTCATGAATTTGATGTAGATTATTATCATATGGGCATTATAGTTATTTTGCACCGTTACTTGGTTTAGCTACTTTTTCTTATCCAATTACCACCAAATTTCATATATAACCTTACATTGCCATATTATGCCTAGAATTAAAATTTCATGGTCAGTGAAATTCTTTTAGTGGGTTATTTTAACGTTATTTATTTTCAAGAAAGTACCTAGACAGTTGTGTGAATGAATCGAATGGTATCAAAGTTGGACTTTAGGTCTTGTAGAATTGTTTAGGTCAAGAGTCGACTTTTAACAACAATAGCCCTTATAGCTCAGTGGTAGAGCATCCTTCTTGTAAACTGAAGGTCTATAGTTCAATCCTGCATGAGAGCATTACACATTTTAATAAGAATATCTACTACATTTTTCACGTGTTTGCCAATTGTCAATCGAGGTGGGAGAGTACTCAAAAGTTGCGCATTCGAGATGAGTCATCAATTGTATATTTTAGGTCTTTTACATAGCATTCGAGATGAGTCATCAATTGTATATTTTAGGTCTTTTACATAGCATTCGAGATGAGTCATCAATTGTATATTTTAGGTCTTTTACATATTGTTTGAATTTATATCCTACCTAATTCATTTTTCGTTTGTAAATAAACAAGAAAATCACTAGCATGTAGTAGGTTTTGATTTATTTTATTTAAAATGAGTGTTGTTTGTTTTAATTGTGTAATATTTTACTATATTTTATTTTTGTTTTACTTTTAATATATTTTCTTGCTTTATCATTTTCATCATGTAACAAATTGGGAATTTTAGGTTCTGTAGAATTGTTTAGGTTGAGTGTCGGGTTAAATAACATTAGCCCTTATAGCTTAGTGGTAGAGCGTCAGTCTTGTAAACTGGAAGTTTGTAGTTCAATCCTGCATGAGGGCATAACATTTTTTTATTTAGGTCCTTTAGTATTTTTTTATGTGCCCTTAAACCTTTCTTTAGGATTTAATTAGATCCTCATATATGCCTTACCCCAACAACTTGTCGCTTAAGAAAGTCAATTCTTGCAACCAGAACTTTTACTGAAGCACTTCGAGTATAGTCGATGTACCCTTAACACTAATAATATTTTCCTTTGGTGTAATTTGTGCTCTTCATCGATCTTAGAGTACACAAAGATTTCATCGATGAAGATTATCATGAATGTGTCAAGGAAATTTTTGAACACTATGTTCATCAAATCCATAAACGCAATAGAGACATTAAACCATCCAAAAGACATGATTGTAAATTCATAGTGGCTATATATTCTCATGAATGTCATCTTGGGAATGTCTTGAATCACACTGGCATTAGCCCTTATAGCTCAGGGGTAGAGCCTCAGATGGTCGATCAAGATAGGGGAGTACTTTGATCCCCAATTGGTAGTAACCATATCTCAAGTCAATCTTGGATAACACTGAGACTCCTTTCAAGCGGTCAAATAAGTTATCAATGCAAGGCAATGAGTCCTTGTTGTTGATGGACACGCTGTCCAACTCTCTTTAGTCAATACACAATCATAGAGATCCATTCTTCTTCTTAACAAACAACAGTAGAGCTTCCTATGGCAATACACTTGTCTTATCAAACTACAATCAAGCAACTCTTGTAACTACTCCTTAAGCTATTTTGTTTTAGTAGGATTCATTTTATATTGTGCTTTTGGAATTGGGGAAGTCCCCAGATCATGTTTAAAGTTGATATCCCTACTAACGATAGACAACTCATCGAAAACACACATCCTTAAATTATTGCACTATTTGTATTGAGGCTACACTGCCTCTAAGGTCTCATATGTCGGACACGCTAGCCAACAAGGCTTGGGCCCTATGACTAACCAACTTTCTTGCCTTCAAGTTGGAGATCACCTTGGGTGCGCCTCAGGAGTTCTCTCTCTTACACTTGAAGCTTTGTCTAATGAGTGGCCTGAATATCACTTTTTAGGCTTGCCCATCATCGAAGATTGCATGATTCTCATACAATGAGTTTGTGCCAAGAATCACGATAATGTCACTCATATCTAGTACAATCAACAATACATTTAAGGGCTTTCAGACACAACTACTCTACATGCTTGAACTCAACTGTATGTTACTTATCAGATTGGGGTTGTCTATCTTTCTGTCTTTGGTCATGGAGCGATGAGAATCTTCACGATCACCTCACATACCCATGACACCGATAATTTATTTGGTTGCACAAATAAACACTGATGAGTAGTAGTTCACTTACACTCACTTCCGCTACTTAGATTTGCCATTGTTCAATCCTTTTATTTTTTAAAGTAAAATATCATTAAGAAGTGGAATTTACCGTAAATATTACCACAAATCTTACTCGAAAATAATTTTCTTCAATTAGGCATGCTCGTGGACTTATTGGCCTTTGAGGCCTTCTATGGAAATGTTCTTTGGAGGTGCAGAAATCGAATGGGATAGGTCTCACACGATGAATTTATGTGTAGCCTCGGATTGGATTTTTCAAACTTTCTTAAGTTCCTTTAATGGGGATCAAATTCAGTGTATACATTAGGGGCGTTTTTCAGCATTCGATTCATTCACCAAACTTGTGGGTAATTTTATTTAAAAGGCGTGGTAGCTATTGAATTTAGAACAAATTCAAGAAAGGTAAACCCAAAAACTAAAAGTTTATAACTTGAATTTAAGGGCATGTCATTGCTTGGTTGAATTCCAAATGAAAATCCCAACATCATCCTTTATACACGAAGCTTGGCATTGAAACCTCCAACATCGTCATGAATTTGAGGTTGCATTTTTAAATTTTTCTATCAAAAATATCTTATCGGATCAAAGGTTCACTTGCCTTCATTTTAAATTTCAGCCGTTGGATTTGATTAGTCGTGTGTCTTCCGGAACATATCAAAATTTGGTAAAGATCCCATGATTGGATGAAAACATCTCATTGATTTTGTGCAAGCCGCCACACTAGCAAGATGATTTTCAGATTCATTGACATTTTTATAATTAACTTGAACTTTAAGGGTGTTTTGGTAGTTTGCAATTTTTTATAATCATTTTTTGTCTCTGGAAATTCCTTCTCTTTAAGGATTTAAAAGAATCCGACATTTTTCTTAAAAATTTGAATGATTTGAGCCAACGGTGTATTCTAGAAAACTTATTTATGTGTTTTAGAAATAAATAATTATATATTTTAGGAATAAATTATCTGGCCTCCATTATAAATACCCCACTACCATACCAAGATTTTCATCCTAAGAAATCAAAGAAATTATAAGAAATTCAAAGTAATCCCAAGCAAAGTAGTGTGTAGTATTTTTTTACCGAATGCCTTGTAATCTCTTTTCGATTGGTCTTAATACAGAGTGCGAGTCCTGAAGAATTGTTTAGGTCGAGAGTCAAATTTTAACAACAATAGCCCTTATAATTAAGTGGTACAACGTCAGTGACGCTTGTAAACTGAAGGTCAATTTACATTTCTTTTTCACGTGTTCGCTAATTGTTGGTCAAGATAGGAGAGTGCTCAAAAGTATTTTAGATCTTTTATATTTGATATGAATTGTGTTCTACTTGAACTCATTATTTATTTATTTATTTTTATTTTTAATTATATTTTACTTTTAATTTATATGCTTAGCTTTTCCTTAGGTCCTTTAATTTTATTTTTATCCTTTAAACTTAATTATGTGCCTTAAACCTTTCTTTAAGATTTAATTAGATCCATAGAGATGCCTTACCCCAACAAAATGTGGCCTAAGAAAGTCCATTCTTTCCACGAGAGTGTCCACTTGAAGCACTTCGCGTATAGTCGATGTACCTTTAACACTAATAATATTCTCCTTTGGTGAAACTTGTGCTCTTCATTGATCTTAGAGTACATAAAGATGTCATCGATGAAGACTATCATGAATGTATCAAGAAAATCTTTGAACATGTTGTTCATCAAGTCCATAAACATAATAGAGGCGTTAATCAATCCAAAAAACATCACCGTAAATTCATAGTGGCTATATATACTCAGGAATGTCATATTGGGAATGTTTTCTTCTTTGATCCCAATTAGTAGTAACCATATCTCAAGTCAATTTTGGATAACACTGTGGCTCCTTTCAACGGGTCAAATAAGTTGTCAATGCAAGGAAATGAGTTCTCGTTGATGGCCACCCTTTCAAACTCTCCCTAATTAATATACGGCCACATAGATCCATCCTTCTTATCAAATAACAGACTTCTTATGACAATACAATTGGTCTTATCAAATTATGATCTAGCAACTTTTGTAACTACTCCTTGAGCTCTTTTATTTTGGTAGGATCATCCTGTAAGGTGCTTTTGGAATTGAGGAAGTCTCCATATCGTGCTAAATTTTAAAATTGATATCTCTGACTAGCGGTAGACAACTCATCGAAAAACACATCTTTAAATTCTTGCATTATCTGTATTGAGACTACACTGCCTCTAAGATCTCGTACGTTGGACACACTAGCCAACAAGGCTTAGGCTCTATGACCAACCAGCTTTCGAGCATTCAAGTTGGAGATCACCTTGGGTGCGCCTCAAAGTTCTTTCTCCTAAACTTGAAGCTTTGTCCCATGGGTGGCTTGAATATCACTTTCTGGGCATGAATCTCAGACAGTCTGTGCCAAGAATCACGATGATGTCACTCATATCTAGTACAATCAACAACCCATCTATGGGCGTTCAGACACAACTATTTTACAGGCTTGAACTCATCCATATGTTACTTATCAGATCGAGGTTGTCTATCTTTTTGTCCTTGGTCATAGTGCGATGAGGATCTTCACGAAGGCTTGTTACCATATTTTTTTACTCGATTAAAAAAAGATAAAAACATTTAACAAACTCAATAAAAGATTGCAAAAATAGAATAATTTTTTTTATTCAAACAACATATAATCTACCATAAAGTTTTTAAGACATTATTAGTATAGTTTATTTGGTATCACTATACTTATAAATATTTAAATAGAATATTTTTACTGAAAAAATGATTATTATTAGAATCTTTGAAAGGAAATAAAATAAAACATTATTATTTATTTTGAAAATATTTATTAGTAAGCTAATGGGTAAAAAATAAAAATAAAAATAAAAATAGAAACAAAGAATAATTTTTAATTATGAAAAAACTAAATTATTTAGTTTGAAAAAGAAATATATACTTTTTATTTAAAAAATGAAAATTGTATATTTTTTTGATTCAGCAAAGCAGCAGACTAAGCGGGGGGCAGCAGGAGTGAAGAGGATAAGGAAGCATTGAAAGGAAAGGTAATTTTTGTGAACTTTTCTTAGACCTTCCCCTGTTTGGGTACTGAAATCTGAAGAAACGAAATCAGAAGCTGAATCCAAATCATTTTCTCTATGAAATTCTCCTTTGCCCCAGTATGTTCAATTTTGAAGATGAGCTCATAATTCAACCCCGAGTTTCGTGGTTAATCTGGATTCAGCTTCTTCTTATTATCCTCGTCTTCGCGCTTTATTGTCTCACCATCTTCGCCATTGATTTCTCCAAAATCAATACCGACAGCAACTCCACTGCCGCCATTGCTTCTTCTTCTACTTCTACTTCTACTAGTCGCTTCGTTCCTGAAATTGCTCACAACCACAAGAATGTTTCTATGCACAATATCGGGATTGATTCTGATCGAACGCGGATTGCGCAGGTATGGCGTCTCTCGGCTTGATTTTTAAACGAGTTGTGTAAGAATGTATGTTTGTGTTCCTGCTTATTCTGAGAAAATTAAGATGTTCTACAGCAATTCTTGGCTTGATTTCTATGCTTATTGATGATTTTTGCGGACAAATGAGTGTGAATATAGGGTTTACAGAATTGTGTGGGTCTCTGTAGTCTGTATGAATTCAATATCTCGTTTAGACTACATAGGAAAATTGGCGTTGATAGTATCAAGACAAAGGGATTCCTGTGATACTTCAAAATCAGGAGGGTTTCTCTATTTCATAAATGGTGAGTGATTTATTTAGGAGAATGGTTAATGGTTTTAACTTGAGGAAAATACTTATACTCATACTTAGGGTTCTTTGTTCCAAGAAATTCTCCCTCAAGTTGTTCTTTCTATTTCATTTATTTGTTTTGGTATGTTTCGATCGTTGGCCATATCCAATATTTGGTATCAGACCTAGGATGTCGAAACAAATGTGTTCACCATACAAAGTCGTCGGAGGAGATGTGTCAATGATAAGGGGTGGAAGGTAGGGGAGTGTAACTCTGTAGTACCCGTTACTCATGAAGAGTAACTGCGCAGCATGGTCGATAAAGATACGTGTTAACTTAGAGTCACAAGGCGTGTGGGACGCCATCGAGCATGGTGACGACATTGAGGAGCGTAAGGACATGATGACTCTTGCCGCCATCTACCAAGCAGTCCCGGAAGACGTCCTTCTCATGTTGGCAGAAAAGTACTCGGCAAAGGCAACGTGGGAAACACTACAAACAATGTAAAGGAAACAAAGGTGCCGACCTTGAAGAGTGAGTTCAAGGCTATCCGTATGAAGGACAGTGATTCAATAGACAATTTTTCCATGAAGTTGATGACGATCGTCAGCGGCAAGGTGGAGGAGATCTCCATCGTCAAGAAGTTCCTTCGAGCTATTCCCCCGAGATTCATGCAGATTGTTACCTCCATCGAGCAGTTCGGCGATCTCAAGAACATGTCAATTGAGGAGGTCGTTGGTCGTCTTAAGGTCCATGAAGAGAGATTCTGTGGCTACGAAGACAAAGAAAAAGGAGAAACATCTCTTACTCACACTTGAGAAATGGCTTGCATGGACGAAAAAGAAAGATGAGGCTAACCTTTCCTTTCCAGGTACGAGGGGACTTGGCAGCCATAACATGGAAAATAGAGGTCGTGGATGTGGTTGCGAACATGGCCGCGGACGTGGTTTCAGAGGAGGTCGTGGCAATACCTCACAAATCCATGACAATGCCAACCCCTAGAAGGACAAGAGTATGATTAAGTGTTACTCTTGTGGAAAATACGGCATTATGCGGCAAGTGCCGCAATAAGGAGCGCGATGAGTAGGCAAACTTCACATTCACGGATGATGAAGAGCCCACGTTGATGTTGGCCGAGAAAATGCCCAACTTGTTGATGCTCAATGAAGAGAAGGTTATGACAAGCCTCCTTACAGATGGAGAAGACCAAATGGAGACTAACATGTGGTACCTAGAAAACGGAGCGAGCAACCACATAACCGGAGATTGAGCAAATTCAAGGAGCTTGATGAGAAATTCAGTGGAAACGTAAAGCTTTGCGACGGATCAATTGTACCAATCCAAGGAAAAAGATCCATCTTGCTCTAGTGTAAGAATGACGATCAACATCTATTGACCAAGGTATATTACATCCTGAGTTTGAAAAACAATATTATTAGTTTTGGTCAAATGACAGAAGAAGGTAGCAGAGTGGAGTTAGTCAGCTCGTTCCTCAAGATATTTGACAGAAACGGAGCCCTATTGATATAGGTAAAATGGTCATAGAACCGCCTATGTAAGATACTATTGAAATACCATCAACATCTTCCAAAAGTATCCATTGACGTTGACAGCAAGAAAGTGAAGAAGAAACCAGTGGGTCAGGAGAAAAAAGGAACCGAAAAACATGGCCAAGAAGAAACTAGAAGCTACTACAATCAGTGAAGAGCAACCTACAAGATGGTGTGTTTTATCAGACTTGTCATCTCAACCACGGAGGTCTAGAAGAAGGCCACCAAGGCGTAACAAATATGGGACATCAACTTGCCATCTCAACCAAAGAAGCCAAAATGCATGCCTAAAAGGTAGTTTGAAAAACATAGGAATATGTTACAAGAAGTTTCTACTCTAAGCTTGATGATGAATTTTCCGCACAAAAGAGAGGGGGGGAAGAAATTGCAAGTTGCCGAATTAAAATTTCTTGTGAAGAAGATAGAGTTGACCAGGAACCAAACAACGTTGACACTAGAAAGCAATGTGCAGACATTCTCACCAAGACCTTTGCAAGGGTTAAGTTTGCAGAGAGGTAGTAGTTGCTCGAAGTGAAAAATTTCAAGCAAAAGTCAAGCTTACGGGAAAAGACATTCTCACCAAGACCTTTGCAAGGGTTAAGTTTGCAGAGATGTAGTAGTTGCTCGAAGTGAAAAATTTCAAGCAAAAGTCAAGCTTACGGGAAAATGTGAGTCAATAAGTTTGACTTAGTAAAAATAGTTATTAATTTGAGTAAGTTTAGGAAAATGGTTAGTGATTTATTTAGGAAAATTGTTATTGGTTTTAACTTGAGAATGTTTAAGAAATTTGAGTGTTTTCTCCGTATAAATACTCATCAAATGTATGTTTTTTTCACTAATAAACAGAATTGAAAAGCATAGTGCTTAATGTTCTTTGTTCCAAGAAACTCTCCCCTCGAGTTATTTTTTCTGTTTCATTTATTTGTTTCGGTATATTTCGATTGTGAGCTATATCCAAGATTTACTATCGTAACTGATTCAACTACCCTCTCCAACTCAGGGACCAAATTTTGAGGTAGTGGCTAACAGAGAACAAACGCCCTGCCCAAAGGCCTTGCAATGCGAAACTAGGATATATGCACAATTTGACTGTTCTTAATGGAAACAAATTGTGCATATATCCTAAGAGGCCTTGTGTATATATCCTAGTTTTTTTTTCTTCTAAAAACGGCCTTGTGTTAATGATATCCTTCCAAGGACCTCTTAGGCCTTTCCTTTTATGTCGGTTGGGGATTCACATGCTTTGAGATTGACCATATTTGCTTCTGAAGATGTGTTTCCATTAAGAACAGTCGTCTACCAGTGTATCTCCAGAGCCATATGGTTAGAAAAGCTTTTTTTTTTTTTTTCTCCTTCTGAGAAGTCATCCACTCCTACGTCTGGCAAAGATTCTTGGGCTGTTACCTTTGATCATCTCACAAGGTGCCTCCGGTGTCATCTCCTTCCCAGAGGAATTCTCATAGTCAAACTTAAAATTGCAAAACTCTCATTAGAAGACTAAAAGTTTCGGAAACTATTGTTTGCCCTATCTTCTCTGTGTCTTAACCAAGGGCAGTTAACTTTGTTGGATATGGCCTGCGATCGAAATATGTCAAAACAAATAAAAGAAGCAAAAAGAACAAAAATATTTTGAAACATAGAAACTTTAAGCATTTACCTTTTCAATTCTCTTAGTTGTTGTGAAAAGAGCATACATCTCATGAGTATTTATAGTGATGTCACAACTAGTTTCCTAAACTTTCTCTCCAAGTTAAAACCAGTGACAATTTCATAAATAAATCACTAACTATTTCCTAAACTTATTCAATTTAATAACTATTTTTACTAAGCTTAATGACTCACATTCTCTCCCATAAGTTTGACTTTGCTTGAGATTCTTGACTTTGAATAACTCCGGCATGTTTGCAAAGCTTAACCCTTGCTAGGGCCTTGTTGAGAATATTTGTATGTTGCTTTGTAGTGTTAACGTTGATTGGTCCCTGATCAACTCCGTATTTTTCATAAGAAATTTTAATTCCACAACATGCAATTTCTTCTGCTTCTCTCCTCTGTGCAAGGACTTCTTCATCTTGTAGGGTACTCCTTTGTCTTTCAACCTTCTGTTTTTATACATGCCTCTAGCCTTCCTTGGTTAAGAGGACAAGTTTGATGACCCATATTTCTTACGCCCTGGTGGCCTTCCTCTAGGCCTACGTGGTTGAGATGACAAGTCTGATGAAACACACCATCTTATAGGTTGCTCTTCACTGATTGTAGTAGCCTCTGGTTTCTTCTTGGCTATGTTCTACCGTTCCCTTTTCTCCTATCCCATTGGTTTCTTCTTCACTTTCTTGCTGTCGTTGACAATAGATACTTTTGGAAGATGCTGATGGTCTTTCAATAGTATCTTATACATGTGGTTTTGCGACTGTTTTACCTTCATCAACAGAGCTCCGTTTCTGTCCTATATCTTGAGGAACGAGCCGACTATCTCCACTCTACTACCTTCTTCTGTCATTTGACCAAGGCTAATAATATTGCTCTTCAAACTCGAGATGTAATACACCTTGGTCAATAGACGTTGATCGCCGTTCTTACACTGGAACAAGATAGATCCTGTGTCTTGGATCAGTACAATTGATCCGTCACAAAGCTTCATGTTTCTAGTGAACTTCTCATCAAGCTCCTTGAACTTTGCTCGATCTCCAGTTGTGTGGTTGCTCGCTCCGTTGTCTAGGTACCACATATTGGTCTCCACTTGGTCTTCTCCATCTATGAAGGGGTTTGCCATAACCTTCTCTTCATTGAGCATCAACAGGTTGGGCATTTTCTTGGCCAACATCAATGTGGGCTCTTCATCATTTGTGAACATGAGGTTTGCCTCCTCATCGCACTCCTTGTTGCAGCACTCTATTGCATAATGCTCGTATTTTCTATAAGAGTAACACTTGATCATACTCTTGTCCTTCTAGGGGTTGGCATTGTCATGAATTTGTGAGGTATTGTCATGGCCTTCTCTGCCACCATGTGTGGGACCACATCCACGACCTCCGTTTTCCTTGTTAGGACTCTCACGTCCCCTCGTACCTGAAAAAGAAGAGTCATCTGCGTCTTTCTTTTTCATCCGTGTGAACCACTGTTCATGTGTGAGTAAGAGGTATTTCTTCTCCTCTTTGTCTTCGTAGCCGCGAAATCTCTCTTCATGGATCTTAAGATGACCAACGACTTCCTCAACCGACATGTTCTTGAGGTTGCTGAACTGCTCGATGGAGGTAACAATCTGCATGAATCTTGGAGGAACTGCTTGAAGGAACTTCTTGACGATAGAGATCTCCTCCACCACGTCGCCTAATGAACGGATGCCGGTTGACAATCGTTGTCAACTTCATGGCAAAGTCGTCTATTGACTCACCGTCCTTCATGCGAATAGCCTTGAACTCACTCTTCAAGGTCTGCACCTTTGCTTCCTTGACACGTTTCACACCCACATGCATTGTTTACAGCGTCTCCCACGCTGCCTTTGCCGAGTCTTTCGGGACTGCTTGGTAGATGGCGGCAAGAGTAATCGTGTCCTTACGCTCCTCAATGTCACTATGCTCGACGGCATCTCACACTCCTTGTGCCTGTAAGTTAACACACATCTTTATCAACCATGCTACGGGTACTAGAGCGTTACACTCCCCTCCTTTCCACTCCTTATCGTTGTTACATCTCCTCCGATGACTTTGTATGGTGACGACATTTGTTTGGACATTCTAGCTCTGATACCAAATGTTGGATATGGCTCCACGATCGAAATATGTCGAAACAAATAAAAAGAAGCAAAAGGAACAATGTGCGAGGAGAGATCTTTTGTAACAAATAAACCTTAAGCACTTAGCTTTTCAATTCTCTTTGGTGTTAAAAAAGCATACATCTCATGAGTGAAGTGATTGTAGTAGAGAAAGCACAACTAGTTTCTAAACTTTATCTCCTAGTTAAAACGTCTAACAATTCTTTTAAATAAATCACTAACTATTTCTTAAACTTATTCAAATTAATAACTATTTTTAACCATTCAAGCTTAATCTCTCAACTCAAGGACTCTCACTCCTCGTTTACATCACCCATCCCTTTCTCGTTCCAATCCTTACAGATCACCCCCTCATATATTCCTATCCCCTGTACGTAATTTGCCTCATGCATGCTGTTATATCATGTTTCTGTTTTCCCTTTCTTTTATTCTTGTGGGATTCCTTGTTTTAACGTCAAGTAAATGTTAGAAGTTTTTCCTTATATTCATCGATTGATTGGGAACTATATATATGTGTGTATTGACAATGAAGTCAATTTTCTGTATCTAAAATTTGTTTTCTCATCTACATGTAACCGTATTTACTATCCAGATAATCCAAATAAATATCGATCCATAATTTTTTAGGATCGCACAACACTGCACACACTCGATCTAGATGAACACAAATAATAAGAGAGAATGCAAGGAGGAATATTAGTTTTATATTAATGACTTCGAGTATCTACCGTAGTGAGAACACAAAGAATAAAGAAAATAGGTATATATTTGGCTCAGTTTACTCAATACTCTAACACCAATTGAGTGGATCCCTTGAACCAAATGAGTGGATCCCTTGAACCAAAGAGTATTGCTTTTTATTAATTTTTTGTGCTTGTGCAAGGTTGGATATTCTTTGCTGTTAATAGATCATCAAATTGATTTACATTGTGCACCTACTTCCACTCGAAACAAGTTTTATATACATCTTAGGCCTACGGATAAGAAAGATGTTGAAGTTTGTATATAATTTCATCCATTCTATATCACTTGAAGTTTGAGCTAATGAGTTCTTGCTTGTTGTATGCATTAGCATATTATCATTAGAGTGCATTGAATTTGTACATTCATAATAATGTCTGAAATTGTAACAAAACAATATGCAAGAATATGGCAGGCCAATATTGAGCAAAGCACGCGGGGGGAGATAGTGTCGAGTATGAGTAGGAGAATCACGCAAACGGGAGAAGGCAGTGTAGTAGGAGGGGAAGGCTGTGAAGAAACCAAGTTAGAACTTCACCCTTGCAGTTATTTCAGGCTTGCTAAATCAGCTTTCCTCAGGTGTCTGGGGTTGGACTCTTCAACAGAGAACTCAGTCCCAGAGGAAAGACAGAGACAGGAGTCGACAAAGTCGAAACGAAGTTGATGTATGTGTCCCTTTCCCTATTAAATGAAACTCATATCCGTTTTTTGTTTTCACGTTTCTGTTTTAGATTAATCAAATGTAGTTTTATAGTTTTTTGAAGCCTAAGTTTGGTAATATTGGTTGGAATAGCATTCATAATAGTGGTGCGAAGTGCAAATAAAATAATGCAAGAATTTTGATCACTAATTGAGCAACCAAAGAAGAAACCAAAAACTCGTAATGTAAAACCATTTTGAAATGGTAAAATCATTTTTATCACGTCAGAGAAATAGTTTATCGGACGAAAGAATGTTGTATTTGGAGAGAGGGAGAAAGATGAAACTAACTCATCATAAACATGTCCATTTGTTGTATGAAATGAATTACTAAAATTGTAAACTTTTTTTTAACTTGTATCATTGTGATATGAACCAAGAGACATCAATCATACAATATACTTTAACGAAGATGTGAAGAAAATGTTGTTGAAATTATCAAAAGATATTTCAATTCATGCCATATTGAAGAAAAATGAAGCTTCATTATTATAAATTTGGGGTGGATTACAATTTGGAGTAATTTAGAGTTATTGTATTTCATTAATATATTTAAAAAATTTTATTTACTCTAAAGTTACATTTTTCATAGTGGCTAATTATAGTCATAAAGTATACCGAATGACTAATTATGGTCGTAAAGTATGAATGTTAACTCTTGGAATACCTTTAATAGTTTTCATTTTGAGGCTATATGAAGTCATGTATATTTATTTGTAAGTAGACTTGGAAAATGTAGTAAAAGAAGCATTTATGCTTTCCTTTAGCCAATGACTAAGTTTCTTTACAATTCTATGTAGTTTAGGTTGCATGTAGAATCATTTAAGCTTGACATGATCAATCTTGCTTATGGAGTGGTTCGAATCTCAAACAAGTGTTCTTGTCTTAAGCTATTTGATCAACAAGAATCATTCAAGCTAGACATAATCGATCTTGCTTGAGGAGTGATTCGAATCTCAAACAAGTGTTCTTGCCTTGAGATATTCGATCAACAAGGTAATCTGAATCTTACTCCCCTTGTAGTGATTCCATATCATTTGGCATCAGAGCTTTCCTTTGGGCTGATTTCATACGAGAGCTTCCCTTGGACTAATTTTCATATCATTGTCTTATTAGTTAGTCACTAGAAAATAAATCAACTATTCTCTTTTTCTTTTCTTTTTTTTGTGTGTCAAATTCTCGTGAATGTACTTTTTTATATGGTAAAAATGAGGTTGGAGAACATGGGTTGGTTTAAGGAAATAAGAGAAGGGATTGTACGACACTTATTCTAACTCGACGAACAAGTCAGGCATGTGAAAATCGAACTTTGCAGATAATTTTGATGTAAGATCGAGTCTCGAGTCACGTTTGAGAGAAAATGTTTTATAAAATGTGAGCGAGGAAAATGCGCTGAAAACAATTTGAAAGAAAGTAATGTTATAAGGTAAAAGCAAATAAGCAACAAACATAATTTTGATAATGTATAATTCGGGTAAAAAAAAATTGATAACTAGTCACACTCTTCTAGAGTACATTTTGGTGCATTTTAGCCGTGGTAAATGTGATTTGGGTGAATGATCATACACCCCTACACTCACATGAAAACAGTAGTTAAGATCTAACTACACATGAAAGCAAGTAAAAGGGGTTTGGAAGGGGTATGCGACCATGGACAACATTCCCTAGACACGCATGACCAAGACATCCGGCACGCGGCCACATGCAACATACCTTAGACAAGCATAACCGTGACATCCTCCCCCACTCAATTGGCTGACGTCCCTGTCATTTCACTCTTCAGAACTTAACGATGTAAATTGAGGCTAACTTTAGGTCTCTTGACGCGCTTCCAACTAATTTCAGCATTGGGGAGTTTTTTCAAGTCTATTAGAAACGGTTGAAATTCACTTCTTGATTTGTAGACTCTTTGCATCCTTTCAGTCAAAGTCTCTTCTACTTCCTTTATTGTTAAATTTTTCTTCGTGGCAGGAGGTCGTGCTGCCTCCTTGCACCTGGTGTCTTCATAATTGGAATAGTAACGTTTCAAGTTACTGACATAGACAATATGGTTAGTCTACATCCATGGGAGAAATTGGATCACATATGATGCCTTCTTTACCTTCTAAATAACTTCGACTGGTCTATAGTATTTTTGTACCAATCATTGGTTTTTGTGTCTTTGAAATTGAAGTTGATTTGGCTTCAGCTTAATCAAAACTTTTTCTTCACTTCGAAACTGTCATGCACTATGTTTCGACTGACCCTTCTCTTTGTCTGTCTAGATGTTCTTTCTAAGTAACTTCGGAGGTTTATGTCTCCCATTTATTGAAGGTGTTGGCTTGGAGCCTCTCCCCAACATTTAGGTGATCATTGCCATGAGTTCTTGTGGGTCTAATAAACCTGACCTTCAGCAAGTCGTTTAGATGTGTGTATAGTTTGGCTAGCTCGATTTGAGTCGTACGTCACATCTCTGTGGTATGCAATCTTGCCACCAATATGAATTTAATTTTGTGATCTTTCTCTCTAGATGGAGATAAACCCTTAGTTTGGCCTTTTGGCTTTGCGTCACAATGTTCTAGCTATCGCGAGGCTTTTGTTGGAGTTAGCTCACTTGAGCTCCCCTCTTCATCCATGACAATAATAACGAGTGTGGGTTCATCATCGGTAAGGCTCCTTCTCAACTGTATCGTCGACATCATCTTTACCCGTTTTGGATGTTTGGTATTAGTTTGAATGATGGTGAGTTGGACTCTGTTACTACTCAGTATTTCGTTAGGGGGCATGAGAATGACTTTGTGTTCAAATAGGAAGTTCTCAATCTTGAATATCACAAAGTCGGTTTGTCCAGTCCAAGTCCTCAGCTTGATCAGAGTTCTCTTTTCAACTTCTGAGACAAGTAGGCTGCCGAATTGATGGTTTTCATCCCTCTTGTGTAACGATGCTAAAGGATGTTTAAGTTTTTCGCTTCGGTCTCCGTCATGAAGCTGTGGATGGCTCTAGAGTCGACAATAGTGTTCTTGACCACTTGATGGTTAATCCAAACCTAGACATACATAAGACCGTGTTCCAATTGCTCTTCTATATTTTCCACTCTCTCTCTTTTGGAGAGTAGAAAAATACTTTATGGCCCACACATGAGTTTTCTATGCTTTTGACTAGCGGTGTTTCAACTTCACTCATCTCATACTCAACTTCTGATTTCATTTTATTTGGAAGACATAGAGTGCCGCCTTTTGTGGGCACTCAGTTTCTAAGTGGGCCTTCTTGCATATGAAGCTAGACGAGTGACCTTGATTGTGACCTGTTCTCGCTATGAGGTCTCCATAATGGAGTTCTACCTCTTTGTTGGGAGGACTCACATTTCCCTCCTCCACCTCCACCTCCAAGTCGTCACCTTTTCCACCTTTAGGAGAGTTGGGTCAGTAATTTCTATTACCCCACTTGTGGAAGCTTGGTTTTGCCTTACGTCTTGGGATTGATCATTGTTAAGGTCAAACAGTCGTTCGGCTGTAACATAGACCGTAAAAAGGTCTTGAACTCTTTGTTTGTAGAGCTTGGTCTTTGCCCATGGCTTTAATCCCTCAACAATACTGAAGACTTTTCCTTTCTCGAACATGTCACGAATATCCAACATAATCCCATAAAACTTCTTAAAATAGTCTCGAATATCCCCAGTATGTCTCAGCTCCCTTAGCTTTCTCCTTGCTATTATCTCGACACTCTTTGGGAAGAATTGTGAGCGAAGTTCTTGTTTTAGGTTCTCCTAAGTGTCTACCGTACATCGGCCATCTTGAATGTCTATGTACTTGGATCTCCACCACAATTTTGCATCGTCAGCAAGATACATTGTGGTCAAACGTGACCTTCGCCTCTTCTGTCATGGTATTTGTGGCTCGAAAGTACTGTTTGAGGTCCAAGATAAATTTTTCCAAAGCATTAGCGTCTCGAGCCCCACATAAGGGTTTAGGCTTCAAGACCTTTACCTTGTTAAATTGGATCACACCCCTAGTTAGAGTTTGGTTCCCTACCGCTCTCATGGTGAGGTTTAACTTGGCGCTCAGATCCCCCACTTCAGTCTTGACTACTCCAAATGCTACTCTTAAATTCGTAGACATTTCTAAGACCATCTGAATGATCACTTGTTGAGTATTTTTCTAGGCCCTTGATACGTTCTTCCATCTCGGCAATAGAGCTCGTTAAGCTATCCTCATGTTCGAAGCTGCCAACAGTTGTGGCTTTCTCTTCTATGGACTCAACCCTCAACATTAATTCATGGACGAACATTGCCTCAAAGAGGCCTACTATTTTGTCGATCTTATCGGCTTTAGTAGCAATCTCGTTCATGTACGACTCTGAAAGCCTCATTTCATCAGGAACTTCACTCAGATAGAGCAACTAATCTTTGATCTCTATCAATTGGTTAGCTTGAGACTTGCCCAGTTGTTTTGCAGCGAACATGTTTGTTTACTACGATTCAAGGAGCTAACTTGGCTCTGATACCACTTGTCATAATCACACTCGTTCGGTAGTGGGACAACTATCGTGCAATACTTGTTTTAACCCTGTGAACAAGTTAGCTGTGTGAAAATCGAACTTTGTGGATAATATTGATGTATGATCGAGCCTGAGTCATGTTTGAGGGAAAATGTTTTATAAAACATGAACCAGTAAATGAATGTTATAAGCTAAAAGCAAATAAGCAACAAACACAAGTTTGATAATGTGTAACCTAGACAAGAAGAATTGACGACTAGTCACATCCCCTATAGTACATTTTAAGATTATGAAACTTAAATTGATTCATTTATAACGTTCTAGGTTTAATGGGTTGAATTATAAGTTTAGTAGAATAATGTTTTTCAAATGTAATCTTAAGAGAATATTATATAAAATTATGAAAGTTTAAAGATTATATATATGAAATTCTAGGGATAATAAAAGCATAATGTATTTTTTAGATATAGTGAAAACAAACAATATTTTTCTACTAAATTTTTTATTTCTTAAAACAAATTCTCGGATTACGAACCCTAGTTGCAGGTGCTCGAGCCCCGATAACTTTATAAATCTGACGTTGAAAGTAGTATCCAATTTTGTTTTGGCAAAGTTAAGTATCTCTTTCAACCAAGATTTACGTCAACGGTTATCATCGTAAAAAAATAGTGTTTAGTTGATAATTTGGGGGGTTGGATTAAATAGGTATTCCAATCTCTTAGTATACTTCTAGGACATAAATGACATTAAATCATATATCCCTGTTACATATTAAGCATAGATAAAATCATTATTGCATTAAAATTGAAAAAGAAAACATAGTATTATACATAAATTATCCACCACTTTCCAAGGAAATCAATACTAGAAAGAGTGAGAGTATTAGATGAGATGAGATCAAATTCAAATCCAACGTAAGCATACATAATTAAATCACAACATTTATAAATATAGATATTATAGAAAGCCATTAATTTTGTTATGATATTAAACCACCAGTGTACGGCACGGTGGTCGGCGGTAGCCATTGATCTCCACCCAAGAAGGGAGACACCGTGAAGTTATTAGCCACGGTGGCGTTGATCACACCGACCGCCCATTTAGCCCGCCGTGAAGTGTCAGATCCCGGCCCCGAGTTATTAAACTCCGCATAATAAGACGTGTTCAAATTCAAAGTCCCGTCCCACACATTCCACCCTGCTGGGTCGATAAACGCATCGATAAACGACTGCATGTAAACTGTTCGAGCGTACTCCTTCCACGGCCTCCCGAAGTAGCTCTTGATGGTGGGGCTGGCTGCGAGCTGCGCAGTGGGCTTGATGGTGCAGTTGTGGATGGAGATTCCAGTGTTTTGATTTGGGTCAGTTCGGCCTTGCGCCGTTATGACAATGTATTGGCCTTTCATTGGGAGGCGGGCGTAGATGTTGCAGTTTTGGAATACCACAGCCGCGTCCCCCAAAATAAAGTCTATAGTTCCGTAGATGTCGCACTCTCTATAGAATTGTCGAAGAGAGTGAGGGTAGAGAGTGTCTTGGTACCCTTCGAATATGCAACTGTAGAACGTCGTCATGTCGGCACTCACTCGCAATGCCACGGCTTGGAATTTGTTGGGGCCGGCTGTGTTGCTGATCGTCAAGTTCACCCCGAAAAACCCTGTTCCCTCCACAACTGCGAGCAATAGAGAGATTTGAAATGTTTGTCACTCAATTAATCATAACTTTATATGAATAATGTTACGAATCACATATTTCAACAATGGTATGATATTCTCCACCTCGAGCATAAGCTCTCTCCTACCAATAGAGATGTATTCATTATTTATAAACTCACGATCATTCCTTTAATTAGCCAACGTGATACTCCCTCCCAACAATACTCAACAAATAATTAATTTTGGAGAGAAACTCACTGACAGTTCCGCTATTGAAAGTGGTAGAGCCATCGGGGACGTTTTTATTGCCGGTGATGATGGTTTGATTGTTGCCTTCTCCGATCATCAACACGTACTTTTTGTGTTTGGGAACCATCACACTCTCGTTGTAAACTCCGGCAGTGACGAAGATCAAGAAGTATCCATTGGCGGCCGCGGAATTGTTGGGAGCTGCCTGAATAGCGGCGTTGATGGTGGTGAAGTCATATGTTCCATTCTGATCCACCGCAACAATACCTATAAAATAAATAGACAAATAAAGATTAGAATGGTGAGAAATCACAAACCTTCCCTATGATATTGTCACTTTGGACATGAACTCTCGTGGCTTTACTTTTGGTTTCTCAAAAAACTATATACCAATGTAGATATATTCCTTAATTAGTCGAGGTGGACTCCTCTCCCAACAATTCTCTCGTCGAACAAAGTACCCCATAAAGCCTCCCCTGAAGCATATAGAATCCTCGAAGAGCCTAACAAATAAAATAAGATTTTTTAAATTTAATTACAAATTATTACCATTGACCAAAATCCCATCATCTTCATTAGAATTGGTCTGAAGAAGCCTCCTGGCCGCTGGCTTCCTCCTATGCATCAACCGCTCATAATAAGCACGGTTTTTGGGCGACATATTGAGCTTCAACTGCCCCTTTCCACGCCCAAAATGTTTAATCTTTGGCAAATGAGGAGCCTTGACATCATTAGAAACCCAACCCATTTTGAACAAAGAAAGGTACAAACTATAAAGCTTTCTATCGAACGAGATGGCCTTCAACACCTTATCAACCAAGCCCGAGGGCGAGGCCGAGCTCACTAGCCCTTCGTAACAAGTGTTTTCATTGGTGATCACTGCGCTAAGCAAGGACACCATCTCATCGCCTTTGTAGAAGGGAAGGGCGTTTGTGGTGGTGTTGACTGTGGGGAAGGTGTTGGATAGGAAGTCGAGGTTAGCCGCGGCGAGGGAGCGGCAGTCGTGGAGGGCAGCGAGGGAGGGAAAGAGGGTGAGGTGGGTGTCGATGAGGGTAAGGAAGGTGCGCGCATGGGCGAGGGCGTGGAGGAGAGTGAAGCGGCAATGGGAGTGGACGGTGGCAAGGGAGTTGGGGAGGAAGGATTTGCAGAAGGATGGAGAGGTTGTGGAATGGCAGATATCCGCCGCCGGAACTGGGCTATGGATGGCGGAGGATGAGAAGGAGAATAGGTAGAGGAGAGTCAGGAATCCGAGGAGGGAGATAGCACTTGAAGAACCCATGTGTTCTTTTGGCTTTCGTTGACAATTGAACTTCCCCTCTACATCACTTATTTATAGGGAAATTATCGAACATAAAATTGCTCTCCAGATATTGTCCTCTCATGAAGGGTGTTTCGTTCTCCTCCCTAAATAATGTGGGATATCACAATCCACTCCGCTCCTCTCTGAGTTTTCACACCCTTATGAAGGGTGTTTCGTTCTCCTCCCCAACCAACGTGGGATATCACAAATCATATCTTTTAGTGGAAAATAAAGAAAGAATTAATTTAGAGGAATTTGCATTTGTCACCGACATGGGAAAGTTGAATGCCAACGTTTCTACCATATATCAATTCTCTTATGGATCTATGGTGGATTAAAAGATTGCAATATAAAATATTATTGGTATAGTTAACTAAATTACTATATTATTATTTTTATTAAATAAGTTATATAATAGCTGGATATATATTATTTAGTTTTATGATTGTAGATACATCAAGAGATCAAAATAGCTTTTGAAATTATGAGTCATATTGCATGGTGGAGTCTTTCTTCTTCTTAATAATTTCTCAACTTCTTTTTTATTTAATTAAAATATATAATAAGATTTTTTTTATTAAATATTATATTATATTTTTAAAATTAGGATTAATAAAAAAGGAAAAAAGTACCCAAAAAATTATTATAAATACATTTTATTAATAAAGAATAAATGTCATATTGATAAAACTTTTAAAACTTAGAAATTATTACTAAAACGATGTATAAAGATGATTGCTTCTTTAGGTTTTTTCTTTTATTTTTTAAGATGATAAGAATAAAATAAAAATTGTTCCATATGGTTGACTTAACTTTCCGTTCAACGCGGCATGTAAACGTGTGGTGTCTCCACAAAAACGGGGTTGACTCACAAATTAAATTATTTCATTGTTTTAAGAGATATAAATCATTTATAGTGCTTACACACTTTGGCAACTAATTTTTGGATACTTTTCTAGTTTAGTTCTTAGCGTTAGGAATCCTGACACTCCGCAATGGTATGATATTGTCCACCTTGAGCACATAAGCTTTCGTGGCTTTGCTTTTGGTTTCCCTAGAAAGACTCATACGATTGGAGATATATTCCTTTACTTTATAAACCCATGATCATTCACTAGATTAGCTAAGCCTCACTCCCAACCATTCTCAACAATCCTCCCATCGAACAAAGTACACTATAAGCTTTTTCTGAGGCTTATGGAGCTCTTGAATAGTCTCCTCTTAATCGAGGCTTGGCTCCTTTCTCTAGAGCTCTCGAACAAAGTACATCATTTGTTCAACACTTTAGTCACTTTTGACTACAACTTCGAGGCCCACAATTCTTTGTTCGATATTTGAGAATTCTATTGTCATGGCTAAGTTTAGGGCATGACTCTGATACCATGTTAGATTGAATGGCACTATACGTGTATGGGTCACGACCTCATGTATTTATAGATGTGTACTCAAATGGTGGGCCTTGATCCATGGTTACTAGTAAATTAGTAGATTCTTTGATGCATGGCTAGAAAATCAATAGATTCTCCGTGGTAACCAGAAAATCAGTAGATTCTCTTCACTCCAGGGTAGCAAACAGGACACCAGTAGATTCTATTTGATTAACAAACCAGGAAATCAGTAGATTCGATCCATGGAAACAAACAATAAATCGGTAGATTATCTTAGATATGACCTATTGTACGTTTAACACTTAGAAGGATATTAATTCCACAATTAACTTAATTCAAGTTTAAAGTTGAATAGGGTGAAGTTAATATGGGAGCCCACGTTAGATAATTAAGGAAAAAATTATTGGTATATTAGTAACAAACACTGTTTCTATTGTTGTTATAAGTTGGCTCTCATACTCCGACCGGATAATATCATATTATTGTGTAGGTTCTTTGTAGCTATTAGTGCGGAGTCACTTTGGGTTAATAGTTAAACAAGTATGATAAAATAAACCGAAAATTGTATATTTAAAGATTACTTGTATGGATGAATTAGTGTTTGACCCAAGTTTTGGAACTCCAAAACAATATTTAAAGTATTTGCAAGTGGTGAGCATGTGCTAACACAAAGCACATAGACAAGGGATGCTTAATTTTGCAAATCTAAAATCATATTTAAAGATTACTTTTATTGATGAATTAGTGTTTGACCCAATTTGTATTCTAGAAAACAATGAAATCCAACAAAGTCAATTTAATAGATCCAATTGTTTATGGATTATGAGCCTTTTTGTTATTGTGTGACTTCGAAATCAAGAACACAACTTTTGATTTTAAAACACATATAAATGTTGGGAGTGAAGACGTATTTGAGAAGTTGAACAATAAAGATGACCCACATGCATCCATGTCTTTGATTATCTACTCGATTTTTAGATTACTTCCATTGCACATGGTTTATATCAACACTTCAATATAGATCTGTTCGATCGAAATTTCAAGATCTCAATTTTATAAAATACAATATTTTTTGTTGATGTTTATACATATTTCTAGACAAGTTATTAATATTAAAAATGAAACTATTTAAAGTTTATGAGCTATATAATCTTAAGTTCTACACGGTGTATGTGTGTGTTTATGAAGGATATTACTCTTAGATTATAGAGTCGGCTATTTATTAGCCTATATATGTTAAATGACATATATAATAAATAACTGTGTATAGTAAATGACTATATATGATAAATGGTTATATGTGGTAGATGACTTCTATAGCAGACGATTGTATCTTGTAAGGGTATATATACTAAACTGAACAATATATATATCCCTTAGTCAGTGCTTTGGACGTGTAGTTTCGAAGTCAATCAATACAAACCTCTAACCAATATTTCTCCTTGTATTTTCTCTCTCATATTCTTTGTGTTCTTCTAGTTCGAGTATGTAAATTGTTGTGCAGTCCTAACAATTACGACTCTTCAAACAAAATTGAATTAGATGATAAAAGGAGGTTCAAGGCTCAGCCAAAGTAAAGAGGTTGATTACTTAAATTTTTTCTTCCCTTGTGAAATTAACTACTATCCAAATTGTGTTGAGTAATGTTGCAATGGAGAATTTGTACCTTGAACAAATGGATGTAAAAATAACATTCTTACATGGAGATCTATATATAAAGTAACTGGAAATGTTTGCATTTTTAGGCAAGCAACACATGGTGTGGAAGCTCAATAGGAGCTTGTATGGACTGAAACAAGCATAGAGACAGTAGTACAACAAGTTTGACTCCTACATTTGTAAGAGCTATTACTAAAGGAGTGAGAATGATCCGTGTTCTTACTTGAAAAGATACATTGATTGTTCTATGTATTTCAACTTTTGTACGTGGATGATATACTGATTGTAGGATCTAATATGAGGGAGATAAACCAACGAAAGGCAAACATGTATTCAATGTTTGAGAAAAAAGATTTGAATGCAGCTAAGTAGATTCTTGGGAGGATAATTTCTCGGGATACACTACAACAAATAGGACTTTTTATAGGTTTTTGATATAGCATTTTAAAATAAATGCTATAATTTTGATATAGGACATATGGTTTTTTTATTTTTTTATTTTTTCTTTATTTTTTTAAATAGTTATTAACTGAAACCTTATCTCAAGTATATAAAATCATTCCTTTCTTCATTTCTTTTTCTTTTCGCCTCTCCCAGATTCTTCGTCCTTCATTTCCATATTTCTCTCATTCCTTTCTCTTTTTTTTTTCTTTTCGCCTCTCCCCAACTAGATCCTTCGTCCTTCATCCCCATATTTCTCTTCCCTTCTTTCTCTCGCTTCATTCCCTTCTTTCTCTCGCTTCATCCCCTTCTTTCACTCTTTTTCTTTTCGCCTCTCGCACCCAGATCCTTCCTTCTTCATCCCCATATTTCTCTCATCCCCTTCTTTCCCTCACTTCATCCCCTTCTTTCTCTCGCTTTCTTTTCGCTTCAATGTTAACTTTAGTAAATTTGTTAGGAAAGTTAATTTGAAAAGTCAGGTGAAAGAAAAGGCACAGAGCCTTTATAGGAATGATGGTAGGGTTATGGGCACTTCTCTCATCTTATTATTTGGGTTAGAAAGGTTATAAATACCTAATCCTTCTTTTTGTACCGACAGAGAGCAAAATAAGGAGTAAAACAAAGAGCAAAAAAAAAAAACACATAGCAATAGAAAAGGCTTTTTGATAAAATCAGCGTTTTTTGTCTCCTTGTCTTTCCTCTCTCGACACCTCCTTCACAAGTACGTGAGTAGTATTTTCACAAAGCGGTATGTGAGCATTCTATCGTTAGTGTGTGTGAGATTTACTTCACAGATTAGTGAGTCTTATTTTAACAAATTGATATCAAAGCCGATGGCGAATGTGATGGGTCAAATATCACTACCGCGATTAACCAAGACGAACTACAAGAATTTGAGCATCCAAATGAAAGCTCTTCTTGGTTCTCAAGATGCATGGGAGGTGGTCGAAGAAGGTTTCGAAGAACCAAAGGATACCACGGGTTATACGGCAGCACAAAACAAGGCGTTAAAAGAATTGCAATCAAAGGATAAGGCGGCATTATACATGTTGTTCCGAGTCGTTGACGAATCGGGCTTTGAGAAGATTGCTAGGGCAACTACTTCAAAAGAAGCGTGGGTCACTTTAGAAAAAGTGTTCAAAGGAACCAACCGAGTCAAACAAGTGCGTCTCCAAACTCTTCGTGGCGAGTTGGAGAGCATGAAGATGAAGGAGCCAGAAAATGTATCTGACTACATTACGCGCATACAGACTGTGGTAAACCAACTAAATCGAAACGGAGAAATGTTACCTGAGACACGAGTTGTGGAGAAGATCTTGAGGTCATTAATCAACAACTTCGAGAATGTTGTATGTGCGATAGAAGAGTCAAAGGACCTAGCGATGTTCATGGTCGATGAGCTCGCCGGTTCTCTCGAGGCACACAAGCAATGTAAGAAGAAGAAGGAGGAAACACTCGATCAAATACTTCAAACCAAGGCATTAATAAAAGATGAAAACGTACTCTACTCTCAAAATTTTCAAGGTAAAAGTCGTGAAAGTCGCGGATTTGGTCGAGGTGGTCAAGGAAACAGTAATGAAGGATATTATAAGGAGAAGAGACAGTCGAGCCAAGCAAATTGTGTTAAAATAAGACTCGCTAATCTGTGAAGTAAGCTCTCACACTCACTAACAACCGAACGCTCCGATACCGCTTGCGAAAGTACTACTCGCGTACTTGTGAGGAGATGTCGAGAAGGGAGAGACAGGGAGACAAGAAATACTTAAAAACCTTTTTCTATTGCACTGTGCTTCTCATTTTTCTTTTTCTGTTGCTCTTTACAATGGAAAACAACTTATTTATAAGCTTTCTAAAATTAAATATGGCCATCACAATGCCACTCATTTACTAACCCATAAAACCCACTATTTCCTTAAAAAAATCTTGGCCTTTCATTAAACTTAAATGCTATATTCAAAGATTACACCTGGGCCATTTTCGTTTTGTTGAGCTCAGTGCTTTCTTCAATTTTCTCTCCCCAAAAATAAATAAATAAATAAACAAAGAAAAATTATTATTCCGTTTAAAAAATAATAATAATAATAATAAATTAATATTAAAAAAAATAATAATAAAAAAACCCTCTCCCACCCCTCTCGAGTAATCTCTCATCCCTTTCCCATCATCTCTCCAAAAACCAATTCTTACGCGTGAATCTGGAGTCCCTCAAAATGAAACAGAAAACAAAAATGTCAGATTTGAGAAAACTAAAATGGCCGTATGCACATTTACTGGAGATCTCGCAAGGAGAGATCTCGTCAGTTTCTTAGGGTATATATTAAATCTTTCTCTTTTTTATACCAATTTCATTTTTAGGAAATCACACCAACGATATTTTAGATCTTGTGAATTGTTGCAATTATTTAGGTGGTGAATAATTCTATATGAATTATAGTAAAAGAATAAACAAATAAATAGATTAAATTAAAAACCAAGAATATAATTGTTAACTGATAAAAGAGAATATAATTGTCAACGATAAAAGAAAGATAAAGGAAATACAGAAGACTAACATAATAAAAGGAAAAAAAATGAAACACAGAATCGCAGAGAAAGATAGAAATACACAAACAAGGCTAACATAATCAAGGAAAGAAAAATGAAAATACATAATCACATAATGCTACTAAAAAGGGAAACAGAGATATTGAGGGAAGACAGTGAATATAATTATAAAAAGAAGTATTAAACACTAATAGAAAATAGAATACCTAGAGTGAATATAATTATATATAAAAAAAAGTATTAAACACTAATAGAAAATAGAATACCTAGAAAATATTGAAGGGTATTAAATGGTTTGTATGAAAATAATACTATAATAAACGTATATAAATATTTCAAGACTATTCAATATAAATGAGAGATAATTTTATAGAAGTTCAGACTTGAAACTTATGTCATTGGCTCATATAGGTTGACTTGGATACAAAGGACAAAAATCGAACTTTCATCAAGGATATATTCGTGACAACGACTTAAGCTAACCAGGTAAGTGGCCTTACTATCGGCATGATTATATTTGATGTTGACACGTGTTTGTGGTTCTGCACGTGTCATATGTTCTGATATGTGTGAATTATCTGTGAATTGGTATGCTTATATTATGTTTATGTTATGTTATAATATGTGAATTGTATGATAATAATTGTGGTACGATGTGTTCAAGGATATGTTTGAGATAGGATACGAGAAGGATGCACAAAACGAAATGTAACGATAGGAGTAAGATACGTTCATGAAACGTTAAGGTTAGGTTACATACCATAGTGCTATGGATAGGAGAGATTGATGAAAGAATATGGTTAGGATATGGGTAAAAAGGGATAGGTTTGTGATAGACTGATAGAACGATAGCGTTAGGATACGTTCCTGTGATGACATGACTAAGGTATGTTCACGTAACGATATGACTGTGATAGGTATAAGAACGTTAAGACTATGATAAGTTAGGGAATGATTTGACCACGAAGTGTTTACAATATGACATGTTTATGATACGATATATTGTGATGTGATATGTTATGTTTAAATTGTTTTATGTGACCATTGAGGTAATTGTTGTATGAATTGCACGTTATGAAATGACATGTTAAAAGCATGGAGCGTTTTGTTATGCTTTCTAAATTGTATGTATATAGTATGTTATGAATGACATGATATCACGATAAATGAAATGAAATGTAACCCCGATATGAATGATGAACGATATGTGAAATGATATGAGAAAGGATATGATACGAATGAAAGATGATAGCGGGGTTATATTCATTAATGATAAAAGTAGAAATATTGGGGACCTCATGCATTATGTGTGTTCATGCATTTGGGGGATACCTCTATTCCATCACGAGGGTACGGACGCGTACATCCAATGGCAGGACAACGATCGTTATGCTTTGCATAGCGCTTCCGTGACGGTTACTAGTTCTAACGGGTTCCAGCATAAAGGGCTCCCAGAGTATGCCCACCGGATAAGGAAAGTGGCCCAGCGGTGTCGAACTAACTGGTGAGCCCATACTCGCACGTATGGGCTGTGTATAGAGTATATGGTACACGTCCAAAGTTTACCCGTTAGGACAGCACCGTAGGAAAAACGAAACGAAACGAAAGATAGGTCCCATCATTTCATTGCATGTGATTGTTGCATTTAACCCCAATAGTGGGGTCACTTACTGAGTATTTCTTTAAATACTCAAGCCATGTGCTACTACATTTTTCAGGTTAAGGCAAGGCATTCTTGTACGGCTGACGACGGCATCGCAACTCGAGACCATGTCACATGCATAGGATACTAGTATTTATTTTCTTAGACTTAGGCTAGAATAGGATGTTTTTAACTTAAATGTTTATTTATTTTATTTACTCTTTTGTTGTGCCGTTTTAAAGATGTTTTTGAAAAACGTAAGTCCATGGATGTGTTTTCAAGATAAAGGTTATGTTTTATGGAATTTAAATGAAGTCTTCTGCATGCAATGTTTATGATATGTATACAGTAGCGACTTTAAATTAAGTAAAAAAATTCGGGTCGTTACACCTTTTCTGACGAGACTTCATTTGGAGCTTCTCGAGAACAACCCATTTGAGACACCTCCTCATTTCTCCCGTTCTCAGTCACGCTCGACTCAGACGTCATAGCTTCTTTCAGTTTACTCAATTCCCTTCGCAAGTCCACGACGACATTTTTCACTTCCACTTTTGCTTCCTCCATTTCGGCTTTATCACGAGTGATTATCTCAATTTCGTGTCGTAAATTCACTGCCTCCTGTTGGACTCGATTCAGGTTCACGTCGAGTGAATCTCTCCGTTGAGTTAGCATCTCTATATCTTTCTCCTCCTTCACTAGCTCGTCCACTAGAGCATCAATCTCCATTAACAAGTCATTTTCTTTCTCCACACCTTCTTCAACTTTCTTCACAAGTTCATAGATTACCTGCCCATTCTCTTCCTTCTCCTGTTTGAGATAGAGAGAACTCTCACTCAGCCTAGCCACTTTCTTCTCTAACCTTTCAACCTTCATTTCTAACTCTTTCTTTTCTTCTTCCATTTTCTCTTCCATTCTCATCCTCTTTCTTCTTTCTTCCTTAAATTGCCTTTCCCGCCATTGGAGCTCTCTCTCTTCGAGCTTGGGCTCTCTGTTATCCGGTTGTTCATCCTTCTTCGATTTTTTCGTCTCCGCTATCAGGATTTCGCCAAATCCGCTGCGTATCACCTCATTTCCAACAGTTTCCACCGCCTCACGACTATCGCCATCGTCTTTCACGCCGCCGTGTTCTTTATTTTCAGCTCTTCATTTTGGGCCATCAAGAGAATGTCTCCGTTTGTTGCGTCATCCAAGGCTAGGTTGATCGTTTCTTCCACCTTTTCCTCGGCTCGACAATCTCTTGCAAAATGACCCATTCTGCCACAATTGTAACATTTGTCGGAGTTACAATTATTCGCATAGTAGCCATATTTTTTACATTTATAACACTGGATGTTGGAATTATATCCTTGACCGCGTCCTTGATTGCGTCCTCTTCCACGTCAATTTTCTTGGCTCGACTGTCTCTTCTCCTTATAATTTTTCTGTCTTGACCACCTCGACCATTCCCGCGACTTCCTCGACCTCTACCTTGAATATTTTGAGAGTAGAGTACCTTTTCATTTTTTATTGATGCTTTGGTTTGAAGTGCTTGATCGAGTGTCTCCTCCTTCTTCTTCTTACGTTGCTCGTGTGCCTCGAGAGAACCGGCAAGCTCATCGACTGTGAACGTCGCTAGGTCCTTTGACTCTTCTATCGCACATACAACATTCTCGAAGTTGTCAGTTAACGACCTCAAGATCTTCTCCACAACCCATGTCTCGGGTAACATTTTTCCATTTCGATTTAGTTGGTTTACAACAGTCTGTACGTGCGTAATGTAGTCAGATACATTTTCTGACTCCTTCATCAGATGCTCTCCAACTCGCCACGTGGAGTTTGGAGATGCACTTGCTTGACTCGGCCGGTTCCTTTGAACACCTTTTCTAAAGTTTCCCACGCTTCTTTTGAAGTAGTTGCCCTTGTAATCTTCTCAAAGACTGACTCGTCAACAGCTCGGAACAGCATGTATAATGCCGCCTTATCCTTTGATCGCAATTCTTTTAGCGCCTTGTTTTGTGCTGCCGTATAATCCGTGGTATCCTTTGGTTCTTCGAAACCTTCTTCGACCACCTCCCATGCGTCTTGAGAATCGAGAATAGCTTTCATTTGAATGCTCCAATTCTCGTAGTTCTTCTTTGTTAATCACGGTAGCGGCATTTGACCCATCACATTCGCCATCGGCTCTGATACCAATTTGTTGAAAATAAAACTCGCTTTGATACCAATTTGTTAAACTAACACTCACAGTTCTGTGAAGTGATCTCTCGCACTCACTAACAATCGAACGCTTCGATACCGCTTGCAAAAGTACTACTCGCATACTTGTGAAGGAGATGTCGAGACAAGGAGACAAGGAATACTGAAAAATATTTTTCTATTGCACTATACTTCTTATTTTCCTTTTTCTCTTGCTCTTTAGAATGGAAAACAACTTATTTATAAGCTTTCTAAAACTAAATATGGCCATCCCACTAATTTACTGACCCATAAAACCCACTATTTCCTAAAATAAATCTTGGCCTTTCATTTTTTAACACTTTCGCCTTTTCGTTTACCACTGAATTTTAAAACCCACTAAAATGGACTAAAATAAAACTAACGTTCATCATTTAAGTTTATTCCAACAAATTGGCGTGGAAGAGGACACAATCAAGGATGCAGTCAAGGATATTATTCCAACATTTAGTGCTATAAATGTAAAAAATATGGTCACTATGTGAATGATTGTAACTCCAATAAATGTTACAATTGTGGCAGAGTGGGGCATTTTGCAAGAGATTGTCAAGCCGAGAAAAAGGTAGAAGAAACTATCAACCTAGTTTTGGATGACGCAACAAACGAAGGCATTCTCTTGATGGCCCAAAATGAAGAGTTGAAAGCAAAAGAACACGGCGGTGCGAAAGACGATGGCGGTAGTCATGAGGCGGTAGTCGTGAGGCGGTGGAAGTTGTTGGAATTGAGGTGATACGCGCGGATTTGGCGAAATCGCGATATCGCAGATGAGAAAATCGAACAAGGATGAACAACCAAATAACAGAGAGCTTGAGCTCGAAGAGAGAGAGCTCCAATGGCGGGAAAGAGAATTTAAGGAAGAAAGAAGAAAGAGGATGAGAATGGAAGAGAAAATGGAAGAAGAAAAGAAAGATTTAAAAATGGAGATTGAAAGGTTAGAGAAGGAAGTGGTTGAGCTGAGTGAGAGTTCTTTCTATCTCAAACAAGAGAAGGAAGAGAATGGGAAGGTAATCTCTAAGCTCGTGAAGAAAATTGAAGAAGGTGTGGAGAAAGAGAATGACTTGTTAATGGAGATTAATGGTCTAGTGGAAGAGCTAGTGAGGGAGGAGAAAGATATAGAGATGCTAACTCAACAGAGAGACTCACTCGACGTGAATCTGAATCGGGTCTAACAGGAGACAGAGAATTTACGACACACGATTGAGATAATCACTCGTGATAAAACCGAAATGGAGGAGGCAAAAAAGGAAGTGGAAAATGTCGTTGTGGACTTGCGAAGGAAATTGAGTAAACTGAAAGAAGCTATGACGTCTGAGTCGAGCGTGGCTGAGAACGGGAGAAATGAAGAGTGGGTGTCTCAAATGGGCTGTTCTCGAGAAGCTCCAAATGAAGCTTCGTCAGAAAAGGACAAGCTTAGTTTGCTCGAGGACAAGGAGAGAAAATTGAAGAAACCACAACTGAGCTCGAGAAAATGAAAACGGCGCAGGTGAAATCGTTGAATATAGCATTTAAGTTTATGGGGGAGTTTTGTTGGAATAAACTTAAAATGCTAAAGGTTAGTTTTATTGAAAAAAACTTAAAAACGCTAAATGTTAACTTTAGTAAATTTGTTAGGAAAGTTAATTTGAAAAGTCAGGTGAAAGAAAAGGCACATAGCTAAGAATGATGGTAGGGTTATGGACGTTTCTCTCATCCTATTATTAGTGTTAGAAAGGTTATAAATACCTAATCCTTTTATTGTAAAAACAGAGAGCAAAACAGAGAGCAAAACAGATACAGTGCAATAGAAAAGGCTTTTTGATAAAATCAGCATTCTTTGTCTTCTTGTCTCTCCTCTCTCGACACCTCCTTCACAAATACGCGAGCAGTATTTTCACAAAGCGGTATCGGAGTGTTCTATCGTTAGTGTGTTAGAGATTTACTTCACATATTAGTGAGTCTTATTTTAACATCCGCACCCAGATCCTTCGTCCTTCATCCCCTTCTTTCCCTCGCTTCATCTCCTTCTTTCTTTTGCTTCATCCCCTTCTTTCTCTCTTTTTCTTTTCACCTTTCCGCACCAGATCCTTCATCCTTCATCCCCATATTTCTCTCATCCCCTTCTTTCCCTCGCTTCTTCCCCTTCTTTCTCTCGCTTCATCCCCTTCTTTCCCTCTTTTTCTTTTCGCCTCTCCGCACTTAGATCCTTCGTCCTTCATCCCCATATTTCTCTCATCCCCTTCTTTCTCTCGAGATACTCTTCTTTCGTGCAGTGCATCAGTCTCAAGATGGTGTCCCCTTGGTGCTTCAAAATTTTCCCATCAAAGCATTTGATTTGCATTAGATCTCAAGATGGTGGGTGGCATTGGAAGGATACATGCATTCGGTGGCTTGTCTACGAGAAACCCTATTTCCCTCCCTAACTGCAAATCTGACAAAATAGAGCAAGTTCTGTGAGGTAGATGTTGAGTTGTTTTGTGTTAAAAGGTGGAATGAAGTTTTGTGAGTTATTAGGATGATAAATTTGATTGTCCCTATATTCTCGCATGTATTGCTTCTGGCTGGCTGCATTAATATCATTACATGAAAATTAGAACAATTTTCAAACTCAATAGCTTAAGTTGATGACATTATTGTAATTATTGAAGCTCCCATTTCTTCGCCCTACAATGAATTGAAAAACATGCTTTTATGTAATTGTTGAATGTAGTTTGAAGTTCTACCCATATACCCTGAGAATTGTCATTGGGGTGTGAATTGGAAAGAATAAGAAGGTGAATTTGGCTAGCTTGCGTCTCTTGGGTCGGGAGAGTGGCTACTTATATCATAGCCTTGGAATATAGGAAATTGAAGTCAGCCACCTAAATAAGGCTGGACAAATGAGTGGTGCTCATTTATACAAGACAAATTCTTTTGATTAGACTCTCTAGTATAGTGAACTTGTGTATTTCCAGCTTTAGGATTGTCACATGGGTGGTCTTTTGATGTGGAGACATTCAAAGAAAACTGACTAAAATATAATCGGTATTTGCCCAATATATATCCTTTCATCTCTAAGCATTATTTACTATTAACATTTATAGATGTCATTCAAGTAATAGGTAACAAACAGCCTATTAGTACAATGGATTTTGAATTTTTTAAATGTGCCAACATCTACACGGGTGACCAATTTTTGGATGGTGCCTTCAAAGACAAACTTCTGTATCAGTATTATTTACGGTTAACATCTATAGATTCAAGTGATAAGATGGAGAAAGTGGACATATTGTCAACCTTGGCAGAAGTTGCTCTCGAAAGAGGTACACATTTAATTGGACATTTTATTTGCTCTGTTGTGATATACATTCAATTGGTTTGTGTTTCTTTGATATTATTTCACTTTCTTTCTCCCACGAGTAAGAGGGTTATCCTTTAATTTTTGAAGTTAGAGGACATTGAAACTTTCCTAAGCGACTACCAAAAAATCATTATCAATTTTAGAAGTTGAACCTAACAAGCTGAACTGGATCCCTATTTCAGATTATAAAGCTTATATAAGTATGTACATGGAATATAATACATAAATAAAAATCTTTTTTTCAAATATTCTAACGGAGAATTCAAGAAGTTTTGTTTATAAGAGTAGCTTATAAATTCTGGGAGCTTGTTAGTCTATGCTACTCTAGTATACTCAATGGTGAACTATATCTTTAACGGTATGTTTCTGCCTAGCTTGTTAGTTTTGTTTATAATTTTATAGTTTTTATTATTCCTCATTTTCATGTACAATATCATGGGTTCTTGTGTTTGTAGGGCAATGCTACAACAACTATTGCATATGGATCACTTCTTAGAGGTATGAAGTTTTGGACTTTCACCTAGTTTTCGGTTATATGATATTTCCATTTTGTTGCTTTGGTGTTTGATAAAGGAAGAGCTTGAAAGCGCATGGAAAAGAAAGGAACCAAAAAAAAAAACTTCAATATATGTCCGACCTTCCAATACTATTCTAACTAATATGTCTTTTTGCACTTCTCTTTGAATTATTGATTTATGTGCTTCCATAATGTTGCAGGATTTCTTGAAAACTCTAATTGGCAAGTAATAACGAACAATTTATCGATTGACATTGATAAAAGGGTGGAACATAGAAGATATTGATGCCTTCTTGAATACCTTTAAGGTTGGTAGACTTGATTGTATAAAAAATCAAAGATGTCACATATTTTGGATTATGAGTTTTTATTCTATTTATTTTGTATTTGGGTGGGGAGGAACTAATTTGATAATTCAAAAATTGTGGAAGTGTAACGAGTCTAATATTCTTATGTAGATTTAGTTGAATACTTTATTTTGTAATGTGTTATTAGATTATGAAATTTCAATTATGAATAGAAGTCTCTTAATATTTAATGTATTATGAAATATTATTTCATGTGCGATGATTTAGCCAACAGTAAAGTATATTTAAAAAATATCGTTGAGAAAGTTTATACGACAGAAAATGTACTATCAACCTCGTATTAGAGTAATTATAGCATACTATATTATAGTTTTGAAAAAATGCTATTACAAGTGAATGATAGGATAATATTTTAGCTATATTTAGATATTATAGCTTTAATAAAAATGTTATAAAAAGTTTTCATAGCATAAGTTATATTTGCATACTCTATTATAGCATTTATTATAGCTATACAAAAACACTATAAAAAGTTCCAAACTTTTAATAACATGGGCTGTCACGACGTACAAAAAATGCTATAAAAGTCTACGATAGCGTTTTTCGTAAGCTATCATATCCAATATTTGTTGTAGTGATAGATCGGTTGGCACATTAAATCTATTCCAACAGTAGTAAATTGAGAAGGTGTTGTCCAAATCCAGAATGATTGATGCTGAACCTGAAGATTACCCTTTGACAAATCGTGTTAAACTTTTAAAGGGGCAATCTCCTAAGATAGTTGAAGAACGTGAGAACATTGCATAGTTCCAAATGTTTTTGCAGTTGGGAATTTGATGTATGTTATGGTCTGTACTAGACTTGATATAACACATGTAGTGGGAGTTGTTAGCAAGTGTATGACAAACCTAGAGAAATAACATTAGAAAAGTGTGAAGTAGCTTCTGAAATATTTGAGAGGTACCTCTAGTACTTCACTAAGTAGTTATGCAAGGTTTTGTGGATGCTAATCTTAGTGGAGATGTAGACTATAGCAAAAACACATTTGCATATATCTACATTACAGATGGAATAGTGAGTTGAATGTTCAAGTTTCAGAATCGTGTTGCTCTTTTATCTACTGAGGCTGAGTACGTGACAATAACTGAAGCTGGAAAAGACATGATATGGATGATGGAGTATCTAGAAGAATTAGGCAAGAAGCAGTGCGAGAAGATTATTTATATAGATATTCAGAGTGTCATACAATTGGTGAAAAACCCGATCTATCATTCAAAGAACATTTTACTTGTAGGTTAGTAGAAGAAGGTGATATGTGTTTGGAGAAGATCGAAGGTGCAAAGACTCTAGCAGACATGTTGACAAAATGTGTTGATGTTGGAAATTTAAGGTTGTTCAAGGACTTAGTTCGTTTGGTGCCGTGAAAATATAATGTGTTGATGTTGGAAATTTAAGGTTGTTCAAGGACTTAGTTCGTTTGGTGCCGTGAAAATATAAGTGTTGATGTTGGAAATTTAAGGTTGTTCAAGGACTTAGTTCGTTTGGTGCCGTGAAAATATAATGTGTTGATGTTGGAAATTTAAGGTTGTTCAAGGACTTAGTTCGTTTGGTGCCGTGAAAATATAATGTGTTGATGTTGGAAATTTAAGGTTGTTCAAGGACTTAGTTCGTTTGGTGCCGTGAAAATATATATATTGAATTTGGGAATGAAAGTGAAAAAATATATTATTGAATTTGGGAATGAAATTGTTAGTTGATTAAATCAGTCTCATAGAATTGTTAGGTTAGAGAGCCTACGGCTTATTTATAGCTTACTAAATTACTATATTTTCATCTCATCTATGGTAAATAGCTATATATAACAAATAACTATGTATAGTAAATAATTATATATGGTAGTTGATTATGATGACTATTCGTAATAAAGCTATATAGGGATGCTTTGAAGATATACTTTAGACATTTAGACATTATTTGAAGTCATTGATATCAATCTTTAGTCAATATTTCTACTTGTATTTTCTCTTTCACAATGTGTGAGGTGAGTTGTTATGCGGTCCTAACCGTTACCAACTCTTGAAACAAGAGATTTGAACTTTTGACGTTTTAGAAGTTAATTTGATAATGTGTTGTTCATCGAGAATTTTTTACCAATTCCAAATCACAGCGTTATTTATTATTTCTAAATTAATGAAAAACTATTGACAAGTGTTCTAAATGATAGCTATAGACAAAAAAAACTTGCAAATCCTCAATAATGTCATGTTTCTTTGTTAAATTGGATCGAATATCAAATAAAACCAAAAAGCTCGTTGTAGAATAATTAGGCCCCGATCTAAAACATACTCAAATCCAAATGATTGAGCCCAAAAATCATAAAAAATCATGGGAAATCTATAATTAATCAGAGAATTTAGAAAACATAGAATTTAGAGATGATTAAAAACTCTCCCAAGACGTTTTAAACAAAGTTTAGAAGATTTGAAGGCTCTAAAAATAAAAATAAAAAATAAAAAAGTAACATTTTTGAAGAACTAAAAGCTTCCCAACTCTAATACACTCTTCGACAAGTGTTCGAAGAGTGTATTAGAGTTGGGAAGCTTTTAGTTCTTCAAAAATAAAAAATAAGGTGCACCTTCACCTTCTTTTTGGTGACTCAATCGTAAGAATTTCATGGTTAAGCGTGCTTTCCTTGGTGACCAAATGAGAAATCCTTGAAGTCAGAACCACGAATCTAAAGACTTAGGACTTTTCTCTAGAGTTTCAGCCAAACCAAGTAAGCTGGTCCCATAAATACACAACCAAGACCGTAAACTTAATATGACACTCATACAGCTACGTACCACCCTACATAAACTTTCTTTATGCCCTAAGTCACTCTAGATCTCCCATTACGCAGAATATCATGATCACATGTTGTTTCTCATCTAGGTGGGATGCCTCCTTTCGTGGGATGCAGACACATGCTATGTAGCAAGGGAAGCGGAGAAATGCTAGAGCCACTATTTCACATTTCAAAATCTTAGTCCAAATCCTAAACATAGGTATTTTCAAGTTCATGTTTACCGAGCATGTGACCTAGTGGTCTTCTAGGTAAGTGTTTTAGGACCAAGATTAGTGCAACGTATCGGGTGTAGAGATGAAGTGGAAAGCCCACTCGGATCCACTTTTCTTAAACCCATCCTAGGGTGAGGGACCACAGAGGTGCATAAGTTAGGGCTAGGCAATAGACTAACCAAGTATTCAGAAATAAGAACTAATAAACTCAAAACTTAAAACCTTACCATGGACACGATTCAGAGCCTACAAGTAAGCACATACCCTAATTTCTAAAAAAAAAAAAAAAAAAAAAAAAAAAAAAAATTTGTTGAATGCTCAACATTATTGTTACTATTTTAACGATTTTTCTTAATCTATGATAAAGTAAAATAAAAAATACAATTAGAAAATTGAAAGAAAAAAAAAAGGTGGCGTAAAATATTGACATATATTCCCAAGTTTATTGGTCAACTAAAATCTGATTTCTTTTTGTAGAAATTAATTAGGCGGCGGCGAGGACTTGGTCTTTGAACTAGTGAGTGACAAGTTCGAAGAAATTTCGAGGAAAAGAAAATGGACGAAAAATAAAATTCAACAGCGCGTATGTACAAGACTACGATTCCCAATCAAGATAATTGTTTATAAGCGACTATTGACCACTCCCCCCATTTTGATTAGGTTTCCTTTTCTTTCTTTTTCCCCATGTTGTTCGCCGAGATCCCCTCCTGCTCGATCTTCTTCTTCTTCACGATTTTTTTATAGTCTCTTGCGGCGGCTGACTTCCGATCCTCCAGATCATTCTCTTTCTTTGGATTTCATTGGATTTCATCTGGGTTTCCTTGGATCTTCTCGATTCTTCTCTCAATTTGAGGTACCTTGTTCATTTTGATTTGAAGTCCACTGCTCTTTTTACTTCTAAGATGAGGATTTTTGTGTCTTAATAATCCTTCTGCTTGACTGAAAATTTGTGACGGGATTTCGGAATTGTTTGTTCTTTTAGATCTTGAACTTTGATTGCTCGATTCTAGTTCTGTTTTTGAGTTTCGAGCTTATTCTTGTGTTTAGCTGAAACATAGAGTAGTGGAATTGAGAAATTTGTTGTGGTCAATTATTGTCTGGAAATGATGGGAGGACAATCTAGCAAGAACAGATCAGGTGGCGGTGTTGCTTCAGCTCCTTCCGTTCTCATCAATGTTGATTCTCATTATACAGCTGCCCTTAGTTCATATGAATCCGAGTGTCAAAATAATCCAGATTTACAATCCTTCGATGTTAAAGTGCACGAACGGACGAACCGGGCTCTCAATTCGCTAGCCACTGGAATTGGCCCGGGTTCTCTGTCGTTGGATGTGCTCATGGAGATCCCTGAATTTCTACTGGAAATGAATGAAGATGCAGTCAAGTTGATCCTTGCAAGTAAAGAGGATGTATGGAGCAACAAGGAGTTGTTTGAGCTTGTGGATGCATTCTTTGATAACAGTCTCGAAACATTGCGTTTCTGTGCGGCGTTGGAGAATTGTCTACGACACACTCGGGATAGCGAACTCATCATTAAAGTTGCTATCAATCAGTTTGAAAGTGGTGAGAATGGAGATGATGAGAGATATGTAAAGACAATTGAAGGGTTGAAGAAGTTTCAGGAGGTTGGGAATCCCTTTGCTCAGGAATTTGTTCAGCTGTTTATGCCATTATACAAACAGCATTTGTCCATGTTCAAGAAGTTGCAACATCAGAAGAAGAAGCTTGATAAGAAATATCGCACCATGAAAACATGGAAGAAACTTACAAATGTCATTCTGGTTACTCTATTTGCATCCGTTCTCGTTTTCTCTGTTGTAGCGGCTGCAATGTCTGCACCTCCCGTAGTGATTGCGTTAACTGCTGCACTGGTTGTTCCGATGGGCCCGGTCGGGAAATGGTGTAACACGCTCTGGAATCGGTACTTGAACCACATCAAAGCAGAGAAGCAAGTTATCAACTCTGTGCAAGGTCACACTTACATAGTTCTAAAGGACTTTGAGAACATTCGATTGCTTGTGCAAAAGTTATCGATTCAGTTAGGTTCGTTGTTGCAGAATACCGATCTCGGCATCAGGGAACAGGGTGCTATGCAACTTATAATAGATGAGATCAAGAAAAACCTTCAAGGGTTTGATGAGACCATAGAGAAGTTGAGTGTACATGCTTCTAAATGCAGCACAGATGTAACAAAAGCAAGAACAGTAATTATTCAGAAGATAGCAACGCATCATAACAGCTGATAACACGGTCGGATTTCGTTTCCGAGTCTCATCAGATGCTCGCATGCTACTCGATCAGCATATAAGAATATGGTAGGAAGAGTGAGATGGGCCATAAATGAATGATATACTACTCATCTTAGACCTGAAAGATCAAGTCTCGTCGAAGTGAGCTCACTCGTTTGATCGAATATTTATTTAGGTACGCTTTGAACATGTTGTGATTCAGAAAGATTAGTTACTTATTTATGTCCTTTCTATATGGATGTTGGTTGCTGCATGTAACTGTGACCAAGGCACCAAGAATTGTGGGAATGTATAATAACTTGATCTCTTTGTTCTTCCGTATTCAGAAATATTCGAGTAATTATGTTACTGTCGACTGCTTTCGAGATTATGATTATACTCTGCTGCCTAATTTCACTCGATGTTTTGAGAACTTTGATTGGAACGATACAGAGATCCTGACGGTTGGCTACATCGAATCGGGCAATATTTAGAAGGAGATGCTCTCTCGTGGCATCGATGGGTTCGGGACGGCAAACACTAATTCAAGTCATTGGTCTTCAACTTTTAGGATTTTTGAATAGTCTTCGGTCTAGCTTTTGAAGTCTCCAAATCTTTGAGGGATCTACCAATTAAAAGATAGTTCTAAAGATAAGGAATGGTCCACTTTTGATTGCGACACCTGGGTTAGGAAGGTCCAAATTTTCTAACTTCCTCCATCTCTGCAATGGTAAGCATTGTCTAGCACATTCGATTTTCGTTTGACTGTTTTTTTATTCGATTTTGATGTGAAACCTAATATGACTTGAATCAAGGTTAGTCCGTGAAATTTTTTTTAACTTTGGAACATCAAACGAACGGAAATAGGAGCGATCAAGGCACACACAACTAAGTTGCCATTTGGAATTTTTACGAGCAATACTTGTAGAGATTGCTAATATATGCCAGCATGCGAGCATGAGTTGTCTTGTATAGCCAAAAAAATGCATGTTTAGATTATTGAAATGAGTGGAAATGATAAACATGATACATGTGTTCTTTACAAATGTCTAAAATTCCCCCATTATGAGATTTTGAGATTTTAAAACTTTATTCTGGATTAGGATTAAGATTGAGAACTGTATTTTAGGCGATTATATGATTTATATGTTTGTTTGAACATACGTGAATAAATTGAGATAAGATTTAAGACTGTCACAATCCAATTTTTGAGCTGTCCAGAGCATGGATCGTGACGTAGGTTGACTCGGTGGGGTAAAAATATGGTAAAAATTTTCGCTTTTAGCATAGGAGACTGAAAAATGTTAAGTTTAAATACTTCAAAAGGAACAAAATCCAAAATAAGATTGGGACAAAATTGACATGAAACCGGTAGAGGCTTTGATCGGCTCTCTATGGCATCATCTCCAAATCTGCTCTCGTCCTCGACTACGTCTAGTGATTACCAAAAAAATAAGTAAAAACTAGAGTAAGTACCTTGCTTATAGTCTCTTGATCATGTTCATAGTGATGCTAGGGTACTATACTTTATTCGCGACTAAAGGCATATCATAGTTTCTAGTTTACGGAGCTTGGTCCTAAGTCATGGGTTTTGAGCACATAAGGTTTGATGAGTCTGGTGCTTAGCCCTTAATTATGCACTTATATACTCTATCGTCCTTGGAGAGAGTGTATCCCATTGAGCTGTAACACCCAAGAATTTAAAGGTTTCCAAAAGAGGTAGTTTATGCCAGGTTTGGAAAACAAGAAATAAGAAAAAATTGGAAAAAGAAAATGAGAAAGTGGAATTTTCCAATTTTTACCGAATTTCCCAGATTTTTAACATTTTATCGAGTTGGATTTTCAAGATGCTGAAGAAGAGAAAAATGGTGAGAAAGGGTAGAGAGTTTTTGGGAAAATTCTAGATTTTTCAAGAAAGTAATATTTAAATAATAAAAATGGCAAATTACCAAAATGCCTCTAGAAGAATGGATAATTACAGAAATACCAGTCTGAACAAAATCAGAGCATCTACCGTGCCCTCCTGCACAAAACGCTTCAAAACTTAAATCTCAGTCGTTGGATTTCTTCTAAAATTGGGGAAGATCTAGAACACTCATAGCTCATCACATCCAACGGCTAGAATTCAAAACCAAGGTCGGTAAAGCCCTGGTCGGAGCAGATAATTCTGGCGAATGATCCACAAAATTCAAGGATGAAATTGTGATGATTCTAGACGTTTCAATGACGGTGGATCATTCATCTATAAATTATGAAGTGGGGGCAACTAATAGAAACAAGAAACGAGCTCAATCGAGTGTTAAGAACGTTTAGATTTTGGGTATAGTGCTCGGAATTATTCCAAATTCGGAAGCTACAGTCCATCTTTCTCCTTCAAACTTTCTCCTACACGTTCTAAAGAGGATTACCCAGAGGTTTGGTGAAGGAAGGAAGCTTGGAAAGTGCCCCTATCTTATTCCCCCAACTCTGTATGTCATTGAAGGAACTCCAACGAATACTCAAAATCCAATCCAAGGCTATAGTTATATTCGTCGAAAAAATCACATACCAATCGATTTCTGCACACTTAAGGATCATTTTTGAAGAAGGCCGTGAAGGGAGACGACCTTAGGAACAAGCGTAATCGAAAAAATTCGATATCAGTTAAGTATTGGGGAAGAAATTCAAATTCTTGCTTACGACCCTTAATGCCCAAAATTGATGTTTCCAATAGTTTGAGGGGACTAAATGGAGCATGTATGATGAAGAAGTCAAGGGCTAATACGACCTAGTTCGAGCTGCCCAATAGAAGGAAAAATCACGTTCTGGGTTGAGTTGCAGACCGAGGGAAGGAACTCAAAATTCGCCTCAACCACACCTAGACATCTTCTAAAAATTATCCCTTTAGTTTAAGTAAAGTATAAGGAAGATCTTTGGTGAAGGAGGCGTGACCTGATAGTGCATGCATCGTCGTAACCAATAACAAAACCTCCTGGGTTTACTCCGGCGAAAAAACGAGTTTTTCCCTGACTTTGGACGCTTGTAACTTACACTGTAGTTCACGAGTAGGTGAGATATCTATCCCAAACTCTTTCTCGATAGTTTATCTTTAAGTTTTATGAAGGAATCGAGGGGAGAAACACTCTGGAATGGGTTGGTGGACTCCGTTTTCTGAAGGAGGAGCAACGCCACATAACGTCTTCTTTCCCTGTAGGAGGATGACATGGTCGGTTCAACTGAACGGGCCACATCAACCCTAAAACTGACCTCCTTTAGTTTTTCATCAAATTAAACCCCTTCCTGGCTAGTTCTCAGGAAAAGTCTCAATGGTTTTAGAAACTAGACTCATTAAGGAAGCTACTATAGAAAATTCGAAGGAAAACGAGTGTCGGAAGCTCAAGAAATAGGATCCCGAACACCGGACAAGAGGTAAGTAGCCACCTTGGACTTTTCTCAAGAAATACTTGTAGGAATCGCTTGGATGTATATATAACTCTAAAAAAGTATGAATTAAGGTTACATGAAAAAAAAAATCGAAAGAACCGTGAGTTAAGACCTCGAACCAATCAAATTGCTCGGAATTTAGGTAACACTAAAATAACCCACTAAATGAACCCCACTACTTATGAAATTTTAATGTTGTGCATATTATGACATGTTGAGATCATTTATGAAATTTGGTGGTTATTAGATAAGGTTAAGTAGGAAAACCAAGTAGCAGTAAAAATGACCATAATGCCCCTAAGGAAGACTACCTACGGTTTAAGCCCTAAACGCCCTCCAAATATTATGAAATGTTGCATGAATCCTTATCCCAGGAGGTTGGTAGTGAAGTTTGAGAGTGTCATTGGAAAACATTATGTAGCTAAACCAAGATATGGGAAAAAAAAACGTTCATCACGATCCATACGACTTTACCTCCTAGGACGACTAACGAGGTATTTATGAAACGAGAGATTTTCCACATGTACTCTTGGTCGCTAATAAGATTCTACGTGCACAAGATCTCATTGGGCTATTCCTAAGAAGAACTCTTAAGTTCCAAGCTCGACCCAAGACATTATGCATAAAATCTAGGATCACCAAGAACCCAAGAAAAACACCTAGGTGAATGCAAATAACGTACTTAACAAGTTGCTAGGATCTATGCCCGAAGTAACCATTATCTCCCATCACGAGGCCCCTATTCCTCTTTAGGTGGGATGCCTTGCTATATGTACCATGAGTAGGATGCCATGATGGGCCTAATATTTCCCTCGCCTAAATGAGATGTCATGCGTCACGATTTGCCAGTCGGATGCCATGATTATGTCGACACCACCTATGCACTCAATGGGAGAAAATTAGAGATTACTTGGAAAAAGACTTGATAATCCCCTAAAGTTTAGTTCCTGAAAACGTAACAAGAAGTCGTATCCTAGCTCAAGGTCACGATTAAGAGCCTACAATAGGCTATTTACTGAGTTTTACTCACTCCATATTTATCATTTTTTTTCAGGTAACTAAGAGCTGGTCGTGGATGGGAGCGGACTTTGGAGTGAGGGCCATGGATCAACCCTGTCTTTAACTTACTATATTTTGTGTTAACCTTTTGTGTCCGCTTTTTATTTTGTGTTTTCGAACTAGCCTATATGTTTACTACTTTATTATATTACTAGTATGTATGTAAAAACTTATGTTTAACTATGTTTTTAAATAAATAAATAAATATAAAAAAATTTGGGTCTTTATATGAGCTATCCACTTCCACTCCATACACAACGCATAACACTAGTTATAGTCCTAAAACATTCCTCTTTGGAGGACCTACTAGGTCACAAGGTTGATAAATAAATGAACCTAACATAAAACCTACGTGCAAGATTTGGATTAGGATTCAAAATCTAAATTGTGCACATAGTTGCCCCAACATTCCCTTGGGTCCTTTGCAACATAATCTGAGTTCTAACATCCTATAATAGCCGGGCATCCTACAAAATAAGATCTACCAAAGTGAAAGAACATATGATCAGGATATACCATGTATAAGACGAGTCTAAGTAACAAGGTGACTTACCAAATAAGATGAGAGTCTAAGTAGAGATGTACCTAGTGTCACCATTGTCTGAAACTTGTAGTCCTTTGGGATTGATTTTTTCATGAAACTTGTAGTAGAAACTGGTTTCACTTAAAATGATACTCTATAATGTGAGCTACAAAGTGAGGAGGATCGCTACCTACCTTGGTTCGTTTTCTAGAATTTTCCTTCTTCCTCACCTCCATTAAAGGGGCTAGAAAGCTCTTCTACTCTTGATGTCTTCAAAAAAAATTAAAAGAACGACTTTCCCCCTGAATCTCGTGGTATAGGCCTTATTGAACAAATTTTGGCCAGTTTCCCAATGTGTTAGTTAAAGCCCTCAAGTCTATGAGTCTCTTTTAACGCTAAAAGTAACGTATTGGATAGAACAATCTAGACCTCTCATGAAAATCTTCCTTTAATTAACATAAAACTATACAAATTTGTTTGAGCCAGCGACATTTAGAGATTTTTTTCCAATTTAGCTAAAAGATTACCTTGCTCAAACTCTCTGCAAGATATCTTGCTTTGCATGATTTCATAACCCAGACTTTGTCGCGGGAGACTCAGGAAAATGTCGAGCTAACTATATCAGTCCTCGTCACGACCCATTCTCCAGACAATTTGAAGAACGGGTTGTGACAGAAAACCTTTAGGAAGTTTCCACATTTGGTTTAGTATTTTTTTAGTTGATAGGACAATATGTCAGTCAAGCCGTTAAGATTCAAAAACTCTCTCTTTTTGTCTTCAAATTTTAAAAAAACAAAGCATGTTATATTAGTATCTTTTGGAAGATTAGCAAACATATTGAAAGAAAAATAGAAAAGAAGAGTAACACAACGCTCTAGAAATGACTACCCGTGACAGTGTCAGAGCTGTGTGTGTTGAATGCTATTTGAAGATAGAAGCGGAGGATCTAAGGGTGGAGGAAAGCCGACACTGAAGACATCATGAAGCAACCAAATTTAGGCTTCTGCTTCTTCTTTATCTTGTTTGCTCTCCAAACCGCTTCTCCCACATTCCCGGAACCCTCCACAATCCCACTGCCTAACCGCTTTGCCTTTTTCTTGTTCGGAGATTCCTATGTCGACGCCGGAAATAACAACTACATCAACACCACCGCTGACTTTCAGGCCAACTTTCCGCCCTACGGCCAAACCTTCTTCCACCTCCCCACCGGCAGGTTTACCGATGGCCGTACTATTCCAGATTTTTTTAGGTAAATTATTTTTTAAATTTTGTGAGCTTATAAACTTGGCTTGCTCAAATAAGTCACTAACTTATCGAGTAATTTTAAAAGAATTGCTAATAGCCTTAGTACAATAAGTTAGAGCAACTATAATAATCGGTAGTAGTTATCAAATTAAAGATCGTTAGTAGCTTATTGAGGAGGAAGTTTAAGAAACTAGTGAGTGTTTTCTCCACGGTAAATACTCATGATGAGATATGAGAGAAAGTTTAGGAAGTTAATGTTTTTTCTCCGGTAAATACACGCATGAGATATGAGATATATGTTTTTTTACAACAATAACAAAAATAATGAAAAAGCTAAGTGTTTAAGATCTCTACCTCAAGATGTTCATTTGCCTATTTTACTTGTTTCGACATAATTTAGATTGAGGGTCACATCCAACAAATTTTATATGAAAATTAGATTTTGTAATGCAATACTCAAACCTTTTATTTTGTTATTATTTTAGGATACATGTTCGAAAAATGAGAATCAAATAAAAATAATATGAAATAATTTATTTGACATATAGTTATAATGTGTTTTGTTGTAGGCGAGTATGCGGGCTTGCCTTTGATTCCACCATATTTAGATCCGTACAACGATTTCTATGACAACGGCGTGAATTTTGCGTCGAGTGGAGCTGGCGTTTTAGCTAAGAGTCACGAGGGATTGGTTCGAATAACTTCATCAAACTTGTGATTGATTTCGTTTTGAATTGAATTGAATTGAATTGAATGCATTCATTAACATCGACATTTCTTACTATTGAATATTTTCAGGTCATAGGACTTCAAACTCAAATGAAGTTTTTCAAAAAGGTGATGAAATCACTAAGAAAGAAGCTGGGGAATGCCTCAGCTCAAACCCTCCTCTCAAACTCTGTTTTTCTCTTCAACTTTGGAGGAAATGATTACCTAAATCCCTTCGACATAAGCTACGACGTATTTAATACCTCAAGCGCTCAAGACAGTTCGTGAATATGGTGGTAGGAAATATAACGATAGCGCTCAAGGTAAGCTTGCACGTCTTGATATGTTAATAAGTAGTGATCTTAAATAGGAAGTATACAAGAACGGAGGAAGGAAATTTGGGTTTATGACGGTGCCTCCATTAGGTCATATGCCAAGTTCGAGAGTAAAAAGGAGTGTCCAATTTTTCGAAGAGGCTTCTTCAATAACAAGGCTACACAATCAACTTCTTCCCGATGCCTTACAGAAACTTGGCATCCAACTGGAAGGATTCAAATATGCTTTTGCAGATACCCACGCTCTACTCCTTCAAAGAATTTTAAATCCTATCAAATACGGTAACTAATTTTTGCTTATCTATTACAAATTTTTTAAAATTTAGACACTAAATAGATACAAATTGGATGAAGATTTTAAGGTAGCGGAGACAGCATGTTGTGGGAGCGGGGCGTTTAGAGGGTTTTATAATTGTGGAAGAAACATGGAAGGTTTACCATTTACACATTGCGACAATCTGGAAGACTATATATTCTTTGATTCCTTTCATCCCACTGAAAAACTGTTCAAGCAGCTCGCGGAAGTTATATGGAGCGGAGATGCTCAAATTGTTGAGCCTTACAACTTCAAACAACTCTTTGAGTATGATTCAATGTTGGCTTCTTATTGAGATTCTTATGATGCCATGTCTTTCTTTTTGATTCATTTAGAGTGTTTAGCCCCAATGTTTGAGATTCAGAAATTGTGCATCTATGTTTAGCATCTCCTACTTATTTTGAGTTGTTCACTGGAAGCTCTTTCTTTTAACTAGTAATATTTATTGTTTGTTTCTATTTCTCTTATCATTGTGTAAGCCAATAAAACTTGATGTTCTTATAAGTTTTCTCGTTTCTCTCATTTTCATAACTTTAGATTTTGGGATCAAAATGAATTGGTTTCTTCAATAAAATTATATACCGAAGATCCATCTACACTCTTAGTATTTTTCTTGAATTTTGAACCCCATCAGACACTAAGTTGTGAGTGTTGAAATTTGGTACGTTACCTCTTTCGTACTGTTTTTGAATGGACTGTGGAGGCTCTGTTTTCGGTTCACGTTTTTCGACTAAGTTTCTTCATAGATCTTGTGGAGAGTCCTACCTAGAAGAATATATCGAAATATTAGGCCTCGATTGGTAAGAGAGGTCTTGAATATGAGGAAGAAGTCAGTAAACTTACCGAACACTTTTGTTTCATTGAGAATCCTTGGTTCTTGGCGGAAGAATGAGACTTTGGTCGCTCCGATCTTCTTTTTCCTTTCAAAAAGGGATTCTTGCGTCTAGATCTTTGTCGAAAATAGACTCTGGTAGTTTCCAAGGTGTTCTCTCCCTATAATGGCTGGAGGGGCAAAATGACCTATTTGCCTCTCTGTTGACTTTGATCGAATTTTTTTTAAAGTGCAAACTCTCCCCTCCTTACAAACTTTCGTCCTCGAAAGTAGGCATCTCTTGGAAGAGGTTAGGATAGACACTCCTCACGTCTTCTTCTCGTTCTTAGGTTGCTTCCTCATTAAGATGGTTACTCCACGAGACTTTTACCAAGGGAATCACCTTGTTGCACAATCGCCTAGTGTCATGAGCTAAAATTCTGATAATTTTTTTCTCATAAGTCAGATCTTCCCAAGAGGAAGCATTTCATATCCTATCACATGGGTTGGGTCTGGCGTGTACTTTTGCAGCATGGATATGTGAAACACATTGTGCATGTCAGTGAGGTTCGGTGGTAGTGCAATTTTGTATGTCACGTGCCCAACTTCTAGAATCTCAAAACAGCCTATAAATTTTGGGCTCAACTTGCCCTTCATCCCAAGCCTCAACAACCCCTCTCATGGATTCTACTTTTAGGTAAACATGATCACCAACTTCGAACTATAGGTCTTCTATACGTGAATGTGTATAGCTCTTCTATCGACTTTGTGTAGTAAGTATCCTCTACTTAATTTTTTGTATCGCTACGTTGGTGACCCAAACCAACTCTAGTCCCAGCAAGTTTTGCATGGCTACCTCTTCCCAAAATACTGGTGTCCGACACCTACACCCATACAGTGCCTCGAATGAAGCCATCTGAATGGTCGCTTGATAATTGATATGAACTAAGAGACATCAATCATACAATATACTTCAACGAAGATGTGAAGAAAATGTTGTTGAAATTATCAAAAACTATTTCAATTCACGCCACATTGAAGAAGAATGAAGTTTCATTGTTATAAATTTTGGGTGGATTACAATTTAGTGTAATTTAGAGTTATTGTATTTCATTAATATATTTTAAGACTTTTTATTTACTTTAGGTTACATTTACATAATGGTTAATTATGACCATAAAGTATGAATGTTACAACTCTTTTAATGCCTTTAATAGTTTCATTTTGAGGTTATATAAAGCCATGTCTGTTGTATTTGTAAGTAGACTTGGAAAATATAGTAAAAGAAGCATTTGTGCTTTTCCTTTAGCTAATGGCTAAGTTTCTTTGCAATTCTATGTAGTTTAGGTTGCATGTAGAATCATTCAAGCTCGACATGATCAATCTTGCTTGTGGAGTGATTCAAATCTCAAACAAGCGTTCTTGTCTTGAGATATTTGATCAACAAGAATCATTTAAGTTAGACATGATCGATCTTACTTGTGGAGTGATTCGAATCTCAAACAATATTCTTGCCTTGAGATATTCGATCAACAAGGTAATCCGGATTTTACTCCCCTTGTAGTGATTTCTTATCTTATCAATAACTGTTATTGTAGGAAGATTCCATCAAAGGTAGGTGTTCATCCTAGCATCAAGAGAAATTCATGACACAGGCTCGCAACATGCCCTCTAAGATCTGATTTAGTCTTTTAGTCTGTCCATCTGTCTGAGGGTGAAATGTTGTGCTAAACCTTAGGTGTGTTCCTAACGCCTTCTGAAGACTCTTCCAAAACTATATGGTGAACCTGGTGTCTCGATCTAACACAATAGAGACTGGCACTTCGTGTAGGGGAACTACTTCTCTGACATATAACTGAACCCATCAATCCACTCGATATGTGGTCTTGCTTGGAATGAAGTGAGTTGTCTTGGTTAGCCTATCTACAACCACCTGGATTACATTAAAACTCTGTTTGGTCTTTGGCAAACTCGAGAAGAAATCTATACATACTGCTTCCCTTCCTGCTGGACGCTGTGTCGGGACCTTCACATGCTGGCAAGTCAAGCATCGGCTTATGAAATCTACTATGTTCTTCTTCATCCCTAGCCACCAATAACATCCTTTCAAATCCTGGTACATCTTCGTACTTCCAGGGTGGAACATATAAGATGTATCATGAGCTTCAATCATAATCTCTTTTAGGATTTTCTCGTCTCGGGTTACATACATGCGCTTTTGCCACAGCAGGCCCCTGTTTGAGGAGATTGAAAACTCCCGCTGGTCTCTCTGTTTCTGTCTAATTCCACACTTTGCTGAGGTGCTCGTCAGTTTTTTGGACGTCAATGATTCATTCTCGTGAGGTGGGTTGCACGATCATCTGTGCTATTAGAGCGGTACCACCTCTGGCTACAACCTCGATTTCAGCCTTCTTCATCCCATCTTTTAACTTCTCTTGCTTGGTGATCATTTCAAAAGTTTGAGCAATCTTCCTGCTCAATGCATCAGCTACAACGTTATCTCTACTTGGATTTTATAGAATCTCAACATCGTAATCCTTTACCAATTCCAACCATTTTTTCTATCTCATATTCAATTCCTTCTGCGTAAACAGGTACTTGAGGCTCTTATGGTCGATGTATACTTGCACTTTCTCTCCATATAGGTAATTTCGCCACGTATTCAGTACAAACACTACCGCTGCTAATTTCAGATCATGAGTAGGGTAATTTCGTTCGTACTCCTTCAATTGTCTTGAAGTATAAGATATCATCCTACCCTCCTGCATAAGCATGCACCCTAGACCTTTACCTGAGACGTCACTGTACACTATGGGGTTGTCTGACCCATATGGTAACTGGTGATGTCAACTACCCTTCCGAACTCTTGGAAACTCTGTTTGCATGTTGGTGTCCATTCGAAGGGCTTTCCCTTCTTGGTTAATTGTATAAGTACAGTAGAGATCTTGGAAAAATCCTATATGAACCTTCTGTAATATCCCGCTAGTCCCTCAAAACTTCATACTTGAGTGACTATGGTCGGTGTTGAGCAATGCTCTGGAGAGTTCTTGGGTAATGCCTTGGAGAAACGCTGAGGAGTTCTCGAGCAACGCCCTGAAGAAACGCATGCACGCCTCACAGACCGCCAAACCATCACCACACTTCACTTAGTTCTCACAGTGTACCTGCAAGAGAGAACACAGAGAAAGGGATCGAGAGAGAGAGAAAAGTTCGATGAACTATTCCGGTGTTGGCTTCTGGCAATTGGGAGAAGCGTCGACGAAAAAAAACGGCAGAAGAAAAATAAAAAAATAAAGGAGAGAGAGAGAGATTTTGCTGAAGACTCGATGCGTTTTTATTTGATTCAGTTGATAGTATTTAAATAACAAACCTATCCTAAAAATGGGAAGAAGTGGAAAGCTAACTTAGAGGCCTCCCACTCGACGTGGACTTCCCACTACTCTGATGGTGTGGGTTGAAAATAGAAAACAGGTTACCTAAAACCTAGGAATGAATTTCTAACCTAGGGATTTACCTAACAATCTCCTCCTAAAGCCCTATGGTATATGTCTACCATATTGTTTGAACTCCGATCTTTGAGCGTAGTTCTTCAAATTTTACCCGCGCCAGGGACTTGGTGAAAATGTCTCCAAGCTGTTCCTCTGTTCGGATGAAATCAATCTTGATGAGCCCTCGATCTGCACATTCTCGGATGTAGTGGAATTTGATTTCTATGTGCTTGCTCCGGTCATGCAAAACTGGATTTTTGATCAGGGAGATCGTAGCTTTGTTGTCCAGGTATAGCATTGGTGGATCGCTTTCTCTTCCGATGAGTTCTTCCATCAGTCGCGCAAGCCAGATCCCTTGTGTTGCCGCCGTCGAAGCGGCGATGTATTCTGCTTCGCAGGAAGACAAAGCAACTATCTTTTGTTTTGTTGATTGCCAGCAGATCGCGCCGCCTGAGAGAAAGTAGATCATCCCGCTAGTGCTCTTACGATCATCAACATCACCGGCCATGTCACTACCACTGTAGCCGACCAGCTCAAGCTTCGTCTTTCCTTTCCCTGCGCTGTATCTCACACTCCAGCCTCTGGTTCCAGCCACATAGCGCAGGATGCGCTTGACAGCTACAAGATGCTCCTCCCGAGGTGCTTCCATGAATCTACTCACATATCCAACTGAGTAAGCAAGGTCAGGGCGTGTATTTACCAGATAGCGCAGGCTCCCGACAATGCTGCGGTAATTGGTGGCGTCGACTGTCGTTGTAGTGTCGGCCTTCCTTAGCTGAAGCCGAGCCTCCATTGGCGTCCTTGTAGGGTTACTCTCCGCAAGCCCAGTTGTGTCCAGCACCTTTTTCGCGTACGCACTTTGGCAGATGGTGATGCCGGCAGTACTCTGTTGCACTTCGATGCCGAGGTAGTAGCTGAGTATGCCGAGATCGCTCATCTTGAAGTTCTTTGACATCTCCCTCTTGAACCTTTCGAGGACTTCCATGTCGCCTCCAGTGATTATGAGGTCGTCGACGTACACTCCCACAATCAGTCGCTGCTCACCGTGGGCGTGCGTGTACATGCCATGCTCAGAGGCACAGCGCTTGAACTTCAGTGACAGTAGGGTACTGTCGAGCTTCGCGTTCCAGGCTCGTGGTGCTTGCCGAAGCCCGTAGAGTGCCTTGTGCAGGCGCAGTACCTTACCCGGGTTGTCGTTGTCCAAAAAGCCAGGTGGTTGTCGGACGTATACGGTCTCCTTCAGCTCTCCATTAAGGAAAGCGGACTTCACGTCCATGTGGTGGACCTCCCAAGAGCAATGTGCCGCGATTGCCAGCAAAAGGCGGACGGATTCTAACCTTGCCACTGGCGCAAACACCTCTTCGAAGTCCACTCCTTGCTTCTGGACGTAGCCCTTCGCTACCAAACGGGCCTTGTGCTTCACAACTTCTCCCTTTTCGTTGCGCTTCAGTTTGAAGACCCATTTGAGCCCTATGGCTCGGTGTCCCGGCGGCATATCCTCTAGACTCCACGTTTGGTTCTCGATGATGGATGTCATCTCCTCCTGCATTGCCTTCAGCCAGCATGGGTTTCTTTCTGCTTCGGCGAAGGTGTCCGGTTCATCTGCGCTGATGGCATGTAGTTCGGCCACCTCTTGTTCGAGTTCGCGAGCCGCCAGTCCAGGTGGTTAACCTCCTCCCACTAGGTCGTCCATCCTTCGGTACCTGGCCACCAGATCATCATCGTGATCGGCATCCAGCGTCGAATCCGCAGTCCGTGGTGTTGCGAACTCCACTGGTTTAGGAGGTGCAGCTGCTGGCGGCGGGGACGGTTCTTGATGTTGGGCTCCTCCTTCTTACGGCTCGGTGACGAGGTACTCCACCGTGAATTGATTTGGGTTGTGATCTGCTACGATCACGTCGTTCCACTGCCAGAAGGTGCTTCCGTCGAAGATGACGTCGCGAGACACGTGAGCTCGCCCCCCCGCAGGATCATAGAGTCTGTATGCCTTGCTCCTGGGTTCGTAGCCGATGAAGACGACTTTCAGCCCCCTGGGATCGAGCTTGGCGAGGTGGGGACGTGCTACCTTCATGTATACAATACAGCCGAACACTCGGAGATGATGTACCGCTGGCTTCTTGTTGAACCAGGCCTCGTGTGGCGTCTTCCCGTCGAGACTTCGCGTTGGCGACCGATTGAGGAGATAGGCGGCCGTCATCACCGCCTCTCCCTAAAATCTCCCGGGCATCCCGGCCGTCATCAGCAATGACCTCGCTGTCCCGACGATGGTCTGATTTTGGCGCTCCACCACTCCGTTCTGTTGGGGGGAGTAGGGCGCCGTTAGTTGTCATTGCATGCCGAGCTCATCACAGTACTTACCGAAGCTCTCTGAGGTGAATTCTCCACCTCGGTCCGTGCGTAGCACTCGCATCTTCTTCCCGCATTCGGCCTCCGCTCGCGCTTGAATGCGCTTAATCGCCTCTACCGCCTCACTTTTTGCTTGCAGCAGGGTCAGCCACATAAAGCGGCTTTTGTCATCAACCAACAGGAGAAAAAGGGTCTTGCCGCCTGGGGTCGCCGGCTTGATGGGCCCGCAGTTATCGCCGTGCACGAGCTCCAATGGTTCACTGGCGCGGTAGGATGCCTGAGACGGAAAGGGAGTGCGTCTCTGTTTGCCGATGAGGCACCCATCGCACAGCTTGTTCACGCCTTTGATTGCCGGCAAACCGTGCACCATCTCCTCCCGGTGTAATTTTTGTAGAGCAGGAAAGTTTAAGTGCCCGTACCTTGCGTGCCACTTCCAAGATAGGCTGAGAGGCTGATGGGTTGCTCTATCTCCAGTCGCTCATCGCAGATTTTGAGTAGCCCGCGCTCGATTCACTTACCATGAAAAGAGCTGGCTCGTCCTCTTCGGATTGAGCCACATGGGCCTTCTCGGCCTTCTTCTTGGTCCTGAGCTTGCTCCAGCAATTCTTGCTCAGGTGGCCTCTCTTCCCACAGTTCGAGCACTTTGATCGACTCCTTCTTTTGATCCCCATCTTTCCCGCGCGTACGCCAGCGAGATTTCCATCTAATTCCCTCCCAGGCCGATCGCGCGGTGCGCTTGGTGGAGAGAGATGCCAGCATCTCTGGAGGCACAGACCGTAATATGGCGGCAAATGCCAGCCAATCCTCCCCGATACTCGATCGTTTCCACTCACATCAACAAGGCCCACTCATTGTAGTTGGACTGTCAACATCGGGTACTACACGGTGGCGGCCCACTCATTGTAGTTGGACTGTCAACATCGGGTACTACACGGTGGCGGCCCACTCATTGTAGTTGGACTGTCAACATCGGGTACTACACGGTGGCAGTTGCCTCCCTGACCACTCGCTCGACGACAACTCGATGTCCTCCATCGTGGCGTCGGCCTCTTTGTGGCGGTGATGGAGATGCCGGCACTCAGCAGCGGCGTGGAGGAGTGAGCGAGCCTGTATGTTGACACTCTAACCACTTGAACTATTCAACTTGATGTTAATAAAGTTGGCTCCTCCAGAATGATATACCACCGATGGAATAAACTTGGCTCTGATACCACTGGTTGGCTTCTGGCAATTGGGAGAAACGTCGACTAAAAAAACGGCAGAAGAAAAATAAAAAAATAAAGGAGAGAGAGAGAGAGATTTTGTTGAAGACTCGATCCATTTTTATTTGATTGAGTTGATAGTATTTAAATAACAAACCTATCCAAAAAATGTGAAGGAGTGGAAAGCTAACTTACAGGCGTCCCACTCAACGTGTACTTCCCACTACTCTGATGGTGTGGGTTGAAAATAGAAAACAGTTTACCTAAAACTTAGGAATGAATTTCTAACCTAGCGATTTACCTAACATCCGGCAAAGACGAAACTGCAGAACGAAGCCTAAAACGGAAGGACCACGACATGAAAGAGATTGGAGACATCTGTACGCACACATAAGGTACGTCTCACGCCTTATCAGCGTCCATATTCGTCGGAAAAACCATATCTGAGTTTGAAATTTTGAGGATCTCATGAGTTGTCATTTTAGGCATCTACAAGCCCAAATACTTCGTTGAAGAGAAGTAGAGAGGTCAACAGAGAGGTAGAGGAAGAAAAGAACGACAAAAGACGTCGGGAACGGTCGCGGGAAGGAGAGAGAAAGGAAGCCAGACAATCGTGAAGTCGGGCGAAGAAGAAAGGATCCATCGGATCCGGATCCGGGTGGGATTCAACCCACAACTCGTGACGCAACCAACCTCGGCCCAAGAGACATTCCAGCTTGGCCCAAACTGATAGCCAGCCCATCCAACCCGCAACGCCTGCACCTGAAACCTGACAGCCCATACAAAAAGCGAACCCAATTACCCGAGGCCTAACCGAACTTTGGCCCAGCCCACACAGCCACCGGCGACCCAGCGTCAACCTGAAGTCGCCTGCATACGTGTCGTCCTCCTATTGTGCCGCGTGGCACACTTGTAATGAGCAGCTCCTTCGGCTTAGATGGGTCGACTCGGCTCCGTGGCTCAGATTCTCGGCTATTCGGCTTAGTACTCTTATTTCAGCCCATTTCCACCATTTCGACCTTCCCGAAGCCGATTTTGACCCTAATTAAGGTAATTAAGGTTAGTATGATACTCTATTTAAGAATTTCAAGTTGAATTTAAGTTAGAATTGTAAAATACTAACGAAAGGAACGGGATCAGCTAATAGAAAACAAACTCCAGCGACATTTGGAGTAACTTTCGAGGAACGGGAGCTAATGTATTTAAATTAGAGAGAACGCCGGCTAAGGTCAACCAAGTAAGTGGCATTACTATAGGATAGACTAGGCAAATTGCTTGATGTATGACTACACGTGCCTAGTGACACCGGCACGTATCCTTTATGCTTTGATTATGATGTATGATGATGTGTGAGTTATATGATGACGTTTGATGATGTCTTATGATGATTATGATGTGTTATGATAGCGATGTATGATGATGACGATGCATGATGATATGATGACGTAATGATGTTATTTCTTTACTATGACGTTATTTTTCATATTAAGTTGAGAAGCAGGTTGTGAATGTTATTCTGCATTATGATGATAACTTGCCTAGGACACAACCCTAGATAACGTTAATGATGATGATAAGATGAAAAGGTAATGCACATGTATTACTTATAGTAATATAAAGATGGAACTAGGGTTGTGTCGTAAAGATGTTTTAAAGATAAGAAACTATAGGGACCTTATGCATTTCTGTATGTACATAAGCATCAAGATACTTTCCCTTTTTATGATGATGAGTACGGACGCGAACGCTACGATGATGATGGTGATCATGCTAAGTGTCATGGTCATGCTTGTCCAAGGCGTGTTGCCCATGGCCGCATGCCCATGACAAGCCAAGCCCTTTATGTCTTTCCATATTCTAGCATTTTACTTTTGTATTTCTAGGGGGATATGACTAGTTGTCAACTTCTCCCTACCCAAGGTTATATACTGTGAGCCGTTGTTGTTACTCTCTTGCTTGCTTATATAACGTTTCTTTCAAAAATCTCTCTTTCTAAAAATCTCTCTCTGCCCTCGTTTTCTAAAACCTTCTTCTTAAACCGAGGCCAGAGGCTCGAGCATACGTCGCTTGGCCGTAGGCGACGCAAGAACAAATTGGCTTAGCTCACTTGTCGTTGGAAAGTGAGTGCCGCACAATCGCAAGTCCGCTGCCACTAAGAGTGCGATTGTGACAAGTGGTATCAGAGCTTTGTTAGCTCCGCGAAATAGAAAAAAGATTGAAAACATGTCGACGACAAAGTCGACACCGAAATCACAAGCCGACCGGCTGACCCTAATAGAGGAGGAAATGCTGTTCCTCAAAGAAGTCCCTGACACCGTACGCTTCCTGGAAGCACGGATGACCGAATTGAGTGAGAAAGTCGTCGAAATCGACGCAATGGGCAACCGCCTGGATGGGTTGCCAATCACAGAACTGATATTTCGAGTGTCCTCGCTCGAAGAAAGAGCTGCTCCTACAAGCAGCTCGAGACCTACCGGTAGCCCTGACAGCTCTGTCGCACACAAGGAGGGACGTGGCGAAGAGTACGAGGTGCTACAAAATACTATGATGAGTTTGTTTAATGGATTAGCAGACGAGTTCAGAACGACGGTCGACACCATCCATGAAAAGATGGCCGACATAAACACCCGAATTGGGGTGACCATGAAACTCGTAGACAGCGTCGCGACGGGACAAACTCATTCAGGATCCAATAAACTGAAGTTCCCAGACCCCAGACCCTTCAAAGGGAATCGGGACGCCAAAGAGTTGGAGAACTTCATCTTTGATGTCGAACAGTACTTCAAAGCCACAACGGCTTGTACCGACGACGTAAAAGTGACTGTGGCCTCAACGTATCTCATCGACGATGCGAAACTTTGGTGGCGTACGAAGGTGCAAGACATCGAGAATGGACTATGCACCATCAACTCGTGGGAAGACCTCAAGAGAGAGTTGAGGGACCAGTTCTTCCCCGAAAATGTAGAGCACATAGCAATGGAAAAACTGATAGCCCTAAAGCAAACTGGAAGCATAAGGGACTATGTCAGATAGTTCTCGACCCTGATGCTGGATATCAGGGGCACGTCAGAGAAAGATAAAGTGTTTTTCTTCATAAATGGGTGACAACCGTGGGCCAAAACAAAGATACACGAGAAAAAGGTTCAGGACCTAGCTACCGCAATCCCCAGTGCCGAGAGACTTCTAGACTTTGGGAATGAATCGAGTTTCCAAAGAAAAACAACGCCGACCCCAAACACTGGGGGTAGGACATATAGACCGCCAGGCCATCGGAGTGAAGGCCCCAATAGGCCAAATGGAAGTAACGACAGACCAAGTGGGTGGATAGATAGATCCCCTCAAAACAACCAAGCGGGAACATCTCGAGGACCCTACCCTCAAAAGAGTTACCCGATGGCACCTTTACAATGCCTGCTGTGTAAAGGCCCCCACAAACTGTCTTACTGCCCTCATCGAGCCTCTCTTAGTGCACTCCAAGTGTCCATCCAAGAGAGCAACGACGCGGGGGTCGAGACTACGTCAGAAAGGAAGGAAGATCAGGACAACCCCCGAATGGGCGCTCTGAAATTCTTGTCAGCCCTCCAACGAAAAGTCGACCCAAAAGACATAATAGAGAAAGGGCTCATGTTTGTAGATGCGACGATTAACTCCCAACCAAGCAGGAGCACCCTAATCGACTCAGGTGCAACCCACAACTTCATCGCTGACCAAGAAGCACAAAGATTGGGACTCACCATAGAAAAGGACCCCGGAAAAATGAAAGCTGTCAATTCCGAGGCTTTGCCTATCGTGGGAGTCTCCAAAAGAGTCCCCTTCAAGTTAGGGGCCTGGACGGGAGAGATGGATCTTGTCGTAGTTCGCATGGACGACTTTGACGTAGTACTTGGGATGGACTTCCTCTTAGAATACAAAGTTATCCCAATGCCACTAGCGAAATGCTTGGTGATCGCCGGCCACAATCCCACAGTAATACCTGCAAGCATTAAGCAACCAGGTAGTCTCAGAATGATCTCGGCCATGCAATTGAAGAGGGGACTCGCACGAGAGAAACCTACATTTATGGCTATACCCCTGACTGAAGAAACGACCACTGAGGAAGCTATTCCAAACGAAATCAAGGATGTACTGGACAGTTATGCCGACATAATGCCAGAGAGCTTACCGCAGACGTTACCACCCCGTCGAGGCATTGATCACGAAATTGAACTCCTCCCCGGGGTTAAACCCCCAGCGAAAAATGCGTATCGGATGGCTCCCCCCGAACTAGCCGAGTTGAGGAAACAACTAGATGAGTTGTTAGCGGCAGGATTCGTCCGCCCGGCAAAGGCACCTTACAGAGCCCCCGTACTATTTCAGAAGAAGAAGGATGGGTCGTTGCGTCTGTGCATAGACTATAGAGCCTTAAACAAGGTGACAGTACGCAATAAATACCCCCTGCCGATAATATCCGACTTGTTTGACCAACTTCACGGAGCCAAATACTTCACGAAGTTGGACTTACGATCAGGATACTACCAAGTACGTATCGCCGAAGGAGATGAGCCCAAGACGACGTGCGTAACAAGATACGGGGCCTTTGAGTTCCTGGTAATGCCCTTTGGCTTGACAAACGCCCCAGCTACGTTTTGCACATTGATGAACCAGGTTTTCCACAAATACTTGGACCAGTTCGTCGTAGTATACCTCGACGACATAGTTATATACAGCACAACCCTGGAGGAACACAAGGTGCACTTGAAGCTGGTGTTCGATAAGCTGCGGCAGAACCAGTTGTATGTCAAGAAAGAAAAGTGTGCCTTCGCACAAACATGCATCAACTTCCTCGGACATGTCATCAGCTGTGGCCAGATTGGTATGGATAGCGATAAGATAAAAGCTATCCAAGAGTGGAAAGTACCCACTTCCGTGTCCGATGTGCGATCCTTTCTAGGATTGGCAAACTACTACAGGCGGTTCGTCGAAGGGTTTTCACGACGAGCTGCCCCATTAACAGAACTCCTAAAGAAAGACCACCCTTGGTCGTGGTCAAGTGAATGTAAAATGGCCTTTGAAGACCTGAACGCAACCATGACGAGGGGCCCTGTCCTCAGATTAGTGGATGTCACTAAGCCATTTGAAATTGAGACGGATGCTTCCGACTTTGCCCTAGGCGGGGTCTTTATTCAAGAGGGCCACCCCATCGCCTACGAAAGTCGAAAGCTCAACGATGCAGAAAGGAGATACACTGTCTCCGAAAAAGAAATGCTAGCAGTGGTCCATTGCCTACGGGTCTGGAGACAGTATCTCTTGGGATCACAATTCGTAGTGAAGACGGATAACAGCGCCATCTGCCACTTCTTCGATCAACCAAAATTGACGGCAAAACAAGCCAAGTGGCAGGAGTCGTTGGCTGAATTCGACTTCAAATTTGAACACAAAGCAGGGAAGTGTAACCAAGCAGCCGACGCGCTGAGTCGGAAGGGCGAACATGCGGCCCTGTGCATGTTAGCCCACATTCATTCCAGTAAGGTCGATGGATCGATGCGCGACATCATCAAAGAACACCTGCATAAAGACCCATCGGCTAAGGCTGTCGTCGAACTAGCCAAAGCTGGGAAGACACGACAGTTTTGGATTGAGGGAGACCTTCTGATGACAAAGGGGAATAGGTTATACGTTCCAAGAACTAGAGAACTGAGAAAGAAGCTCATTCAGGAATGTCACGACACTTTATGGGCCGGACACCCTGGGTGGCAACGAACATACGCCTTGATAAAAAAGGGGTACTTCTGGCCAAATATGCGAGACGACATCATGCAATACACCAAGACGTGCCTCATCTGTCAACAGGACAAAGTTGAGAAAGTAAAAGTCTCGGGACTCCTGAAACCTCTACCCGTGCCAACCAGACCTTGGGAAAGTGTGTCTTTGGACTTCATAACACACCTCCCAAAAGTCGGGGAATACGACGCCATCTTGGTTATCATAGACCGATTCTCAAAATATGCGACGTTCGTTCCCACCCCCAAATTATGCTCGGCCGAACTAACAGCCCAACTATTTTTCAAACACATTGTGAAGTTATTGGGGCATTCCGTCGAGCATCATCAGCGATAGAGATGGTAGATTCATCGGCACATTCTGGACCGAGTTGTTCGCCTTCTTGGGAACGACTTTAAACATCTCCTCAAGCTATCACCCTCAAACCGATGGACAAACAGAACGGTTCAATTGCTTGCTCGAAGAATACTTACGTCACTTTGTCGACGCACGTCAAAAGAACTGGATACAATTACTGGATGTCGCCCAATTCTGCTTCAACTATCAAACGAGTTCGTCTACGGGGAAGAGCCCCTTCGAAATTGTAAGTGGACGACAACCGGCGTTACCCCACATTATTGATCATCCTTACGCAGGAAAGAACCCCCAAGCTCAAAACTTCACCAACGAATGGAAGCAGACGACAGATATTGCCCGGGCATATCTAGAGAAAGCTTCTAGACATATGAAAAAGTGGGCAGACAGGAAGCGTCGCCCACTTCAATTCCGAGCAGGAGACCAAGTCCTCATCAAGTTGAGACCAGAACAAATCAGGTTCCGCAGCCGCAAGGACCAAAGACTAGTTCGAAAATATGAGGGCCCGATTGAAGTCCTTAAAAAGATCGGGGCTACTTCCTACAGAGTTGCGCTACCCACATGGATGAAAATCCACCCAGTAATTCATGTGAGCAACTTGAAACCCTATCACCCTGACCCGGACGACGACAAGCGAAACGTAATTACTAGACCGAGCATCGATCTGAAACAAAGAGAAACCAAAGAGATCGAGGAGATCCTAACCGACAGGGTTAGGAAAATAGGAAGACCAGTAAGAACGATTCGTGAATTCCTTGTCAAATGGAAAAACCTTCCTACAGAAGAAACCAGCTGGGAGCGCGCCGAAGATCTAAACTCCGCCGCCACCCACATTGCCAGGTATGAAAATAGCCGGTTGACAGAGACGTCAACCAATTAGGTGGGGGAGGATGTCATGGTCATGCTTGTCCAAGGCGTGTTGCCCATGGCCGCATGCCCATGACAAGCCAAGCCCTTTATGTCTTTCCATATTCTAGCATTTTACTTTTGTATTTATAGGGGGATATGACTAGTTGTCAACTTCTCCCTACCCAAGGTTATATACTGTGAGCCGTTGTTGTTACTCTCTTGCTTGCTTATATAACGTCTCTTTCAAAAATCTCTCTTTCTAAAAATCTCTCTCTGCCCTCGTTTTCTAAAACCTTCTTCTTAAACCGAGGCCAGAGGCTCGAGCATACGTCGCTTGGCCGTAGGCGACGCAAGAACAAATTGGCTTAGCTCACTTGTCGTTGGAAAGTGAGTGCCGCACAATCGCAAGTCCGCTGCCACTAAGAGTGCGATTGTGACACTGAGCATGACACTTAGGGGTCTACTGACCTCCAGACGTCGCTACGGACAGCTAGCTCGACTATGATGCGTCCAGGGGGTGTGAACCGCCTGGAGATTCACGCTCGCACGTGGGGATAGTGTGAAGGAAAGTACTGCACATCTAATTTAGTCCGGATTGGAGGTCACCCCAAGAATGTTTTTAATAATAGGTCCCTATAACATTAATGCATGTGTTAGCATTATCACTGCCCCTATCGTGGGGTCACTTGCTGATTATTCTTTGAAATACTCAGGCCGTGTGCTACATCATTCTTGGGGTTTTTTTAATTTATTTTAATTTATTTAACACATCTATTAATTTGTTTTAGGTTTTTTTTTTTAAAAAAAAAGAGAATACAAATAGAGGATGAGATAACAAGTTTTGGCTCATTTCTTCCTTCGCCCCTTACTCTGTTGTTGCTTAAATATTCGATATTTTAGGTCCTCCAACTCAAAATTAATTCTCCTTCATTTACCTTCCTTCTGCTGCATAAGATTTGCAGATCTTCAGGTATGAATGTGTTTGTATGTGCCGACGGCTGTTCTTCCCTAAAACACTTCATATAACACTACGAATTGTGTATATCAATTGCGACTTGAAGAAATGGCGATTTCGCTATCTGCAACGGCGCTCACTCTGAAGCTCGCCCACAGTAATATCTGTACTGGATTCAAACTACGAACACGTCCTCGTTTATTTCCAGGTAATTTCACCCTTCCCCTCATTTTCCCTTGCATTTTGATTCATTGAGTAAACCAAATCCCTGTTTTCATAGGCTTCATTAGAGAAGGAATTGCTCACAAAAATCAAGTTCCAGTAGTTAGGTTAGCCGTGAAATCTCAATTAAGTGTTCATACAACCAGTACTAAGATTCAGGGTAAAGGAAGAACGAAAAATCCACTTCTGAGTGAGGGACGAGATGAGGATGAGAAAATGGGAGACATGTGTCCTGGTTGTGGAGTTTTTATGCAAGATGAGGATCCAAACGTTCCTGGATATTATCAGAAAAGGAAGGTTTCAGTCACAGAACCAATAGAAGATGATTTCTATGGAATTATAGAGGATGAGGATGAGGATGAGGATGATGCCATGTTTGAAGAAGAAGACAGTGATGGAGAAGAAATTGATGATGAATTTGATTGGGATTCAGATGAATGGGAGGCTAAAATCATGGAGGAAGAAGAAAGTGATTTGGATTTGGATGGTTTTGCTCCTGCTGATGTGGGATATGGAAACATTACAGAGGAAACCGTGAAGCGAGCCGAGAAGAAGAGGATATCTAAGTCGGAAAAGAAGAAGAGAGCTAGAGAGGCTGAGAAAGAGAGAGAAGAGGTAACAGTTTGTGCAAGGTGCCATTCATTGAGGAATTATGGGCAGGTAAAGAACCAAGCTGCTGAGAATTTGATACCTGATTTTGATTTTGATAGATTGATAGCCAATCGTTTGATGAAATCCACATCAAATTTGAATAATGTTGTTGTTATGGTTGTTGATTGTGTTGATTTCGATGGTTCTTTCCCAAAGAGGGCAGCAAAATCGTTGTTTAAGGCTCTGGAAGGGAATAAGAACAACCCAAAGATTAGTAAAAAGCTGCCAAAGCTTGTTCTTGTGGCTACAAAGGTTGACCTCCTCCCCTCACAGATTTCACCCACAAGGCTTGATAGATGGGTTAGGCACCGTGCTAAGGCTGCAGGGGCTCCTAAATTGGCTGGAGTCTATTTGGTTAGTGCTCGTAAAGATGTTGGTGTGAGAAATCTATTGTCCTTCATCAAAGAATTGGCTGGTCCACGAGGAAATGTGTGGGTTATTGGTGCTCAGAATGCAGGGAAGTCTACTCTCATTAACACATTTGCAAAGAAAGAAGGTGCTAAAGTGACAAAGCTTACAGAAGCTCCAATTCCGGGGACGACCCTCGGGATTTTGAGAATTGCGGGGATTTTGTCAGCCAAGGCCAAGTTGTTTGACACTCCTGGTCTTCTACATCCTTATCTAGCGTCCATGAGATTGGATAGGGAAGAACAAAAGATGGTCGAAATCCGAAAGGAGCTCCAACCGAGGACTTATCGAGTGAAGGCAAGTATATACCTCTTCTCGATGAAAACATGGATTTATTCTATCATCTACATGACCATATCCATTTAGTACTTTCACTACTGAAATTTTATGACTCTACAATGGCTTATTAACCCGTATTTGACAGGGATTTTGAGTCCACGTTGTATTCTAAGTGATAGCATGTTAGATATTCAAAATTCCTCTCCATTATACCGTAGTAGCTATTTCAAAGGATCTTTCAACCGACCTCCAAGTGGAAAATGTTCATTTTCCTTGATAGCTGTTTCGTTTGTATTAAATGGAACAAAGAATTTCAAAATTTTGAATTATTTCTCTTCAAGTCATGATTTCTTACATTCTGTTCATCACATTCATTGCAAATATGACTCATAGTTTTCTTCCTCACTAAGCTCTTGAGATACTTGCACTTTTTATTAGAACTTTCACAGAAAATTTTATTGTCTAGTGTGGGCAAAATGAGTAAACTGACACCTACTGTAGTTGTAACGGTGTATTCGGATATGGTTAGTCGACGTTTACGTAAATGGATTTCAGTTAGTGCTTCAAAATAGTTGGATAGGCCCGAGTTTGTATGCAAATTTAGCATGTTTTCAGGTTTATGGCTTGTTAGTTTGAACTATTCATTTGAGTTGTCTATAATGTTATATGCAAATGGTAGACAAGTATCAAATTATAGAATGACTTGGTAGTGGTTGTTCACTAGATTTGAGGATGCTTGAGTATTGATTATATAATGTTGTGCAGGTAGGACAGGCTGTGCATGTTGGTGGTTTGGTAAGACTTGACCTCAGCCAAGCTTCAGTACAGACAATTTATGTTACGGTTTGGGCATCACCAAATGTTTCTCTTCACTTGGGGAAGATTGAAAATGCCGATGAGATATGGAAGAAACATGCAGGTGTAAGGTTGCAGGTAATCTAATTGCCTTTATTTCACTACAATCCATTTATCTTCATGCACTTATTCTTGCTCGTGGGACTCCCACCAAATCCACCCCCTTCAGGGCCCAGCATCTTTGCTGGCACATCGCCTCATGTCCACCCCCTTCGGGGCTCAGCTTCCTCGCTGGCACATCGCCCGGTGTCTGACTTTGATACCATTTATAACAGCCCAAGCCCACCGCTAACAAATATTGTCCTCTTTGGGCTTCCCCTCAAGGTTTTTAAAACGCATTTGCTAGGGAGAGGTTTCCACACTCTTGTAAAGAATGCTTCGTTCTCCTCCCCAACTGATGTGGGATCTCACAATCCATCCCCCTTCTGGGCTCAGTGTCCTCGCTTACACTCGTTCCATTCTCCAATCAATGTGGGACCCCCACCAAATCCACCCCCCTTCGGGGCCCAGCGTCCTTGCTAGCACATCGCCTCAGGTCCACCCCCATCGGAGCTCAGCCTCCTAGCTGGCACATCGCCCGGTGTCTCGCTCTGATACCATTTGTAACAGTCCAAGCCCACTACTAGTAGATATTGTCCTCTTTGGACTTTCCCTTTTGGGCTTTCCCTTTTGGGCTTCCCCTCCAGGTTTTTAAAACACTATCTCCTATGGAGAGGTTTCTATACTCTTATAAAAAAAATTTCGTTCTCATCTCCAACCAATGTGGATCTCACACTTCATTGGCCATATCTATTGCTTTGCTGTAGTATTGTTTTGGCACAAGCACTCCTAAACATAGCCATATTAGTGAAAGAAAAACAAAGTGCAGTCTATTTGATGATTGCAGTTTGAATATTGTCCTTTTGTTTTTCCCTGTCAGCCACCCATTGGCGTAGACCGTGCTTCTGAAATTGGCAAATGGGACGAGAGAGAGATAAAAGTGTCTGGCAGCAGTTGGGACGTCAATAGCATTGATATTTCAATAGCAGGTTTAGGCTGGTTTTCTTTGGGTCTCAAAGGTGAAGCAACCTTGACATTGTGGATAGATAATGGGATAGAAGTAAGTTTGAGAGAACCATTGGTTCTTGATCGAGCACCGTTCCTCGAGAGGCCCGGTTTCTGGCTACCAAAAGCCATATCCAATACCATTGGCAATGAAACAAAACTTGATGCACAGAGGAGAAAAGCCTTAGAGGAGGAGGAGAGTGTGGAGGTTTCTACATGAGAGAAGGTACACGTGTGTTCGAGCTCGAGGCTCAGAGGAGGTTGTTTGAGATTTTGAACTTGAAGTTTGTTCAATCAATGAGCTTTTCTATACCTAGCAGAAAATCATAGTGTAAAATCGTCTGCAAGTGTATCACTAGTATAGAAAAGTTGCCTTTGATTTTGCCAAATTTACATCCTCACAACAATCTCTACTTCCAACACAGTTTGTCAATATGGTGATTGGAAACCTCACCACCCTGATCAAAGTAAATTGGGATTTCTTTTCTTCTAAAGAACCGTCTCTTTTAGGTAATTCTCAATTTCGTATTTCAACTTTTGAACTAATACATATATTCAAGTCTAAGAATCTAGTTATTGGAGAGTTGATGCGACATAAAATGATGATGCAACAAACTACCTAATTGATAGTATTTCACGTCATTTTGATATTTACAAATTATACAAACTTTATATTGAATACAAAATAAACAATAACTCCCAACAAAAAGTTTAAGGCCTAAACATGAACGCAAGAAAGAGGAGGGAGGTCAATCCAAGTTCTCATGTTAGCAAAGAGTTAAGTCCTAGCCATGGCTGACCTCCCTAAAAGAGGAGGGAGGTCGAAGTCCAAGTTCTCCTATTAGCAAAGAGTTAAGTCCTAGCCATAGCGGGCCATTTTTAACCATAGCCTCTTGAAAAGGTATGCACTATATATGAGTTTATTTTCAACAAATCAAAGAACTTAGAAGACATTCTTTTAAATATTTTAAACTCAGAGATAGTTAGTTGTTCAATGTTTGCAATATTCAAATTCTAAGTTGGCATGACATAATCTACTATCAAATAAATTTACCATTTGTTTTGTTAGGTGCTTTTCTATTCAAATTTTGGCCTAATTTTCAACTTTTCTTCTCAATCTCTTTGAATTTTCAAAATTTTCTGGTTGTATTTCAATTTCTCATTTAAATTCTCACATTTTTTTATTTTCTTGTTGTATTTCAACTTCTCATTTAAATTCTCACATTTATTAATAAAAAAATATTGATGTATCATTAAATTTTTATCATATTAATATAAAGGGAGAAGTGAACGTGCTACTTAAATGTTATTAATACATGAAACACAATCAAGTCGTGCAAAACTCAACGATGAACAAAATTTATTATTATTATTTTTTCAAAAAAACATGTTATATAGCACATTAGGGATAAAAAGAAAATTTAGAGTTAATCTATTCAATAGATTTAGTTAAATTGTTTATAATAGCCTGACAAGATGCACCATTTAAGATGCACCATTTACATAGTAAAATAACGGTTACCTATTTTACAAGACATTCGTGTGAATTAATCGACAAATATATGGACAGGATTCTCTGGAGTACTAACAAATCTTGGGATACAATACACAAAATATTCGTAAAAGATTTCATTATTTAAACTTTTTAACTCTGAAATTACTTTTATAAAAATGTCTGGAAGTCAATAATATATATCTACTGTGTTATGTTCATCTTTGGCTCCATTAATTTACAGTATACAAATTGACGAAAGAATAAGTACAATTTCGTACCTTTGGGAAAATTTTAAAATAAAAAATGAAACTTATCCGTACAATAGAGCCCACCAAAGTGTAATCTAACCTTGAATGAATGACAACCACATTTATAAGAAAGATGGAACTAAGAAACGTGATACATTTTCTATGATTCACAACACTAAATGATCAAACCCTTGCGAGATTAAGAAATATGGATGAAGCCTTGGGATGAATCAAGCTTTGATAGAGAATATTCTCCATAAATAATGAAAAAATCGAATTTGTAATTGCACCTGAAAACAGAAGAAAAATGCTCAACTTTTATAAGGAAAAAAATGAAACAAAAATATCAGCTTCTTCACTTCATTGCTGCCATGAAAGTAGTAAAGCTTCTATTATACCTGAATAAGTATTGTTTTTGTGGTTGTCAAAATGCACAATAGCCATTTTCTCTCTCCAAAAAGATGCTGATTTGTTCCAGTACCTGAGAGTACATAGTATAAACGTGTACGAGCTGAAAATTGTTAGGAATAAAAATAGGACTCGTAGTCAAAATGCTTGAGTTAGCAGTGTAAACTACAATATTTATGCAGAGAGAGAGAGAGAGAGAGAGAGAGAGAGAGAGAGAGAGACCTCGATTGCTATGGCCATAGGTGTGATATTACATACATCTTTAGTGCCCAGTTTCGCTGCAAGTTCTGCACAAATCAAGCACTCAGCTAATGTTCGGAATGCTTTTGGAAAAAATAACTTTTAAATGAAAGCAGCAGTTCTTCTGTGCGAAAGAAAAACTAAAGAGATTATTTTTTGATATTGCAAAACCAAAAACATTGAGCTGTTGACATTAAGCTTAAAAAGAAAAAGACATTATTCTAAAAGTTCTTTTTTGTACATCCACAGGTCTAGATGAATAAAAACATCAAGGAAAGATGTCTTACTTTGGCAGGAAACTCTTACTTCAGCTTTGGCATATGCTTCACCCCTCTCTTCTAGGAGAGTAGATAAACGGACCAGGGTCTGTAGATAACAGGAGTTAAATACAACTAATCTTTAAGGATTATTTTTTATCAAGTTGTTGAAGACTCTTCTCAAGAGAAAAACAGAAACTTCGTGAAATCATTACATTTTACGTGTATGTTTCATGTAAAATAATTTGAACATGATAAATTTTCTGATGTATTCTTGACAAACTCCTCAAGGGGACGATATTTTTCAAGGAAAACAAGCACTGAAAAACATACTTTTGAGTATGCATCAGTTGAATCATGATGCAAAAGGGGGCGAGAACTGGTTCCTACAGCTGAAATCCTCTTAACCAAGGCTTCCAAAGGCACATCCAACCAGACACTGATCCCTTTATTCATATGTTTCCTGGAAATTTAAGAACAAAGGTTCGGCCAGATGATACTGAAAACTTAAGTACAACTGAAAAAATGTAACCACTTGTATCTAACTACTCTGTCTGCTTTACCAGTTTATCGTTCTTGTAACGACACCTCCGCCTGTGGAAATAACTAACTGATGCATCAAAGATAACTTCCTCAATGCCTCCGTCTGCAGGAATCAAGATAAGTTAGATTCACTGTTATGTCAATAAGCTAAGATTTTGTTTTGGAGTTCATAAATGCATAGAATAGAGCATCCCTTGTGGCGACAACATTTCAATGGTGAGAAATTCGAAGAATTACACATTCCGGGTCTATCACAAAACGTAATGGCCAAGTGGCAACGACCTTTTCATGGTATAACTTTAAAAGGAAAGAATAGAAAACAAAGTAATTGATAGTTATCATAGAGCATTATGGCCATGATATTTAATCAAGAACTCAATCCCCTAAACTATATCAAAAGAAATTCTTGAATGATTAAGATCACTTTCATGAATTCTAGATACTACATAACAAGTAGTCTGAAGGACAAATTCAAGTGTACCACGGGACAAACAATTGAAATAACTTCATCAGTCAAGAGAGAAAGAGCAGCTCCATCAGAATCCATGTTTGGATATGAACCTAACAGCTAAAAACCTTTACAAGATAATCGATGGGTGCAGTTGAGAGAGAGAGAGGCAGAGAGAGGTAATAATGAATAAACAGCATAAACTTTGAGCATAGTAGTTAACAGACAACATAAATTACGTCAAAATGTAACAAATGATTTGGCCGTTATGCGTCTATACTGACCTCTTTTTCTCTAAAGAAGTCCTCCCCATAGACCTTGAAAATTTCAGCTACAGAAATTCCAACGTCTTCTTCAACCAATGAATCACTGTGGCATCCAAAATATAAAATATCATAAGTGATCAGTAAGGAAATATATCGTCATAGTATGTGGTGACGCATGGACAAGAAAAATTAATCACAGAAGCCAGAAGTTATAACGCTAGCATAAAAATCCTAGATCCACAGTTCTTTCTTTCATTAATGGAGGAAATAAAATTAAAAACCGGGTCCAGTGATTTTTCTGCATCTGTTGCATCTTCAATGATACTGTGATTTTACAGCTGCATTTTACTCAGCTTCACTTGTCAATAAAACTTGGAAGTTAAATTTAATTATAAAATATAAAGAACGTAAATCTTTCTCTTGCTATGAAATCAAGATGCAAATAAGAATAACAGATTTTGACAGAAAGTTGGTAAAAACTGCACAAACAGCTTTAAGACAAACCTATCAGCAAAGGAGTAACCAAGTGCATTGGACAGGACATTCCCCACAGTCGTTTTTCCCGAGCCCATCATTCCTGCACTTCATAGATACAATTTTGAACATCTAATTTCATAAGCTCAAAAGTAAGGAAGTGCTCCAAGAAAGAAACTCACCAACAAGATATATACAGCGCCCATTTAAATATGACTCAATCTCCCGGCACTTCCTCTGCAATTTTAAATATGACTCAATCACACAAGGAAAGAAAGCAGTGAAAACCTGTAGCAAAATAAGAATGAAAAAGAGGAAACCCATACCTGTATAGCCAAAGAATCATCAAAAGAAGCAAAATGGTTTCCAGATTCCAACACTGAAAAACGAAAAATTGAAAATCTTATTAGAAATGTTGTCCCTGACTATGTTCAAGTTTCCATGTATATGTATGTATGTATGTATGCCACAAATTACAGGCTACTCCTTCTAATGAGAGCTTAAAACATTGTGTAAAAAATACTTCACAATGGGAGCAAATGGGAAAAATGTAATCAAGTTGAAATGAAATTGTCATTTTATAACACACTTACTAAAGGTGCTTTCTCAAGTATACCGTGCAAATTTTAAGAATTGGAGAAACATTAATTTTATCACGGGTAAAAGATGAGGAACCTCATGTGTTTTTGCAGATTCCATACGCATATATATATATATATATAAATATATACCAAGTAAATGCTAATAAAAATTCGAGGAGCTAAGCTATAATTGGCTTTTACCGAATTCTATAGAGTACCATCGAATTAACAGATAGACGTTTCTTTAGCTTTAAGATGAGAAAATTGAATATATCGGTTCTAGATTGCAAACAGAAAACCTGTAGAGTTCTCGTAAGAGCAGGCAATTTTCAAAGCAACAGTTCTGCGACGAGCTGAAGGTCTCGACATTTTAAAATTGAATGAAAATGGCACCCGCAAGATGTGCTGCTCCGCGAATCGCCGAGAAAATTGTAGCGAACCCTTGGGCTTTGCAACAATACTGCTCGAGTGGATCCATGGAGAAAACTGGGAGTGCTGCGTAACCGAGGCCTCCATTCTTGTCGACATGACAGGTTGATTTGACCAAATTACAACAACAATGAGTAGCAGTTGGAAAATTATACAAGAATAGAGTCGCTGCAAGGGCGGAGGAAGTCAGGTTAGATTCTGAATCCGTTCATCTCCAAAACAAAAAGCACAACCAAAAAAAGTGGCGTAAAACAAACAATAACTATTTCGTACAGAAATCGCAGAAAGCAGTTCGGAAGATGAAACAAATTCCAAAACCGAAAGAAACAACTCAGAAAACGAAATGAAACGGAAAAACAAACAAACACACGCACAGAAAAACAAAAACAAAAACAAAAAAACCGAGTTCAGTTTTTGAAACTTGGGATTATAGCGGTGAAATGAACGTACCGAAGTAGAAACAAAAATTTAGGCGGTGATTTGAACAGGTTGAAGGCAGAGAAGATGGTGGAGGTCGGATATGTGTGAAGACACTCCTCTGGTTCAGAACGACTGGGTGTCTCAGCTGCAAGGCCAGAAACTTGGTTTATATATTCAACGTGGGACCATGGGGTTGAGAGAGAAGAGTTTTTATAATAAAATTATAATTTTGTTTCAAATTTGGAATTTTGAGATTTTATTCAAAATTGGCTGTTACCATTTACCAACCCCCATGTGGATATAAATAATTTATTTTATTTTACTTGAGTTGGAAAAGAACTAACTTAAAAATAAATTATCTATTTGAAAATGATGGGAGAGAATTCTTTCTTTTTATTTAAAGTTTTGATATTTAATAAAAGTAAAAAAATGAAAATTTTAGAAATAGTTAGAGATTGAATAATGAAATAAGAAAATTAAGATGGTATTCAAGAAGTAAGAATGTTAGTAGATGAAAGAAAAAGTTGAAGATGGAGATCATTTTTGGCATATAAATAAACGGTTCTATCTACTTGTTAACAATAAGACTTGTTACATAAATTGAAGGCGCAAGGGCACGAGCGATTTTCACGTTGACTTAGGTCAGTATGTTTCCAATAGATTGAGAAACCAAGGATCGTGAGCAGCAATTAGAGGTCTATACCTTAGTGCATCTAGAGATTGGATTAGCTTCGAGTCCTAATTCTAAGCGTCCTAGAAACACAAGATGAGACTTAAACTGAAACGCAACTCTAATTCTCAACCCAACGATTGAAGCAAGAACCCTTAAATCAAAAAAATTAATCTCTTCATACAAAATTCGAATCAAGAAAGGGATAAGACTAGAATTAGATTACCTCTTAAGATAAAAAATCTAGAAGCAAGGTTTGAAGTTTGTTCTAAATTGAGTTACTCTCCAATCGAACTTGATCAAGACTTGATTGAAGGGAAGATGCAATCTACCACAATAATTGCTTGAAATTTAGAAATGACAAAAATGATGCTCGAATTTCTGAGGTAAAAGTCTCCATTTGAAATCTCAATTTCATTCATTTACAAATCTGCTGTAATAATTTGTGGGTATTTATAGTCTCCCATCAAATAAACTTTCAATTCTTCAAATGCCCAATAAAAAAAATAGTGACCATAGTTTAATCTTAGTCTTTCAAATCTCCTCCACACAATTTGACAAATAACTTCCTACCCTTTTGCCCATTACATGAAATTAAAAATAATAAATAAAGTTTTCTAACAATTTATAAATCAAATGTAATTTATAGCAACTTCATCCGCTACTTCAACCGTACAAATATTCACTTTGTCATTCCTCAATCGAATTAGCTTGTAACACATGAAATAATGGTTGAACCGAGCCTATCCAATTTTGTAGATGAAGAATGAATGCTTGTTAAATCTTCTTGGCCTTAGATCGTGTAATAGGTTGAGTTGAAATATTTGGAACATCATGATCCTTATCATAAACAGTTTAAATGCCCCCAAGAACCTAGTAGACCTCCAGAACAAAGACATTTAAGAAAGCATAATAGGCCTAGTAGAAGTATAACGATGTCACTAGAGTCTCTGCTTCTTATCTAGTTCGGTACGCCCTTAGCACTAATGGCGCCCTGCTAGGCATAAGCCGAATAGTGTAGCACGTCAAGGCGATCAAGTATTGTATCTGGTGAAAATAGCTAGGGGTTTCTTGAACTAGACCTCCGTGTTGTAAACCCGTCGTTAGAGGGAGTGTGGGACCACGTAGATAACCTAGTAGCTGGCAAGCACATAGGGTGGCACCCCCACACCTAGGAGTGAGTCTGTGGCTTTACAGAAGGGTCTACGAGTTAACCTTCCATGGATGACATTTAGACCAGCTAGATGTCATACTGTCTTAACAGATTTGATGAGGTAGCACATCAACTGAAGATACTAGTCATTCACGGTTGTGGCTATGCAAGCTAACTAAGTCTAAGAATAGTAAAGTAGTTCATCAGATAGATGAAATTCATCGCCTAGTATATATGCGGTGCCAGAAATGGATGAACAATCTTGAAACCCAGTGTGGGTTTGTGATGGTCATGAAATCTACTCAAAACTTCAAGGTCATCCCAAAAAAGTTCAGATAGATGTAGAACTAGGTATGAAATTCCTAAAGCCCAAAGAAAAACCTGTGATAACTTACTAGCAACAGGATATGATGGCAGCCTACAAGTAGGTTGCTTACTTAATATTTTTATACCCATCCTTTTCCTCACTTTTTTCAAGTGTTCGCTAACTACTGGTCGAGGTGAGGGAGTATTCAGAAACTGCATGGTCACAGAGGGGGTCGTCCCAGGGTGTCAGTTCAGTTTATTTATTTGTGTCTTTTGTATTTTGTTTGAAATTGTATCCGAACCCATTTTTCATTTGTAATAAACTTGAACAACACCGTCTTGTAATTAGATTTTAATTTTTCATTTTTCATTCTTGTTTGCAAGTTACTATACATGGAGGTGCCATAGAGCACATCATAACATAATTCCCCATATGCCATATTTTATGATTGTTATGACATGAATTATGTTATGTAATGTTATGGCTTATGTTATGTTATGTAATGTTATGACTTCTGTTATGTTATGTCATGTCATGACTATATGATCGTTTATTATGACTTATGTTATGCTATGAAATGTCATGCATACCATATTAGCTTGATTGTTTTCGAGAATGTGAAATGTTGATATACCAAGAATGTATTCATGAAAATGTTTATGAAAGAATGAATGTACAATTTGCATGTTATATAATTTGAAGCTATGGGTACCTCATGCATTTTTGTGTCATATGCATCAAGATATTTTTCCATTATGACTAATACGAATGTGTGCCTTATGATATTTATATTTGTCATGATGTTATGATACAATCTGTGTACACACAATACTAAGCAGGCTCCTTTCCCTTTGTGGCTTTAGCAATGTGAGTGTCCGCTAGTTGAAGGGCAGCCCCAGGGGTATGTATACGCTAGCCTGGTGGGTCCATGTGAACAGATGTGGTTGTGTGTAGAGAAGTACTACACATACTTAGTTCGAATTAGAAAGCATAGTTCAAGGCCATGAAAGAATTTTATGAAATGATAGGTCCCCATGATTGCCTATATATGCATTTTCTGACCCAACAGTGGGGACACTTATTGAGTAGTTGTTAAGATATGAAGTTATGTGCTAATCTTATTTTTCAGGTAAAGGTAAGACACCCCTGTACGGTTAACGACTTTGGGATGACGCCCATGTGATCAAAGATAAAGGAAACTGAAAGCATGTTTTTTTTTTTGTAGCACTTGGTGTTGATTAGAGCAATTAATTTAAATTTTCATTGTTTTATTAAAATCTTTGTTCATTTATTATGAACGCGTAAGTCCATGACTACTGTAATGCCGAAATAAAAAAAAAAAAAGAAAGAGAAATCGGCCCAAGTCCACAGAGGGGCAAATCAGTCATTTTGCCCCTCCATCTATTATAGGGGTCCAAGTGGAACCCTAATAGAGGCCACCAAAATGAAAGGGAAGATTAGAAGAGGGTTTAGGAGAATCGAGGAGTCGCCACAAAAACTTCATCCAGAAACGAGGTGAGTTCTTGAATGTTTTCCAGATCTAAGACTAACCTTTACGAATCGGGACCTAATATTTGGATATGTTTATCTAGAGAAGGTCTTCCATTGATTTCGTCAAGAAACTTGGCTGAAACCTCGATCCGAAGGCAGAAGTCCGGGAATCGTCTGAGAACGGTAAACGAACTTCTATTGCTCAAATCTCGTTCTATGTTGAGGCTAAAATCACGAAAAAATATCAAGACGTAGCCCATAACACGATCTAGAACTTTATCGAAGAAACCATATCAATCCGAGCTTCGAATCAAAAGATATGAAAATGGAAAAATGGCGGATCAGAAAGGGCTACGGATTGCAGGAGAGAGAGAGAGAGAGAGAGGAGAAGAAAAAAAAAAGAAAAAAAGTGTCGACCGGCGGGCGGCGAAGCGCGGCTCGGCAGGCAGCAGACACGCGTCGAGTGTCGACTGGAGCAATGCAGCTCCAACGGAAAGATGACGTGTGTCACCCACTGAAACCAGGCCGAACCGCAGCGAACCGACCCGACCCGCGACTGCATGAAGCAGTCTGCGCGTGGCCATCACGCGTGCGGCCTGCGACTGGCGTCCTTTCCCGCGCGTGGTCGGCGCGTGAGAGGCTCGTTTTTCGTCCGTTTACTATATGTTTTTCCCGATTCCTATTTTAATAATATTTTTTTATGTGAATAGGGACATAATCAAGGAAAATCGGTGTTTTTGAACACCTTACGGGCATAGAGACGCTAGCGAAAGGGCACGCGTCAACCATGTAAGTCATCACACGGAACTTAGGAAGAAATAATTATAGGAATTGCTTTGGTATGCATGCACGCTAGATTAATTTCCTTAGTTGATTAGATTTTTCCATGTTATGAGCTTAGGTGGGAAAGTACATATTCTATGATAAGTTAAACATGTTTTATGCTTCCGCTTAGTATGTAATTGTTTATACATGCTGAAAGGAGGATGGAAAAATTGTGAACTCTGCGTTCTAGGTGCTGATGGATGTTATCGCCCCGTTGAGCATGATTGTCTATTTTTGCATAAACTGTGTATAATATATCTGATTCTTGATGCTTGCTCCTTTTTTATAATGTTTAGAGAACGTTATAAGAATAAGCCTAGGAATTCATGATTAGAGTGACAAGACACTGAGGATAGATCAATCCCTCCCCTAGGAGCTTAGCAGATCACCATGGTAAACGTAGTACCTTACGGATGTTCTTAGGCTGCTAGTTGTCTGAACGATGCCTATAGCTTCGTGGGAGGACCAGGGGTCCTGATAAGTTCTTACTGCTCCTAGTCGTTTTGCATGAGAAATGTGTCCCCACGTCGTATAGCCCATTAGCTGCATGGGAACGGGTTGGGTCGCGCCCCCCCTAAGGGAACTATTATGGACTTAGGAGGTATTCAACACACCCCTAGGCAAGAAATCATGTAGTCTCAGTTAGCTATGTAAAGGTAGCGCCTCATAGAGAGACACCAGTCAGTCCAGCTTAGCATAAAGAACTCTTAGGTACTAAATGAGAGGACGGAGAACAATAGAAGTCCCAAGGGGCAACCCCCAAGGGTCTAAGATTAGAACCAGAGGTCCTAGAGCCAATGAGAAACTCGTGTTTGATTGTTAAGCTTAGGATGCGATGAGAGCCTACAAGTAGGTGGCTTATTGGGTATAATTTTATACTCATTCCTGCTATATTTTTTTTTTTTCAGGTACGTGAGGCGTTGGGTCGAGGTAGGGCGTGATCAGAGGGGCAGATTGTCACAGAGGAATGCATGTCTTGGGGCGTCAGTCTAGTCTTTTCCTTTGCATTTAGACTTTCATATTTTTGTTCTTGGAACTTTAATTTGTTTGAATCTTTGTATTGCAACTTTCTTTATTTGAAATAAATGATTTCTCCTTTATACATTTTCAACGGTTTTCTTTGCATCCACATTGTCGTTTTGAGTCATGGCTCATAATAAAATATCGGGTCGTGAAAAATTTGGTATCAGAGCCAGGTTATAGGTCCTGTAGACATTTAGGATAGAGAGTCGTATCCTCTGTGACTACGCCCATCAATCACGCACCGCTCGCGACCAGATGTTTCACGAGTTTGAAATAAGGAGACAAAATTCTAGTTAATGTTTGAAGAATGTATCACGATTTTCTATTAAGTTATAATTGCCCACTACCTGGAAGGCGTGCTATGAATGAATTATAACCGCAGTTATTTTTCTGTCATGATAGATAATGGCACCAAATAGACATGAACCTTATGTCGAGCCCGGACTCAGAAGAGGAAGAAGAAAAGTCGCTCAGGGCACCCATGTTCCAACACCTGAAGTGGAACAACTCGAACCTCAAGAGGAGGTTAGAGACACGCCCCAAGCTAGCGAGAGGATTGTACCATAGGAACCAAAAATAGGAACGAGTCGAAAGAGAACAATGACCCTAGACTTGCCTGATACCCTATAGCTCAAGACTCATCTGATTCGGATCCTGCTGCTGAAGACTTGTCTGACACAGAGCCTAATGCTCAAGACTTGTCTGATACAAATCCTACTGATTTCCTCTCCGAGGAGGTCCCGCTTGTGCCCGTCAATAATACAGAAATCACACCTAGCCAGCCGTCATCCAAGCTCACTATGGATATGCTACAAACATTTTTGATCACCTCAATGGAGAACCAAAACATAATGACCCAAAACCAGAACATGATGACCCAAATGATGCAGGCTTTGGTGGCAAATCAGACAACAGTGCAAGCGCCTAAAAACCCAGGGACTATGACTGCGGAGTCTCGTTACCTGAAGGATTTCCAGAGGCATAAACTGCCTAACTTTGACGGGGGCAAGGTGGACCCTGTCGCAGCAGAGACGTGGCTGGAGGCTATTGAAACAACCTTCTATTTCATGAATTGTCCATTGGAGTACCGAGTATATTGTGGGACGTACATGTTGAAAGGGGAGGCGCACTTCTGGTGGAAAGGCGCTAAGAGGGTTATTGCACCGCATGGAGAGTCCATCACCTAGTGCCAGTTCAAAGAAGCATACCTCCGCAAGTACTATCCTGTTACTGTTAGAATGAAATTGCAGGTAGTGTTCCTTGAGCTCAAACATGGCGACAAGCCAGTAGAGGAGTATGATATGGAATTCAACAGGCTGGCAAGGTTTTCTTCAGTGTTTGTCAACATTGAAGAGCTAAAGGTCGAGCGGTTCATTGCAGGTCTTAGGGAGGATATAAGGGGACATGTGGCAGCCCAAGCATCCTCCGATTATGCAGAAGCCCTTAGAGTAGCGATCCTCATCAATGTGTTCTGTATCGACAAGTTACAGCATCATCCCAGACACCCCACTGCAGTTCAGAGGAAGAGGACAGACTAGAACCCCCCAGGAATGGTAGGCAGCCTCGAGGTCGTATTAATAAGCAGGGGAAAGCCCCGGTGTAGAATAGAGCCCTTTGTCCCAATTCTCAGCATCCTCATAGGGGGGAATGTAGAGCCAGAACCGATGCGTGCTTGAAATGTGGCCAAGCAGGCCACTTTGCAGCGGATTTCCCTCAGAGGAACAATCAACGTACTAACCAACCTACGACATAGGACTAGAGAGGTCGGGGTGCTCAACATCAACTAGGGCGAGCTGTAGCCCATGCAACCATAGTCAGGCGTGCTGACGAGCTTGACGCAGTTGTTATAGGTACACTACCCGTCTTTGGTCATTTGGCCTTAGTTTTATTTGATTCAGGTTCTACACATTCTTTTGTATCTAAGGAATTCGTAGAGCTAGCGCACTTAGAAAAGGAACCCTTAGAGATCACCCTATCAGTGTTCACTCCTACTCACGAGCTATTGATGGCTACTCGTAGGGTTAAGGGAGGTAGTGTAATAGTGTCAGGACGTGTCATAGAAGCTGCTATGATTGTGTTAAGCATGCAAGACATCAATGTTATTTTGGGTATGGATTGGTTAGGCGAGAATTGCGCTCTAATAGATTGTGAGACTCGAGTAGTGACCCTCAGGCTTCCGTCAGGGGATAACTTTACATACAAGGGAGCCACTTCCAAGAGAACCCCAAGTGTCATTACAACATTGAAGGCCAGAAAGATTATTCGTAGTGGTGCAAGTGCATTTTTAGCTAGTGTGACCTTAGAAAACTGTAGCGAGTGGACAGTCTCATCAATACACATCGTCAGGGAGTTCGTTGATGTTTTTCCAGAGGATTTTCCAAGTTTAGCCCCTATTAGAGAATGGATTTAAGGATCGATCTAGATCCAGTAACCGCGCCGATCTCCAAAGCACCCTATAGGATGACACCTGTAGAACTCAAGGAATTGAAAGAACAATCACAGGAGCTCTTGGACAAAGGTTTCATTCGACCCAGCGTATCACCCTAGGGAGCCCCTGTTCTGTTTGTCAAAAAGAAGGACGGAGTCCATGCGTCTGTGTATTGATTATAGAAAGCTGAATAAGGTCACCATAAAGAACAAGTACCCCCTCCCGAGGATTGACGACTTGTTTGATGAACTACAGGGAGCAACGTTTTTCTCCAAGATTGACTTGAGGTCAGGATATCATCAGCTGAGGATCAGAGAAGAGGATATACCTAAGACAGTCTTCAGAAGTCGCTATGAACATTACGAGTTCCTTGTTATGTCCTTTGGCAATACCAATGCACCAGAAGTCTTCATAGAGCTAATGAACAGAGTGTTTAAGGAATTCTTAGACACTTTTGTTATAGTTTTCATTGATGACATTCTGGTATACTCTAAGACAAAGGCAAAGCATGAGGAACACCTAAGGAAGGTCCTGACAGTGCTGAGAGCCCAACACTATACGTGAAGTTTTTCAAGTGCGAGTTTTGGCTATCTAAGTGGCGTTTTTGGGTCATGTGGTGTCAAGTAAAGGGATCACAGTGAACCCAGCTAAGATAGAAGCAATGATGTAGTGGCCAAGGCCAACCACAGTCACTAAAGTGCGGAGTTTTCTGGGGTTAGCTGGATACTATAGAAGGTTCGTCTAGGATTTCTCCAAGTTATCTTCAGCACTAACTCAGTTAACCAAGAAGGGCAAGCCCTTTGCTTGGACTCTAGGTTGTGAATAGAGTTTCCGGGAACTTCAGGAGAGGTTGGTGACAACACCAGTTCTTACAGTCCCAAATGAGTCGGGCAACCTCGTGGTGTATAGTGATGCATTAGGGAAAGACTTAGGGTGTGTGCTCATGCAGAAGGGTAAGGTGATAGCGTGTGAAAGAAATCTCACGAATTTGTGAAAGAAATATCACGCACACTAATTTTTCTTTTGAGAGTGGAGAGACAAAAAACACTCTATTTATCTGAAAAAATCCTCTTCTATTACTTCTCTGTTTTTTTCTTTTTTTTCTCTCTGCTTCTTTACAATAGAAAGAATAATGTATTTATAAGCATTCACATGCTCTTCTAAAACTAATTATAGCCATAAGAATGCCACTATTTCCTAAGCCATAAAACGTCACTATTTCCTATAAAGACTCTTGGCCTTTTCCTTTATCACTAACTTTTGAATTTAAAACCCACCCAAATTAACTAAAAATAACATTTAATGTTTATTCAACAAAACTCCCCCATAAACTTAAATGCTCATACCATCTGTCCTGTCAATCATCTTCTTGTATTTATCGAAAAGTACATTCGGTAGCGGTTTTGTAAAGATATCTGCAACTTGGTCCTGACTTGCCACATGCAGCAATTCCACACTTCCTTCCTTCACATGATCTCGGATAAAGTGAAAACAAACATCAATGTGTTTGCTTCATTCATGGTTCACTGGGTTCTTTGCCAACTAAATTGTTGATTTGTTGTCAACTTGAATCATGGTTGCACCTAGTTGCTTTAGCTCCATCTTGCTCAACAAATTTCTAAGCCATATCGCGTGACACACACACCAAGATGCTGCCACATATTCAACTTCACACGTCGAGAGTGTCACGATCGGTTGTTTCTTGGAAAGCCAAGTAAATGCTGTGTTGCCTATAAAGAATACATAACCCGATGTACTTTTCCGATCGTCTATGTCTCCACACCAATCACTGTCAAAGTAACCAACCAACTTGTAATCTTCTGTTTTCGAGTAGAATAACCCAAGTGACACCGTTCCTTGGATGTACCGTAGGACTCGCTTCAAAGCCTTCCAATGTGAATAAATCGGCTCCTCCATGAACCGGCTTATAATGTCGACACTTAATGAAAGATCTGGCCTTGTGCATGTAAGATAGCGAAAGCTTCCTACCAAACTCCGGTACCTATTTGCATCTACTCGTTCTCCTTCATCGTACTTTGAGAGTTTTACACCTGGTTCCATTGGTATTGATACCGGGTTGCAATTTTTCATCTTGTACTTCTTCAAGATCTTCTTTGCATATGTCTCCTGTGATATAAAAATACTCGTCTCTCCTTGTTTAACCTCCAAACCAAGGAAAAACTTCAACAAGCTCAAATCTGTAATCTCAAATTCTCGTGTCATTGTGCTTTTAAACTCTTCTATCATCTCATCATTGTTACCCAAAAAAATGAGGTCATCGACATAAAGAACAACAAGTATCACATTACCTCCACTCTTCTTTGTGTAAAGTGTATGCTCCTGGGGACATTGCTTGTACCCGTTCTCCTTGAAATATGTATCGATACGAGTATTTCATGCTCGCGGTGCTTGCTTCAACCCGTAAAGCGCATTCTTCAATTTTAGTACCTTCTTCTCTTCTCCAATTTTCATGTACCCAGGTGGTTGTTCGAGGTAGACTTCTTCTTCCAGAACACCATTCAAGAATGTCAACTTGACATCCATTACAAAAATCAGCCATTTGAATTGAGCCGCTTGGGAAATGAGCAATCGGATTATTTCCATTCTTGCAACGGGAGCAAACACTTCGTCATAGTCGATTCCCGCCTTTTGCTTGAATCCCTTCGCAACAAGTCGCGCCTTGTACCGCTCTATCTTGCCTTGAGCATTCATCTTTTTCTTGAACACACACTTCACACCAATGGGCTGACTTCCTTCCGATAATCCTGTTAACTCCCATGTATTGTTGCGATAAATCGCTTTAATCTCCTCATCCATGGCAGTTTGCCACTTCTTGTCTCGCACCGCCTCTTCAAACCTGATATTTTCAGCATCTGCCAGAAGACATATAAGGTGTACCTCATTTGTTGAATCATACAAGTCTCGCAAACTTCGCATTTTGGGTTGTCGTAGTTCATCTTCATCATCGAAAATTTCTGAGTTTGTTGGTATACTTGTTGGTGCAACGACTGATGATTCTCCAACTTCGATATTAACTTCCGTCGAATTGTTCCAGTCCCATTCGTTTGCTTCATTTACTCGCACATCACGACTCTCCATCACCATCTTGCTTATCGGATCAAGTAGCTTGTATCCAAGTCTTCTCATCATACCCAATAGAAATATACTTTTTGCTTTTGTCTTCGAGCTTTGTTCTTTGTTGATCCTGTACGTGAGCATAAGCCACACTACCGAACACTTTGAGATGAGAAATTGTAGGCTTTTGTCCGCTCCAAGCCTCTTGTGGTGTTTGATCTTCTAACTTCGCATGTGGACATCAATTTTGCACATAGATGGCGCATTGCACGGCTTTTGTCCAAAATTTCTTTGACTGAACTATGTCCAAAATGGTCTGATTTTTTCTCTCGGCTACACCATTTTCTTGAGGGGTGTACGGTGCAGTTAGAAATCTCCTTATGCCTTGCTCCTCGCAATACTCCATGAAAGTCGTCGAAGTATACTTGCCACCTCTATCGGATCGTACAACTATGATGTGTCTACCAGTTGCCTTCTCCACCATCACTTTGAACTTTTTGAACAACTCGAATGCCTCAGATTTTTCTTTCAGAAAGTAAACCCAAGTTTTTCGTGAGTAATCATCGATAAAGGAAATGAAATACCTTTTACCGCTGAAAGACACGGGCGTAATTGGTCCACATATATCTGTATGAATGAACTCAAGAGGTTGCTTAGCCCAAAATTCAGTCTTCTTTTGAATTGAGGTTCTCGCATGCTTGCTGAGCACGCGTTCTTCACAAAATTTTCCTTCGTAGTCCATGTTGGGTAGCCCGTGCACCAAGAAATGTATCGTACCTCGGCCTTTGACCTCCACCTTTGAAGCATCTCCAAATGACACATGACCATCTTCAATCTCTTGCATCTCTTTGAATAGGTACTCGTGACCACACATATGGTTGCTTGCCCCTGAGTTGAGGTGCCACAGAGTGTCGTTGTTGATGTTTTCGTCATTTGGAGCCATCAAGAGAAGACCTTCATTTGTTACGTCTTCCAAGGGTAGGTTGGTTGTTCCTTCCACCTTTTTATCGGCTCCACAATCTTTTGCAAAATGCCTCACTTTACCACAATTATAACATTTGTTGGAGTTACAATCATTCGCATAGTGACCAAATTTGTGACACTTGTAGCACTGAATGTTGGAGTAAATTGATCGGCCGCCTCTTCCTCGACTGCATCCTCTTCCACGCCAATTTGCTTGGCTCGACTGTCCCTTCTCCTTATAGTATCTTTCATGATTGCTACCTTGACCACCGCGATCATTTCCACGACTTCCACGACCATGACCTCTACCTTGAAAATTTTGAGAATAGAGTACTTTTTCATCTTTGATTGACGTCTTGGTTTGAAGTGCTTGATCGAGTGTTTCCTCCTTCTTCTTACGTTGCTCATGTGTCTTGAGAGAACCGGCGAGCTCGTCGACCATGAACGTTGCTAGGTCCTTTGACTCTTCTATCGCGCATACAACATTCTCAAAGTTGTTGGTTAATGATCTCAAAATCTTCTCCACAACTCGCGTCTCGGCTAACATTTCTCCGTTTTGGTTGAGTTGGTTTACCAGAGTCTGTACACGCGTGATGTAGTTAGTACACTTTCCGACTCGTTCATCTTCATGCTCTCCAACTCGCCATGAAGAGTTTGGAGACACACTTGCTTTACTCGGTCGGTTCCTTTGAACACTTTTCCTAAAATGTCCCACTCTTCTTTTGAAGTAGATGCACTCGCAATCTTCTCAAAGCCCAACTCGTCAACGTCTCGGAACAACATGTATAGTGCCGCCTTATCCTTTGATCGCACCTCCTTTAACACCTTGTTTTGTGCCGCCGTATAATCCGTGATATCTTTTGGTTCTTCGAAACCTTCTTCGATCACCTCCCATGCATCTTGAGAACCGAGAAGAGCTTTCATTTGAATGCTCCAATTCTCGTAGTTCGTCTTCGTTAGTCACGGTAGTGGCATTTGACCCGTCACATTCGCCATTGGCTCTGATACCAATTTGTGAAAGAAATCTCACGCACACTAATTTTTCTTTTGAGAGTGGAGAGACAAAAAAGACTCTATTTATCTGAAAAAATCCTCTTCTATTACTTCTCTGTTTTTTTCTTTTTTTTCTCTCTCCTTCTTTACAATAGAAAGAACAATGTATTTATAAGCATTCACATGCTCTTCTAAAACTAATTATAGCCATAAGAATGCCACTATTTCATGAGCCATAAAACGCCATTATTTTCTATAAAGACTCTTGGCCTTTTCCTTTACCACTAACTTTTGAATTTAAAACCCACTAAAAATAACTAAAAATAACATTTAATGTTTATTCAACATAGCGCCTCTAGAATTGAAGGAATATGAACGAAACTACCCCACACATGACCTCGAGTTAGCAATGGTAGTGTTTGCTCTGAAAACGTGGCGGCATTACTTGTATGGGGAAAAATTTGAAGTCTTCACTGATCACAAGAGCCTCAAATACTTGTTCACGCAGAGGGAGCTCAATATGAGACAGAGGTGATTGTTGAAACAGGTAAAGGATTATGACATAGAAACCCTGTACCATCCAGGCAAAGCCAATGTGGTAGCTGATGCGTTGAGCAGGAAGACTATTGATACTTCTGTGATGATCACCAAGCAAGAAAAATTACAAGATGAGATGAAGAGGGTTGGGATAGATGTTGTGGTTCAAGGTGGTACCGCTCAGGTAGCACCGATGACCATGCAACCCACCCTCAGAAAACGAGTCATTGATGCCCAAAGGTCTGATGAACACCTCAACTGGGTATTCTATCTCCTCAAACGGGGGCCTGCAGTTGCAAGACCGCTTGTGCGTTCCCCGAAATGAGAGAATCCTCAAGGATATCATGACTGAAGCCCATGATACATCTTATACGTTCCACCCTGAAAGTACAAAGATGTATCAGGATCTGAAAGAATGTTAGTGGTGGCTAGGAATTTAGAAAGACATAACATATTTCGTAAGCGGATGTTTAACCTGCTAGCAGGTAAAGGCCCTGATCACATTCAGCAGGATTGCTACAGCCTTTGAATGTTCCTCAATGGAAATGAGAAGCATTTTGTATGGACTTCATCTCAGATTTGCCCAAGACTAAGTAGGGATATAACGTAATCTGGGTGGTTGTGGATCGACTAACCAAGACAGGTCACTTCATTCCAGGCAAGTTTACATATCGAGTGGATCGGTGGACTCAGTTATATATCAGGGAGATAGTATGCCTACACAGGGTGCCAGTATCCATAGTCTCAGATCGGGACACCAGACTCACCTCACAGTTTTAGAAAAATCTCCAGAAAACACTAGGAACCATACGTTTTAGAGCCAATGAGAAACCCATGTTTGATTGTTAAGCTTAGGATGCGATGAGAGCCTACAAGTAGGTGACTTACTGGGTATAATTTTATACACATTCCTGCTATATCTTTTTTTTTCAGGTATGTGAGGCGTTGGGTCGAGGTAGGGCGTGATTAGAGGGGCGGATTGTCATAGAGGAATGTATGTCCCGGGCGTCAATCCAGTTTTTTCCTTTGCATTTAGATTTTCATATTTTTGTTCTTGGAACTTTCATTTGTTTGAATCTTTGTATTGCAACTTTCTTTATTTGAAATAAATGATTTCGCCTTTATACATTTTCAACTGTTTTCTTTGCATCCACATTGTCGTTTTAAGTCATGACTCAAAGTAAAATATCGGGTCGTGACAACTACATAATAAAATATTTAAAATGAATTTGCCGTGCATTATAGATATGTTATACATGTAATGGCAACCTTAATCTCAATAGAAAATTAGGGTCGTTATATTTAGTACCAGAACTCTAGGCTTATGGATTCAGTAGGCTAACCGACAGTGGAGGCTCAACATGCTTCCATGTTCCCACTGCAGATTGTCCGTCACCGTCAGATAATGCCTTAAAAAGATAAAAATTAATAATATTAAATGCAGCCTATGATTGATTCTTGTGTGCAATGTTATATGAGAATGATTTAAATTTTAAGATTTACTATGCTAGGAATGTGAATGTTATATGATGTCTTGATGAACTAGAGCGTGTTTTAGATTTTAGTACTATAATTTTGGGAGGAAGGTTCTCTGTTTCAATCAATTGTCTCCAAACATAAAATAAATAAATAAATAATAATGTAGTGCTGTGATCTTAGAGAGAAAAAAAAAAACCCATATATGAGTAAATTTCTTTAAATGAGAATGACCAAGTAGGCTTGGTAGACAATAAGATCCTATAGATTACTATTGATATTGAGAGGAAAATTTCATTTGTAGGTAAATATGAAATTAAGGTATTACTATGATTAAAAAAAGATTTACGAGCTAACATCATGAAAATCGAACATTGTATACTTTGATTGATTTTTGAAAATCACAAGTGCCTTTAGTGAGATTTAGAAGTATTGAGCTATGGTTTAGTTTTTATTTTCTTTGTTTTATTAAAATATGTGTTCATTTATTTTTCGCCACATTATTTTAGCGATTTTATTATGAGTGTGTAACTTCATGGTTTTGTAATGAAATATTTTAAAAGAATTTTTCGTGTATTATAGATATGTTATGCATGCAATGGCGATCTTGATTTCAATAGAAAAATGGGTGGTTCCATAAATAGACTCTAAAGGTGTTTAAAATGAATCCTTACCCACTGAGTTTCATAAAAAAAAAAATAAAAAAAAACCTGATTACTTGTTGGTTCATGTTGAGGTAGGTTCAAACGGACAAATTTGAACTTTTTAAGCTATGAGTAATCTAACTTGAAATCACTACGATTGTGAGTCACATTGGAAATACCTCATGTTGTATCGTAATACCATAACATTCAATGTTTTGATACCACTTGTTGTGTCCCAATGACACAACAAAAAATGATATGATACTCAATTGTTGTAGCGGAAGCGGAAGCAAGATCGATCACACTCACACCACAAAAAGAAATTAAACAAAGAGACACAAAGATTTACGTAGTTCGGAGAGAAGAAATTTCCCTACATCCACGGGTGGTAGCCAATCACTATAATCAAAGTGTTTACAAGTGCATCACACTCAAACACTACAATATCTCTCAACAAAGTTCCTCCTAATTGCCTGCAAATACAAAATGGCAATGACTCCACACCTAACTCAATGGCCAGTAGACAAATACAAAATGACAATGACTCCACACCTAATCCAAATGTCACTAGACAAATACGAAATGACAATGACTCCACATCTCAAAACAATGCTAGAGAAGCTTTTATATAGGCATAACAATACTAATTCTCATACATGAACTAAATAAAGAAGAATATGAAACAAAATGGTTATGAGCTACATGAGAGTTAATAACCAAAATAAATGAGAATATGAAACACAATGGTTATGAATTAAATATGAGTTAATAATCAAAATAAATGAGAATAGGAAACATTAAGGGTTATGAACTAAATGAGAGTTATGACAATAAATCTTTATGAAAACTTACAACAATCTCTACCATGTGTGAGAAGAATCCAAGTAGATAACTAGATCCCCAAGCAGATAATCGATTTGGTTGCCATCAAATCAACAACTATTTCTTTCATCCAACATTGATCGGATCCAAGCAATACCAAAACTTTTACTAGCAATCATCTTTGTCAACATATCCGCAGGATTATTAGCAGTTCTAATTTTCAATGAACGAAAGACCCCTTCATTAACAATTTTCCAAACAAAATGAAATCGGACATCAATATGCTTAGAACGAGCATGATAGACTTGGTTTTTGGGAAAACAAATAGCACTCTGACTATCACAAAATATATCTACGTGTTCCTGATAAATACCCAAGTCATTAACCAAACCATGCATCTAAATAACTTCTTTAAAAGCTACATAACTGCCATATACTCCACTTTGGTGGTAAACAATGCAAACTGTAATATTAAATGCCAACAAACATGTCCACCAGTCATTGTGGAAAAATAACAAGTAGTGGATCGGCGCTTATCCAAATCACCAGCATACCCGAGTCGCATGTGTCATAGTTTCGATATATTTGTTCTTTCGAACTTACAACAGCAGCATGTCTCATTATTGTGGTTCCATTGGGGTAGTATGTGCTACTTATTCTAATTCCTCTAATTACCACCAAAGCTCTACGAGCTGCTTTCAAATTTCCTCCATCCAAAGTGATACGATAACCATTCGTATCCAAAACATCCAGAGAAATCAAATTAAGAAATATTTGTTAGAGGCATACCTCACTCACATCATAAAAAGATTTCTTCAATCTACATACCAAATGTTACTACCTAACTACTCGAAAACCTCATATATATTTCTTCTTCCAAATCTCCATATAAGAAAACAATTTTTTATACCAAACTCAAGATTAACTTGGGCAATCAAAGCCAACAAAATCAAATGGATGGAGATAATCACAAATATTGAAAATATGTTTTTTTAAGAACAAATAAGCAAGCTTGCAATGAGAAACTTATCTTTGATAATTGATGGTGAGTGTGAGCACGTCTAGTGGTTGATGATTTTAAGTATTTTAGAATATCCCAAATACCACAACCTGGTGCTCTGATACCACTTGTTGTGTCGTAATGCCTCAACCTTCAATGCTCTGATACCACTTTGTAACGACCCAAAATTTTCTACTTAATTTAAGGTCGCTACTGTATACATATCATAAACATTGCAAGCGGAAGACTTCATTTAAATTCCATAAAACATAACCTTTATCTTGAAAACACAGTCATGGACTTACGTGTTTTAAAAATATCTTTAAAACGACATAAAAAAAGAGTAAATAAAATAAATAAACATTTAAGTTAAAAACATCCTATTCTAGCCTAAGTCTAAGAAAATAAATACCACTATCCTATGCATGTGCCATGGTCTCGAGTTGCGATGCCGTCGTCAGCCGTACAGGAATGTCTCGCCTTAACCTGAAAAATGTAGTAGCACATGGCTAAGTATTTAAAGAAATACTCAGTAAGTGACCCCCACTATTGGGGTTTAATGCAACAATCACATGCAATGAAATGATGGGACCTATCTTCCGTTTCGTTTCGTTTCGTTTCGTTTCATTTTTCCTACGGTGCTGTCCAAACGGGTAAACTTTGGACGTGTACCATATACTCTACACACAACCCATACGTGCGAGTATGGGCTCACCAGCTAGTTCGCACACCGCTGGGCCACTTTCATTACCCGGTGGGCATACTCTGGGAGCCCCTTATGCCGGGACCCGTTAGAACTAGTAACCGTCACGGCAGCGCTATGCAAAGCATAACGATCGTTGTCCTGCCATTGGATGTACGCGTCCGTGCCCTCGTGATGGAATAGGGGTATCCCTCAAATGCATGAACACGCATAATGCATGAGGTCCCCGTGTTTCTACTTTTATCATTAATGAATATAACCCCGCTATCATCTTTCATTCGTATCATATCATTTCTCATATCATTTTACATATCGTTCATCATTCATATCGGGGTTACAGTTCATTTCATTTATCGTGATATCATGTCATTCATAACATACTGTGTACATACAATTTAGAAAGCATAACAAAACGCTTCATGCTTTTAACATGTCATTTCGTAATATGCAATTCTTACAACAATTACCTCAATGGTCACATAAAACAATCTAAACATAACATATCACATCACAATATATCGTATCATAAACATGTCATATTGTAAGCACTTCGTGGTCATATCGTTTCCTAACTTATCATAGTCTTAACGTTCTTATACCTATCACAGTCATATCATTACATGAACATATCCTAACGCTATCGTTCTATCAGTCTATCACAAACCTATCCCTTTCTACCCATATCCTAACCATATCCTTTCATCAATCTCTCCTATCCATAGCACTCTGGTATGTAACCTAACCCTAACGTTTCATAAACGTCTCTTATTCCTATCGTTACATTTCATTTTGTGCATCCTTCTCGTATCCTATCTCAAACTTATCCTTGAACACATCGTACCATAATTATTATCATACAATTCACATATTATAACATAAGATAACATAATATAAGCATACCGATTAACAGATAATTCACACATATCAGTATATATGACACGTGCAGAACCACAGGCACGTGTCAACATCAAATATAACCATGCCGATAGTAAGGCCACTTACCTGGTTAGCTTAAGTCGTTGTCACGAATATATCCTTAATGAAAATTCGATTCTGTCCTTTGAAATCCAAGTCAACCTATGTGAGTCCATGACATCAGTTTCAAGTTTGAACCCTATAAAATTATTTCTCTAATTTACATTGGTCAGGGTTAAAAGTCTTGAAATGTTATATATATATATATATAATGTTATTTTCAACTAGACAAAATTTAATGGAGTTCTTTGCCCTCATATTTACCGTTGTTGACCAAATCTTTCCACAATCTTCCCTCCTCTGTAATTATTTTCATTCTATATTTTCAATTCTGTAGACAAATATTACTCTTACAATATTTATTTTCATTTTGTAAAGACATAATCTTACAGCTTTATAGATCTGACAACTAAATTTTTATTGATTCTAACTTATTTCCTAAATCTAATTAATTGGATATGGGAACATACTATTTGATTACTACAGATCTGTAAAATATCGGATAAAGAAAAAGATGTGATTCTAACCTAATTTAACATAACTAGAAAAGGAAATCTGGATTTTACCGTAATAACTTACCAAAATCTAGCTAAATCGGCATCATATCTGCTTCTGTTGAAAAGCCTTTACTTTTTCTCAAATCTGGCCTTTTTTTTCTGTTTGGACGAACTGTGATATTGTGCCTGGTTGAGGAGAGAGGATGGGGAAGGGATGAGAGATTAGTGGAGAGGAGTGGGGGAGAGTTGTTTTCTTTTTTTTTTCTTTTTTTTCTTTTTTTTTAATATTAATTATTAATTATTATTATTATTATTATTTTAAACGGAATAATAATTTTTCGTTGTTTATTTATTTATTTATTTTCGGGCTATTACAACTTGTTGTGCCCTAATGCCACAACAAAAAATGCTCTGATACCCAATTGTTAAAGCGGAAGCGGAAGCAAGATCGATCACACTCGCACACCCACAAACAGAAATTAAACAAAGAGACACAAAGATTTATGTGGTTCGGAGAGAAGAAATTCCCTTACATCCACGGGTGGTAGCCAATCACTATAAACAAAGTGTTTAGAAGTGTATTTCTCACACTCTCACACTACAATATCTCTCAACAAAGTTCCTTCCAATTACCTCTAGGAAAATACAAAAATGACAATGACTCTATACCTAATCTAAATGACACTAGACAAATACAAAATGACAATAACTTCACACCTAACTCAAATGTCACTAGACAAATACGATAGGACAGTAACTGCACATCTCAAAAAAATGCTAGATAAACTTTTATACAGACATATCAATATTAATTTTATATATGAACCAAATAAATGAGAATATAAAACAAGATTATAATGAACTAAATAAGAGTTAATAACCAAAATAAATGAGAATATGAAACAAAATGATTAAGAAAGTAAGTTAATAACCAAAATAAATGAGAGTAAATGAGAGTATATGACAACTTACAACACTCATTCTACCACTAAATACGTTGCCAAAGTCCTTATTTTTTTTTCTTTTGTGTCCAATAAGAGTTTTGGATAAGACGAAAAGAGGAGAGAGAAGCTCAAAAAGTATGAAAGCAACACAGGGGTAGTTATGTCATTATGGTAATTTAAAAGAAATTGTCATTATTGTGGTTGCTGGTTGACATGATAATGACATAAAATAAAGAGGAAACAATGACGCAACTGGATATGTTTGGGTAATAGGTTTGCAATAATGTTCATGTTCCTCCAAAAATGGTAATGGAGAAGCTTCTTCATAGCCTCTACTTTTCAACATCTTCACACAATTATTTAGAAAAAATATATTTTTTAAACTATGTTTGAACAAGTTATAATTGTTTCTTTTTTGTGTATAAAACTCTCCAATCTTCTTCAATAGTTCTCATATGGGAGAGGATAGACATGGAAGATGAGTAAGCCTACTTTTTAGTCCATTTAAAATATGGGGAATTAAGTGATTAAATTTCTTTAACATATTTTTATCATGATGTTGTAGAATGTCATAGGTATACTTAGATTTCGACAAGCGGGATCTAACGAACGACAACATAAGAAATTAGTGACTTCGTCTTAGGCCTACATGTAAGTGGACTTACCGTTGGAATGTCTTCCAACTTGGTTGTGGATGACTTGATGATGTACAAAATGATATGTACCCTATGATCTATTTACATGTCATTACATATTACGTTTATGTAACACCCGACCTCTAACGATGATTAGATTCTTGATTTTTTTTTTTATGTTCCAACTTCTAGAATTTTATTAAAGGTCTTGGAAGATAAATTTCAAGATGATGTACAATGAATAAGTTTTGAAAAAATTATCAAAAACGGAAGAAAATTATAAAAGAAATAGTGAAAAAAAATTAAGAAATTTTAGTCAAAGTCAACTCTAGGAAATTTCAAACAATTTTTGTGAAGGAATTGGAGTTGAATTGAACAAAAAGTCAAAGTTTTGACAATAGTCAAGAATTGTAAGTTATGCAAGTAGGACCAACTTTGGGCTTGTTTATTTATCTATGTACTTAATGGAATAAGCTAAAAATAATTTTTGTTGAAAAGATGGATTAAGACTACAAATTTTTCGAAGAAACAAAGTTGAATCAAGTTATATAGAAAAAGATACGAAAATTCAAAAAAATTAGAAAGAAATCGAAAAAATGATTGGAATAGGGAAAATCCATACATAGGCGATGAAGAAACGAACATGTGTCAAATAACTAGATGCGGGAGTAAATTAATCAAAGAGAAGATAATTTTGTTGAAAAGTTGAATTAAAACTCTACAAGTTTGATGAAGAAACCCATTTGAATCAAGTTATATAGAAAAAGATAAGAAAATGCAAAGAAATTAGAAAGAAATAAAAAAATGACCAGAATCTAAAAAATTCATACACAGGTGATGAAGGAATGGACACGCGTCAAATAATCAGATGTTAAGCAAGGAGAAGACAATTTTGTTGAAAAAATGGATTAAAACTCTTCAAGTTTTGGGAAGAAACCAAGAGGAGAGATATATAGAAAAATAAACGAAAATGTAAAGAAATTAGAAAGAAACCGAAAAAATGATTGAAATTTGGAAAATTCATACACATGAAGGAACGACCACGCATAAAATAACTAGAGGCAGCACACGTTAAGCAAGGAGCGGAACACATGCTGCATAAGGAGAGGAGACGTGCATCTGCGCTTGACAAGGACATGCATCGCGGCGGTAGAGGATGACCCAAAACTACGACATGCTGTGGCCTAAAACATGACCCATTTCAACACTAATGACCCGAGTCGACCGCCTGACCTGATCCGACTTAGATGCGCCTATCATCAAGCACCACATGTCTCTCAAGGAGCACACGTCTCCTTCCCAGGCGCGTGTCTGTCCTTATGCGTGAGTTACACGTGTGGAATCTTCTAGCAATGCGTGGTGGTGTGTGGGAGCGTATGAGGTGATGGCTTCTAGCTTGTGTTGATCTCTATTTGACTATATATATATATATATATATATATATTTTCCAATTTTGATAGTAACCTTAATATAACTTGAATTAGGACTTACTAGAGAACTTTCAGAAAATTTAGAGCTCCTAACACGTGAAAAAGCTAGCTTGAGAAGGCACGCGTCATCCATATAAGTATCCACTCTTACATTTTTTAAGTAATGCTTGTAAGGATTGCTAGGACGTACAAGCATGTAAACATATGTTACCTTAAGTGGTTATAATATGCATCTTTAGAACATCAGAAGGGCACTTTGCATGAGAATATAATGTATGTTATAGAAAATTATTGAAATGCCCCTAGAATGAAAAATTAAGATGCATGTCAATTTTAATGTTTTTTTTTTGCTATGCTAGAATGGAGGATGAAATATTGTGATCTATACTCTGGGCGATTGATGGATGTTATCTCCCCATTGAGCTTGTATGAATGCACGATATAATATGTTTAGCTTCAGACAATTGATTATGTGTTCTTTCTGTAGAGCGTGTTTATCTTCGCAGAACTAGAACTAAGGCGCTAAAGTCTAGTTGACTAAACAATAACCTAGGTTGCTAAAGTCTAGTTGACTAAACAATAACCTAGGTTAAGATTCCTTTGGTAGACGGAGCACCTTAAAATCATTAGTGGCAATTAGGGGGTCTAGATCTTAGTACTCCCAGACTAAGAGAGACTTGACGAGATGAATAAAAAAACTATGGAGTCGAAAGTATCCGTTAAGTCATCTAGCCACCCTCGGAACCTAGTAGACCTCTTCAAATCCCAGAAATGACCAAGGTGAAGTTTAGAATATGTGTCCGAGCTTTAGGTGATCAATAAGAATATCTCCCTAACAAAGCTGGGATGAGTGAACCAAGTTAAGATAAAAAAAACTCTATAACAAGAGCTTTTTACATGTTAACCTAGGTTGGTACGTTTTCAATAGACCATGCACCTTAGGATCGTGAGCAGCAACTAAAGGTTTAGACTTGAGTGCACTCAGAGATTGGATTATCTCTAAGGAGCTAACCTCGAATACTCTGAAAACGCGAGAGGAGATTTAAAATGCCTAGATCCTTTTATGAATATAGTAGACCTCCACGACATCTATACATGACTAAGTTAGCTCTCCAAGCTATTAGTAGTAATAACAGTATCATCAAACTCTTCACCACGCGTGTAGAGTAGGTCACACGTGTAGAGTCATGCATGACTGAGGATGGGTAGACATGTTTGGGGACTAACATGTGACAACACTGATTGGCGAGTGCAATTTAGATGTCGTGTATTCCATTCCTCAAACACTCTAATTTTCCTTCAATTTTTCTTACGTTGACATGTGGTACTCGGATATGTGCATCCGTATCGGATCAGGTTGCGGTTACTGAATTTGGGTCGTGCACAAGTTGGAGAATCGAAGCCTTGGGGCAAATTGGGTCGAGTTCAGGCGATGTGTCTCTACTTACTGTGAAACACGTTTCTCCAACCATATCTCAACACCTGATCAGACACAAGCCAAACACGTTCCTCCTTTTGTTGCGCGACACGTGTTCCTCTCCTATTCACCTACATAGTCACAAATTCCAAAATTTTGTAATTTTTATTAATTTACTCATATGCTTGCATATACAAAACTCAAATCAATTTAGTTCCTTCACAAAAATGATATTCTCTAATCCTACTTTCCAAATATAATTTTCTTTGTATTTTATTTCCAACAACGTAGAGAAATATTAATTTTCAAATTAGCATGAAACCACTAACTTACCTTTTTTAGACGATTAGTCAAAACTTCGATTTTAGCTCGATATCTCCACTAAGTTTCTTTACCGAACTTGTGAGGAATCTCTCCTAGATTAATATATCATAAATTCATACCTTAAGAAAACCCTTCGATCTATGGAAAAACCATGACTAAAAACCCGTAGTGTTACCTTATGCAAACTCGTAGGTTCTCAACCAAGATCGTGAACAAAGTCTCGAATTAGGCAAATTTGATACTCTTTCTCCTTCCTCAAACCCTATTCCTCTCCCTTTCTCTCTCTCTCTTTCTTTTTTCCTTTTTGTTTCAAGTCTGTCCAAAAGCTACCAGACCCCAAAGATTGTAAATGAGGCAAATTTACCCTTTTACCCCTTAGTTGACTTTGACTATAATTTTTTTTTTTACTAGTTTTTTTTTTTCTAAATCTTTATGGTTATCCGGAGCATTTTTCCCTTCTACCCCTTAAGATTCAGGGTCTAAAGCTTTTAATAAATCTCGAGAGTTTAAACATTAAAGTAAAAATTAGGTATCAAATTCCTTATTGGGACTCCATTGTTACATAGTTGGAGACAAAAGTTAGATTAGCTAGAGTTATTAGTAAATTAGTTCCTTCAATAATATCGTAATATGATGTTGTGGGCTACATAGGTGGAGTTGAATTCTGAGGAGTAAGATCACGCTAACACCAAGGATATCTAGTGACTCTAGCTTAGGTCAACCAAGTAAGTGGATTTCGATTAGAATACCTTCACGCTTAGTTGGATGACTTCAATGATATATGAAGGACATGTATCCTATGACCATGTACCTGTCATTTTTTAGTGTTATGATATATTATGAAACAATTATATGATGCTTATTACGATTATGTGATGTTAGGGGTAATATGTGTATATATTATGTTATAATACTATGTTCATGCCTATGAGATATCATTGACCCATGTATGATAATAGTGAAAGATCATGTATGATAATAGTGAAAGAAACGTCATGTATTCGTAATGCATCTCATAGAAGAGTTATATTATGAAAAAAATGAAAATATGATGTGTATCATAACCAAGTACTATGATATTAAATTACGGGACCTCATGCATGTTGTATGTCATGAGCACGAGATACTTTCCTAATATGTTTGGCAGGAGCGCAATCAATCTAGTGTACTTCATGAGGTATATAAGTTCGCAATCACGCAAGCACGCGCATTTTAACATTTTCTTAGCTGAATTTAGTAATTATTTAAAAGTTGTTTGGGTTGAAAATTTGTAACTATGCTTTTAATATTCAAATCCTAATATATCGTATGACACACATTTATATGTTGCATAATATTAAAATATAAAGTGGTAATAAAAAATTAAGTAAATTGTTTGGCTTGATTCTTGAATGTTAACTTCTTATATTTTTAATATATTTTTTAAAATTAAAATTAGTTAAAAATTTGAATATTTCCACATTGGCAACACTACCAACTACGCATAGGCACATGGTCTGAATTATTAATAATAATAATAATAAAATAATAATAAATAAATGTTCAACTAACAAGCTATGCTGTATTTAATTATTTCTAATAAAAGGTGGGTCAAGAGTATTTATTTGAATTTTGTAGTGTTTTCAGCCAGCCTGGCATCCAGTCCATTTTGGCCGCCACGTGGAAATATCTCCTCCCCAATCCTTAACCTTTTTTTTTTCCTTGTAATTTCAATGTGTAAGTAGACATCAATATCGTTTTCGAGTTGTCTAGGGTTAGAAATTAACAATTTTAATATTAGATTATATATCTTCATACACGACCAAGGAGGCAACTTATACACAACAACTATATTGATTGCTCATGTTGGAGATTGTATAAAACTATCTATAGTATGGTCTAACCTGAAGTTATGTAAGTTTACTGAAAACTCAAGCCAATTTTAATTAATCATTCTCATGCAGCAGAGTCAACTGAATGTCGACTCTTTCTATCAACACTTATACGTTGAGAATGCCAAAGTAAAATTTTACTCATTTGATATATTTTGAACATTTGTTTAATTCATGGAATGATAGGACATATCTTAATACCTTAGCAAAGTATATCTTCCTTATATGAGTGTTCATCCATCAACCTCCTATTTTGAAGCCATATAATGAGGACAAACTTCTAATTTTTCCTTCTCATTTCTAAATAGACAACAATTGTTAACCCATATGAATTTTTTAGCCGTTGAAATCAAATTCATTGAACAATTTTTTTGACTTCACCAATGTTAAAATAATCACTAATCCAATAGAGTCAAACCCAAAAGTTGTACGAGCCTAAGTCCATTGTATATTTATCTTGGCAGATATTTTAGAATAAAGATATCTATTTTAAGAAAGAGATTTAGATATTTTAGGAAAAAATAGTTAGATTTGTTACGAGTAGATTGTGTAGGCTCTAGTATAAATACCCTCCACCCTACCATAGGTTTTCATCCCAAGAAATCTCAAGCAATACAAAGTATAGTTTCTACAGAGTGTTTTGTAAATCTCTTCTCGATTGGTCTTAATAAAGTGTGCGAGTGTTTCCCACATAGAGTTGTGTTCAACAATTTGGTATCAGAGCGAGGTTAGTGTAGGTTGTCTGATCTCTTGAAATTCTTAGTATGCTCTATGGCTGCAGCTCTGTCTGATCTTCCACATCAGAACGATTCCTTGAGATTAGTAGTGAGTGAGTTTCTTTTGTGTCGTGAGTAGTCTGTGACTCTGCAAGTCTTGTGTCGAAAAGACTTGTTTGGTATTACTGAGGTATTGTCAACACGATGGGTGACTTCAAAATCGTAGGAGGAATCAAGAAACTCAACAACAACAACTACAACACGTGGGCAACATGCATGATGTCCTATTTACAAGGACAGGATCTTTAGGAGATCGTTGGCGGGTGTGAAACTACGCCGCTAGAGGAGGATTCTAACGGCGCCTTGCGCAAATAGAGAATCAAAGCAAGCAAAGCAATGTTTGCCTTAAAGACCACAATCGAAGAAGAGATGTTAGAGCATATTTGGGATGATAAGACACCGAAAGAAGCATGAGACACGTTCGTGATGTTGTTCTCAAAGAAGAACGATACGAGGCTACAACTTTTGGAGAATGAATTGTTGTCACTTTCACAACGTGACATGACGATTGCTCAGTACTTCCACAAGGTCAAGTCGATCTGTCGGGAGATTACTGAACTAGACCCGAAGTCTGCTATTGTAGAATCTCGAATGAAGAGGATTATAATCCACAGATTGCGACCAGAATATAGAAGCTTTATTATTGTTGTACAAGGAGACCCACTCAACCATCACTTGTAGAGTTCGAAAATTTGTTAGCCAGCCAAGAAGCCATGGCTAAACAAATGGGAGGCATCACACTGAAGGGTGAAGAAGGAGCACTCTACACAAGTGAAAGTCGGAGCAATAATAAGTCGTCTACCAAACGTAGATACAAAAACGGTGACAAAAGAAGAAGCCATCAAGGAACTGTACAATCTGAGAGAGCTCAGAAGAATGACAACAAGAGTTCTCAAGGAAAGAGATTTGAAGGTAATTGCTACAATTGCAGGAAGAAGGACCCATGTCTAGAGATTGTTGGTCCAAGAAAAAATATGTCGAAAGCAACGTGGCATCTTCCAACATAGAGATTGAGGAGGAATGGGATGCAGAGGCAATATGTCTCATAGAAGAAGACGAGCTAGCACTCATGGCAATGATGGAAGAGCATATCGATTACGAGGATGACTGGATCATTGATTCAGGATACTTAAACCACATGATTGACGATCAAAGCGGTGCAATGGAAGAGGGGTGGCCCTCAGAGAAGGAAGTATTATCAGGCTTGGACAACACTGAAGAAATTCTTCCACAGAAGATGGGGGAGCAAACTGTACACACTTGCTTAAATGCTAGTGTGCCTGGAGATTTGAGTGACATTGATGTTGATGAGCAAGAAGTGACTCAACCAAGCGAACCTGGTGAGAAGGAAATGGCACCTCAACAACTTAGACAGTCAGAAATAATCCAAAAGTTAAATCCAGAGTATGCCAATGCAGCTATTGTAGAAGACGGAGTTAATGAGCCAGAGACATGTGAAGCATCACAAAACTTGGCTTGCTAGAAAGCGATGGAGGAAGAAATTATAGCCTTGGAGCAAAATCAAACTTGGGAACTAGTACCAAGACCAGAATATATCAAATCCATCTTTTGCAAGTGGATTTACAAAATAGAGTGTACCCCGGATGGATCAATCGTGAGATACAAAGCTCAAACTATAGATCCAGGGTTCTCTCAAGAATATGGACTACACTATGAGGAAACGTTTAGTCCACGGAGTTAATGAGCCAGAGACATGTGAAGCATCACAAAACTTGGCTTGCTAGAAAGCGATGGAGGAAGAAATTATAGCCTTGGAGCAAAATCAAACTTGGGAACTAGTACCAAGACCAGAATATATCAAATTCATCTTTTGCAAGTGGATTTACAAAATAGAGTGTACCCCGGATGGATCAATCGTGAGATACAAAGCTCAAACTATAGATCCAGGGTTCTCTCAAGAATATGGACTACACTATGAGGAAACGTTTAGTCCAGTGGCAAAGATCACTATCGTACAGGTTCCTTCAGCACTTGTGGTAAATAAAGATTGAAAATTTTGGCAGATGGATATGAAGAATGTATTCTTGCATGGAGAGTTGGACCAGGAGATCTACATGAACCAACCAAATGCATTCGAAAACGAAGTTGGAGTTATTAGTCAGTATATGCAAAGTCCGAAGAAGCCTCATCTTGATGCGGCTCAATGGACCTTGAGATATGTCAAAGGTACAATCAATTACGATCCTTCATAAAAAGAAGCGAAGACTACAAGCTAGCTAGATACCGTGATGCTGACTATGTAGGATATCACGATACCCGAAGATTAAGCCTCAGGTATGTGTTCAAGCTCGGTTCGAGAACAATTTTTTGGTATAGCAAAAGACAACCGACAGAATCATTGTCAACTAGAGAAGCAGAGTACAGAGCAGCAGCTGGAGCAGCTCAGGAAAGTACATGGCTGAAACTCTTGATGAAAGATTGGCACCAGAAAATTGAATATCCAATACCACTTCATTGCGATAACCAATCTGCGATTCGCCTAGCAAAAAATCCAGTGTTTCATGCTAGAACAAAGCATGTGGAGGTTCACTACCATTTCATTAGAGAGAAGGTCCTAAAGGAAGAAATCGAGATGCAGCAGATCAAGACAGATGACCAAGTGACAGACTTGTTTACAAAAGACCTGAATACTGGCAAACATGAGAGTTTCGCTGTCAGCTCAACACGGCGCGGCCATTGATGACTAGTGCTGAAGGGGAGTGTTAAAATATCATCACTAGCCCAATAGAGTCAAACCCAATAGTTGTACGAGCGTAAGGCCATTGTATATTTATCTTGGAAAATATTTTAGAATAAAGATATCTAGAGATTTTAGGGAAGAGATTTAGATATTTTAGGAAAAAGATTTAGATTTGTTACGAGTAGATTGCGTAGGCTGTAGTATAAATACCCTCCCACCCTACCTAGGTTTTCATCCCAAGAAATCCCAAGCAATAGTTTCTACATAGTGTTTTGTAAATCTCTTCTCGATTGGTCTTAATGAAGTGTGGGAGTGTTTCCCACATAGAGTTGTGTTCAACAACCAATACATCTTGGAATGATATTATCCATTGGAAGTGTCACAATCCGAGTTTTTAGGTTTTGAATCTCGAAAAAAAAAGATGAAGACAAAGATAAAATAAATTAAATATAAAATAAATTAAAATTAAAATATGTTAAAATTTTGTGCAATTTAAAACAAATAACATCATAGTTAAAATCAATTAGAAAATCTAATCTAAACCGGTACTGTTCAAGTTTATTTACAAAATGGGAATGGAATCGGGATATAAATTTAAACAAATGCAAAATAACCCAAAATACACAGATAAGACTAACGCCTTCGGATGACCTCTTCTGTAACAGCACAGCTCTTAGATGCTTTCTCACCTCAATTGATAGTTAGCGAACTCTTGAAAAAGAAATATAAAATACCGCAAGTATAAAAATACTCCGTAACCAACCTACTTGTAGGCTATCATCACATCATATCTACTAGAGATTAGCACAAAATTTTCTCATGGTTTTAAGAAGTCCATGTCTAGTTCTACAACTATATGAGCATTTGGGAAGACCTTGAAGATTTGAGCAATTCTCTAACTTGTCATAGATCCTATCGGGGTTTTGAAGGTATTTACCATGATGGGTGTCCCGTTTGTGTGGATTGAAGCATGAAGCGAGTTCCAAGATTTGAAACACAACTTAGTGTCGTCCCGTGCTCACGTTTCAGAGGGTTCAGGAGATTATGTGATTCATAGTGATGCCTCAAAAAAAGAGTTGGGGTGTGTATTGATGCAGCATGGGAAGGTGGCCTATGCATCCCATGAGTTGAAGGATTACGAGCTAAATTACCTCACTCATGACTTGAAATTAGCTACAATAGTTTTTGCACTAAAGATTTGGTGACACTACCTATATAGAGACAAGACTTGGATATGTACCGACCAAAAGAGTTTGAAGTACTTCTTGATCCATAAAGAGTTGAACATGAGATAGCGATGGTGGCTAGAATGGGTCAAGGATTATGTCAATGGTGATTGTGTGTGTCAGCGGTTGAAAAACCGAAACAAGAGATACTAACGGAGGCCTATAACTCCTTGTTCTCCATGCATCCAGGTAGCACAAATGTACTAGGATCTTAAACCGTATTTCTGGTAGCGCAACATGAAAGAGGACATAGCAGATTTTGTAAGTAAATGTCTTATATACAGACAAGTAAAAGCATCAAGACAAAGAATGGCAGGACTATTGCAATCCCTAAGCATGCCGAAATGGAAATGAGAGAATAGCTATGAATTTTATTGTAGGTCAACCCAAGATATTGAAAGAGTACACAGTATCACCTAAAACAATAATTTTCAAGCTACGATCGAAATAGCACCGTTCGAAGTTTATACGAAAAATGGTGTAGGTCTCCAGTGTGCTAGGACGAGGTAGGTGAACGAAAATTGCTAGGACCAGATTTAATATAAGCTAATGATGCAAAAGATTATGGCAAGGATGCGTACAACTCAAAGTAGATATAAGAGTTATGTCAATGTGAGGGTAGGAACTTGAAATTTGAGGTAGGTGGCAAGGTGTTCTTGAAGGTGGCTTCGATGAAAGGCATCTTGAAGTTCAAACAGAAAGGCAAGTTGAGCTTACACTTCATCGGACCCTTCAAAATCCAGGATCGAATTGGACCAATGGTGTATAGACTAGCCCTACCACCATCTCTCAGCAGCATACGACATATTCCATATGTCTATGCTTGCTTCACAAGTATTTGACAGATTTGACGCACGTGATAAACTATGGACCTTTACAGATAGACGAGGGTATGAGTCATGGAGAGAGGTAGATAAGAATCTTATCCCGTGAGGTAAAAGCCTAGCGTACCAGGGACATCGCTTTCATCAAGGTGTTTTGGAAAAACCACCAAAACAAACGAAGCCATGTGGAAACGAAAAAGTGAGATGAGGGACAAATATCATGAGTTGTTCCTAGTTGAAGATATTTTTGAAGACGTAAGTTTCTTTTAGAGATGTATTATGTAACCATTGAAAAAAAAAATGAATCGCTACCTTGAAAATCGTGAAAACTCCGGCAGAGTGCTAGAGTTTTTGGATCTCCAACTGACCACCCAACCTCACACCCATAACTGAGCATTTTTCTGTATTCTCCCACTCAACACTCTGCAGCATACACACTCCCGACAAAGAGAGAAAACTCCATAGACTCAGAGCGTATAGATTGTCGTCACAAGACTCGTCGACGCGTCCTCATTCCTTGAGTCAGTTATTGCAAAGTGACGAAAACGATTTGATGTATCGTATATCGTGTTCTTCTAATGCCTGCTCGGATCGCCTCAAGAAATGAGAGTGGCGGTAGATTTATAGAAGAAAAAAGAAGGGAAGAAAACCAAGGGTTTCAGCCAACCTCACCTACCGGGTAGAAAAGACAAACCCGTGCCTTCCAATTCGTGTTGGACCCAATTACCTCCCACATACATGTTCAATCCAAATTCAGGTAAAGGTAAAGGACATGCACCGATGATGGTGAATACTAGAATGACCATGGAAACTAAAATAGAAAAGTAGTATGCATTGTTTTCTAATAAGAATTTCATAGATGGTTTTCCACCTTTCGTGCCAAAATTATGTTAATGTTTTATTTTTCACGATGTTGTTATTTTTTGTTTTGAAATTAAATATATAAGTTCGTGTCTTCGTTAGAAGGTTTTATTAAATTTCTACCTATGTTATTAAAGGCATGTATGTAGTGTATCTTTGATCTAGAGAATTAGGGGTTTTACAATTGGTATCAGAGCCCTAAGTTTTTAGATTAAGTAGACCGATCTACAATCACAATCTTGACACAGCATACTTTCATGGTCCTTCAACAGACATACCATTACGGTAAGGTATGCTTTTTAAAAATAATAACGGGTTTTGTTAGATGATGTATGTTGTTAATCGATTAGAATAATGCAAAGTTTAGCCTTTTGTTATGTTTGTATGTTGAAATGAGGGGTATATAATATATGTTAAGATATAGACTTAGTACGTTATGTGTTGAATATAGATTATATCACTTAGAGGTCGAGGAAGAGGGCGTAAAGGATGACCCCCTGCCAGGGGTAGAAGAAGTCTCATCCGCGAGAGATTGGTAAATCGACTTGATGAAGTAGTGCCACCTCCACCGCCAGTGAAGCCTCATGCCGCACTAGATTATACAACTGTCTAATGTGAGAATCATTACGGGTGGTTATGCAAATAGTTATAACTACCCAACAAACTAATGTTTAATCATCGACTTCCCTTGTACCTTTAATGGGATCGCGTTGGATCCGAAAGTAGCACATGTGTGGTTGACCTCAATAGAGAAAGTGTTCAGGTTGACTAATTTCTCATACGATCGGAAGTCATGCACATTGTTTATGCTGCAAGACAATATAGGGTTATGATCGGAGTCCACTCACGAGATTCTTAATCCTAAGAGAGGTGCAATTTTGTGAATGAAATTTAAGGACGCCTTTTGGGTAGAATATTACCAAGAGGCAGCTCGACTCCACAAACAATAAGAGTTCACACAATTAACTCAAAGTGGACGTTCAATCACTACATATGCAAGAGAATTCATAAGAATGAAACGATTTACTCCAGAGTTGGTTGATACCAAATAGAAACTAGCACAAAGGTTTGTCATAGGCCTGGACGAAAGGATCCATCGTAAAATTGAGGTCATATCTCCTGCTACTTTGTAAGCGATTGTGTGATACTCACTCTTCAGCCAACTTGAAATCGTGTCACCTTCGGCCTAACGACGTATACCCAAACCTCTGACCCCGCTTTGAAGAGAAAGTATTAGAAAACGGGGCAGAGAGATATTTTAGAAAAAGAGTTTGAAAGCAAGATTTGAAAAGAATGTTTGAAAGTCGTTATAGGTTATAAGCAAAGAAAAAAAACATCACAGCTTAAATATCATATAACTTGGGTAGAAAGAATCGACAACTAGGCGCATCCCCCTATAGTACATTTTGATGTGATTTAGGTCTGACAGGCCTAGACGTGATTTCGCCGATCGGTCATACAAAATCTAGGTGGGAGGAGTTGACGGCTGATCACATCCCCCTATAGTACATTCTGAGGTATTTCAAGTCTACCAGGCGTAGACATGATTCTGTCGGAATGTCATACACTTAGAAAATATAATAAGGAAACTATACATCATGAAAGCAGTAAAGGAAAGCAATAAGTTGATACAAGACAAGAGTTTTTACATGCAACGGGCATGCAGCCATGAGCAACACACCTTGGACAAGCATAATCGTGACACAACATATATGGTAGGTTGATTTGCTCTATTTGGCTACCATTTATTTGTATTTATCCGATTTTGATATTATTCCTAATTTTTATTGCTCTAGAACATGGAGGGAGATTCAGAGCCATTTAGAACGAAACAAGAGATAGACCCACACCAATAAGAAAAAACGGATATCAACAAATGCAAGAAACCACTTTAGACTTTTTACAAGAAATATTTGTAGAAATCATACCTTATTGAGCATGACTTCTATAACAGAATTATGCATGCTTTGGGACCCAAACCATTATTTATGAATCATTGTTGGTCGATAAGATTCGGTAGGACGAAATTGAATCTCAAACCTGCTTTAAGTAAAACTAAGTTACTAAATAAGTTCTTTCAACAATATTTATGATAAGTCTTTAGGAGGAACCTATGCATGCCTAGGACATAGATTTATGATTATATGGCTCCTTGTTGATTTATTTAACATGGTAACACAGAAATTAATAGTACGCATGAGCTTCTTGAACTGCTTTTTTTGTGCATGAGAGTTGATTGTCTACAAGTTTTAACTATGATTTATGAGATTTTGAATTAATGACGGCTGATATGTATACAAAATCCATAATACGTTATGTAAAATGATGATAACTTATGAGTGATGTAGTCATGAATCATGCCCCTTACTTTGAGAAAAAATTAAAATAAGAAACTAGATACCGCACTAAACAAAACTCAGATGAGCTCACGTGCTCCAACTAGCAGCGTGACGAAGTGTCACAACATGAACTAAGCTCCAGTTGGACTAGATAAGGATGAACTATGCCCACAACTTTGATGAGCCATTAAGGACCCGATAGAGTTAGAACATATAACTTCAGTTAATGAGAATTTAGAAACCTTTAAAAACTTGAATAAGCAAGAAAAGCGTGAAAGTAGATTGGTTACTGAATATATTTTTGTATATTAATCCTTACCACTCATTATGTTATAGAATGAAAGAACCAAGAGATGGATAGTAGAAAGTAGAGGTGTACCAAAGCTAGGCAGTTATAGGGAGACCACTCGATCTAAGTCGGGATTTGTTTTTTTTTTATTTTTTAATTGTATTATGGTTTTATGTAGTTTTGGTCTAAAACCAAAAGGCTAGAGCATACTTTACCATGAGTATCTCATTTAAATTATACGATATCAATCAATGTCTATTAATAAGAAATTAGAAAATAAAAACATCATCAAATTAATTAATAGTTTCTTTTTTAAATAAATATTATATTCATATGCAATTCATTGCAAAAAAAATTAATATATTTATAATTACATTCTATTAAGAATGCATATTACATGCCCACAAGAAAAAGTTCAACATTTTCTTCTTTTTTTTCTCCTTTTTTTTTCCAGTGAAAAGTGGGTTAGGAGGAAGAAATAAAGAAGAATTATATATCTATCTAGTTTCAATTAAAGGAGTTCCTTGTTCATATAGTAACTCACAAACCAAATGTGAAAACAAAAAAAAAGAAAAAACCTGAGAGAAACCAACACCGCATTAGTCAAGATTGGTGAATTTTGAGCTTGTGATCATGCTTTCACACAACAGTTGAAGTAGCTTAGTATGCTCTTCCTTGTCTGATAGGAAAAACGATAGAACAAAAGTTGTAAGACAGAATAAAGTTTGTGGTCATGCTTTCACACAAACAGTTCAACCATATGTCGTCTGCAAATCAAATCACATGCATTCTATGTATTCAACTATTAGTATCCACAAGTTGCATAATAAATGTAAAGGTAGAAATACAAAATTGCAATTACAAAAGGATGCAAAATCACTTGACAATGACCTTGTTGTCCTGCTATCCCCAATTTAACTAATTCCCCTTAGTCAATCACCTCGTTCATCATATAGAGTTATACAATATTTTGAACTTTATTCTTTTTTTTTACTGGGTGAACCGTTGAGGATTGTTGGGAGAGAGTCCCACATTGACTAATTTAGAAAATGATCTAGATTTATAAAGTAAGGAATGCATCACCACTGGTACGAGGCCTTCTAAAGAAGCTCAAAGCGAAGTCACGAGAGCTTATACTCAAAGTGGACAATAGAATGATGTGGGGCTCAAGACTTTTGTCTTTAACATTGTTTGAACAAGATGTGAACAACTGCTTCAATTAATTGCGTAATTAATTATAATTTTTTAAAAAAGATTTCTATTAAATTTTCTAATGAAATAATTTTAATCTGTTTTATAATTAGTTGATTAACAAATAGTTTTTAAAAGGAGTTCTTAATATTTTAACTTAATATAATTGTGAACTGGTTAGTAATTACAACGAAACAATAAATTATATTAATATTAAATATTATTATAAATAAAACGAATTCTTTAATATATCATTATTAATTATTTAAGTACAGTTTTATGAATTAGTAGATGAATATAAACATATGTTAAAGAATTAAATTAATTTGAAACACATGCATTTATATGTGGAGTATAAACAAATGTAGAGCAAAAAGAGGAAGCCAACTTCACAAAAGGCAATAATACTAGCTCGAAGGTATTTTTTGCATTCCTCCTTAAAATAAATAAAAAAAAAGGGAAAAAACTAAAATCAATAGAGGCTTCATAACAAGACAATATCACCATTTGGTTTTTAATTGTATTGGTATGCATGAGAATATTCATTCAATGGTTGTACACTAATTTTTTTTTAACTTTTATTCTTGCAATAATAAAAGCGGTATAGCACACATAATTAAACATAATTAAGACAGTTAAAACCCCACAATTAAACATAATTAAACTACACACAATTAAACAACTAATAAACCCACATTTAATCTACCACAATTAAACATAATTAAAAAGAATATTTTTAAAATTTATTTAATGGTAGTTTAGCAGCTACTAAGCCTTTGACACGGTGGTAATCTTTATAAAAAGAAAAAAAGGCTTTAGATCAAGTGACATTAGGGATTGAGCTTTATTTTTTCCAACAATAGCATATTGAATAAATTATTGAGAGGGCGGGGTATGCGCTATCACGAGGAAAAAGGAGATGCTTAAAGTAAAGCTGCAAAAGAAGGGGGGGAAAAGCAAGTAATGAGCGAAGGAATCTTACCGTTGGGGAGTTGGTGTTTGAATGATTCAATTGGTGATTCTCATGAGCATGAAGATGAGATGTGTTTGTTGTGGTGGTGGAAGTGGCTGATGAGGCCATCAGTTGCTCTTCATTGCCAATGCTTGCCCTTGACAAATCCCTTTTGTGCTGTTTCCTATTTTCCCTTATTTTTGAGAAATCAACCGAGTAATCAGGCACCTCTCTCTTTTGCTCCCAATCTCCAAATTGTGGAACACTCAGCCATGGAGCCACTTTCTGCATCCAAATTTAAACCTAAACCAATCAGAATCATACCTAACAACACCCGTCCAATATCAAATTCATAATCAAAACTATTGCACTTTGCTACAAGACAATCCAGATCAAGTAAATACCTCAACTCAAAAATCTCCTCAACTTACAGAAAATTTTTACATTTAAGGGTTATTCAATTTTGTAGCTCCAATTTAATAAGACTAGAATTTTAAGGTTAAATTCTGACACAATAGTGTGAAGTATGGAGGTAACTAGTTAGTGATATGTTTACGCGTTTCGGTACAGGCCCACTATCAATAATGTAACCCACTAGTTTGTTATGAGTTTGATTTCATGTGATTGGACGGACTATTGCTTCGACTTGCCCTACTTTTTCTTTTCTCTGCGGAAAAATCGAGCAGTTCTTAGGATCAAAAGCTCAGGCAAACAAGCTTTTATTTCATTTTTGTATCCAGAAACTCCTTCCCATCCATTAAACATACTGAAATTCCTTTGAATAACTAATTATTCAAGTCTTAAATGGACTCCAGAATTCGTCGATTTTGATGTGTGAGAGCAGAGTAACATCAGAAATGAATCAAACAAATCATGGAGAAACGGAAGGGGAAAGTTTACAGAGGAAAGATTCTGAGCACGAAAGGCACAAAAATTTCGCTGGAGAAGAAAGTAATTGAAACTTTGAAGTAGAGAAATCGGAAGCAGCAGAAACTGCAGAGCTTCAATAATGCATTTGGGGAAAAGGTAATAATATTCAATATCGAGCCTTGGAAATTTGAATTAGAAACAGAGAACACAATAAAGTTTGCCAAGAGTTCAATCACTCTATGGAAGCCGATGTTTTCGTATAGTACAAGATCAAGGAATATGCTCTGTTTCGTTTCCAAGAAAGTGCATAAAAAAAAAAAGACTACATAAAGAATCTCCAATGTGTTCTAAAAAAATAAGTGACAAAAAAATCCATCTACTCATAAACTGAAATCATCAAATCCTCTAAGATTTTGTTAATCTGCACACTACTGAAGAAAAGGAGAGAAGGAGAAGAGATCAACATAATCGGCGTTCAGTTCCACAATCTTTTCGCGCAACAGAGAAACCAAAAGTGAGTGAAATGATAAGCAAGAGTTCAAGAATTACCTCCTTGCGATCCTCCATGAGAGTGATCTCAAAACGTTGGGGAATTTGTTTGAAGGATTGAAAGAACAACCGAGAGGGGGGGAGAGAGAGAGAGAGAGCGGTAATTTAAAATCAAAACCGGGAGAGCAATGAACAAACACACCGAAAGCTGGATGGACCCATCTTCCGTACAATTGAGACAGATGACGAATATTTAATTTCAACAAAATGTTAACCACAAACAAAGGAAAACTATTATTTTTCTTTTCGCATAATCGAATTTAGTATAATTGTAACGACCGACTTTTTATACTACTTAATATATATGCATGTTTCGACAATTAAAATGAATAAATAAATAAATAAATAAATAAATAAATGTGTATTTTTATAGAAAACACTCGAACTTTGCACCGAGATGAAGTATGTTTATTTCGATGATAATCTCACCTCCATTTTTTAACAGATCTAAATAGCGAACTTTTCATTTTTTAACTATTACTAAATTTTTACATAAGATATTTTTGAAATTTAAAGATAATTTTAGAGAGGAAGTGCAATAGTCATTGATTTTTTTGTATTTATTTATTAATTTAGCGTTAATTGAACCTCAATATCAATGTCCAAGACATTATGATTTACGGATATATTAATGGACATATTGAGAAATTGATGAAACATTGAATCTTCAATTACGCACGAGAATGAAGTTATGTCATGTGTTGGAGGAAGTCTGCACTTATTGGAGAAGTCAAATTTTATGACTAGGTGTCCAACTGCCACTTTCTTAAAGACACTTGCTAATTCTTCTGTGTATTCTTGGACGTCCAAAAACAGTCCTGTTGTCACAATATAGGAAAGAAAGAGTACTTTAGTCACAATTTCCTCTTGATTTTTATGAGTTAACTTGTGCTGGTTTTCCACGGCTCCATACGCACAGCCCCCACATTATTCAAACCGCCCCTTTTCCCATCCGCAAATCGAAGAAATAAAACTTGCTACAAATCGAAGTAGATCCAAGTGTTCAAAACTAAGAAAGAACACCCCTTACCTACCTACTACTTGTTAGGGAATCACGCATGTGTATAATAAACCTAGGATAGACTAGAGAAGTTTTGAATTCAATATGCATGGAATTAGTGGGCATATCAAGATCACATAAAGTGTCCCAACAACCAACAATTCCAGTGGTAACTCAAGAACTGCTCAAAACTTGTTTTGCTCAACATCTTTTAAATGGAATAGAAATGATACCAAAAATTCCTTCTTTCCAAAACCTTCTAAGCCATCACTCACAAAGTTGGAGAAACCTTCAACAAAGGGTTAGGATCAATCTAAATATTATGAAGGAAAAGAACTAAGATTCTGGAGTTGGAGAAACCTCCACTACTTACATCAGAATATTCACTCATGACACTCTACCCAGTTCTAGTACAACACGGCTCCCTCTATTCAAACAAAGACCAGAAAATTAAATGGTAATCAAAGCCAACCGAGCTACAATTATAAGCTAATTCAGGTGAATGACACACTCTACCCAGTTCTACTGCAACACGTCTCCTACATCCATGTGACGTGAACTTCAAAAAAAAAAGGGTTCTCAAAAGGAATATCTATTCACCACCCAATGCTGAAACAGCCAGATCCAAGACACCAGAAATATGTTACCAACGACAAATACATTTGAATGTCAAAAGTGACTCGTACGAGGTTTAAGCTGATATGCAATATAACCATGCTCTTGACGTATCTACCACTCAAAGCAATCCTCAATTCTAAAACAGTGATTGAATCAGAAAATACAAATGGGGTCAATATAACATATCAATATAAAAGGTTGTTGACTAATACAAAAGGGAAATTGAACCAAGATCCTAGATAATGCAACAGATCAATACACAAGGGAAATGGAAACACCATTATTCCTTCACAAAAACGACCTTATTTCACGAGTAGCTTTTACAAATTGCAAGCCAACAAGATACTGAACTACCTACAGTTATATTCTATTCCAAGATAATCATTCTACTGCGTTTTACAGGATTGACGGCATAACAATTATAGGTTATAAAAAAAAATATTGAACTCAACAAACTCATTACATAAACAATCTAAGTCACGGTGACCACAAAAAGCCAATTCTCAAATTCAGTAGAAAGAAAATCTTAAAATGAAATTAACATATAATCCCTCATAAGCATCCTATACAAAGTATAATAAGTACACAATAAATGTTTTTGCAGGTCAAATTGTTCCAATTCCTCATCCCTTAGCACTGCAAAATGAATTCCAGGCTTAACTAAACAAAATACAAGAATGAAAATACCTTACCTGGGAGACAACCTGCAAAATAGTAGTTCTTAATTCCAACCGAGCAACCTGATTAACATTAACTACCATATGCACACTACATAGCATGAACAACATCAGCTCCAGACCTCAGCTGGCTCAGTAGTAAAGCAAATATAAAAAGCTAAATGAAAATTGATATTTGTGGATCAAAGAACAGTCTAACAAGCATTTAAAATCAAAAACCTCTTCAGTACAATAACAATAGCTGCTTGCTTCCAAAAAGGAAGTAACATATGTGAGGGGAATGAAGATGAACTAAACATGAAAACGATTTGGAGATGCAGATCTCGGATCTGGATTTCAATATCATAAAGAAAAACACAGACTAAAACAACCCATGTTTTACAGTTCCCCAAAGCATAAAAAAAATTAGCTATACACCAAGATAAACCAATTTCGAGCAATAAGATAAGAAATCTAAATAGTAATCAGGTATTAAACCCTTGCAAAGTATAGAATTTTTGTTGGAATAATAGTTACCAAAATCAATGAAAGAGAATTAACCATAACTTAACTGTCTTGTGCAAGATCTATTAAAACTATTGGAACAAAAGAGTTTGAAATATTTTTTGTCAACCATTGAGCTAGAGTTTACACAATTTTACTTGAAAGTACTAAAACTGATCCAAATATTTAAAACAAATCTTGAATAGATCAAAAACTACAGATTTAAAATGGAGCTTAAATGAACAGGGTCGAAAACGTCATTTGCATCAGCTCCTTAAACTTCAGAGAATCACCTGATCAGTACAAAAATACTGACGCACATATGAGTGAGATCTGCACAATGAATAAGAAAGCATGAAAAAATAATTTCAGAAAACAAATTTTTTAGAACCATCCTTTTCAAATTGTTTAATATAGCTATTTAAATGAAGGATATCACGTGGAGAAGAAAGAGGTCTTTGACATCTGAAAATTTCCTATAGTTATGATATGAAGTGAGTCAAAACTATCAGAAATAAAGATAAATTATTTATCAGATGTCAGAGAAAGAAATTAATTTCAGAAAAGCATTTAGTAGTGAAACAAAAGTATTAAAGGCTATAAAAGAACTTGAGTCGACATTTGCGAAGCAAGACTAATTGTTGCAACACGGGGGGGGGGGGGGGGGGGGGGGGGGAGGGAGTGAGTATAGTACTAAAACATGAGAAATGAATTGGTTTATAGCATGCTAACGTGAGCAAATGTTACTTCTCAAAGAAAATGGAGGAAAATACACAGAAGAAAATAAAGAAAAAGAAGAAAGCATTAACTTTACATTGAAGCTTTGAATTGAAAGAAGCAAAAGCTTCTCCCTACAAATTTACAAACGAATTTAAAGCATTCTATGGCAATCCTGTATGGAATGCTTGGAAAAGGACTCTAAATGGATCGTACTTAAATAGTACTTGCATAAAAAACAGTGGAACTCTAGAAAGCTTTCAACGCCAAAAAGTAACAGATCAATTACATCATCCTATGATACTAGCATCACACAGTTGGACAAATCATTAGTCAACTTAGGTTTTGGATTAATTCCAAGAACTAAAATGCAACAGAATGATACTACAGAACTAATATGCAACACATATAAACCTAAAATCTAAATGCAATAAAAAAAATGCTACACAACTAAAATACATAATTACAATTAGCTTATCGCAGAAATCCCATAGCTACTACCTTACTTCGATGAATTCATGTGAAAATATTACTGAATGAAATCAGCCTACATACAACCTAGGAAAACAGATGCCACATTGCTAACACCTTAAAGTCCTGTCATCAACTTTAGTATTTTAACAAACCAATCTTTTTCTCTATGAATAACTACTTTCTGTTTAATCTAAGGTGTTATCATTCTATAAATATCCTTCACATCTCAATTATTCAAAGATTTGTTAGTAGAAATATCAATGCAATAAATATTATATAAAACAAAAAATTGAGTATAAAGAGAGTTAATCAGTACCGAATCGAGGCACTAGTGCCCCATATAACCGCCAGGACCACCATACTGTCCAACTCCATGCTGCCCTCCTCTTACGGTTCCACCCTGTCCCATTTGTTGGTTTGGATATCCACCCTGCACACCGCCTTGACTTCCATATCCAATTACACCAGGGCTTATATTTGCTTGACTCCCATACCCACTTTGTACTCCAGGTCCGCCGCCTTGCACAGCTGGATTCAGCCCTGCAGCAGATCCGAGCGTCCCTAACAAATTAGTTAGTCCCAACCCAGCACCCTGACTCGCCAGCAAAGCGGTCAGGGCCTGGCCAAGAGCTGGGTTCAATGCTTGAGGAGGTCCTTGGTTGTAACCAACACCAGGCCCTGCAGGTGCCATCAGGTGCCCTGATCCAGATGCCGCCCCACCTGCATAATTCGGATTCTTATTCCTCTGAAACGGCGCATTTTGTACATGATGCTGGTGCTGAGACTTCCCTGGCTTGGGACCGTCGATGGCCCTCTGGCAATGCAACATATGACCCTCAAAGTTCTTGTGGGGCTCCTCCAAAGCCCTCTTAGCACTTTCTATCGCCTTGTACACAAATAGACAGAAACCTTTAGGCTTGCCTGTGACCTTGTCAAGCCCCAATGGTCCTTCATCAACTTCACCGAACTGGGAAAAGAAAGCTAGCAACTTCTGGGGGTCTACATCAGCTCCAACATTGCTCACATAAATCTTCCTCTGCGTATATTCCGAAGCAGGTGGTGCTTGAGGGGTTACTACCGCCGCACTCGACGATGGAACAGGCCCAACCGAAGCCAACTGACAGGCAGTCATCCTATTGCCAATCTTCTTCTGGGGTTCCTTCAGTGCTTTTCGAGCCCCACTGCGCTTCTTGAAGAGGATGAAACCGTAACCCTTGGACTTCCCAGAGACCTTATCACACACAGCTTTGGAGTCCTCAATCTCCCCATATTGCTTAAACACGTTGTTCAAAGTTTCGGTATTGGTATCCCATCCAAGCCCGTGAACAAAAATCTTGCGGTGGGATGGGTCCGCATCAGCAACCATTCGAATTCTTCCATCCACATCCGCGTGCTTATCAGCCGCTTCACGCAGCAGATTGATAAGCTGGTCCTTGCTGAAAGGCTCCAAGAGCTTTTGAATAGGCTCATCGTCTTCGTCAGCAGCAGCAGCAGCTGTTGTAGCAGCAGCTGAGGAGGATGAAATATTAGGGGTCTGATGGTGGTCATTGACAGTAGTCTCATCGCCTTCATCTTCATCCTCCTCCTCCTCCTCCTCCTCGTCATCATCATCCTCCTCGTTTTCGTCTTGATCGCCATCATCTTCTTCGTCGACCACTTCGTATTCCGCTAGATCCTCATGAACGACGTCCTTGACGGGTTCGTCTTGGGGCTTGTTCTCGTCGAGTTCAGCTTGAGCTTGCTGTTGGAGCTTTTTGGGAGGCTCGGCCGGCTCGGAGGATTTGGAGGAGTCGAGCTTTCGCTTTCTAGCCATGGAGGAGTAGAAGAAAAAACGAGGAGGAGGTTTGAGGGGGTCTAGGGTTTTGCAGAGAACAGAGAACAGAGAAACAAAGCGAGCGGGTAGGATGCGGCACCAATGTAGATGATAAGAGGATTAGGTCTTGAGATCAGAAATTGAGATATCACCAATTTTGGGCCTGGGCCTCTACAAAATAATTAGGCCCAAGCCCAATTCTTTCTTGAGATAAGGGATAATAACGTCATCTATAGCCTCCATCATTCCATTCCATATTTTAGTTAAAGTCCGACCACATAAATGACTAAATAATTTTAAAAATATAAATCTTTAAATCCCATCTTCTTTCCAAATAGTTTCTAGATTTTTAGGTCTCTCCCTATGACATGGTCATATTACTTACTTTTCGTTTTTAAGAGTGAAGACTAACCCACAGACCAAAACGAGTTCTTCTCGCATGTTTTATCCTCACGCACATACATCTTAGGAAAGTTCATATCCAACATATAATTGCTTTAAACAAAACATGCTTAATTTGGGAATTCCTACAATTGAGTCGTCCGAAAGAAGGTACACCTTATTAGTGTAAGTAGTAACTTTCAATTCTTGTCGTCTTTCTTAGTTATTTTATCCTCAAGATCACTCTCATTCAGATATGACCTTGGTTTATTTATATACCCCTCATTTCCTTGAGTGTCACATGCCCACCAGTTTTCACCTTGGTTCGTTCCCGAACCCCACATCTTACTAGGAGAAGTATCACTCTGATACCATTTCTAAGGACTCATGTCCAAGATTCGGATCACGATTCTGAATTCCCATTTGACATCTAATGACATCGACAGTGATAAGGATCACAGTGTTCCAAATATTCCAACTGGATCTATTACACGATCCAAGACCAAGAAGATTCAACAAGCATTCGTTCTTCATCTACAAAATTGGATAGGCTCGGTTCAACCATTATTTTATGTGTTATAAGTTGATTCGATTGAAGAATGACCATTTGTAGCTTCATAAGTGAATATGTGCACAGTTGACGTAGTGGATAAAGTTGTTATAAATTGCACTTAATTGATAAGTTGTTAGAAAACTTTATTTATTATTTTTAATTTCATAATTCTTGTAATGGGCAAAAGGTGGAAGTTATTTGTGAAATTGATTGTTCTTTTTGTATAGATAGAAGGCGATTGAGATTAAATTATGGTCACTAACTTATTTAGTAGGCATTTGAAGAATTGGAAGTTTTTCGCGTGGTAGACTCTAAATACCCACAAATTATTAGATAAAAATAAGATTGTGGAGTAATGAAATTGAAATCTCAAATGGAGACTTTCCCCTTAGAATTTTGAGATCATCTTTGTCATTTCTAAATTTCAAGCAATTATTGTGGTAGATTACATTCGAGTCATTCAATCAAGCATTGATCAAGTTTGATTGTGGAGTGACTCAATTTAGAACAAGGTTCCAAATCTTGCTTCTAGATCTTTGATGTTAGGAGGTAATCTATTATCTCTTCGTTGATCTGAATTTTATATAAGGAGGTGTTAATTTCTTTGATTCGAGGGTTCTTGCTTCAACAAAAGCTTGGATCGTTGAGTTGAGGATTATGGTTGCCTTATCAGACAGTCCCCTACATATTCTAGATATGGTCACGTTACTTACTCATCGGTTCTAAAAGTGAAGACTATCCCCACAAACCAACATAAGTTATTCTAGCATTCTCACTCATGTGCTTCCTAGAAAAATTTTCAGGAGATCACCAACATAAAATTGCTCCAAGAAAAATACCCATAACTTTAAAGTTCTTATGATTGAGCCACCATAAAAGAAAGATGCACCTTGTTGGTATAGATAGTAACGTTTCATTCTTTTAACCATTATTTAGCTATCCTATCCTTAAGATAGCTTTCATTTGAATGTGACCTTTAGTTCATTCATGTACCCCTCTTTTACTCACTATCTAGGAGATCTATGACATTTGAACCTAGTGAACAGCTTCCAGACCCCAATAGAGTCCATAACGTATAAAAGAACCATTCAAAACTTCGAGACCTTTTCAGAAACTCAAATAGTTGTAGAATTAGGCTCGAACTTTCTAGAGTCTAAAGGAAGCCAATGGTAACTTACTAGGATAATAATGCGGTGAGACTACAAGTAGATTGCTTACGGAATATTTTTATACTTATCTCTTTTCCCATTTTTTAGGTGTCCGTAGATTATCAGTCAAGGTAGGGGAGCGTTCAATAGTTGCGGGGTCACAGAGGGAGTCGTCTTGAGGCATTAGTTCATTTTTGTATTTTGGATCTTTTGTAACTCGTTCAATAATTATATCCTGAACTCATTTCCCATTTGTAAAAAATTCGAACAACACGTACTTGTAATTGGATTTTGTTTTGTTTTTAATTGTGGTGTTGTTTGTTTTAAATTTAACTTTTAAATCCAATATTTAATACCTCGTCGAGACTTGGGTGTTACAAATTCTCCACTCCTTCAAAACTTTCGTCCTTGAAAGTTGCTTATACCTCATTTCGAAGGTAGGATCCTCTTGTTGATTTTCTTTACTCAAGTTGCTACATTGTCTCAATGGTAACTCTACTGAATCGTGACCACAGACATCCTCTTGGGATAATGCATCCATATCAAACTTTATTGTCCTCTTGGGACGTCATCGAATTTCCTAACCATCAACTTGTTTCAAATTCTTGAGGTGTTCCTGAAGGGAATGAACCCTTCATCCACGTAGCGGAAGCATTGGGAACCGTTTTGATTTTTATTAAGAATTAAAACAAATCAATAAATAAGAGAGCAAGAACTCTACCTCTGTAGAAACCCTAGTTTGCAAGACACCTTGAAGTATTCCAACATGCAAAAGTTCTCCAACATTTCACGAGATCTTCCTTATTATGATTCGAACACAAAGTCAAGGAGTCTCTTGAAAGAAAATCCCAAAGAGATTGGAGAAAGAGAGTTTCAAAAGAATTCTCTGAAGAGGTAGTTTCGTTCTCAGAGAAAGTGGGAGAGATTCGTATATTTTTTGCTCAAGAGATTCGTATATTTTTTGCTCAACCCGAGCCTCCTATTTAGAGGAAATTTTGGAGAATCTTAGTCAAATAATATATTTGCATATCTAATATATTATGATATAATATCTTATACAAATCATATTTAAATATTACAAGATATCCTAATATATTTAACTAATTTGAATTTCATTCAAATTTAAAATATATTTTTATGGAATTTAAATACATTAATTGATTTAATATTTAATTATATCCAATACAATAAATATATTTTCCTTTCATATATATATATATATATATATAATATTTTCTCTATTTATTTAATATATATAATATATTAAATATTAACTTTAACCTTTCAAATTAAATTTATTTTCTCTTTTATATATCTAATATATTAAGTATTAATTTGAACCTTCAAATCTTCAAAAAAAAATTTCAAATAAATTGAAGCGGGTAGAGTTACTATAAATTAGTAAGAGGCCTTATAGACCTAGATTATAAGCTCCTATGATATAAAATTAATTAATTAATTAAACTCTTTAGTTAATCAATTTTCATTCATTAACTATAGGTCATTCCACTATAGACCTAGAGTTGCACTCTTATGCACGGCATGACAAGTTATGTCCATTGATATAATCATTACAAGCAAGTCGATCCTTCACGAGTTGTTCATAATTACAACTGGGTCAAAAGTCTGTTTTACCCCTATAATTACATTTTTCACATTAAGTACCATTGATTCTCTAATGAATAATTTGTTTATAATCCAATCATAAACCAAGTCTCTCTCGGGCCAATGAGAGGGTGGGGCCCCATTGTTCCAGTCCCGAAATCAGTACTTAAGAGAACAACTCATCTACTTTCCTTATATGGAAATGAGTGAATTCCATCTCATGATATTATGTTCTCAACTCCCTATTTTGTCAAGTCTCCAAAATGGTTGGCATATTGAATCGGCTAAAAGAGTCATTCTCACCCATGTAAATTAAAGGACAAGCCCTCACAGGCAAGAGTTTATAACTCACTCAGGATTAAGATCGAGCCGCATATGATCATCACGTGAAATATTAATCTTCTCAATTAACGGGTTTATAAAGAGTGATTAAATATTTTTTGGTCTAGTCTTATACAAACTCATTGTATATGATACCCCCACTTACATGTCTCCACATGAACGATTTGGATCAAATCATTTGTAACGATTACAAAGTGGGTCGTATCAATAGTGTTACCAGCACAAGGCACCCAACTTTATCCATATACTATAGACTCTTTAGGTTATTACTTGAACACGATCCTCTTGTATGTCAACCACATACTATTCAAGATTACATTAATAATCTTGAATTTTCATATAATGGATCACAATTAAATTACAAATAAAATAATAAAAAATATTGTTAAAAACTAAATAATTAATTACGAGGTTTTATGACATAAATCCCAATAGTTCCTAGACACCTCACCTCTTATTGCTGACGTTTCACCCTCCCAGGGGTTTAAAAGCCACTACTAGTTTATTGTTTTCCATCAAAATGAGAACACAATCACGTAGGCTCTATAGGTTCTAATCATGGTTCTGCTGCTTCTGCTGCTACTCTAATCCCTTATCTTGATACCACGTGACAGGATGAAGGCCACTATCAAGAATCAAACTCATCACTACGTGAACTTGGTTTACAATTGGTGTGCTCATAACACCATGAGAACTTCTCACAAGTGTCCCCTGTGAACTAATTCCACTTTTGGTGTACACTGGTATTTGTCAAAGACGACGATGATGACAGTATCTAGAAAGTATTAGTTGGCATCTCAAACTCCATAGAAGGACTTAGGCTCCAGGACCTTTACCTTGTTACATTAAATTGCACTCTATTGGAGTCTAGTTCCCCACCCCTCTCATAGTTAGATTTAGTCTAGTGCTCAGATCTGTCACTTCAGCCCTAACCACATTAAGGGTTGTTATTACATCCTTAGATATTTATGAGATCATTTGACCAATTAGATACGTTTGTCCATCTAGCCAATAGAACCTGTCGAGCTATTATCATGCTCAAAGCCACCAACTCTTGTTGCCTTGTGTTCTAGGGCCTGACACTCATATAATTTTCTAGATTTTCTAGATGGGCATCGCCTCAAGGCACCATACCACCCTTTTGATCCTATGACTCTAGTGTCATCTAGTGTCATCTAGTGTCAATTTTGTCAACTTGGGGCTTGCCCAGTTATTTTGTTGTGAAAATGTATGTTAACTCAGATTCAAGGAGCTTCAAGGAGCTGATTCGGCTATGACTCCAACTATCTCAATCGCACTCTATCGAGACTCAATTGTGCAACACTTACTTTCGTTTGAAGTAAGTTATCATATGGGTCGTTATTGACATAGGATATGTATGCTCTAAGCCTTCAGTCTCATCCTTGAGAAAAAGTTTATAGAAAATGGGGTAAGAGAAAGTCATAGAAAATGTTCAGAAATCAATTTAAGTAAGTTATGTTATAGGCTAGCAAGAAAATAAGCAACAACCACAACTTTAATAGTGTATAATCTAGGTAGAAAGAATTGACAACTAGTAGCACCCCTGTAATAGATTTTTATACTTTTTAGCCTTGACATGTGTAACCATGATTTTGACGAATGTCATACACCCATAAAAATATTATAATAAAATAATAAAAGACTAGTTAACATGAAATCAAGAAAAATGGTTTGAAATGGGCATAGGTTCACAGGCAACACGTCATAAACAAGCATGACTGTGACTTAGCATGTGAAAATTAGAAAGATAAATCTCCAAGCAGCAGCTACCAACTCCTACAAATTAGAAATTAAGGTTTTGGCACGTAGGATCAGTAGCCAACATCCAAAAAAGATTCCTCTCTCGCCCAATTTTTGGTCCACTTTCCGTCTTGGTGCCATTAGCGACTTTTTGTTTGCGCTTTAAGGCAGCTCTGAAACGCTACTTTATCTTCCCAATATCTTAATATTTTCATAAGAACATTACTAGGTCTTGAATTTTGAAGAAAAATCGCCTACGATCTCACATATATAAGCTCAAAACTAAAACCCTTATTTAGAAACCTTAATTTGGCCATTCAAAACACGCGGTGGAAAACTGAGTCACAGGTAATATTTTTCGACATCATTATGATGAATGTTCAAATTTGATGATTTTGGCACGTAGAGTAAGTAGCCAACACCCGAAAAGGCTTTCGCTCCCAGCCAATTTTTGGTATATTTTTCGTCGCGCTGCCGTCAGGGGGCTTTTTGTTCACGTATTGGGGTAGCTCTGAAAAACAACTTTTTCGCTCCAATATCTTAATACTTCAATACGTAACAGTACTAGAATTTGAATTTTGAAGAAAAATTGGCTACGAAATTGTATATATGATCTCAAAACCGAAACCTTAATTTAGAAACCCTAATTGGGTCATTCAAAGCACGCGATGAAAAAATTGAGTTACGGACAATATTTTTCGACATCATTGTGACGAATGTTCAAATTTGATTATTTCGACACGTAGGATTAGTAGCAAACACCCAAAGAAGGTTTCTCTTCCAGCAAATTTTATGTTATGTTTCCGTCGAGGTGACATTAACGACTTTTTGTTCACGTTTTAGGGCAGAATCGAAAAACTACTCTCTCTCCATTATGTTAATATTTTCATACATAAAAGTACTATGACTTATATTTCTTAGAAAAAGAGTATATGACACTGCAAATATGAGCTCAAAATAAAAACCCTAATTTGGAAATCTTAATTGGGTCCTTCAAAGCACGCGGTGGAAAAAAGGAGATACCATTGGCAGCTTTATGTTCGTGTCTTAGGGCAGCTTCAAAAATCTACTTTCTTCCTCCAATATCTTAATATTTTCATACAAAACAAAACTAGGATTTTAATTTTGAAGAAAAAAAAGCCTACAACGCTACATATATGTGCTCGAAACTGAAACTCTAATTTGAAACACCTAATTGGGCCATTCAAAGCATGCAGTGGAAAAACTGAGTCACGGGCAATACTTTTGGACATCATTGTGACGAATGTTCAAATTTAATGATTTTAGGACGTAGTATTAGTAGCCTAACACCCAAAAAAAATTTAACTCTTGGCCATTTTTTGGTCTGCTTACCGTCGAGGTGTCGTCGACACCTTTTTGTTTGCGTTTTAGGTTAGTTCCAAAAAACTAATTTCTCTCCCCAATATTTTAATAGTAACTGAAATCTGCAATCTAAATCAAGATGAGGATTTAATGAAGATGGAGAATTTTCAAGCTCAAGCCCGAAAGCGTTAAGTTGGGTGCATAATGTGTTGGGTGGTGGGTATGGGATATTGCGCATTACGCTTTTCATGCAGGTTGAAACTTACCCGAGAAGGAATTTTGCTACCTTAGGACTGTTATAGCTACCTTTCGGCACTGGACAAGGACTAGTTATAGCTACCTTTCGGCACTGGACATGTGTCAGCCCCCATACATGGTCTTATGACTTTGCAAGAGACCCATCCTTTTTGTAAACAGTGTTCTGGGTCTGGTCATTGCGACTCACTATTGTTATTTCCACTACTTGAAGTGATTGTTACGACCACGACTTAGTGTGAAATTGAAATATTCCTACCTAACCTAATCTTAACAATCAAAGCCAAGCTTTTCCGCCTATCTTCTAACCCACGTTTCCCTGCTTGGAATCCCTTCTCGATCTCATAGGGCTGATAAAGAAGACAGAACGTAAATGGGTCATTCAAAGCATGCGGTGAAAAAATTAAGTCTCAGGCAATATTTTTCGACATCGTTGTAAAAAATGTTCAAATTCGATAACTTCAGTAGGAAGATGATAGCCCTAGATATAGTAAACCAAGCTTTTTTGTAGTTAATTTTTGCACTTATACTCACAATTTTCTCATTAATTGCTTCATTTATTCTAATTAGTAAGGATGAAATAGTCTATTGGGGTTCAATACGAAAATAATATCAATTTGCATATATCAAGCCTAATTGTAATCCAAATCATCAGCTAGTGGTGACATGTCTGTACAAATTGCTAACCCTGATGCTAAAGTAATTCAGAAAGCAGACTTTTTGGAGATGACAAGAAAATTATAATCCAAATCAGGAAGCCATGGGTCATTGACTACCTAATTAGGAACTTCCTAGGTGGACGGCTTACTTCTTTTCAACCCTAAATGTGAAGCAATGAACAATATAAGACACAACATAGGTTTCTGCTGCTGTGAAACTAGAGAGCAAGAGAAAGAACCCTAATTCAGCAACGGTTGACAGTAGAAGGAAAATGATATGAACTAAGACATTAATCATGCAATATAAATTTCAAGGAAGATGTGAAGAAAATGTTGTCAAAATTATCAAAAGATGTTTCAATTCATACCATTGAAGAAGAATCAAGTTTTATTGTTATAAATTTTGGGTGTATCATAATTTTGAGTTATGGTATTTATTTAATGTATTTTAAGGCTTGTTTGCATAGTAATTAATTATAGTCATAAACTATACATAGTGGCTAATTATGGTCGTGAAATATAGTTACAAACTCTTGGAATGCCTCATGAAGATTGTGGTCATGAAATATAGTTGCAAACTCTTGGAATGCTTCCGGAAGGTTAAGAGTTTTTATTTTTAGGTTATATAAACTCATATATGCTATTTTTGTAAGAGAGACTTGAAAAATGTAGTAAAAGAATCATTTGTGCTTTGTTTTAGCCAATGATTAAGTTTTTTTGCAATTCTACGTAGTTTAGGTTGCATGTAGAATCATTCAAGCTTGACATGATCAATTTTGCTTGTAGAGTGATTCGAATCTCAATCAAGTGTTCTTGTTTTGAGATATTCGATCAACAAGGTAATTCTAATCTTATTTCCCTTGTAATGATTTCCTTGCATTTCTCTTGGGTTGATTCCATATCAGTAAAGAAAACCAAGAGAGATAGATTAAGGCAAATAGGTGGACGAGAGAGCTCAAAGAAGGAAACTTTCATTGAAGGACAACAACAAAATTTGATAAATCTCTAATCCTTTACTCTATTTTCTTCTTCTATCAATTTTACATGATTAAGATGTTGATTCCTCTATTTAAATAAGTTTTTATGGAGAGCTAAATCTTATAGGAGAGGCAATAGAATTTTGCGTGGTTTAAGTATGTTGACGGTGTGATTTTAGTTTATTAAAGAGTTGTTATTAATTATTTTTAACACTCTAGCTCAATGGAAAGGATACTTGAAATTAATTGAAGAGTTACGAATAATTTTTCTTATCACCATGCATGATCCTTAAAAGTGGCATAAGAATATGTTAAAAGTTGTTAAAATCCATCACAAATTCAACAATTTATCTATTTAATTTCTTCTAGCGGAACATTCTTTATTATTGTTGATTTTTTCTTTGCTCTATGTTTAAGCCATTGTTTAAATAGTTTAAAGTCACAAACACTCATTTGAATGATACGAAATACTCACTTAATTTCCAACAAAAATAACAAAAATAAATAAATTTTTCGTGGAATCGATAATTTACTTATTACTTGCTAGGTGTGATAGTGTAGACTTGCACTTATTCTTGTGAATTCTACACCATTTTACTATATACATTCACGAGCGATCATAAGAATCAATAGCAAACACCCAAAAAATGTTTCGCTCCCGGTCAATTTTTGGTCCACTTTCCATCGGGGTGCTATCGGTGGCTTTTTGTTTGTGTTTTAGGGCAGCTCCAAAAATCTTCTCTCTCTCCATCCAATATCTTAATATTTCCATATGAAATATACTAGGATATGAAATTTGAAAGGATCCTACATACATGAACTCACAATAAAAACTCTTAATTGGAAATCCTAATTGGATCATTCAAAGCACGCCATGAAAATACTAAGTCACGGGTAATATTTTTCGACATCATTTTGACGAATGTTCAAATTCAATTACTTTGGCACGTAGGATTAGTAGCCAACCAAAAAAGGTTTTCTCCCGTCAAATTTTTTGTCCGCTTTTGCTCAGTGTGCCATTGTTGGCTTTTTGTTTGTGTTTGAGGGCGACTCCGAAAAATTACTTTCTCTCTAATATCTAATATTTTCATACGAAATAGTTCTAAGACTTTAATTTCAAAGAAAAAGTGCTCACAGCGGTGGTCATAAGGTGGTGCATATATGAGCTCAAAACCAAAATTTTAATTTGAAAATCCTAATTGGGCCATTCAAAGCACGCGGTGAAAAAACTTAATCATTGCCAATATTTTCCGACATCATTGTGCCAAATGTTCAAATTCGATTATTTCTGCACAACACCCAAAATATATTTCGCTCCCGGCCAATTTTTGGTCGAGCATCATCTAGTTATTGGACCTCATGACAAGCGTATTTCGATCCATAACACTTCCTACCATGACTTTTTGAATATTTAAAATTATGTTCTTAACAATTCCCCACTAAGAAACAAAATATAAAAAAACATAGATAAGATATAAACTTAAAAAAAAAAAAACATTAAAGGATTAAATGGAAACTTTTTGTCCTTTTCTTAAGCTCAAGGTTCAACTTTCTCTTCTAATTGTTGTGACTTGGTTTTGGTTTTGGACGTCGTGCACGAGAGACTTGCTTTTGCCTTAAAAAAAAATAATAATAAATGTGGTTTGAGTATTAAAAAAATTTAGTAAATGACTATGTTGTGGTCCAAAAATGTAATCACCGTTCATGGTGGAACCTGCTATTATTAACTATTCATTAGATTCTATTTTTTTCTTCGGGTAGGGATGGATATGTATGGTAATTCTTTACACTTGGTTCACACATACACACATACTCACTAGGTGGGCTCGTATACATACCCCTAGAACTAACTATGAGTTAGTGCATGCTCACGATATTGAAAATCAATGAAAAAAATGAGTGCATATCATATCATGCACTCTCAAATCATGATAAATAGTTATTGTGCAGATCATATTTCCATACAATTCACGACATAACCTTCCAATGAGACATCCATATGTGTACATGTCATATCATTCATTTTTATCATAGTTGACTAATCAAGTCTCATTGGCATAACGCGAACATGGTATCATAGTATATATAAATTAACATACCAGAAGTACATGCATCACAAAAAATTATAAATGAACATAATACAAAAAAATAATATGTAGATAGGCCACAAAGTACGTGTTATTCGTAACATTTAATTCATCCAACATAACTCGAAGGCATTCCAACCGTAAGTCCACTTACATCGTTTAACTATGTTTTGAGATATCTGACTAAAAGATCTAAGATTCTTTAGCAAAATCATTTCCATGCATGCAAGTGTTACATAGCTTACTAACGTCTTTTCATTAGACTATAACTCCGCAATCACAGTACAAATCTTGGTAAATAATAACATGAACTAAGGCCAAATAATTGTCATATCTTAAGGTCAATTACAAGGTCGAGAATTAAGAAGGTACAATGAGCTTTTAATGTAACACCCGAGTCTCGAAGAAGACTAATTTTTATAGTTTCCTTTTAAGCTCAAACTGATGAAATTTTATTGAAAACTTTAGATACCAAATTTTAAGATAATATACCAGAGCCAAATGCTTAAAAAAATTCTAGGAACTCAAGAAAAATATTAAAGAAAATAAATCGAGGGGCGGGCAAATAATTATGGGTATGTTAGAACCTTAATCAATGTTATGGAGGAAGAAGAAAAAGAAAAAAGAAAGAAAAGGAAAGGAAGAGATGAGATTAGGGTTTGGAAGAAAGTTAGACAGAGAAAACCAAAATTCGCTACAAATGACGATTTGGAGTCTGAATTTTGCCCGAGTTTCTTCACAAGATCGATACAAAATGTTGAGATTATCAAGTCTTGGTGTTTGATTTTTTTCAAATCCGTCAAGAATAATAAAAAAAAAAGTAATATTTTTGGGTTTTAGTTTTCAATTTTCTTTCAAATCTGTGAAGATTTCTTTGAGGGTCTGAACTTTTGATTACGTTGTTTTTGGAGGAATTTGTAAAAGTTTCGTGAAGAAAAGTGGAGTTGAATGAGATTGAAAAGTGAAGTTCCGATGATTGTCAAGAAACGGTAAGATCTAGTGTGAAGAGGAAGAAGTTGACACGTGTCAGTGGTTGGATGGCCAATGGATCAGGTGGAGAAGGAGACACGTGTCGAGTACTTGCAGAGACACGTGCTAAAGTTGGCAATGAACCTAGGTATCGAGAAGAAATTGTATGAAGCCATCGTTGTTGGGGATCAATTTGGAGAACGTGCGCGCCCTGTCACAACCATACTATGAAGAGAGTAGGTTGTGACCCTCACGTCATGACAAGCAAAGCGGCGTCCCTCAAGAGACGCCCATCCGGCCACATGCGGGCCAATATAGAAGAGTGCCATGATGCGATCGAGGAAGACGATGAATCATCCAACACACCACCACGCAAAGTGGGCATTAAAGACAAATTGAGACATAAGCAAGACAGACACATCAGAATAGACATGAAGGGCAAGATAGGCTTGTTGTAGGGCCGGGTAGGGTCCCGGGCCTTAACCTCGAAAGTCGGGGTTCCAGAAGAAATTTGGTCATGCGGTTCGGGAGTTAAGTCCGTCCATATGAAATATGAATGCTCACCAAGTTTGATGTCAATCGAACATCGGACGGACAATGCACGACACCGTATGATCGTTCACCAAAATCATGTCTACGCCTGGAAGATTGAAAATGGCTCAAAATGTACTATAGGGGTACCATGGTGTTAGCTCTCCACCACCCCTGGCCCTGTGGCCTAAGTGAGCTACCCTGTAGCACATACGTGTGTCATAGTGTGGGCGAGCGTGTCGAGACGAGTGTCTCGGGCGACTTTCTTTGAAATGGGTTTTTGAAGGACAGTACCGGACGGCACAGGTGTGCCGGTATTGCACCCCAGTCCGCGTGTCGGAGGTTGCTACATACACCCGCTATCCGGTATGGTATTCGTAAATGACTCGACATGGGCACTGGAGGGCCTATGCCTCGATAGAGCCCGAATGGATAGATGTTCGGGAAGTCCTAATGAGATGAAAGACACGCGGGCCCATTCTCGATGGCATGACCGAGCAAGTTATGATGCCCGACGACATCCTGAGATTCGGGATGGAGTCAAGACATATGGACCCTGTCAAGGGGGATCGAGATGACAAGACGAGATGCGACGTTGCATTGAGAGACCTTGGCCCGAGTAGAGGCAAGGTCGAGTCAAATGACTTGGCCTAGTGTAGAGGCAAGTCGGACGTGTCACAGATGATTGAACATACACGCGCAGGCGGCGTGTGTGGTTGAACAAGCCTCTCCTAAGGTCCGACGAAGCCACAAAACCAGGGCGAAAAATATATATGGGGCTTAATTCCCCTTAAGGCTAGTCGTGAGCATGTTAAGATCACGATGCCGCACGGTAAAAAATGTAGGACCGTGACACAAGGCAGCCTACCAACATTTGACACTTGGCGCATCTAGAACACGAGTCTTCCTCTAGCAATGTGTGATGAACTTGCTCGTGAAGTCGTGTGTCCTATCCAGCCCAAGCATAAGGTGTATGAAGGTCCCTCTTCTACCAAGTATATATTGTATGTATGTTATGGAAAAAATATCATCCTAGGTTGAGATTTCCGATAAACATATTGTTTTATGTTTTATTCAAAGCAAGAAAAGGATGATTAGAATACGAGTTGGGCAATATGGATGAGTAAGCTATATAAGATTAAGAAAAATACCAAATACCCTTTGAGATTTGTGATAAATATTGTTTTATATGCTTTCCGTTGTATTAGAAACGATGATGGACTATTTTGGTTTGTGTTTTGGGCGATTGATGGACGTTATCTCCCCGTTGAACTTGATTGTTTGTTTGTTTGCATGAATGTTTTAGTGCTTTAAGCGATTAATAGGATATCTCCCTAATAAGCTTGCACGCATGTGTAGATTAGGTACGTTATTATCTAGTTGATCGATAGGATAATCTCCCTAGCAAAGCATGCACCAAAAAACCAAGCTAAGACTAGTGTGCTAAAGTTAGAGCGGTTGCGAGTTGACTTGGGTCAGTACATTCCTAATAGACACTATACCCCAAGATCATGAGCGGCAATCAAAGGAATAATCTTGTATGCACCCAAAGAGTGGATTAACTCGAGGAGTTTGTCCTAGACGTTCTAGAAACAAGAGACAAATTTTAAACCACCTGGACACTCCTACCTAATAGACCTCCATGGTATAAAAAAATAGCAAAGGTAGCCTCCAGATCGTTAAGAGTATGTACAATGTCATTAGTTTAACGATGTCATTAGGGTCTCTGCTACCCTTTCCACTCCAGTATCAATAGTGTGGAACTAGGCGGCCTGTTAGGCTAATGCACCAAGGCGACTAGGCGCCATACTTTGTAGAAGAGTTGCGGTAGTAAACTCACCCTAAGAGGGGGCGTGGAGCCACACAGGTTGACTCAATAGTTGGTCGGGACACATCCTCGAGGGTGACTTTATGGTCATATAGAAAGGTTCATCGGTTAACCTTCCATGGATGACGAGCGGGCTAGCACACACATATTATCCCTACCAGAGAGAAAGTTCTATGAGGTAACGCCTCAACCTAGAACACTAGACATTTAATGCGCAAGCAAAGCAAGCTACCTAAGTCGAAGGGTAGAAAGGTTGTAGAACCTGTACATACCCTGCGGGGGTGAGATTTAGATAGGAGAGCTGTTTGGAACTTCGAAACACCCTAGATTCTAAACTAGGCTCGAACTTCCTAGAGCACAAAGTAAAATTTGTGGATACCTACTAGGATAAGGATGCGATGAGAGTCTATAAGTAGGTTGTTGACCGAGTATTTTTATACTCACCCCTTTTTCCTTTCTTTTTCAAGTGTTCGTAGACTGTCGATCGAGGTGGATGAGCATTTGAGTGTTGTGCGATTACATAGGGGGTCGTTCCGAAATGTCATTCCGTCCTTATATTTGAGTCGTTTTGTAATTACATCTCGAATCAATTTTTTCCATTTTTAATAAGTTTGAACAACATTATCTTATAATTAGATTTTATTTTGTATTTAATTTTGGTAGGGTTGTCTTGATTTCAATTTCAATTTTATCAGATTTTCATCTTTTATTTTATTTTACTTTTTTTTTATTTGCTTTTGTTTTTTTTTGTTTTGTTTTAGTCATGGTTCGAGAGTTCAAAAACTCGAAAATCGAGTTGTGATATTTAATCACTTATAATCAAGTTATGGTGAACTCATCAAATGAAGTTATTGTAGATATTGGAGTCGTTTTCCGTATGTTGTGCAAAATTGAGCTTCAAGATTTGTAAAGTTGGCTAACACATTTCTTTTATTTTATTGTATTTTATAATTGTAATTTTAATTTTTGTTTATCATTTAATCTACTTTTAATATAGATGTTAGGGGCGTATTATAACTCACACGAATTTTACTGTATTTCATTATTAACTAGTCATTTTAATACGTAGATTATAAACGTATTTAACTCATGTAGGTTAAGGTTGTCAAAGACTATATAAGACTTTCGTTTCTTTCTTTGTAAACAATATATTTTCAATTGAAATTAATAGAGTTTCTTTTTAAGTTTTTTTTAGAGAAGTTTTTCATTTTGCAAATCCTTCTGTTTTGTTTTAGAAGTTTTTCATTTGTTATCTTTCACAAGGCATACCTTTAGTGACGAAACATTCATTGCAAAGCCATGAAAATATTATGAGGCTAGTCTACAAAATCTATCAGTTTAGGTCTCTAGTACCAACTATACCGACCTACTTTTTCTTTAGCGAAAAGTCATTAAAAAAAATCGCTTTAAACATTGTCATAGAATTAAATGTTCATAAACTAGCTTCAATTTTAATAGTTATATCATAAAAATAAAATTGTTAAAAAAAAAAACCTCATTAAAATTTAGAAATAGATGTCATTGACCTATCCTAAAACAAATGCTACGACTTAAATGTAGAGACATAACTATCGTGATATTATTCTACTGTCTCCTCAACTCATACCATCTGTATGTTGGATCCTTGTCTTTACTTGGAAGAATGTAAAACGTGATTTGAGTATTTAAAAGTATCTAGTAAATGACCCTACAATTGGAATCGAGAAATGCAATCATATGCAATATGCTTCATTATATGACCTACTTTTTATAACTATTACTTTGGCTCTATTTTTTTTTTTTTCAAGTAGGGCTGGATGTAACCACACATGTATGCATGAACCTACTAAGCAGGCTTGTATAATACCTCTTAAGCCAGACTACGAAAATACGAAAATACGAAAATCCACCCCTACTACCACCCCTTCCTGTTATTGTTACTTATTTATCAGCACCCTACCTCATTAAAGTGAGCTTTGGTCGATAATTATTAAACTCGCACTCCTTCATTCCTCGCATCTCCTTATGGTGGTATTTCTCCTGCCTCTCAATACATTATGGTCTGTGAAAGAACGATTTCATTCCCTTGCTTGTTCTAAACATAACTTGAGAACACAGAATAACGCAAGGAACAAAAGTAAAGGATTTTGAAAGTTGAGCACCGAATAAAAATGTAACTGAACCTTCAAAACAAATGTATTTATCCTATACATACCCGTGTGTCTAACCATAATAAAAAGCAATTTTGTTATGCAAGGAAACAAACAGTTGATCGGGAAGAATGGGCTGTAGTTGTTTTATAGCATATCATTAAACATACAATGAATCAAAGCACCAGTTACAGAGACGGAATCCTGAAGCCATGAAAGAATTAATGAACTAATTTTATATCAACCAAAGTGCAGACAACTCATAAAGGTATATTTATAGCATGCCACAGCCACTGCTAATGTCCAACCTCAACATTGACCGATCATACGTTAATATCTGACCGCTTTGATCTGGTAGAATTGTTCATCTCCTGGGAGGCTGAAAGAGCAAATTTTGAAAGGTTGTAGTTTTCAGAAGCCGAAAATGGCTGCTGGGGATAAAGTGTTGGTGGTGGAGTAAGATTGCGCTGTGCCGGGAGCGGAGGAAGTGTGTTGTACTTGTACGTTTCATTGGTTAAACTGCAATTAGTTTGAACATCAGTACAATAAGCTACGACCGAGAGTCAATGTAATGCACATAAAGGAAGAGATCTTATGGAATCCCATAAGCATTCCAGCAGTTGAACCACACAGATGAATTTGCATACACTCTTCTTTCAGCCATTCTGGTAATTAAGTATATCAAAATTAAATAAGATTCACAAATAGAAACCGTTTTTTCTTTTCCTTCTCTGGAGTAGCACAAAATTTTTTCTGAATACAAAGTTGGAACTCAAGGCTGACTGCTTTCATACTAAATATTCAAGTATGTTTGAGAATGCCTTACGGTGGGTTAATAAGGTGGTGAGTGGATTTCCGGGACAACATTTCAGTCTGAAACTACGTCCTTCTACAACCTATAAAAGTTGTCCTTTTGTTCAACAGTTGAGGTCTGATAAACAAGCTAAATGTATATCCAATCAATCAGACGTAATCATTTTATCAATGGAGATGGTTGCAAAACCAAAACTTCCTTTCATTGTCTCGTACTCTTCTAATTAAAGGCACACATATCTCATGCAGCCACTAAACGTACAGAACTGGCCGGAAAAAAATTCTCACCCAAGGTTTATGGTGTTGAGAACAAACGTATATGATTAAAAAATAAAAACAAAAAAAATCAGCAAGGTTATTGTAACATATACAGAAAAAAAATAAATGGATAAACCAGACAAGAATCTTGCTAACAAATAGTATTGGAATTATCTTGCTATTAGATAAATGGCCTCTAATTAAAAAACAGAAGCATTTTTCTGAAAAAAGTACCTAGCACGACTGTAGGACTGGTCCTCATCACTGATACCATCATCTAGACGCTGTACAGAATTTGGAACTGAAGAAATGGACCAAGTGTTTGCTTCTGGTAAACTATCTGAGAAATATCTTCTCCGGATGAGCTGGAAAAAGAAAATCAACACATTGGATAATAGGGAGAAAGGAGGTATCATTTACAGGTAAAAGAAGAGCAGTAAACAAGATAATAGTAATAGAAAAGCTGACCATGCGGAAAAATTTGGTCACAGCTTCCTTGTCATATCTAGCCTCTTTGGCAGCCTGTGAGAACATCCACCACAAGACTAATGAAAATTGAAATAGTAATGTACTGTTCGCAGCTTCAGAGTTCTCCATATTTTGCATACAATCAGAAGGAATTGGGTGCAATTTTTACTAGGACATTCACTAATCAGTTAACCAATCTCACAGAAGTTGGATCATTATTATAACAGACGAAATTATCTACCAAATAATCCCAAACTCTTCAACAGATAAGTTGGAAAAATAGGGAAGTATAGAACACGTGAATGAAATGGAACCATGTTATCAATAAAAGAATTCAAAGCTATTACCCATAATCTACAATCTTAATAACATACTAGTAATCGATTAGGATAAAGTTTGAGAAATATTAGGAAGAAACAATAATTCTTACAGCAATAAGTCCTCCACCGCCAGGGAAACTTTCAGTTAATGGAATTTCCTCACTGAAGGGAAGTAGACCCTGCTTCTCAACCCACTGGCGAGCAGCATCAACTAGATTGCCACTACTTCCTCTTGTACCCTCTTTAGCAGCAATATCCGCTTTGTTACCAATAACAATAAAAGGAACAGGAAGGCCACCAGGGCCTCCAGATCCTAAGGGAGCCGAAAATGTCCCAACTGTTGCAATCTCTACTGCCCACTTCTGTAGGCTTGATTTTGTTCTTCTCTGGGAAAGATCATGAACAAAAATGACACCTGTATACAAAATAAAAGAAAAGGGGATATAAATTAAACTTTAGGAAAAAGAAGAAATTTAAGGAAAAATAACGCTATATAGGAAGTGAAATTACCAAGAAAAAAAAATGGAGGGAGACAAGGAAATCCCCAAGCTAAGTTACAAAAAAACCTTTTCAAATGTCATTAAGACAGATTCAACTATTAAGTATTAGAAAGGGCATAAAATTTCCACCGTGAAAGTGCTACAAAGTGATATCCTTGAACTCAAGGTCAATATACAACCTAGATTAAAAAGGTCCTATTCAAGTAAGGCCACACAACAAAGAGATTCTGTTCAAGTAAGATGGTGGCTTCAAAGTGTATAACCCAAATGACCTTTTCTTGAAATTTGCTGAAGACTCAAATGTTTCTCTCGAGCCATAAAATCCAAAAGAGAAAGCTCTCAATAATTGACGAACAAGACATTCTTCTCTTTTGATAGGTGGCCTCCTAAAATTGAGGATAGATCATAGAAGGTAGTTGATGTTGAAGGTCAGAGCCCCAGCCTGCCAACTATGGCTGATGAAGCAAGAAGTTCATAAAATTCCAGCAAGGCAGAAAGTGTTAAAAAGACATCCAGGACGTCCAGGACCCTTTTACATAGAGGACACCATTGGATGAGCTCAATAAAAATTACCTTCTTTCGAGTATTTCTAATACTTGCAATCCAAGCAGTGTTTTAAAAGACTTGAGGTGCACACCTAAGTGCTAGGAGTCACAATTGCCCTCTTTCGAGACCTGCAACGCGATCATGTGGCATTTACTCTTGCCCTCGAGTAATTAGATCGCAAGTGAGCCAAGGACACAAATGGCTTATGGTTTAGCTTTCACCCCTTTCTTGGAAAACATGGTTCAAAGAACATTTTAGAAAACAATTTGAGAAAGCAAATATCATAAGCTAGCAAGCAATAAGGGACAACAGCAATGATAGCATATAACCCAGGTAGAAAGATTTAACGATTAGTCGTATCCCTCTATAGTATATCTTAAGCAAATTTCCTTTGGCGGGTGTAACCACCAAAAGTGGTGATGAGTCATATGTTAATGAAATTATAAGGAAAATAAATATCTATGCTAGAACGAAAGACATACATTTGAAAGCAAGGTAAAAAAAATTTGAAATGAGTATGCGGTCACAGGCAACACACCCTGGACAAGCATAATTGTGACATCTTCTCACATTTAGTTGGTTGACGTCCTTGTCAACTGGCTCTGCTCGAACTCAACAATGGGAATAGCGTTTTACTTCAAGTCTTCAACACGTTCTCAGATTATAGGGAGTCCCTTCCATCATACAAGGAACTCTTGCACAACTCTTTTCGACTGATTGAGTCGTTGTGTCTTCGAAGCTGGGATCTCTTCAACAATATTCTTCATTGCGATCGGAGGTCGTGTCACCTCGTTGCACCCTATGCTGTCTAGATAGGGATGGTAGGCTTTCAAGTTACTTACATGAATGTGAAGGTGAATTTTCATCCATGAAGACAATTGAATTTCATATGATGCCTTTCCGACCATCTAATAACTTTGATTGGTCCTCCATATTTTCTCACATGACGTTGATCCATATTGCCTAGGAATCGAAATTGTTTTGGTCTCAACTTGGTTAAAACTTTGTCTCCAGCATAGAATTCTAGTGGCCAGCAGTCCTGATCAGCCCATTTTTCATCCATCAAGATGTTTTCTCTAGGTAAGCATGAGCTACCCCTAAGGTTTGTCTCGACTCTTTGATGAAGTTGTGGGGTTCGAGACTCTTTCCAGCACAAGAGTGATCGATGACATGAGGCATGAGTGGTTGTCTACCACACATGATCTCAAAGGATGTCTTTCCTGTCGGAGAACTTCTTTTGAAGAAGTGGCATATCGAACTATTGTCTGTCATGGCTACAGATTTGACTCCAAGGAGATACTGTCTCCCAACCTGCCAACAACGGTCAATATCTCTTTCTCAGAGGCAGCATGCCTCCTCTCAGCATCATTCAACTTTCTACTCACATATACAATGGGTTGCCCGTCTTTAATTAAGATGCCAACCAAGACATAATGTGATGCATCCATCTCAATTTCAAAGGGTCTTGTTTCGTCGACAATTCCGAGTATTAGCCCCTCCATCATGGCTTTCTTCAGGTTTTCAAAATAAACTTGACATTCTGGATTCCAACTCCACTGATGATCTTTCTTCAATAACTCTATTAAGGGCCTTGTCCGATAATAACTCTATTTCGTCTTGGGATTGATCGTTACTAAGATCAAACAAATGTTTTGTTGTCGCACAGGTAGTGGAAAGATCTCGAACACTTTGTTCCAATAGTTTTGACTCAAACATGGCTTCAACCCTTCATGAAAAAAAACATAAAACTGTCTTTCTCGGACATATCATGTATGTCCAACATCAATCCTAAAATTTATTTAACGAAGTCTCATATATTTCCTGCATGTTTCAGTTCTCTCGATTTTTGTCTTGCTAGTATCTCAACATAGAAACAACTGTGAGCAAAGCCTTGTTTTAATCTCTCCCAAGTGTCAACAATACATCGACCATCCAGGATATCTATGTTCGTGGATTTTAACCACAACTTTGCATTATCAACCAGATGCAGTGTCACAAACATAACCTTTGCTTCCTCCGTCACAATATAGTAGCTCGAAAATACTATTTAAGGTCAAAGATAAAGCTCTCTAGAGCCTTTGCATTTGGACCCCACAGAAAGGCTTAGTCTCCCAAACTTTTACCTAGTTAAACTAGTGAGGTTTAGTCTGGCGCTTACATCCACCACCTCAGCACTGACAACATCAAGGACAACCTTTACATCTTCATAGAGGTCTCAGACCATATGAACTATTTCTTTTTGGGAATGTTTAAGTCTTTGATACGCTCTTCCATGTAGGCAACAGAGCCCGTCGAGATACCTACACGCTCAAAGCAACCAAGTCATGTGGCTTTTCCTTCTACGGTCTAAACCCTTAACATCAACTCTTGAATGGACATCCTATCTAATTGGCTAGCTACCACATCAATCTTGTCGACTTTATTGGCAATCTCCTTCAGGCGAGATTCCAAATACTGAACATTGTCGGGGACTTCTTGCAAATAGCACATTTGCTCTTTGATCTTGATCAACCGATTAAAATGGAACTTGCCCCAACATCTTAGTTGCGGACATGATTGTCAATTCATTTTTAGGAGTCAACTCGGCTTTAATACCAACTGACACAATCGCACTCTTTCAAGACTCGCGACGTGAATGTGCAGCACCCACTCTTGCCCATGAGTAAGTTAGCCAACTAAAGCTTGAGTTATCGTTGATTCAGTGACACAAATGGCCTATGGTTTAGCCTCCATCACCATTCTTGGAAAATGGGGTTGGAAAAAGTTTTGGAAAGAAATACGAGAAGGAAAACATTATAAGCTAGCAAGAAATATGAGACAATAACAACATTGGTAGCATATAACTCAAGTAGGAAGATTTGACGACTAGTCGTATCCCCCTATAGTACAATTTGAGGCAAGTTGTCTTTGGTAGGTGTAAACATCAAAAGTGGTGTGGAGTCATATGCCAACGAAATTACAATGAAAACAAGGTAAAAGGGTTCGGAATGGGCATGCAAGCACGAGCAACATGCCATGAATAAGCATGGTTGTGACACTAGGCACAACTCTAGCACGCATGCCTTTCGTTTTACAACGAGGGCACCATCATGGTGAGATAAAGCTAAAGAAAGGCCCTTTTAAATAAGATAAAAAAAAGGTTAACACTCTTATGGGCGAGTTCAACAAAAATTACCTTTTTTTTGGGTACTTATACATGCAACCCATGTCGAGTCCGTGTTTTAAAAGGAACCTTGAGGTGTGAGCCTAGTCACTAGGCATAACCCTAGCACATATGCCTTTCGTTGAAACCTTGAGGCACTTTAATTAAAAATCATAAGACAATTTCTAATTCTAAACACAAGAACCCTTACATTTATCCTTTTTTCATATTCCCATCACAACCATGTATCACGTTACCATAAAGTCCCCAGATCATGATTTCTATACTATTTCTCCAAAATTCTTCTCCAAACTTTCTATATCCTTTTCTTTGTTATAAATCATTTCTTTCCATTAATGTTTATTTTATTTATTTATTTATTATTATTATTACTTATTATAATTATTTTTTCATAGAAACAATTTCATTGATAAAATGAAATGGTACAAGGGTAAAACCCATACAAAAGGATTACAAAAACTTTCTCCAGTTTATTAAGCGAGGATTTATGTAGTAGCTATTACAAGGAGACATGTTTTATACCGATAAAGACCATAAAAGGGAGAGGCTTCTAAACTTTGCATGAATGTTTATTATTATGTATATCTACATCTACCTATATATTTATGTTTAAGTATTTTTTTTATAAATAGTTTGCTTCACAAAAGGTATTTGATGTACCTTAATCTAATGCCTTATCAGGCTAAGAAACTTCAGAAATATGCCATAAAAACGAGGATAAACCTCCCAAATAGTACCAGTACATTGTCAATCGTTAGTGCTTGAAATTGTCTATGCAACATGCTGAAGAATAAGACACATGAACAAGTTGAAATTTCTGTAACTGATATTTGTAAGAATAAATATGAAAACTGACAGGTACCTAGATCTTACCATTAATCTGAGAATAGAAAAGGGAGCGACAGTCTTTGTAGCGCTCGTGTCCTGACACATCCCAAAGTTCAACAAAGAAATCTCTCTCGGCATCACCTTTTATGCTACTCGAAGAGCTACCAGCATTTCCATAAGTGATATGCTATCAAAATAGTAAATAGAACAACTGATAAATAGTGAATTTCCAAGAATAACTGATGCCACTTGAGATAGAAGGCAAGTCTTACCTTAACTCCAACTGTACAGCCAATAGTTTGAGAAGAGCAAGAAATAGAAGAACCGTTTACAATTAGATGAACAAGAGAAGTTTTCCCCACACCTAGAAAAATATTGAAATTCAATTTATCCAGTATAATATGGCCGGAAATTTAGAGGTTCAATAAAGTAGCACTGAACTAAATGATAGAAAGATTATAAAATTTTAATGTTTTTTTTACAACATAAACTAATTACAAGAAATAGACCCAATCCATGTGGTCATAGGTCTTCTTGAAATTAATCTTAGAAATAACACCCTGCTCCTTGCTAACTCTGAAATCATTCGTAATAAAGATCTCCAGGATTTCTCTCCCTTCAACAAAAGTCCACTGAAATTTGATACAATACTGGAAACCTGAATCTATTATAGCCAAAATTCTAACAATTATCACAAAAAGGCTACAAGCCGATAGGTTTAAGATCCTCCACTTTCCTAATGCTCTCTTTCTTAGGGATGAGATGAATAAAAGTTGAGGTATCATTGATCATTCCATGAAAGGAATAATAGATTATTAAGAAAAAGTTACTGATGGGATAAAATGCATTTACAATTACAAGTCGGACTATAGAAAATTTGTTGAGTGCAAATCACAACTTACAGAAATTTTATTCATGAAGAATAAAAAGAGGCAAAAGAAATACACAAATCTGCATATTATATTATACATTTTAAGAAAAATAACAACTAAACAATTTAAATTTATCCTAAACTTCATCCTCCTAACTATTTGCCTTCCCCAAAACATCCCTATTCTCTAGAAAGAGACCCGTACACAACAACTGTAAGAAGTTACATGGTAAGTGACAAGAAAAGAAAATAAACAAAGCACAGAAGTCAGAAATAGGTTTAAAAAAAACTTCTGATTGCAAAAGCTCTGAGACTATTCTTTTCAACTAAAAGTAAACATAAACTTCATTGTGGACTAAAACTGAAACATAAAGTGAAATTATTACTGAAGAACATAATTAAGGCTACATTTTGATTGTGCAGAAATATGGGAATCAACCAAGTCTTAGACTTACTTTTGGTGTTCTTTTTCTAAGCATTTTTATAATTATGCCTGTAATAACTCATTCAAGTTGCATTCCTTGTCAGGAGTGGGATGTAAATAAATTGTAAAAATCATTATTGTTGGGCTGGATAGAGGCTGTTCTTCATCATTCTCCACTAGATCAGTATATCTTATCGTACCTTAGTGAAAAGTGTTTCTGTTTGAAAAAAGAAAAGGTATCGTCCATTTTCAAGGAAAAGGTAAAACAGAAAATTCATTCCAAGTAGGTCAAAGACAATGTTTATAAAGCACGAGGCACGCTATAGTCCTGAAATGTAATAGAATTTTTATATATTAAGAAATATAGTATAATGAATGATAATGAAAGTTTATTGAAATTTGAAGTTTTGCAGGAGACTTGAATTATATGAACCTCTTTTATAAGAAACATGAACTAAAGTAATCCTAAACCCAAAATATGAACACTTTGAAGAGTTAAAAAAAAATGAAAGAAATAAACAAAATTGGAAAAAGAGAAGGGGGCCTAAGTCACTAAGGCATGCGCAAACTTGAATTCATGACAAAGGGAAAAGTTTTCCTTCCCAAAAGAGGGTCTAAAGAAATGCCCTGCAATCTAGTTTGGTTGTGAAACAGTGAAAGTTAAAGATCCCTAACAGGCTCTACCTTCTATTCAACAATCCCCGAAAACCTCACCTTCACACTTTTGCCCCACGGTGAACAATAGACCCACCCACCCACACAAACACACACACACACACACACACACACACATCTTCACCTTCACTCCCTGATTATTCTCTTCCTCTTGTCTCCGCCATCTAGCCTCTATCCTAATAAACAATGGTCTGGGTATCATGGCTATCCCAACAGCACTACAACCACCCAAAAGTATATTAATAATCAATACCTACACTGGGAAAGAAAATCTAAGCTTAAAAAGAGAACTTCAAAACCTTCAGTCTTCGGCTCAGTATGAAAAGCAGCAACTTTGGCTATTTTTGGAGGGAGAATCTGTTGGTTAATTAAGTTCTTGACTTGGAATATGCGTGGGTTGGGTTCATGGAAGAGATGTTCTATGATTAAAAGAACAATTCAGCAACAAAATCTGAGTTTTTACTACTATATGAGACTAAAAAAATTATAAATCAACAGGAATCTCACTAAATTCCTTTGGAGTTCTCACTTTGGTTGGGTTTCTCTTGATTCACTTAGAGCATCTAGAGGCATTCTGATTATGTGGAGCGACCCGACTTCACGATCCAGTACAGGTTTTATTGGCTGATGGCTTTTCTCTTTGGTTATTAACTATCTATGGCCCTACTAGGCGTGAACATTTTGCTGATTTTTGGCAAGAGTTACACTATCTGGCTGGTTTAGGGGTGGCTGATGGATTGTTGGAGGAGATTTTAATGTAATTGATGGAGTTGGGAGAAGTTGCATGACAAAAATGTTAATAGCAATATCTGGACTTTCAATCAGTGGATTGCCATTACAACCTCCTAGACATCCCCTTACAAAAGGGACGTTTTCACTTGGTCTAGCTTTGGTGAGACCCAGTATCTATCTCTTTTGGACATTGTTGACAAGGTTTTGTGCCTTGCATTAAACAGGTTGTCCAGAAGTTTCTTTGGGGCGGGAGGAATGGAAAAATATTCAGGGATTCTTTCTCCACTTTGATACTTTTATGGACTTAATCCTATTTCATGCATTGTATTGGTGTAAATGTAAAAAAAAACAACCTCTTTCTAATTATAGCTTATTCTCTTTGACTTCCAATGGACTCCTTGTAATATACCTCTAGGTGTTCGAGGTTACACTCTGTTTTATTTCATTTATCAATGAAATTTGTTTCCCTTCTCAAAAAATCAATTATATCATTTTTTACCTGAAATTAATACACAAAGATTGATTTGCATTTTCATGTGGACCTTGTTTGCACTTTTACATGAAAGACAACCTATTTGCAATTAAGCTCAGAACTAGTGTTAGTCTCAAATATATTTACTTAGATCTGATGAATATGCTTAGGGTATATGCACTTCCCTCAAAGATAAATTGTATTTTGAAGTGAAAATAGGGCAATAGATTTATTTACCACGCATTCCTGATGTGATGAAGTATACATAGAAGCAAACATTTTTATGTCCAAAAATTCAGTAAATGACTGTTAGCTATTAGTCTTTCGAACTTATGTCCAGGAACACAACACTTGCCAAACCACATGCCATCAAACCACTTTGATTTTGAAAATTTTGCAAGTGTTTACTAATCAAGTTCCCATTCAGACATGGACAATTCCATATTCCAAGTTACTATATCAAGAGGATCAAAATCACTGCCTCACAATTACACATCGTAAACTCTGAACTCAGCTATAGAAATAATTATCTGCCCAAGTAGATTAGCTAAACAGTGAATATGGAAAACAAAAGCAGAGGATCCTCCCAGTTACACAAAACATTTCAGTGGAGCCACCAGCAAAAAAAACGAGTAAAAAAAAGAATATAATAAGCATACCATCACAAAACGCAGAAGCAAAGAGACTAGAATGATGCAAGAAATAACCTGAATCACCAACCACAAGCACTCGAACCTGCCCACAGAGAGGACCGCCATTGAGTTCTTTGTTATCCCTATCGCGGTCCTTCCAGAACATGTTTTCTTCCAGACCTTCTAAACCGTATTACCTCCGAAGAAGAATTCAACAATTAAGTGCCGTCAAACTGACACAATCTCCGCGAAGAACAATTTCTCAGCATATGCACCTCCGAGTTCAATCTGAAATCCATATTACATGAGAACTAAATGCAGATCAAAGCTGAAATAGGAAAACCCATGTCCAAACATCTGTCAAACAGAGTAGATGGCTTCTTCAAGAGGCCCGAAAGCAGAGATCTAGTTGCTGAATCATACAAGACGCAAGGGTTTGAAAATTTGAGAGGAAGAAAAATGAAGCGAGGATTAACGATCTGGAGGATGCCGTTGGAAGTAAGATTTTGTGAGTGAGAGATCTGAAAGAGAAGAAATGTTGAGAGTGCAGTCAGATTTGAGAAGGTTGAGAAGACGAAGAGCGTTAAGCACCGCGCGCGCAAGGAGAGAGATGAAATGAAACCCACGAAGGCATTGAGTGAACGTTCGTTTACAAAACGACGCTTGATCCCCACACCTTTTTTCTTTTCTTTTCTTTTCTTTTCTTTTCTTTTTTTTCTTTCCATTTCTCTTATTTATTTTAGTTAAATTTTTAAGAATCTATTAGACGTAAAATAAATAAATAAAATTAGAAATCTATCAATTAAAAATTTTAACTTAATTTTATAAATATAAAAAACTTAAATTTTAAAATAAAGTAGACATAGACTTAAAAATTTAGAAATAATTTAATCAATTTATTTTTTATACTATTATTTTTAATAAAACCTTATTTTTAATAATATAGTGCATAAATCAATTTACACGTTAAATAACTTAAAACCAGACGAGGACTATTTAAAAGCAACTTTTGTTTTACTTTGTGGAACCATAATCCTATTTTAGGACGATTATTAAGATGGGATGGTATGAATGAAATTTTAATTTAATTTAATTAGTTTAATTAGTTTAATAATTTGATTGGATAAAAATAAAATAATTAATAACATTTAATCCGAATCAAACAAATATTATTTATTTATATAAAATTCTTATATTAATCTTATACGGTGTTTGATGTCCAGACATTTTATTATCATACATCTTATTTCAAATATTTTTAACAGAAACTTCAACCAAATAGTACTTTAAAATAATTGGCATGTACTCTCATCCAAAAGATTAGACATTCGAATTATGGGGTACACCGAATCTGAAAATTTAAAATATTGATTAACTCAACTCGAATTATAAGAGTTAGGTTTAGTTTTTTTTTTTTAATCGAATCAATTCAGTTCGATTTTCGAGTTCAATGGAGAAAAATATAGGTCAATCAGAATCGAGAATCGAGTCAATTTCATTGTATATATTTTCAGTTGCAAGTCTCACTTTAAGGTTTTCTTACTATCACATGCCTGTCAAGCCACTTTGTTCAGCCTACATATCATGTATCATGGCCTTACTTTTTCAACCGTGCATCGTCGTGATCTTGACACATTTCAGAACAAGCCTTAAGGAGAAACTCAAACCCGATTCACATTGTTTAAGTCGATTGAAGTTAAATTTCTCAAGTTTTACTACTAAGTAGTTTATATCGTTTAAATTACTTCGAAATATTAAAGTTTATATTTTCAAAATTGTATGAAAATATGTTCCGGATCATACTAGTCTTTGATAGTTAATTGGATTAAAATCAACTTGAATAAAATGAAAATAATAATAAGAGGTAATTCTCTAAAACTTAGTTTACTTCATATGTCTTAGATTTTTATTGGATAAGGCTTCTAAACGTTAGTTAATTACTTTATATGTCTATCGATCTTGCCTTTTATGCAAGATATTTATTGGATAAGGCTACCCGGCCAAATAACACTTTGGGCTTACATATTCCGACTTAGGTGGTCTAACGAATGTAAAAGCCAAAGAACATTGGGAATATTTCATCATTATGATCGATGATTATTCAATATACAAGTATCTTTACCAAATGAAACAGAAGTTTAATTTTTTTTTTTTTTTTAAGTTTAATAAAAGTGGGACTAAAGTTGAACAAGGAGGCGACCATTCGGCCAAGTGAGGATCGAGATAAATAAGTGTCATGATGCAACTGAGGAGGATGGTAAATCATCCAACATACTAAGAGTGTGCATTAAAGCAAAGTTGGGGCATAAACAAGGTTGAAGAGAACGAGGCAACACGAGTGTCAAAGACAAGCTCAGAGAGGATCGGGTAGGGCCCCTAGTCATAACCTCAGAAGTTGGTGTTTCGATATGAGTTTCGGCATGCAGCTCTAAAGTTAAGTCCATCTATATGAAAGATGAAAGCTAAAAAATTTGGTGTCATCGGATATCCGATGGACGCTCCACGAGGCCCTATGACCGCTCGCTAAAATGACGTCTACTCTAGAAAGATTAGAAATTCCTCAAAATGTACTAGAGGAGGATGCACGGTGTCAACACTTCACCACTCTAAGATCTTTTGGCCTAAGAGAGCTACCCTGTGGCCATACGTGTATGACAACGTAGGCAAGCGTTGTGAAACAAGCGTCTCAAACGTCTTCCTTTGAAATGGGTCTTTCAAGAATAGTGTCAGACGACACGGATGTACCGATATGGCGCCCCAACTCATGTATCGAAGGTTGAATTATGTACCCGTTATCCGAAAAATATTCACTAAATGATTGAGCATGGAGAAAAGAGAATCCAATGCCCCCATCGAATCTGGATGGATGGATGGACGTTCAAAAATTTCTGATGAAATGAATGACACATGGGTTAGTTTCGATTGATATGTTCGAGCAAGCCAAGATGGTCGAGCTGTCTAAGACATGGGATGCCATCATGATGCATAGATCGTTCGACTAAAACCTAAATGATGATGGGATGCGATTTTGCTTACAAGTGATATTCGCCTAGAATAGAAGCAAGGTTGGGTCGAATGACTTGGTGTAGTTTAGAGGTAAGTCGGCTAGAGCCACAAATGATTGAACATGCACACACGATTGGCGTTTGTGGTCGAACAAGCTCGTTTTTTGCACATGTTGTTATCAGTTGGTGGAGAAACTCTCCTAAGGTCCAACGAAGCCATAAAGATGGGAGAAAAATGTTAATAGAGCTTGTGTTTTCCTTAAGGCTTGTCATGACTGTGTCAAGATAATGATGCTGCACAGAAAAAATGTGAGGTCGATACCACGCGCCTAGGGATAGAGATGCTCGTTGCGCTTTTGACACATGGCAACCTCTGATTCGCGCATACAGCTACTATGGTCTGAGTTTGATCCTTTGCATGTACGATTCCTCTAATTTTCTAATGCCGACATGTGACGCCCATAGATAGGCGCGTCTGAGTCGAGTCAACGCAGCGGTTCAGCTCACGGGTAGCAGGTTGAAGGTTTGATGCGAGTCAGGTAGCCCAGCCAGATGCGTGTCTTCTTTCTTTTGTTGACACGTGGTACGTACCAACACCTGAAGGACAATGCCTCTCATCGTTAAGACATGTGTCCCACTCCTTCAATGATGCTCTCTGCCCCTGGTTTCCTAACACACGTCTGTCCCTTCACGATAAGAACTAGATTACGGATCAAGATCCCAATTCTCAAGACTAAGAAACAAGAACCTTAGAACTAAGGTTCTTAGATCAAAATCAAATTAAGAACTCATAACCCAAGACTAAGGTCGTTGGGCTAGATCATGACAAGGACTCAAAACTCAAGAATAAAACCTAAAAGCCCAAGTTCTCATGACAAGAACTAGTTAAGAAAGAGTGTGGTACTCTAGCATACCAATGACACGGTTAAGAGCCTACTATTAGGTGACTTATTGAGTCTTTGTACTCACTCAAATTTTCTCATGTTTTCAGGTGACAAGAAGGAGTTGGTCGAAGATGGACGTGGATCTGGACTGGGTGCCATACAGAGCTACACCGTGTTTTAACTACTTTAATATTTTAAGTTGTTTTATTTACTGGGCCCAATATATTCAAACGCTAACTTGAATTTGTAAATAAAATGTATATATGTTTTGTTTTAAACGCAAAAAAATAAAAAAATTACAGTCATTTTTACTCATAATTTTATATTTTACAAGTTCGTCGCGACTCGAGCCTAAGAACAATCGGATCGTGACAACTTCACTCTAGAATAAAAAAGAAAAAAATCGAAGTTGACCGAGTGCATACAACTTGTGCATATGCATAAAATACACAAGGAAACATACTTTTGCTTCCTAATCCTTTCCCACGATTTGATTTAAGGATTAATCTAACAAACTTAACTATTAGAACATGGATCATCGATACAGCAATAGGCCAATTTGTGAAGTTGGTGTGTAAACGGCTATCCCACATGTAGGCCATGCTAGCAAAGGGTCTCCACCTCTAACCGTTTGTCTTCATAACCGCTATAGTAGCAAAGTTGCCGTTTAATTATGTGGGTTTAATGTATTCAATCCACATGTTCACACGCCATGTAAATTTAAGCCTTCAATAGTCTCTCAAAAAATTTGATATAAAATAGTCATAGCAAACATAACCCAAAACAATTTTACATTGAACATGGATCCGTAAATTCTAAGTGGAGCTTAAAGATAACAAGGAAGCTGGGCTAAGGGATATTAACATGTGAAGCTCAATTCATACGCGATCGGGAACAAATCATATGTTTTTTTTTTCCAATATTTCAACTTGCATCTATATTTCAATCGATATTTACATCTATGTGCTTAAAAGTAGCCATTATAATCTAATTAAGCTACCATTAAAGTTTTGTTAAATTTTCATAAATTTCTACCATTTTGATAAATTTTTGTGATATTTTAATTAATATTTTTATAAAATTTAGACCACGTTAGAACCTTGAATTTTGGTGGTTACTTTTAATGTTATTTTTAAGTTAAGAAAATGAATAAAGGAAAACGGCGTGCCGTATATGCCACTGAAAGAGCCCAAATCTTATCATTTCTGAGAAAAAACAAGAAAAAAAAGTGAAAAAGAAACGATCGACGAAATATGGGATGATTAAAGCAACTCAAGGAAGCGTGTCGATGGAAGCTCAGTGGTTTGTGAATTCAGGAACTAGAGTTGGAAGTGGATGGCCTCTGAACCGCCATTTCCAGAGAAATCGGGAAGCCGCTCATTCCATTACTTTGTCGATGCCTAGCCGCCGGCGAACTGTTTCTCGTCGGCGGCTCACCGTTACGGCGGCGGCGGTTGCGGAGGCGAACAAGAGTGCGACGAAGGCGGAAAGTCCGGTGAGGATAGTGGCGATTGTTGGTGAAGGAAGCATTAGCCCCTTAAAATCCACTCCCTGGGAAGAAGTTATGCTTCATACCGTCAGTACTCATTCTCAATCTCTTAATCTTCTTTCTTTCTTGCACTTTTCACTGACTTTTTTTAACTTTCGATTAGATCGTCCTGTTTTTTTGTTAAAAAGATTGATTAAATTAAGCCTTACTTATCTACGTTTTAGGAACGTTTTCAAAAAAAATGGAAGCCACATTCTGAAAACTACAAATTCGAATTCAAAACCTAATTCTAAATTTTAGAAACCGAAAACTTAAAATGGAATTGCTATTAAACAGGATCTTAGTATCTCGTTTACATGTTATTTGTGTACAATTTAACCTAACCATCAACAAACTTCGTTTTCTTCTGAATAGCATGTTCATGTGCATAAAACGTTTCTCTGTTCAAATCCATAGTCGAAGATAAAGACAATTAAGAAAAAAAGTTGCAAGAAAAATACCAAACAGAAGCATTTAAATTGAAATCACAGTCTAAATCTCCTCAAAATTTCCTCAGAAGCATTTGATCCTTCACTAGTTTACCAACGATTGAAGAAAATGGACTTTAATCTAATAGAGTTTGACAAAGAAATAGGAAGAGAAAGAGGAACAAGAAGGATTGACAATAAAGAAGATAATATCTTAGTCGACTACACTAAATATTCATGATTAAGCATAAATATACATGTTTATGATAAACTTCTCTGTTGTTAACTTTATATATTTCAAGACATAATAAATGAGAGGAAGATGCTTTAGTCAAATGTACTTCAAAAGCATCTTTAAGATTGCTTCATATTGAAGGCACCAAAACAAAAACAAGATGTAACGACCTAAACCCAGGATTTTGGAATCTGGATTTGACACCTAATGGTCCCGGCATTCCCCTGCATTCCCTCCCTTCAACATAGTCACATTGCCTACTTCTCACTTCTAAGAGTGAAGACGATCCTCACAAACCAACACGGGTCCGTTTAGCATATTTTGTATGTCTCCACTCACATGCATCTAGGAAAATTCCCAAGAGGTTGCCCAACATAGAATTTCTCCAAGTAAAACACGCTTTAATTTGGAGTTCCTATGATTGAGCCACCGAAAAGGAAGGTACACTTGTTGGTATAGCTAGTAACTTTAATTTCTTTTAAACCTTTCTTAGTCATTCTATTTTCAAGATTGCTCTCATGTGGACGTGGTCTCTGTTCATTTATCTATCCCTCCTTTACTCAGGTGTCACACCAGCGATGTTCTTTCTCCTATTGTTGTGTTTTTGATGTGCTTATCTCCATAAATGCTATAGGAGCTAATGTGCATCACTCTTGTCAAGATTAGCTTCATTTTTGTTGAGAAATGGAAGACTAAAAATGAAAACATTTAAGAAAAGATAAACCAGAAAAGAAGCATTCTCTTTATTTAGCAACCTCCCCAACTTTGCTTATCATAAGGGCTTTACCTGTTTCTATGATGCTCTTTATAAACAGGAAAAACGACTAAAATGGATCGACGAAAGCTACAAAATGCACGTCTTTGCTGATAGTTTCTGTAATGTAACTCATCCAGACACCAAAAACATTCAAATCGTTTGCAATGCGGATATTTTGGTCATTGTTGCTGTCACGAGTAAAGATTCAGTTGTGTGGATACAAACGAACTGCAAAAACATCCAAAATATAATCTGCTTCGACTCTGCGACAGATTTGGTTAACAAATTAGGGGGGTTATCCTTCCCCAGTGAAACCGAAAGAAATGTACTGGGAAACATTTTCGGAAATTCTCAGCGGTTGGAGAAAAGAAAGAAATCTGAGGAAGTAGTGCAGACCGTATTTGAGGCATGGGATCGTCGTAATTCGGACGATATACGGTTCTGTTTGTTGGTTATAATCAATGCATATATAAAGCCTGTTCCTATATTGAAGAATCTAAGATCAAAAGGCTTTTCAACTCTAAACTGCATGGTAAAGAATTGTGGAAGGCAAATATTAAATTGCTTGATGGATCCTAATTGTAGGAAAGCTCTTCAATGCTTGAATCAGTGCAGCCCTGTGGATCAAGTGTGCAACTACAGGTGCATTGCTTCCTATGAAAGTCCAAATCTTGAAGCATTTTCATTATGTGTGCTGCAAAAGAACAATTGTCTCGAGTTGGATGCAAAAGTTCCCGAAAAGCCTTACGTGTCTCCAATGGAGAAATTTCGAGGGAAGGACCTATGTCACGAAACAGCGGAGGATCTTTTTGTTGGTTGGTTAGGGAGTTTGGAGTGGAGTTGGCGTGTGGTAGCTGGGCAGAACCCTGCTTATGATCAATTTCCATGTCAATACCAACTGTTTTACAGGGGGAAAGCGAGAGGATCGTTCTGGTACGAGCCCGTTTTCATGGTGAAAACATTGGAAGGAAAGATGGTGTGGAGGCGACGAAGATATCGAGTAAAGAGGGGGCAAACTGCAGGGACATTCTTGTTCAGTGTGCTGGATAATGGTGTTGTTTCAAATGAGTTCTGGAGTATTGTGGATGTATGTGATGATCTATCTTGGGGTTTGTTTCATTATAAAGGCGCTGCTCGAGCTGCGGGACAGTCGTATACGGGTGCAGTTCTTGTGAGTCCAGATGGTTCATACCCTGAGAATGATCATAAAAAAGAGAGAGTGGTTGCTGCTTTGGAGAAATGTGGAATTAAAGAGTGGGAGCTCTTTGCAGTTGATAACTGTTCATGTATTGATCCTCCTCTCGGAATTCCAGACGGTTCAAGTTTGCATTCTGTGATTCAGGTTAAATGAAAAACTATCTGATATAGTTGGTTAAAATGATATTGGAGATGTGATTTAATAATTTAATGATGTACAGAGATGGAGGAAAATTTTATGAACTAGTTTCTTAACTTTTACACATTAAAACCTTAGGCAATGGCTTCCAAGAACCCTTATGGATTAGTAAACCTCTTGACTAAAATCTCTCAAATAACATGGTTTCATGGTTTCGGTGGTGGTGGAGAAGAATATGAGTAATGAACTCATAAGCCATTGAAAATAAAGGATTTGGTTGCTAAATCGAGATGGCTTTGATACCATTAGAATTGAGAATATTTGTTCAAACCACCCAAGAAATTCTCTATTTATAATTATCAAATAAATTACAAAGGAAAGGTGAACAACCACCGTGGATATGGGAACAAGAGAGCAATAAATAGATAAAAGATATTTGACTATAAAAAAAAAGCAAATATAATACTAATAGAATATTTGTCAATAATAAAATGTCAAATATGGTACTTATGGTAAACTAGAATGCTAAATATTCTCAATCACACATGATATTTGCTTATAATGAAGGGTCAAATATGATATATATATATATATAATATTCTCAATCACACATGATATTTGCTTACAATGAAGGGTCAAATATGATATATATATATATAATATTCTCAATCACACATGATATTTGCTTATAATGAAGAGTCAAAATATATATATATATATATATATATATTATATATATATATATGGTAAACTATAATTAACGACTAAATATTCCTTAATACAAAGAATCCATAAGACATGTTAACAAAATATGTGGATGTTGGAAAATTAAGGTAATGCAAAGTCTTAATTGGTCTGGTGCAGTGAAGATATTGATGAACGTTTGAGAATGAAATTTTTAATTGTCTGGATCAATCTACAAGGGAGAGATTTGTTAGGTCATGGAGATGCGGCTTATTTATAGTTTACTCAATGGTTATATAGTAAACAACTGTACGATAAAAAGTTATATCTGGTAAGGCTATACATGGTAGATACTTATATATAGAAGATACTTTTTGCATTATCTATATTCTCTGTACATACTTGTAGTCATCAATATAAACCTCTAACTAATATTCCTCGTTGCATTTTCTCTCTCCTATTTTTTGTGTTCATCTATATTGAGTGTACATGTAGTTGTGCGGTCCTAATATATGTTGCATTGTAATTAAGCTTATTAGATTTATGGAAGCTATATCTATAATATTATAGAAAGAATTGGGAAGAAATTTAGACGATAGCATGAATTATCGAGTAACGGACAAAAGAGAATTAATGGGAGAGTATGGAATTCTTCAGGTTGGACTTGAGGTTGAAGATGACAGACGCGTGAGGCGCACGCGTGCGTGGCTGCGAATGAGGGTGCGACTAGCCGAGGGTTTAGGTGCGTGAGACAGGATTGTTGGGCACGTGTACCCTCAGATCAGACTCTGATTCATCCCGTTCGACTTCTTTTGACATGTTCTATTAAGATTGGTTTTACTAACCTTGAAAATTGTGAGATGTAGTGTAACACCCGCTCTTCGACAACGCGATTTACAGGAGTTACCAATGACACCGACAACCAATCATAATTTTTCCAATATATTTTTATAAACATCCAGTAAAACGTTTAAAACCAGTACTATTTAAAACATTAACCACCAACATAAATTTTCAAACAGCGAAAGCATAAATACATAAGCAGACCCTGACATGGATTCCAATAGTCTCTAGCCCGCTGGTTTCGACCTCGATTGGCCTGCATCTACTAAATCTGGAAAGAAAAGTAAAAATAATTTTGATGAGTAATTAAATTACCCAGTAAGTAGCTAACTTAACTCTCATGAGTTATAACTAATCTTTCGAGGTGTTTTTAAGTTTTATTCGCCATTGACTCCTAGTTTCTCTTACTAGGGTCATCTGTTCATTAATGAGGTATCTCAGCTACCTCCAACTTAGGTTACTGACTCTCTCTTGATATGCTTATCTAGAATTTTCGGACTCGTATGTAAGACTCGCTCTCGGTCAAATACGGCCCGTGTACTAATTTCTCTGGCGGCCTGTTTATCTAATATACCAACGGTCAGGAGTACTCATGCTCCCTGACTTAGCACACAGCGCGTTGGTCAAGAACTCCGCGGGAATTAGTAGACTATAATACTCATATAAATACGCCATGACACACAATCTATAAGCATATCTTAGAGTCATAACCTTTTCATTAACCTGAACAGCATACTCACATCTGATGCATGCTTTCATATGTTCAACACATAGAACATTCCAGTAATCATTTATAACATGCTTACATCACAAGCAAGCAGTCACAACATACAGATAGACATTCAATATCATCTAAGCACATATTATCATACTAAGCTCCTAATCATGTAAACAACATACTCACACATTGTAAAACAAGTTAAGAGCTAGTTTTTACTTACTTGGTTTCGAATCCTTTTTTTTCTTTTCAAAGTACGTCTAATAGGGTATTTCAACACAATAACCTCCAATCAGACCTATATTTCACAATTTTCAAGGTAAGTACAGGTCAATCTAGATAGAACAGGTCAAAACGAGTCGAATGGGACAAACCGGAAGCCGAAATGAGGTCTCACGCGCCTTCACGCGCCCTCACACGCTTGGGGGTGTTTTCTCACGCGCCTGATCTACGCACAGTCGCACTCTCACTCGCAGTCTCCCACGCGCCTCGTGTGTCTCTCACGCGCTCGTCTTCTTCCTTGCATTTTCTGCAATTTTCCCAACTTTTTCATTAATACCGATTACGTCCCGAAGCTATATTCCACCTCTACAACCCGTATTTCGTCCCAACTTCTTCTACAACTCTATAGATCTCCTCATTACGATTCTAACAAGCCCTATTTCATAACTTATTACATAGTATAGACCAAGATATCGGAATTTAAAAATTCGGTCAAATGGGTTTTGCGTTACCTTCGTATAAACGTTCGATTCAGCTCGTGGCCGTGTCCTCCTCCTCAAGTAATCCTCAGTAAAACCTCCTTTTCCTTACTCTCAATCGACAGTCGAATTTAATCGATCCAAACTCACGCTAAATAACTACGAAATCTCAGATTTTTCCTTCTCTGTTTTCTGGGTTTCGTTTCTTCTTCGTTTTTCGTTTTTGTTTTAATCTCACAGAGCTCTCTGATCCTCCACCAACACAATAATCTCATACCACCCTTCAGCACCACCACACACCTCCACCTTTCTCTCTTTCCACCCATAAGCCACATGTCCATTCCTTCTTTCTCCATGGCAGCAGCTTCAAGCTGCTGCTGTCTTTCTTTCTTTATTTATTTATTTATTTATTATTATTAAATACAAAACCTTAATTCTAAAATACATTATACATTACTCATTTTTTTAAGTTTATTACAATTCTACCCTCCTTTTAAGAACTTTCATCCTCAGAAGTTTCTAACTCTACAAACAAGTGCGGAAATTCTCGTTTAAACTCTACCTCTCGTTCCCAAGTAGCTTCACTAACTTGCTGATTCTTCCATAAAACTTTAACAAAAAGAATATCTCTGCTACGCAAAGATCTTACTTCCCGCGCCAAAATTTTAACAGGTTGTTCTTCATAGCTTAAGTCTTTCTTTAACTCCAAATCTTCATAACGAATAATATGCATAGGATCTGCAACATACTTCCTCAGCATCGAAACATGAAAAACATTATGTACAGCATCCACTGCTGGTGGTAATGCCAACCTATAAGCTACTGGGCCAACCCTTTCGAGGATTTCGAAAGGTCCAATAAAGCGCGGGCTAAGTTTTCCTCTCTTACCAAATCGCAAAACACCACGAACTGGTGCAATCTTCAGGAACACATGATCCCCAACCTTGAACTCTAGGTCCTTCCTCCTAACATCAGCATAACTCTTCTGACGACTTTGGGCGGTCACAATTCGATTCCTAATCTTCTGTATCGCCTCATTGGTCGTCCGTAGTAAATCTAGCCCCAACAGCTGTTTACTACCTACCTCCTCCCAATAAATCGGAGTTCGACACCTCCGTCCATAAAGTGCCTCAAACGGAGCCATCTGAATGGTTGCCTGATAACTGTTGTTATAGGCAAATTCCACCAAATATAGGTAGGTGTCCCAACTGCCAGCAAAATCAAGTACACATGCTCGCAACATGTCCTCGAGAATCTGATTTAGTCTCTCCGTCTGTCCATCTGTCTGAGGATGGAACGTTGTACTAAACTTTAGTTGTGTACCAAGGGCTTCCTGAAGACTCTTCCAGAATCGAGAAGTAAACCGTGCATCCCTATCTGACACAACAGAAACTGGTACACCATGCAACCTTACAATTTCCTTTAAATATAATTGTGCTCACTTGTCCACTGAATACGTGGACTTCCCTGGTATAAAATGAGCTGTCTTAGTCAATCTATCCACAACAACCTATATCACTGTAAACCCTAACTGGGTTCTAGGTAGTCCTGTAATAAAATCCATGGTCACCTCTCCCCACTTCCACTGGGGCACATTAAGAGGTTGCAATAGTCCAGCAGGTTTATGTCTAGGTGCCTTAACTTGTTGACAAGTTAAACACCTACTCACATATTCAGCAACATCTTTCTTCATCCCAGGCCACCAAAAGCATGTTTTTAAATCGTGATACATCTTTGTGGCACCTGGATGTACGGTATAGGGAGACTCATGTGCCTCAGATAGAATCTTTCTCTTGATCTCTACATCATTTGGCACACAAGTTCGATTCCGTCACTTCAAACATCCATCGCCTGTCACCAAGAAATCCTTGACTCGTTCGGTCTCAAGTTGCTTCACGACTTTCGCAAAATAAGGGTCTCTCTACTGACCCTGACTAATTTGTTGCTGCAACGTTGGGCAGATAGTCATAAGAGCTAGCTGAGCTGTCGCTTCCCCGACCAACATAGCTATCTAAGCTTGTTCAAACTCCATCTGAATGTTGGGTTGTCTCGTCAACATTGCAGATGAGTGAGCTGTCTTACGACTCAAGGCATCAGCCACTACATTAGCTTTACCAGGATGATGTAGGATCTCCACATCATAATCTTTCACTAACTCCAACCAACGACGTTGCCTCATGTTGAGCTCTTTCTGAGTGAATAGATATTTGAGACTCTTATGATCTGTATATACTTGTATCTTCTCACCATACAGATAATGTCTCCATATCTTCAAAGCAAACACCACAGCAGCCAACTCTAAATCATGAGTTGGGTAGTTACGCTCATAATCCTTCAACTGCCGAGAGGCATAAGCAATAACTCTCCCATTCTGCATAAGTACGCAACCCTACCCATTCTTAGAGGCATCACTGTAAATTACTAGATTTTCAGTACCGTCGGGTACAGTAAGCACTGGGGCTGATGCTAGTCTTTCCTTGAGTTCTTGAAAACTCCTTTCACAAGCTCGACTCCAATCAAATTTCTTTCCTTTTTGAGTTAATTGAGTTAAAGGTGCTGCAATTTTTGCGAAGTCCTGAATAAATCGCTAGTATCCTGCTAAACCCAGGAAACTTCTCACCTCAGTAACTGTAGTTGGTCGAGCCCAACCTATAACTACCTCCACCTTTGCTGGATCAACAGCTATACCATCCTTGGATACCACATGACCAAGAAATACTACCTTCTGAAGCAAAAACTCACATTTCGAGAATTTGGCAAATAACCTTTGTTCACGTAGAACCAAGAAAACTTTCCTCAAATGTTCTGCATGTTCATCATTTGTCTTGGAATAAACCAAGATATCATCAATGAACACAATGAAGAATCCAGAAAATCCTGGAATACCCGATTCATCAGCTCCATAAATACTGCAGGGGCATTGGTCAGGCCAAAGGACATCACGACGAACTCATAGTGCCCATACCGAGTACGAAAAGCCGTCTTCGGTATGTCCTCTTCTTTGACTCTTATCTGGTGATAACCAGAACATAGATCAATCTTCGAAATCACTGCTGCTCCTTGGAGCTGGTCAAACAAGTCGTCAATTCGCGGCATGAGATACTTATTTTTAATGGTCACCTTATTCAGCTCCCTATAATCAATGCAAAGACAGAGTGTACCATCCTTCTTCTTCACAAACAACACCGGAGCTCCCCACGGTGACACACTAGGTCGTATGAACCCCTGGTTCAATAACTCCTGTAGTTGCAGCTTCAACTCTTTTCAATTCCACGGGAGCCATCCTATAAGGAGCTTTAGAAATAGGTGTTGTTCCTGGTTCAAGTTCAATGCCAAAGTTGACTTCCCGCTCTGGTGGCAAACCAGGCAACTCATCAGGGAAGACATCCAGGAACTCATTCACTATAGGTACAGCGCCTAATTTCAACCACACTAGCTAGGAATGCCACAGCACCGTGACTGATCAACTTCCTAGCCTTTAAAGCAGTTATCGTCTTGGGAACACTTCCCGGCTTCGTATCCTAAAACCGGAAGTTGTTTCCTGTTGGGAGGTGAAAAACTATCTCCTTCTTATAACAATCGATACTGGCATGATGAGCAGATAGCCAATCCATGCCCAAAATAATGTCGTAATCATACATATCTAGCACCATTAACAACACGTCTAATGGTTGGCCAGATACTTCTACTTTATCCAGTTTCACTTTTTCACGAGTCATCAATATGACTCCTGAAGGTGTAGAGACCAGAACCTCATAACCTAAAGGCTCTACTTGAAGTCGGGCTTGACGAACAAACGATAATGATATAAAAGAATGCGTCGAGCCAGAATCAAACACAGTATAAGCAAAGTAGCCATAAATAGGCAAGGTACCTGTCACCACTGTGCTGGCATCCTCTGCTGCCTTGCTCGTCGTGGCAAAGGCTTTGCCTCGAGCCTGAGGCGGTCCCCCAGCACTCGACTGACCTCCTCCTCCTCCTGGAGCTGGTCTCTCGGGGCGTATCACATTAAGATTCTTTGCATTATGGCACACTCTGGCGAGATGACCAGTCTTACCACAGTTATGACATGTCTTGTCAGCAACATTACAAGATCCCATATGAGTCAACCCACACTTACTGCAAACTACCTTTCCTTCACCTGAGGAAGGCCAACGGTTTACTCGTCGCGATACTGCCTGTTGTTGCGAACCCGAGGATATTTGAGTAAATTTTTATTTACCGCTTGGCCGTACCTGACTGCTGGAACCCTGATTATTTCTCGGGGTGGTAGCATCTAATTTCACAGCAGCATTATAAGCAGTAACGTAATCTTGAGAAGCATGGGCAGACACGGATCCCTGTATCTCCTGTCTTAAACCCTGGATAAAGAGATCTGTCTTCTCTTCCTCAGTAGCAACCATAAGAGGAACGAATCTAGATAATCGAGTGAATTCCGCCTCATATTCCTCTACTGAAATATTCCCTACTCCAATTGCATAAATGCCTTTCGGTTTCGCAATCTCGCTAGAGCAGGATAGTATTTCTCACAAAATTCACGTTTGAATGCCGCTCATGAGATTGGGGCTCCACCAGCCTCCATTTTTGGCTTCTTTGATTTCCACCAAAAATGGGCTGGTCCTTCCAACAAATACGTAGCACACAACACCTTATAATTTTCAGGGCAGTTGAAGAATGCAAACTTTGTTTCAATACATTCTAACCACCATTCAGCCGCCTCAGGATCAGTCCGCTTTCCTCCAAAAGTTGGCGGGGCAAGTTTCATAAAATCTCGTATGTACTCACTTTCCTCTGTCATACACCGTCGCCCATAGGTTACTACCCGCGGTGGTGCCTCTGTCACCACTGTTGTACTAGGTAGCTCTATCGAACTTGTTGGAGGTATTGTTGTCTGAACACCTATTCCTGGTGCTTCAGACACTAGAGTCGCCTGGCTAGATACAGGTGCGGTTGGAGCCGCCTGGCTTCCAAGACCAGCAAGGGCTGCCTGTACTACTTGATCCATTCTGCTCTGCACTGCCTGATCTACTCGACTCTCAATAAATGATTGAAATGCCTCCAAAGTAATCACAACAGTCGGCTGGTCTCTCGATGCCGACGGAGCAACAGGCTCTGGAACTGCCTCTATTGGAGCAGTTCCTCCTACAGCTTGCTCCTCATTCCCTGAGTCCACATTGGACGTACCAGGGTCTAAATTCTTAAATACCACCATATCTGTCACACACGTAATTAAGTGGTCATAATCAATTCTTTTAAACTTTTCATATTATTCTTTCATACAATTTAGTCATGCATCACTTACCTGACCGAGGCGAGATACCGCTGAGCTGGACTAAAGGAATCCATACTGTCTATTCTAGACTGTCTACAGAACCTATATCCAAGGCTCTGATACCAACTTGTAACACCCGCTCTTCGACAACGCGATTTACAGGAGTTACCAATGACACCGACAACCAATCATAATTTTTTCAAAACATTTTTATAAACAACCAGTAAAACGTTTAAAACCAGTACTATTTAAAACATTAACCACCAACATAAATTTTCAAACAGCGAAAGCATAAATACATAAGCAGACCCTGACATGGATTCCCAATAGTCTCTAGCCCGCTGGTCTCGACCTCGATTGGCCTGCATCTACTAAATCTGGAAAGAAAAGTAAAAATAATTTTGATGAGTAATTAAATTACCTAGTAAGTAGCTAACTTAACTCTCATGAGTTATAACTAATCTTTCCAGGTGTTTTTAAGTTTTATTCGCCATTGACTCCTAGTTTCTCTTACTAGGGTCATCTGTTCATTAATGAGGTATCTCAGCTACCTCCAACTTAGGTTACTGACTCTCTCTCGATATGCTTATCTAGAATTTTCGGACTCGTATGTAAGACTCGCTCTCGGTCAAATACGGCCTGTTTACTAATTTCTCTGGTGGCCTGTTTATCTAATATACCAACGGTCAGGAGTACTCATGCTCCCTGACTTAGCACACAGCGCGTTGGTCAGGAACTCCGCGGGAATTAGTAGACTATAATACTCATATAAATACGCCATGACGCACAATCTATAAGCATATCTTAGAGTCATAACCTTTTCATTAACCTGAACAACATACTCACATCTGATGCATGCTTTCATATGTTCAACACATAGAACATTCCAGTAATCATTTATAACATGCTTACATCACAAACAAGCAGTCACAACATACAGATAGACATTCAATATCATCTAAACACATATTATCATACTAAGCTCCTAATCATGTAAACAACATACTCACACGTTGTAAAACAAGTTAAGAGCTAGTTAAAAAAAAACAACATGCTACTTACTTGGTTCGAATCCTTTTTTTTCTCTTCAAAGTACGTCTAATAGGGTATTTCAACACAATAACCTCCAATCAGACCTATATTTCACAATTTTCAAGGTAAGTACAGGTCAATCTAGATAGAACAGGTCAAAACGAGTCGAACGGGACAAACCGGAAGCCGAAATGAGGTCTCACACGCCTTCACGCGCCCTCACACGCTTGGGGGTGTTTTCTCACGTGCCTGATCTACGTACAGTCGCACTCTCACTCGCGGTCTCCCACGCGCCTCGCGTGTCTCTCCCGCTCTCGTCTTCTTCCTTGCGTTTTCTGCAATTTTTCCAACTTTTCCATTAATACCGATTACGTTCCGAAGCTATATTCCACCTCTACAACCCGTATTTCGTCCCGACTTCTTCTACAACTCTATAGATCTCCTCATTACAATTCTAACAAGCCCTATTTCATAACTTATTACGTAGTATAGACCAAGATATCGGGATTTAAAAATTCGGTCAAATAAGTTTTGCGTTACCTTCGTATAAACGTTCGATTCAGCTCGTGGCCGTGTCCTCCTCCTCAAGTAATCGTTAGTAAAACCTCTTTTTCCTTACTCTCAATCGGCAGTCGAATTTAATCGATCCAAACTCACGCTAAATAACCACGAAATCTCAGATTTTTCCTTCTCTGTTTTCTGGGTTTCGTTTCTTCTTCGTTTTTCGTTTTTGTTTTAATCTCACACAGCTCTCTGGTGCTGTCTTTCATTCTTTTTTTATTTATTTATTTATTTATTATTATTAAATACAAAACCTTAATTCCAAAATACATTATACATTATACATTACTCATTTTTTAAGATTATTACATGTAGGTTCAATTGGGAGAAATAGCGATAAAATTACCTTATTAAGAGCAAATTACAAGATGAAAGGAGTTAGCAACCCAAATTATCTGCTAAATTACAAGATGAATTAGTGATAAAATTACCTTATTCAGAACTCTTGAACAAATTTTTAACTTGTTTTATATATGTAAAGCATTCTTGCTCCTCGCAGTACTCCATGAAAACCGTCGAAATATACTCACCACCTCTATCGGATCGTACAGTTTTGATGTGTCTACCAGTTTCCATCTCCACCATTACTTTGAACTTTTTAAACACCTCGAGTGCCTCGGATTTTCCTTTCAGAAAGTAAGCCCAAGTTTTCCGTGAGTAATCATCGATAAAGGAAATAAAATATCTCTTTCCGCTGAAGGACTCGGGGTTAATTGGTCCACATATATCTGTATGGATCAACTCGAGAGGTTGTTTAGCCCAAAATTCAGCCTTCTTTTGAATTAAGTTTCTCGCATGCTTGCTAAGTGTCATGATCCTACATTTTTTACCGTGCGGCGTCGTGATCCTGACACGCTCACGACCAGCCTTAAGGGGGATTAAGCCCCATATATATTTTTCGCCCCAGCGTTGTGGCTTCGTCGGACCTTAGGTGAGGTTTGTCTTCGCCAATCGAACATTGCTTGTGCGGAATCCAAGCTTGTCCAACCACACACGTCGCCTGCACGTGCATGTTCAATCGTCTGCGACACAACCAACTTGCCTCTACACTAGGCCAAGTCATTCGGCTCGACCTTGCCTCTATTCGGGGCCAAAGTCTCTCAATGCACCATCGCGTCTCATTTTGCCATCTCGATCTCCATCGAGATGGCCCATATGTCTTGACGCCATCCCGAGTCTCGGGGTGTCGTCGGCCATCACAACTCACTTGGCCATTCCATCGAGAACGGGCCCGCGTGTCGCTCGTCTAATCGGGACTTCCTGCACATCCATCCATTCGGGTTCTATCGAGGCATTGGCCCTCCCGAGCCCATGTCATGTCATTTACGGATATCTTGCCGGATAGTGGGTGTATGTAACCATTTTCAACACGCGGACTAGGGCGCAATACCGGCACACCCGTGCCGTCCGATACTGTCCTTGAAAAACCCATTTTAAAGGAAGTCGCCTGAGACACTCGTCTCGACACGCTCGCCCACACTGTGACACACGTATGTGCCACATGGTAGCTCACTTAGGCCACAGGGCCCAGGGGTGGTGGAGAGCGAACACCATGGTACCCCTATAGTACATTTTGAGCCATTTTCAATCTACTAGGCGTAGACATGATTTTAATGAACAGTCATACGGTATCGTGCATTGTCCGTCCGTTGTCCGATTGACACCAAACTTGGCGAGCATTCATATTTCATATGGACGGACTTAACTCCCGAACCGCATGACCAAATTTCTTCCGGAATCCTGACTTTCGAGGTCAAGGCCCGGGGCCCTATCAGACCCTTTAAGAAGCCTATTTTTGCCCCTCTTGTCTACCCGATGTCTCTGTCTTACTTATGTCTCAACTAGTCTTCAATGGCCACTCTGTGTGGTGTTAGATGATGCATCGTCCTCCTCGATCGCATCATGGCACTCGTCTAGGCCTTCGCGTGGCCGGATGACGCCACCTTAGGGTCACCGCTTCTCCTGTCGCAATGTGAGGGTCACAACCTACTCTCTTCATAGTTAGGTTGTGACACTAAGCACGCATTCTTCACAAAATTTTCCTTCAAAGTCCATGTTTGGTAGCCCATGTACCATATTCTTCTTCGCTAACTCTTTTAGGCCGCCATGATGTAGGTGACCAAAACGGAGATGCGAGAGTGATGCCTTGTCTTCTACGTCGACTGTCAAACACTTTTCTCGTATGCTTCTGAAGTTCAATTTGTACATTCGATTTCTTCCTATCTCGACTCGAGCAACCAAACACTCTTTCTTATCCTTCAGGTGTAGCAAGCGATCCTTTAGGAATATCGAGTAACCTTTCTCTGTGAGTTGCCCCATACTCTATATGTTGGTCTTGAGGTCTGGTACGTAGTAGACATCTTGGATTGACCCCATCACACCATCCTTTTGCAAGAAGTGTATCATACCTCGGCCTTTGACCTCCACCTTCGATGCATCTCCAAATGACACATGATCATCTTCAATCTTTTGTATTTCTTTGAATATGTGCTCATGACCGCACATATGGTTGCTTGCCCCTGAGTCGAGGTACCACAAAGTGTCGTTATTGATGTTCTCTTCATCTTGAGCCATCAAGAGAAGACCTTCATCTGTTACGTCTTCCACGGCTAGGTTGGTTGTTCCTTCCACCCTTTTTCCGGCTCGAGAAGCTTTTGCAACGTGTCCCATTCTACCACAATTGTAACATTTTTCATTGTTACAATCATTCGCATAATGACCATATTTTTGACATTTATAGCACTGAATGTTTGATCGGCCGCCTCTTCCTCGACTGCGTCCTCTTCCATGCAAATTTGCTTGGCTCGACAATCTCTTCTCCTTATAGATTTCTTCGTAACTGTTACCTTGACCACCTCGACCATTTCTGCGACTTCCACGACCTCTACCTCGAAAATATTGAGAGTAGAGTGCCTTTTCATCCTTTATTGATGCCTTCGTCTGAAGCGCTTGATCGAGTGGCTCCTCCTTGTTTTTCTTACGTTGCTCGTGTGCCTCGAGAGAACTGGCAAACTCATCAACTGTGAACTTTGCTAGATCCTTCGATTCTTCTATGGCACATACGACATTCTCGAAGTTGTCTGTTAACGACCTCAAGATTTTCTCCTCAACCTGCGTCTCGGGTAGCATTTCTCCGTTTCGATTTAGCTGATTCGCCACGGTCTATACACGTGTAATGTAGTCAGATATATTTTCTGACTCCTTCATCTTCATGCTCTCCAACTCGCCACGCAGAGTCTGGAGATGCAACTTGCTTGACTCGGTCGGTTCCTTTGAACACCTTTTCTAGAGTGTCCCACGCTTCTTTTGAAGTAGTTGCCCTTTCAATCTTCTCAAAGTCCAACTCGTCAATAGCCCGGAACAGCATGTATAATGCTGCCTTATCCTTTGATCGTAATTCCTTTAGCGCCTTGTTTTGCGCTGCTGTATAACCTGTGGTATCCTTCGGTTCATCGAAACCTTCTTCGACCACCTCCCATGCGTCTTGCGAACCGAGAAGAGCTTTCATTTGGATGCTCCAATTCTCGTAGTTCATCTTCGTCAATCGTGGTAGCGGCATTTGTCCCATCATGTTCGCCATCGGCTCTGATACCAATTTGTTAAATTAAAAGCTCGCTCTGATACTAATTTGTTTAAATTAGAATACGCTCTGATACCAACTTGTAGAAAATAGACGCTCGCTCTGAAACTAATTCGTTTAGATGACTCTCACGAGGCTGTGAAGGAGTTGTCGAGAGGGGAGAGACAAGGAGACAAAGAAATTCTCTTCTTCTTCTTCTTCTGCAGACATCTCCCCATGCGGAAAATTCCTGGTTACTTGTGTTGTTACTTAACAGAAAGCCGACGAGAAGATCTTCAAATTATTTTACTTGTACGGTTGTATATGATATAAGGGTGTATTCTATAGCAGATTGCAGGTAATACATTTATACATTCTATTGATGAGGCATTTACTTTTTTAAAGCGCTGAATCTTATATTTTTACTATGATATTGTTTGTTTGCTTGCTTGCTTGTGCAATAAATAGTTTTGGCAGAGTTCTTAAAACAAAAGGGATCAAAGCTGGTTATGCGGTGAATGCAATTCAGGTTTGTTAAGTATTTAACTTTATAAATTTTTGCATTGATTTTTTCATTGAATTTACGTGCAAATGCTAGAATAATAAATGCAATAAATGATTACAGTTCTCTCCAACTTCAGAACACATATTGGTCGGGTACGGCAGAAGGCATTATTCGCTCAAAGGAATTGGGTGGTGAGAATGTTTGTTTAATCCACCACACCTAAATGGTGTGTAGGTGTGTGAAAGTTCTCTATTTATAATCAAATAAATTACAAGGATATGAAAATAGCAATAAATAGAAATAACAATAAATGGTGTGTAGGTGTTTGCCTTATAATAAAATATCAAATATGATATATATGGTAAACTATAATTTAGTACTAAATATCCTTAACATGTGGCCTTGTCCATATACTATATTGGAGGTAATTAATTATACATTTAAATAGTATAGTTTCAACTAAATATATATTAGATGAAAGTTTTGAGAGTAGTAAGTCATGTAACTTATAAAGATGATCTTTTTCAGGTGGAATCCTAAAAAATATATAGTTTTTATTTTGTAAGAAAGTGAATTTTCAATGAAACAATTTAAAAAGGCAAAAAAAAAAAAAAAAAAAAAACATGATGATGCTTCCAAGCTCAGATTTACACGATTTCAGATATGGAGCTTATAAGAACCATCAGTAGTCATACAACGGTGACTAATGTGGCATGCTTTCATCCCTAAGCCTGGAGAAGGTATAGTCTATTGCACAAAGGTATGTGCACAAATGTATAGTCTATTGCACAAAGGTATGTGCACAAATGACTTTACATCTAGTGTAATTATATTTCTTTTGTATGTTGGATGTTAAATACTAATTTATTTAGAATTATTTTTAGGAATTGAAGGGAGGCAGAGTCATTGTGTAACGACCCAGATCCACTGCTAGCCGATATTGTCCTCTTTGGGCTTTCCCTTTCGAGCTTCCCCTCAACGCGTCTGCTAGGGGAAGGGTTCCACACCCTTATAAAGGGTGATTTGTTCTCCTCCCCAACCAATGTGGGACATCACAATCCACCCCCCTTCGGGTCTCCTCCCCAACCAATGTGGAACATCACAATCCACCCCCCTTCGGGGATTTCCACACCCTTATAAAGGGTGATTTGTTCTCCTCCCCAACCAATGTGGGACATCACAATCCACCCCGCTTCGGGACCCAGCGTCCTCGCTGGAACTAGTTCCTTTATCCAATCGATGTGGGACCACCCCCAAATCCACCCCCCTTTGGGGCCCAGCGTCCTTACTGGCACACCGCCTCGTGTCTACCCCCTTCGGAGACAGCAAGAAAGCTGGCACATCGTTCGGTGACTGGTTCTGATACCATTTGTAACGACCCAGATCCACCGATAGCAGATATTGTCCTCTTTGGACTTTCCCTTTCGAGCTTCCCCTCAAGGCTTTAAAACGCGTCTGCTAGGGGAAGGTTTTCACACTCTTATAAATGGTGATTTGTTCTCCTCCCCAACCAATGTAAGACATCACAATAGCTCAAAAATAAATAAATAAATAAACAAAGAAAAATTATAATTCCGCTAAAAAAAAATAATAATAAGAATTAAAAAAAAAATAAAATAAAACAACTCTCCCCCTCCTCTCCACTAATCTCTCATCCCTTTCTCATCATCTCTCTACAAACCAATTCTCTCCCCAAACCAATTCTTAGCCTCAATCTAGAGTACCTATAAAATGAAACAGAAAATAAAAATATCAGATTTGAGAAAACTAAAATGGCCATACGCACATTTACTGGAGATCGCAATGAGAGATCTCGTCAGTTTCTTAAGGTATATATTAAACTTTTCTCTTTTTTATACCAATTTCATTTTTAGGAAATCACACCAATGATATTTTAGATCTCGTGAATTGTTTCAATTATTTAGGTTGTGAATAATTCTATATGAATTACAGTCAAAGAATAAACAAATAAATGGATTAAATTAAAAACCGAGAATATAATTGTTAACCGGATAAAAGAAAGATAAAGGAAATACAGAAACAAGACTAATAGAATAAAGGAAAGAAAAATGAAACACAGAATCGCACAGAAAGATAGAAATACAGAAACAAGGCTAACAGAATAAAAGGAAAGAAAAATGAAGCATAGGCACATAATCACATAATACTACTAATAAGGGAAACAACAGGAGACATTGAGTGAAGACTGTGAATATAATTATAAAAAAAAAGGGATTAAATACTAATAGAAAATAGAACACCTAGAAAATATTGAAGGGTATTAAATTGTTTGTATGAAAATAATACTATAACAAACATATATAAATATTTCAAGACTTTTCAATATAAATTAGAGAAACAATTTTGTAGAAGTTCAAACTTGAAACTAATGTCATGGGTTCACATAGGTTGGGTTCACATAGGTTGACTTGGATTTCAATGGACTTTCATTAAGGATAACGTCGGGACATCGGCCTAAGCTAATCAAGTAAGTGGTCTTACTATCGGCATGGTTATATTTGATGTTGACACGTGCCTGTGGTTCTGACGTGTTATATGTTCTGATATGTGTGAATTAGCTGTGAATCGGTATGCTTATATTATGTTTATGTTATGTTATAATATGTGAATTGTATGATAATAATTGTGGTACGATGTGTTCAAGGTTATGTTTGAGATAGGATACGAGAAGGATGCACAAAACGAAATGTAACGATAGCAGTAAGATACGTTCATGAAACGTTAAGGTTAGGTTACCTACCGGAGTGCTATGGATATGAGAGATTGATGAAAGAATATGGTTAGGATATGGGTAGAAAGGGATAGGTTTGTGATAGACTAATAGAACGATAGCGTTAGGATACGTTCCTATGATGACATGACTAAGGTATGTTCACGTAACGATATGACTGTGATAGGTATAAGAACGTGAAGACTATGATAAGTTAGGGAACGATTTGACCCCGAAGTGTTTACAATATGACATGTTTGTGATACGATATATTGTGATCTGATATGTTATGTTTAAATTGTATGTATACAGTATGTTATGAATGACATGATATCACGATAAATAAAATGAAATGTAACCCCGATATGAATGATGAACGATATGTGAAATGATATGAGAAAGGATATGATACGAATGAAAGATGACAGCGGGGTTATATTCATTAATGATAAAAGTAAAATATTGGGGACCTCATGCATTATGTGTGTTCATGCATTTGGGGGATACCCCTATTCCATCACGAGGGTACGGACGCATACATCCAATGACAGGACAACGATCGTTATGCTTTGCATAGCGCTGCCGTGACGGTTACTAGTTCTAACGGGTTCCGGCATAAGGGGCTCCTAGAGTATGCCCACCGGATTAGGAAAGTGGCCCAGCGGTGTGCGAACTAGCTGGTGAGCCCATACTCGCACGTATGGGCTGTGTGTAGAGTATATGGTACACGTCCAAAGTTTACCCGTTAGGACAGTATCGTAGGAAAAACGAAACGAAAGATAGGTCCCATCATTTCATTGCATGTGATTATTGCATAACCCCGATAGGGGTCACTTACTGAGTATTTCTTTAAATACTCAAGTCATGTGCTACTACATTTTTCAGGTTAAGGCAAGGCATTCATGTACGGCTGACGACGGCGTCGCAACTCGAGACCATGGCACATGCATAGGATAGTGGTATTTATTTTCTTAGACTTAGGCTAGAATAGGATGTTTTTAACTTAAATGTTTATTTATTTTATTTACTCTTTTGTTGTGTCGTTTTAAAGATGTTTTTGAAACACGTAAGTCCATGGCTGTGTTTTCAAGATAAAGGTTACGTTTTATGGAATTCAAATAAAGTCTTCCGCATGTAATGTTTATGATATGTATAAAGTAGCGACCTTAAATTAAGTAGAAAATTTCGGATCGTTACATATTTCCCTCACCGGTTACCCAGAAAAAGAAGAGAACTAAATTGAGTTGATACAACCTACCAACTAAATCCTATAAATAAGAGAAAATAATATACTAACCAAATTTGGATAAAATATACCAAATATAATATTTGGTATTATATAAAATATCTTTGAATTCATATACTGCTAAAGCCAGATTTCTTCAAATCAAAATGAGTATTTCAAAACTATAAGAAGTTGAAAACTCAGAAGGAATTTTACATCTTATCGGGAATCATTTCCTAATAAGATCAGTTCTTTAGTGTTTGTAGTGAACACAAATAGAATATAAGCACCAACAAAAATAAGATAAAAGATATTAACAAGACTCATTGGAAGGAGCCAAACCCTTCATTTAAAGTTTACAGGAATTCCAACACAAATAGCATAAAATTCCTAAAATCAAGAATCCTCCTCCACTTCGACCAAACTCAAAATACAGAGGATAAAATAAATAGTAACCTAATAATTAAAATATATAAAATCTAGAAACCTAATAAAATAAAATTAGAGTGAGAGAAACAAGGATATCAATGCGGAAGACAGGAGGAGAAGATATATATACTTTAAAATTTTGATTAACTTTTTAAGGATCGATACCAGTTGTTAGCTCTGATACCAATTGTTAGGATCGTTCAATAATGCACACACTCGATCAAGATGAACACAAGAATAGGAGAGAGAAAATACAAGGAGAATATTGGCTAAAAGTTTTATATTGATGACTTTGTACAACAACAGAAAATATAGAGAATGGAAAAGTACATTTTGAGAGCACTGCCTAATGGGTATATATATGGTTTCAATTTACTAAATATAGCTTTCAAAGATTTAAACTTACTAAAGGTAATATACCAAATATATCACTATCAAATCTTTACCAAATATCTATCAGATCTTTACGAGATATCTTCCAAATATATCTCTACCAGATCTAGCATCAGGCTCCATATCCCAACAATCTCCCACTGGGAGACGATCCAGTCAAGCCCAACAATCTCTCAATGAGAGATTGATCCAGTCAACAGCAACAATCTCCCACTTGGAGACTGATCCTGTAACGACCCGAAATTTTCTACTTAATTTAAGGTCGCTACTGTATACATACCATAAACCTTGCATGCGGAAGACTTCATTTAAATTCCATAAAACATAACCTTTATCTTGAAAACACAGCCATGGACTTACGTGTTTTAAAAATATCTTTAAAACGACACAACAAAAGAGTAAATAAAATAAATAAACATTTAAGTTAAAAACATCCTATTGTAGCCTAAGTCTAAGAAAATAAATACCATTATCCTATGCATGTGCCATGGTCTCGAGTTGCGATGTCGTCGTCAGCCGTACAGGAATGTCTCGCCTTAACCTGAAAAATGTAGTAGCACATGGCTTGAGTATTTAAAGAAATACTCAGTAAGTGACCCAACAATTGGGGTTAAATGCAACAATCAGATGCAATGAAATGATGGGACCTATCTTTTGTTTCGTTTCGTTTTTCCTACGGTGCTGTCCTAACGGGTAAACTTTGGACGTATACCATATACTCTACACACAGCCCATACGTGCGAGTATGGGCTCACCAGCTAGTTCGCACACCGCTGGGCCACTTTCATTACCCGGTGGGCATACTTTGGGAGCCCCTTATGCCGGGACCCGTTAGAACTAGTAACCGTCACGGCAGCGCTATGCAAAGCATAACGATCGTTGTCCTGCCATTGGATGTACGCGTCCGTACCCTCGTGATGGAATAGGGGTATCCCCCAAATGCATGAACACACATAATGCATGAGGTCCCCATGTTTCTACTTTTATCATTAATGAATATAACCCCGCTATCATCTTTCATTCGCATCATATCCTTTCTCATATCATTTCACATATCGTTCATCATTCATATTGGGGTTACATTTCATTTCATTTATCGTGATATCATGTCATTCATAACATACTGTATACATACAATTTAGAAAGCATAACAAAACGCTCCATGCTTTTAACATGTCATTTCATAACGTGCAATTCATACAACAATTATCTCAATGGTCACACAAAACAATTTAAACATAACATATCACATCACAATATATCGTATCATAACATGTCATATCGTAAGCACTTCGTGGTCATATCGTTTCCTAACTTATCATAGCCTTAACGTTCTTACACCTATCACAGTCATATCGTTACGTGAATGTACCTTAGTCATATCATCACAAGAACGTATCCTAACGCTATCGTTCTATCAATCTATCACAAACTTATCCCTTTCTACCCATATCCTAACCATATCCTTTCATTAATCTCTCCTATCCATAGCACTCTGGTATGTAACCTAACCCTAACGTTTCATAAACGTATCTTACTCCTATCGTTACATTTCATTTTGTGCATCCTTCTCGTATTCTATCTCAAACCTATCCTTGAACACATCGTACCATAATTATTATCATACAATTCACATTTTATAACATAACATAAACATACTATAAGCATACTGATTAACAAATAATTCACACATATCAGTATATATGACACGTGCAAAACCACAGGCACGTGTCAACATCAAATATAACCATGCCGATAGTAAGGCCACTTACCTGGTTAGCTTAAGCCGTTGTAAAGAATATATCCTTAATGAAAGTTTGATTCCGTCCTTTGAAATCCACGTCAACCTATGTGAGTCAATGACATCAGTTTGAAGTTTGAACTCTATAAAATTATTTCTCTAATTTCAACTGACAAAATTTGATGGAGTTTTTTGCCCTTATATTTACTGTTTTATTTTTTAAATTATGTTGACCAAATCTTTGTGCGATCTTCCCTCTTCCCTCCTCCCTTGATTATTTTCGTTCTATATTTTCACAACAAATATTATTCTTAATCTATATTTATTTTCATTCGATGTAAACAGATATTATTGGCCAATTTTAATCGCCATTCGATGTAAACAGATATTATTGGCCAATTTTAATCGCTACAATCTTACGCAGATCTGCCAACTAAAATTTTAATTTTATTGATATGAGATCTGATTATTACAGGATCTATAAAATATGAGATAAAGGAAAGAAGATCCGATCCTAAATTAATTTCTTAAAACAATCAGAATAAAAAGGAAATTTGAGATAGAATTTTACCGTAATAACATACCAAAATCTCTCTAAATCTGGATCATGCTTGTTGAAAAGCCATTTTTCTTTTCCTCAAAACCCTTTTCTGTTTTTTTTTTTTTTACAAATTGTGATATTGTGACGGGCTTGAGGAGAGAGGTGGGGTTGGGATGAGAGTTTAGTGGAGAGAGGAGTGAGGAAGAATTGTTTTGTTTTGTTTTTTTTTGTTTTTTTGTTTTTTCTTTTTTTTTAAACGGAATAATCATTTTTCGTTCGTTATTTATTTATTTATTTTTGGGCTATTACATCATCTACCTCTAAAAGAAACTTTCGTCCTCGAAAGTGTTTTAATCTTGGAATAACTCGGGTCCTTATTCTAAGAGTTCTTTGTTAAGTCTTGAAGTACCGCTAAGGAAAAATTCTTAACAAGTACTCCCACCCTCATTCATATGGATCATAAACATTTCTTTACATGCATAAATCCTACCTAAAGTCTTTCATAAATTCTTAACAAGTACGCTTCATCCATATAGATCATAAAAATCTTGATTTCTTTACATACATAAGTCTTTCATAACCATCTAGTTGTTAAGAATAAAAATTTTGAAAATTGTGGAATTTTTTTATAGATACTACCCAAAGGGAGGTGTAATGTGAGCAGCACATCATACCGCTTTCTAAGGTCCTTCTACATCTTTGAAGGTTGTCCTATTTCATTGTAACTAGAACCGCTTTCCAAGGTTTTTCTACATCCTTGAAGGTTGTCCTATTTCATTGTAACTAGATGTTCCAAATGATATAAAAGAACTGCAAGTCAGATAAGTTTACTTCTATTTTTGAAAGGGTTTTACAAAGAACATCTCATCAAATTTTGACAACGTTGCTGGGAGCCAAACTGATACAAAAATTTTGAAAAATCTCCCCAAAACCTTTGTAGCGAAGAGATATCTCCATGAAACATGATCCTTGTCTTCTAGCCAACGTCCTTGGCAAGAAACGTTCCGTGAGTTTAAGAAACTTAAGATGAATATCGGTGGACACAAACCATTGTATTAATCCTCCTCAAGTAACCAACTTGGAATAATCTTATGTCAAAGTCTCTAGTAAAGGAAATATCTTAATTAGCACCAACATTCATCTACTCATTTTGTTAACATTTTATTTATTTGAAGTGCATGACAACTCATGCCTTTCATATATGTTGTATTTCCAATTCCATAATATATAAGTTTATTAGTGTTCAATTTCGCATTAGAATATCAGTGAGAATACTTCTATCCTTGTATATGTTTCCTGATGACATTGGTTGTTATCAATTGTCGGAGAGAATACTGTTATCCTTATATCTTTTCCTCTTGATTCATATCCCAAAGTTGTCTTAATCTCCTTAAGATCTTCCATACTCATCCTTAATATCGTATGAGTCTCATATAAGTTTTTGTAGTATTTTGAGTCTTTCAAGGTCTTAAAAACGTCATAGAATTTTCATAAGGGTCTATTGGTCATTTACCACCCCAAATCTTGGTTTAATTCTTCAACATATTTCAATGGTCTTGTAACATTGTGTAATCCCATTACACCATGACATAACGCTCCTCATTAAATTTCATGTCATTTAGAGGTCACTTTGGTCATAAACTAGTGTACCCAATTATAGGGGCATTTTAGTCATTTTACAACTACACTTGGTTTAGACCGTTATCATAACCTAATGGTCACCAAATTTCATACATAATATTATCATGTCATATTGAGCCTTCTCCTAAAATTTCATGAGCAACATAATTCATCTAAGATTTGAGGCTCAAGCACTTCATTGAAATAAATGTTCATGTGTACAATAAGGTTGACAACTTACACAATCTCAATAGTTCCTCACTTTTTTTTTTTTTCACCATGATTCCATCTACTTGATCAATTGTTTTACTAGTTTCTGCTCTACATTGTTCTCCAAATCAGATTTTCTAACTTAGCTAAAGGTTCACTAATTGACCTTTTTGTCCATACATCTTTAGAATCTCATTTTAAAATATGGGATCTTCGCCCACACAAGAAAATTATTGATAAAACTCCCAAAATGGCACTCTCTTTTGATTTTTTGTTTTTTTATTTTTTTTCTCCTTTTATCATTAAAGAAAGACAGAAAAATTTCAGGGTAGAAACATTCTCGAGAATTTCTCTTAAGATTCAAACCCATAGCTGATGATAAAACTAGAATAGATATTTTATATTTCCTACTCACATGCGCTCTTATCTTTGACTCTCGATCAATCTCTAATTTCAATCTTTCTCCCCAATCAGATATTATGGTGCCAGTATAGACCAAAATTTCGTTATAGTCAATTCTGACCGGTAATAGATACCGGGGCTTTGCAATATTTGATTGATCAAAATTCTGTATAGTCCATCTACTAAAGAAGTTCTCATGGAATTCATTAGATGAATGTTTCCAATTAAAATGGTTCGTTCTCTATATTTTTAATAAAAAGAATTGTTTTCCTTTCCTCATTTTTTTTTGTATTTGTATTATTTGTAAGTGTCCACCTGATTTGGTTCATCATTAATGTCTCATCTTTGTAGATTAATTCCATATACAAATTTGCCTAATTTTTCATAAAAATAAAGAAATTTATAATATTTCTTCTCTTTCGGCTACCTACCTCAATTCTAGTAAATTTTTGGAGTCAAAATCATGACATGAAACTGGTTAAAAACTCCACCCTAATCCAATGCAAATCGAATGCACTAGTAAATCACATGGAACCATGAACGATCTACTGTATTTGATTTGTGGTCAAGCTAGAGTTTGAGAATTTGGTAACCTTCATTGGAAACATTGTCAAATAGGCTTTTCTCTTGGTATACCTTATCTAGTATAGCCCAAAACTAATATTCCTATAACCACAACGGAAAGGCATCACAACCCTTTCAATGCCTTTGTAATATCAAGAGTGGACTTGACAAAATTCTCTTCTAAAAATTTGTATTATATAAGCATGGTGGATATCCTCAGATGCTACAAAACTTGGGATACTTAAAAAAATCAAACTTAAAATGACAGTCTTGAAACTTTAACTATAGTAATACCTTTTAACCAGGTTGACATTGCTAGGAAAAATTCATTGATACTTTTTCTGCCACAATTTGTTTATGTTGAGCTTTTTTGTAATGCATTCGTGTAACATAAGGAAAATTACACAACACTTCTAGTTGATTTAGAGACAATGTCCCACCTCTGGAATCTTTGTGTATCCTCAACCCAAGTCCATCTTAAATCATGGTTTCTTAAATTTAAGGTATCTTGACAATCTCATACTATAGTCTCTTTCCATATACCTCTAAAATTTTGACCATGATCGTAATGCCTCATCCAACCTGTGACTCGATACTTTTAAATCACCTCATAACTTCCATATTTGCGGTTGTATTCTGAAAATTTGTATTAAGGCAGGAAAGTTTTCTACATCTCACTACTTACAAAAGTTAGCTTCCACTAGAATCATTTATGTCATTCACCAATCAATTTAAGTATACAATGTTTTAAACTTTTATGGTCTCAACTTAAGTTTTTTTTTTTTTTACATACTTCATAGTTATAAAATTTTCTTTCAGACACTATCACCTTTAATATCTATAGCATACTATGAGATATTGTCATTTATCAAGCTTCCTACGTCATTTCCATTTCTTTTGGAATTCCTTACACGTCATTATACGTGGGTACATTCCCTTCCATCTCTATGGTCATAACACTAGGTAATTTATCTATGTTCGAGACGTCTAACTGAAGCATATGATATTCCCTAACAAAATCATTTTCACGCATACACTAACATTTAGTGGCTTACTAAAACTATAACTACCCATTCACAGTACCAACCTTAGTAAATCTAAACATCATTAATACAACAATTCACATTCACATTCCATGCAAGGTAAAACATAACATATTCTACATTATAATAAATATAGAATTAAGCCAACAATAATGCAGTAAATTATAATACAATCAATGGAGTAAAAGTCCAATTATGAGTTATATTTTATAATGACCAAACAATAACAACATACACAATCAAGGACGTTTCATTTTCTTATCTTACGCAAGACATACCTGACGGAGACGGGGCATCGACGGTGGGACCATGAAACATGTCAAGCCTACATCGTAGGCTAGTCTACAAGATCTATAACCTAGAGCTCTGATACCAACTGTAACGACCCGAAATTTTCTACTTAATTTAAGGTCGCTACGGTATACATATCATAAACATTGCATGCGGAAGACTTCATTTAAATTTCATAAAACATAACCTTTATCTTGAAAACACAGCCATGGACTTACGTGTTTTAAAAATATCTTTAAAACGACACAACAAAAGAGTAAATAAAATAAATAAACATTTAAGTTAAAAACATCCTATTCTAGCCTAAGTCTAAGAAAATAAATACCATTATCCTATGCATGTGCCATGGTCTCGAGTTGCGATGCCGTCGTCAGCCGTATAGGAATGTCTCGCCTTAACCTGAAAAATGTAGTAGCACATGGCTTGAGTATTTAAAGAAATACTCAGTAAGTGACCCAACAATTGGGGTTAAATGCAACAATCAGATCCAATGAAATGATGGGACCTATCTTTTGTTTCGTTTCATTTTTCCTACGGTGCTGTCCTAACGGGTAAACTTTGGACGTGTACCATATACTCTACACACAGCCCATACGTGCGAGTATGGGCTCACCAGCTAGTTCGCACACCGCTGGGCCACTTTCATTACCCGGTGGGCATACTTTGGGAGCCCCTTATGCCGGGACCCGTTAGAACTAGTAACCGTCACGGCAGCGCTATGCAAAGCATAACGATCGTTGTCCTGCCATTGGATGTACGCGTCCGTACCCTCGTGATGGAATAGGGGTATCCCCCAAATGCATGAACACACATAATGCATGAGGTCCCCATGTTTCTACTTTTATCATTAATGAATATAACCCCGCTATCATCTTTCATTCGCATCATATCCTTTCTCATATCATTTCACATATCGTTCATCATTCATATTGGGGTTACATTTCATTTCATTTATCGTGATATCATGTCATTCATAACATACTGTATACATACAATTTAGAAAGCATAACAAAACGCTCCATTCTTTTAACATGTCATTTCATAACGTGCAATTCATACAACAATTACCTCAATGGTCACACAAAACAATTTAAACATAACATATCACATCACAATATATCGTATCATAACATGTCATATCGTAAGCACTTCGTGGTCATATCGTTTCCTAACTTATCATAGCCTTAACGTTCTTACACCTATCACAGTCATATCGTTACGTGAATGTACCTTAGTCATATCATCACAAGAACGTATCCTAACGCTATCGTTCTATCAATCTATCACAAACTTATCCCTTTCTACCCATATCCTAACCATATCCTTTCATTAATCTCTCCTATCCATAGCACTCTGGTATGTAACCTAACCCTAACGTTTCATAAACGTATCTTACTCCTATCGTTACATTTCATTTTGTGCATTCTTCTCGTATTCTATCTCAAACCTATCCTTGAACACATCGTACCATAATTATTATCATACAATTCACATTTTATTACATAACATAAACATACTATAAGCATACTGATTAACAAATAATTCACACATATCAGTATATATGACACGTGCAAAACCACAGGCACGTGTCAACATCAAATATAACCATGCCGATAGTAAGGCCACTTACCTGGTTAGCTTAAGCCGTTGTAAAGAATATATCCTTAATGAAAGTTTGATTCCGTCCTTTGAAATCCACGTCAACCTATGTGAGTCAATGACATCAGTTTGAAGTTTGAACTCTATAAAATTATTTCTCTAATTTCAACCGACAAAATTTGATGGAGTTTTTTGCCCTTATATTTACTGTTTTATTTTTTAAATTATGTTGACCAAATCTTTCTGCGATCTTCCCTCTTCCCTCCTCCCTTGATTATTTTCGTTCTATATTTTCACAACAGATATTACTCTTAATCTATATTTATTTTCATTCTATGTAAACCGATATTATTGGCCAATTTTAATCGCTACAATCTTACGCAGATCTGCCAACTAAAATTTTAATTTTATTGATATGAGATCTGATTATTACAGGATCTATAAAATATGAGATAAAGGAAAGAAGATCCGATCCTAAATTAATTTCTTATAACAATCAGAATAAAAAGGAAATTTGAGATAGAATTTTACCGTAATAACATACCAAAATCTCTCTAAATCTGGATCATAATCTGCTTGTTGAAAAGCCATTTTTCTTTTCCTCAAAACGCTTTTCTGTTTATTTTTTTTTTGACGAATTGTGATATTGTGACGGGCTTGAGGAGAGAGGTGGGGTTGAGATGAGAGTTTAGTGGAGAGGAGTGAGAAAGAATTGTTTTGTTTTGTTTTTTTGTTTTTTCTTTTTTTTTTTTAAACGGAATAATCATTTTTCTTTGGTTATTTATTTATTTATTTTTGGGCTATTACAGATCCAATCACCCAAGAATTTCATTCTCAATCTGTACCATACCACTTGAGGCTTTACACAACCTCAATGTTCCAACATCAACATAAAATGTTTGCTGAATTCCTTGCACCCTCTATCTTCTCCAAACACATCACCATCTTCCACTAACCTCCGAGTGAAATGGTATCGCCTTCTGTGTTTTGTTGAATGATAGACCGGGTTCCTCGCCAACTATATGACACTCTAACTATCTACCTGAAGAATTTTCTCGAGCTGCTTCTTGCCTAATTCTTCTAGATAGTCTGTCCATCCATATCATCTCTTTTCCAGCTTCAGCTAATGCCATGTACTCAGCTTCAGCAGATGAAAGAGCAACACATTTCTAAAGCCTAGACATCCCATCATCTATGGCTTGCTTCCACTTGGTTGTATCCTCCAACTGTAGGGCCTCATCAAGGGGCTCTTGTTCTCCTTCATCAGTCACCAACTGATAGTGTAAAGAAGGTACATACCTATCTGGTACTCTGATGGCTCTAGATGATCTTTTCAACACCTGCTCAGGTGTCACTTGCTCTGCTTCTGGTTCCTCAGCAAAAGTCTCAGAAGTTTCTTGAGTATCTGCTACAACATCACTAAGTGAATCTATCAGCATCTCAACCTCAACTCCCACTTGCTTCGTTGTCCCGATACTTTTCTTCAATTCTCTAACAGTCTTTGTGAATCTAACTCGTTTCTGTTTGCTCATAACGCAGTTCTCACAAGAACTCATATCAACAGATTTCAGACCTTCCAAAACTCCTTCCACAACCAGCATCTTCATTCCTTTAACGCTCATATGTCCAAGTGTATTATGCCATAGACTTGAATTTGAAGCACTCTCAGCAACAGCAGCCATGTCCATACACCCTGCAGTGGTGTATAAGGTTCCAGATTTTGTGCAACGTGCTACCACCATAGCACCCTTCAAAATCTTCCACGAACTCTTCCCAAACTCTGTTGCATAACCTATGCTATCCAACTGACCAATAGAGATAAGGTTCTTCTTGAGACCAGGAATATATCTGACATCCTTTAATGTCCATTGATTTTCTGCCGGAGTTTTTATGTAGACATCCCCTTTTCCTTCAATCTTCAAATCTTTGTTATCACCAAGATACACTTTCTCGAAACTTCCAGACTTGAAATTTTGAAACATCTCTTTATTTGGAGACGAATGAAAAGACGCACCTGAATCCAAAATCCAAGATTCAATCGGACTGTCCACGCTGAGGATTAGAGCATCCTCAATGTCTTCTGCTAAATGTATAGAATCATCGTCATCCTCTCATTTGTGATTCTGCTTCCTCTTTGTACAATATGTCCGAAAGTGACCTTTTTCTCCACAACTCCAACACTTTATATTTGGTATTTAGAGATTTTTCTCGGTTCCTTGATTTTGATCGCCCATGTTTGTTTGAGCTTTTTGATTTATTTCTTCCCCTTCGGTCAACACTGAGAGCATTGCCTGATGAATCTCTAATTTCTCATTTGCGAATACTTTTGCTGAGAACTACATCTCGAATTTCATCAAACTTTAGTTTATCAGATCCTCGTGAACTGCTGATCGCGGCAATAATAGTATCCCACGACTCGGGTAAAGATGACATCAAAATCAATGCCTTAATTTCATCTTCAAAATTAATATCCACCGAACTCAGTTGACTTGTGATCATATTGAATTCGTTTATATGACCAGCAACAGACTCACCTTCAGACATTTGTAGATTAAACAGCCTCCGTATCAAATACACCATGTTCATAGCCGACGGTTTCTCGTACATATTCGACAGCGCCTTCAACAAATCTGACGTTGTCTTCTCCTTGATAATATTGAACGCCACGGTTTTGGACAGCGTCAACCGGATCAACCCTAAGGCCTGACGATACTTGAGCTTCCACTACTCCGTGGTCATAGTATCCAGCTTCACCCGCAACAGGGGTTCGTGAAGATCTTTCTGGTACAGACAATCTTCAATCTACATCTTTCAGAAACTAAAATCGGATCCATCAAACTTTTCAATTCCAATCTTTGAAATTTCCATCTTCACAGATTGTGGTGAATTTCGCCTTGCTCTGATACCAGTTGTTAGGATCGATACCAGTTGTTAGCTCTCATACCAATTGTTAGGATCGCTCAACAATGCACACACTCGATCAAGATGAACACAAAGAACAAGAGAGAGAAAATACAAGGGGGAATATTGGTTAAAGGTTTTATATTGATGACTTCAGGTATGTGAGAATACAGAGAATGAAGAAAGTACATTTTGAGAGCACTGACTAATGGGTATATATATATGGTTTCAATTTCCTAAATATAGCTTTCAAAGATTTAAACCTACGAGATATAATCTACCAAATATATCTCTATCAAATCTTTACCAAATATCTACCATATATATCTCTATCAAATCTTTACGAGATATCTTCCAAATATATCTCTACCAGATCTAGCATCAGGCTCCATATCCCAACAAATTTCTCACATAAATGAATCACTTTCTCAAAACTCATGTATTTTCCATCGACATGCATAAGAGTTGCACCTTCTTTCTTTTGTTTTTCTTTAATTAAAAATTGGTATGTAACGACCTAATTTCTACTCAATTAGAGATGCTACCATATGTATAGAGTGACCTTTCTATACGAAAATATTCATTTAAAAATCATTCACAAAATGATGTCATGGATTTATAAGTTTGCATTAAAAGCTTTAAAAGCAAAATAAGGAAATATTCAATGTGAAACATAAATAAATCAAAGAGAAAATTGAAAACGATGTCCTAATCTAAGCTAAGATCTACGAATAAAATGCAACTACTCTAGCACAAGTTTCATGGTCTTCAATGCGACGCTGCTATCAACTGTACATGATGCCTTTTCTTTATTGGAATATAAGAATAACACAAGTTTTGGAGTATTTTATGAAATACTCAATAAGCAACCTCACTATTGAGGTCAAGGAATGCAAATAAGCAACCTCACTATTGAGGTCAATGAATGCAAACACATGCAACATCAATGAGACCTATCATTTAATACCGTTTTTCTCTTAGGCGGCTTTCTAGTCCGAAAAAATTGGATGTGTATTTACTTCTCTACACACGACCCACACGTGCAAGCATGGGCCTACCATGCGGGCTTGCACACCCCCTAGGCCTTCTAGTCGGGCTAACGTCTTTGGTGCTATTGTTGGACACCCGGACGGAATAATGACCGTCGTAGCATCATCATATAAATATGATGATCATTTCCATTTCATAGTGTACGCTTCCATACTTATCATAAAAGGAAAGTATCCCGATGCATGTGAACATACATTTATACGTGAGGCCACATTTTCCATTGTAATTAAATCATGCAAGACAACCCCCATTCTTTTCTCACATATCATACTCGGTAATATGCGTACGTACATTCTTTTCTCACATATTACACTTGATAATATGCGTACGTAAAATCTTACAAAATTATTTTATTCATAGCATAACCTTTAAATCATATCTTAGGGGTTGTGCAGGTAAATCTTCTTATCTTAAAACATATCATAGTATGTCATAACATAATATCACCTAACATAATCATATCACAGTGTATCATGACATTTCATAGCATATCATAATTCATCGTAGCATAATATGACATTTTATTTATACTATAATGTTACTTGACATATCTTACATATCATATAGCTAAACATATCATATCATCAAACATATCACACATATGATACGTGCAGGGTCACTGGGCACGTGTCATCATATAAGACAATTCTTCCAACCAAACCAAAAGTAAAGCCACTTACTTGGTTGGCCTCCGCCTCCGCCGAAGTTCTATCTTATTTTTTAATTTGGCTTGACTTCGTCCCTCAAGGTTTGTTTTCAACCTATGCGGAGGCGCTTCACCATATTAGTAATATTCACCTAATTCCTTCACAATTTCAATTCCTATCTTAATTTAACTTAAAATGAGTAATCAAGAATTATACTGACCTTAAATCCTTTCAATAAGGTCAAAGTAATCTCTAGAAGGGTAAAAAATGTAGGACTATCAAATATACCAACCCGAGTTGTTTCTGCCGTTTTTCAGCTGCAGGAGTGGTGGAGCCGCACGCGGGTCGCGTGCGTTTGTAAGTCATGGGTCGCATACGTATGTTCACGTGCATCGGGATATTTCTTCTTATAATGAGTACGGATGCGTACGTTATGAAAAGAAAAATGATCATCATGTTTAACATGATGCTATGACGGTCGCTATTTTTTTTGGGTGTCCGACAACAGCACTAGAGACGCTAGCCCGACCAGAAGGAGGACTGGGGGTGTGCGAACCGCCTAGTGGGTCCATATTCGCACATTTGGGCCGTGTGTAGAGTAGTAAATACACATCCGATGACTCTTTCTGAAAAGCCGCCTAAGAGAATACGACTTTAAATGATAGGTTTCATTTATGTTGCATGTGTTTGTTTTCCCTGACCCCAATAGTAGGGTCACTTACTGATTATTTTTTAAAATACTCAAGTCTTGTACTCTTTTATATTTCAGGTAAAGGCAAGACACCTCTGTACGGTTGACGGTGGCGATGCGGTAAAGACCATGAAACCTGTATTAGGATAATTGCATTTTTTACTTTGTTGATCTTAGGTTAGTTTAAGGCATCATTTTAAATCTTTTCTTTGGCTTTACTTTATTTGCATGAAACATTTTCGTTGTTTTATTATAAGATTCTTATGCAAATGTATAAGTCCATGGCATCGTATTTATGAAATTATTTTTGAACGTTTCAGCATCAAAAGGTTATGTCATGCATAAGATAGCGGATCTAGTTTTACTTTGGAAATCTTAAAAATCTCAAACGGTAATCCATCTCCATAAATACCTCTAAAACTTTGACCATGATCGTAATGTCTCATCCAAACTGTGGTTCAATACTTTTAAATCACCTCATAACTTTCATACTTTAGATTTTGATGTCATCTTTACCCGAGTCGTGAGATACTGTTGTTGCTGTGATCAGCAGTTCCGAGGATTTGAGAAACTCAAGTTTGCTAAAATTTGAGATATAGTTCTCAACAAAAGTATTCACAAATGAGAAATGGAAGATTCATCTGATAGTGCTCTTAGTGTTGACCAGAGGGGAAGAAGTAAATCGAATGGCCTAAAAAAAGGTCGATCAAAATCAAAGAACCGTGAAAATTTTCCAAACAGACCAAACGTAACGTCTTAGAGTTGTGGAGATAAGGATCACTTTCGGACAGATTGTACAAGACCAAAGAAGAAACAGAATCACAAATCGGAGGATGATAATGATTCTATAAATTCAACATAAAATATTGGGGATGCTCAAATCCTCAGCCTGGACAGCCTGATTGAATCCTGGATTTTGGATTTAGGTGCATCTTTTAATTTGTCTTCAAATAAGAAACTGTTTTGGAATTTTAAGTCTGAAAATTTCGAGAAGGTCTATCTTGCCAACAACAAAGCTTTAGAGATTGAAGGAAAGGGGATGTCGGCATAAATACTCCGACAGAAAATCAGTGGACATTAAAGGATGTCAGATATATTCCTCGGCTCAAGAAGAACCTGATTTCTATTGGTCAGTGAGATAACACAGGTTATGCACCAGAGTTTGGGAAGAGTTCGTGGAAGATTGTGAATGGTGTTATGGTGGTAGCACATGACACAAAATCTGGAACCTTATACACCACTGTAGGGTGTAAACATAACTGCTATTGCTGAGAATGCTTCATATTCAAGTCTATGACACAATAGACTTGGCATATGAGCGTTAAAAGAATGAAGATGCTGGTTGCAAAAGAAGTTTTGGAAGATCTAAAATCTGTTGATATGAGTCCTTGTGAGTTCTGCGATATGAGCAAATAGAAATGAGTCAACTTCACAAAGGCTGACTCCACAAAGGCTACTAGAAAATTGAAGAAAGTGCGGTTGTAAATGGTCTATACAAACGTTTGGAGACCATATCCAATTGCAGCACTTGGCGGATCAAATTCTATGTCACCTTCATCGATGATTTCGGCAGGAAGGTGTGGATTTATTCTTGAAACACAAGTCATATGTGTTCGCCACTTTCAAGAAGTGGAAAACTGAAATTAAAAATCAAACTGACTTGAAGATCAAAGGTCTGAGGTCTGACAATGGAAGAGAATATGACAAGTCAGAATTCAAAGCATTTTGTGTAGTTGAAGGAATTAGATTAATGAGGACAGTTCTGTTAGATAAAAGCCTATGGTTTTCTTTATTTAGTTTATTCACGTTTTTTCTTAAATTAGTTAGTTGAATCTTTTTTAGACAATTTGACGCATACACGTCCAATCGAGTAGAAGATTTTTAGCTGGTCAGGCCATGTTTAGGAGCAAGTTTAGTTGGCCACTTCGACCATTTTTAGAATGTACGTTTGTTTTAAATACTCCAATCAAATGAGAAACATCAGCACCAGTGTTTCAGCAACAACAAATCCCAAAGCTTTCTTTCTCTTGCTCTTTTGTTATTTTCTTGCGCTTTCAGTTTTTTTTTTCTCTTCCAACAATTTCTTCCGACGAAGAAATTAAATATCAAGTGGTATCATAGCCTAGTTTATCTACCTATGGTATATCATTGTGGGGGAGCCAAGTTTATTAGAGCTCAGTTGGTTAGAAGGTCGTGCTAATAACGCACAGGTCCCAGGTTCAAGGTAGAAAAAAATGCACCAAAGCACGAAAATGCACACGACGTGGGGTCCATCCTAGACAGGCTCACGCACTCCTCCACGCCGTCGAGCCGGAGGAAGAATAAGCGATCGAGTACTGGAAGGATTGGCTGGCGTTCGCTGCCATACTGCAGGTGCTGGCGTCTCTCTCCACCAAGCGCATCGCGCAATCGGCCTTGTAGGGGATCAAATCCCGCTGGGTTGGTGTGCAGCGAGTGCGGGAGTCCAAAATTGAGTAGTTGCGGAAGGAGTTCTCAAAGATCCACTTTAAGGACGTTGAATTTGTCGATGATTTTGCCAATCTGGTGCTCGAACTGCGCGAAGAAGAGCTCCAACTGGGCTTAGCAAAAGCACCGGCTAGGGAGCTGATTTAGTTGAAGGAGGAGCGAGTGTTCGCTCAGATCAATGAAAGGGGCGAGCAGCACGAGCACCAGTGATGGGTCTTCCTCGACACGGGGGCAACAAACCACATGACCGGGTCTAGGCCTGCGTTCTCTAAGCTCGACTCGGGGATTCGAAAGGCGGTGAAGGGTGACGACACCATCCCTATTCGTCGGAAAGGGAGGCGAGCACCGCAAGCTGGCCGGCATCTGCGTCTACTTCATCCCGAGGCTCAAGGCTACATTTCCATCCAGAAACTACACAAGGAGCAGATGTTGTACGATTTTTCGACAATGGAAGGCGTGAACAGGCTGTGCGACGGGTGTCTCATCGGCAAGCAGAAGCGCACCTCTTTTCCGTCTCAGGCATCCTACCGCGCTAGTGAATCGTTGGAGCTCGTACACGGTGATCTCAACGGGCCATTCAAGCTGGCGACCCCAAGCGGCAGAGGCGATTAAGCACATTCAAGCGTGCGCGGAGGCCGAATGCGGGAAGAAGATGCGAGTGCTACACACGGATTGAGGTAGAGAATTCTCCTCGACGAGTTTCGGCAAGTACTTCGACGAGCTCGACATGCAGCGGCACCTAACGGCGTCCTACTCTCCCCCAACAGAACGAAGTGGTGGAGCGCCAAAATCAAACCATCGTTGGGACGACAAGATCACTCCTGATGATGGCCGGGATGCCCGAGAGGTTCTGGGGAGAGGCGGTCATGACGGTCGTCTACCTCCTCAACTGGTCACCAATGCGAAGCCTCGACGGGAAGACGCCACACGAAGTCTGGTACAACAAAAAGCCTGTGATACATCATCTCTGAGTGTTCGACTGCATCACGTACATGAAGATCACGCGTCCCCACCTCACCAAGCTCGATTCCAAGGGGCTGAAGGTTGTCTTCATCGGCTACGAACTCGGGAGCAAGACATATAGGCTCTATGATCCTGCGGGGGAACGAGCTCACGTATCGCGCGATGTTGTCTTTGATGAGAACACCTTCTGGTAGTGGAACGACGTGGCCGAGGCGATCCAGACCCCAGAATAATTCACGGTGGAGTACCTAATCACCGAGCCAAGAGAAGGAGGAGTGCAGCACCAGACACTGCCATCGTCGCCAGTAGCTGCACTGGGCACGCCTACGCCAACACCGACCACAACTCCTGCTACGCCCCTAAACCAGTGGAGTTTGCAACACCACGTATTGCGGATTCGACGCTGGATGCCGATCGCGATGATGGTCTGGCGGCCAGGTACCAGAGGATTGAAGACCTACTAGGAGGAGGTGAACCACCAGGACTGGCAGCGCGCGAGCTCGAAGAAGAGGTGGCCGAACTGCATGCCATCAGCGCGGACGAACTGAACTCTTTCGCCGAAGCAGAGAAGAACCCGTGCTAGTTGAAGGCAATGTTGGAAGAGATGGCGTCCATCACTAAGAACAAGACGTGGAGTCTGGAGGACATGCAGCCGGGACACCGAGCCATAGGGCTCAAATGGATGTTCAAACTGAAGCGTAACAAAGAGGGAGAAGTTGTGAAGTACAAGACCCGTCTGGTGGCGAAGGGCTACGTCCAGAAGTAAGGGGTGGACTTCGAAGAGGTGTTCACGCTAGTGGCAAGGTTGGAATCTGTCCGCCTGTTGCTGGCGATCGCGACACATCATTCCTAGGAGATCCACCACATGGACGTGAAGTCTGCTTTCCTCAACAGAGAGCTGAATGAGACCGTCTACGTCCGACAACCTCCTAACTTCCTCGACAACGATAACCTCGACAAGGTGCTGCACCTACACAAGGCACTCTACGGGCTTTGGCAAGCACCACTAGCCTAGAAAGCGAAACTCGATAGTACCATGCTGTCGCTGAAGTTCAAGTGTTGTGCCTCTAAGCATGGCATGTACACGCGCACCCACGGCGAGCAGCGGCTGATCGTGGGAGTGTACGTCGACGACCTCATAATCACTGGAGGCGACATGAAATTTCTTGGAAGATTCAAGAGGGAGATGTCAAATATCTTCAAGATGAGCGATCTCGGTGTGTTCAGCTACTACCTCGGCATCGAAGTGCAGCAGAGTACTGTCGGCATCACCATCTGTCAAGGTGCGTACGTGAAGAAGCTGCTGGACATAGCTAGGCTAGCGGACAGTAAACCTACAAGGACGCCAATGGAGGCCCAACTCCAGCTAAGGAAGGTTAGCACTACGCCGGCAATTGACGCCACCAATTACCGCAGCATTGTCGGGAGTCTACGCTATCTAGTAAACACACGTCTTGACCTCGCCTATTCCGTTGGATACTTGAGTAGGTTTATGGAAGTACCTAGAGAGGAGCACCTCGTTGCTGTCAAACCAATCCTCTCAAACCACCTCAAGAAATTCTGCAACAAAAAGAGGAAAAAAAAAAAACCAAAACGTCAATCAACGGATTTACAAGTGATGCTGCAGATTTATCTGCAAAGAGATTTCGCTGTAAGTTATTTTCAGATCTTCTAATATTTCAGATCTCCTCTTCCTTAATTAATTTGTTACAAGAAAAAGAAATAAATCAGATCTCATTCTTTTTCCTTATCCAATTATTTAGATTTTAGATAGCATAGAATAAGAGGGAATATTTGGCAAACATAATTTAAAGGTAAAACAGGAAATATCAGACACCAAGAAACTCATCAAATTCTTTGACAGTAACAATATCCTTTCTAAAACAATAATAATAGAAAATGAAATTTTTAATAAAAATAAAATTATAAATATAAACAAAGTCTCTGATGCTCGCATGAAGTATAACACGTGAAGCATGGTATAATATAGATAATTGAACTTGATATTGATGTCATGGTTCCTATAGGTTGACTTGAATACAAAGGACAAAATCGAACTTTCTTAAGGATAAACTGGTGACGCCAGCCTAAGCTAATCAGGTAAGTGGCCTTACTACCGGCATGGTTATATTTGATGTTGACACGTGCCTGTGGTTCTGCACGTGTCATATGTTCTTATATGTGTGAATTATCTGTGAATCGGTATGCTTATATTATGTTTATGTTATGTTATAATATGTGAATTGTATGATAATAATTGTGATGTGATATGTTATGTTTAAATTGTTTTGTGTGACCATTGAGGTAATTGTTGTATGAATTGCACGTTATGAAATGACATTTAAAAGCATGGAGCATTTTGTTATGCTTTCTAAATTGTATGTATACAGTGTGTTATGAATGACATGATAGCACGATAAATGAAATGAAATGTAACCCCGATATGAATGATGAACGATATGTAAAATGATATGAGAAAGGATATGATACGAATGAAAGATGATAGCGGGGTTATATTCATTAATGATAAAAGTAAAATATTGGGGACCTCATGCATTATGTGTGTTCATGCATTTGGGGGATACCCCTATTCCATCACGAGGGTATGGACGCGTACATCCAATGGTAGGACAACGATTGTTATGCTTTGCATAGCGCTGCCGTGACGGTTACTAGTTCTAACGGGTTCCGGCATAAGGGGCTCCCAGAGTATGCCCACCGGATAAGGAAAGTGGCCCAGTGGTGTGCGAACTAGCTGGTGAGCCCATACTCGCAAGTATGGGCTGTGTGTAGAGTATATGGTACACGTCCAAAGTTTACCCGTTAGGACAGCATTGTAGGGAAAACGAAACGAAACGAAACGAAACGAAAGATAGGTCCCATCATTTCATTGCATGTGATTATTGCATTTAACCCCAATAGTGGGGTCCTTTACGGAGTATTTCTTTAAATACTCAAGCCATGTGCTACTACATTTTTCAGGTTAAGGCAAGGCATTCCTGTACGGCTGACGACGGCATCGCAACTCGAGACCATGGCACATGCATAGGATAGTGGTATTTATTTTATTAGACTTAGGCTAGAATAGGATGTTTTTAACTTGAATGTTTATTTATTTTATTTACTCTTTTGTTGTCGTTTTAAAGATGTTTTTGAAACACGTAAGTCCATGGCTGTATTTTCAAGATAAAGGTTATGTTTTATGGAATTTAAATGAAGTCTTCCGCATGCAATGTTTATGATATGTATACAGTAGCGAACTTAAATTAAGTAGTAAATTTCGGGTCGTTACAGATAGTGACATGGCCGGTGACATTGATGATCGTAAGAGTACCAGCGAGATGATTTAATTCCTCTCAGGCGGCGCAATCTGCTGACAATCAACTAAACAGAAGGTAGTTGCTCTGTTTTCTTGCGAAGCAGAGTACATCGCCGCTTCTACGGTGACCAGACAGGGGGTCTGGCTTGCACGACTGATGGAAGAACTCATCGGAAGAGAAGGCGATCCACCAATGCTATACGTGGACAACAAAGCTACGATCTCCCTGATCCAAAATCCAGTTTTGCACGACTGGAGCTAGCACATAGAGATCAGGTTCCATTACATCTAGGATTGTGCATATCGGGGGCTTATCAAGATTGACTTCATCTGAACAAAGGAACAACTTGGAGACATCTTCACCAAGTCTCTGGCGCGGGTAAAATTTGAGGAACAGATTTTAGGGGAGATTGTTAGATAAAATCGTGTGGTTTTCTTTATTTAGTTTATTCACATTTTTTCTTAAATTATTTAGTTGAATCTTTTTTAGAAAATTTGTAGCAGATTTTTAGTTGGCCATTTGGGCCATGTTTAGGCGCAATTTTAGTTGGCCACTTTGGCCATTTTTAGAATGTAAGTTTGTTTTAAATACTCCAATCAAATTTGAAACATGGTGTTTCAGCACCAACAAATCTCAAAGCTTTCGTTCCGTTGCTCTTATGTTATTTTCTTGTGCTTTCTGTTTTTTTTTTCGTTCTTCCAACAATTTCTTCCGATGAAGAAAATAAACATCAAGTTCAAGTAAAGCAAGACAAAATGGTCTTACTGAAAGGAAGAACAGAACATTGAATGAGCGGGCAAGGAGTTTGGTAATTCATTTTGGATTGCCAACGACATTCTGGGTTGATGCTGTAAATACAACCGTCTACTTGATCAATAAAGGGTCGTCACTACCTTTCGAGTTCAAATTGCCAGAAAAAGTATGGACAAGAAAAGAACTCAAGTATCCTCACTCGAGAACTTTTGATTGCACTGTGTACATTTGTGTTGATTTAAAAAAGAGTGACAAGCTTGTCACTGAGGCTGTGAAGTGCTACTTAATGGGTAGTGCTTTGAAAATGTACTTTCTACCTTCTATGTATTCTCTCCTACTGTATTTCAAGTCACCGATATAAATCTTTAGCCAATATTTCTTCTTGCATTTTCTCTCTTCTATTCTTTGTGTTCATCTAGATCAAATATGTGCGTAATTTGTTTTCAAAAAAGTGGTAAGAAAGGAATGAACATTGCTCGTAATTCTCACAACTATAATCTTTATATATATTGCGAAAAATAATGCAAAGTCTTGCCATCTCTATTCATAAAATTTATGTCTCTCGTATGTGTATTTCTGTTATCTTACGATTCTACTTTACATATCCAAATATGAGAAGGGGAAAGAAGGTAGAAGCAACGGTGAGAGCAGTCTAAAGAGGAGTTACTTTCCATGTATGTTGCATATGATTAGCATATAATTTAGCCAATTTAAAAGGACTTAACATTATTGAAAAGCTTTCAAAATCATTTTGTTCTATTCAATAGATATTAGTATGTAAATTTCCCACAACTCTACCCAATGTAGATATTACTTAACTTAGTACTTAGGTTTATTACAACTCTACAAAGCAAGTGGTGATGCTTCTATAAATAGATCAATTCTATCAAAGACATAGAATGAAGTATACGCGATCTTAGAAAGAATAACATCAATTGTAAGTAGATTGATGTGAGTGCGAAAATGAAAAGCCACCTAGCAAACTACTAATGGAAAACAATGCATACTATTATCCTATCTTAACTTCCATAGCCATTCCAACATTTACCGTCATCTGTGCAGACCCGCTTTTACCTTTGGCTGAAAAATAAGAGTAGCACGTGGCTTGAGTATTTTAAGAAATACTCAATAAGTAACCCCACTGTTGGGGTTAGGTAATGCAAACACACACATATATGATGAGACCTATCCTTTAAAACCGTAGCATAACATTGAGCTATTTTCAGTTCCGGGTTGGATGTGTGGGACTTCCCCACACACATTTCACGCACGTGCACATGGACCCACCATACAGCCTCGTATGCATACCCCTGAGCTGGACTTGGTCAGGCACAATACTCTAACACGCCATCGGACGCTACAAAAAAGGAAAGACCCACATGATATCATGACGAACATAAATATCGAAGGTATACGTCTGTACTAACATAACATAAGGGGGAAGTATCTTGATACACGTAACATACATAAAATGGTCAATGTGTTAGACTATGGGAACACAATAAACTTTGCATAATTATTTATATATATATATATATATATATTTATTAAAGATCTCATTTTTTGTTAGTGCTTTAGGGAAGACTTTGGTGGATACTTTATTGACATATGACATTTCAAAATTCACTTAAATTTCTATAGTCATCCTCTATATTATTTCGTTTCGTGGATCACATAATCATGTTCGTGCAACTTGAAGAAAAAAAAAAGGTTTTGGAAAATCAATTTACTGTGACGGCTTCTTCCTAAAACAATCGACTTCACTAATCAGACTTGTTGTGTAGAACTGATAGAAAATTTCTAAAAACTGTTGTATAATCGATAAGATGTGAGACACAACTCTTTACAACAGTAAGTGAGAATTTGGAAGGAAGTTTTGGTTGATAGAGTGAGGGTCGATTACGGAGAGATATCTTGAGGAAGGGAGGTTAGTGGAGCGAAGTTGGGAGAAGTATTGTTTTGGGCGAAAGAAGAAATATAATTTTTAATTATTTATTTATTTTACATAGGCTATTATTCTAATAATTTAACCTAATTTTACCCTAAACCCTACCAATTTCCAACAGAAACAAAATTAGATTTACGAAAAACAAATAGATAAAAGAAAAAAAAAGGAGGAGAGAAATTGGATTTTGACAAGAATACCCTCTTTAATAAATTGTCATATAATTTGAAAAAAGAAAAAAGAAAAAAGAATGTAAAATATATACAATCTTAAGGATAGGGGTCGGATTCCATTTACACTACATTTTGCAGCACACAGCAAGTCTACTACACTCAGCCATGAACGCCAAAAGCTCCTCCCTACCATCTTCAGGTTATTTCTCTTCTTTCCAACATCTATAATTTGTGCATGTAAATCAATTTTGATTAAGTTCATTCACTGTTAGATTCTCGCGCTTCTTCAACTTCCAATTTTCCTCGCTGTTTTTGGCATTTTGCTTCACTTCTTTTCAATTTCATCTTCCCGTTTCGCACTCGAACATCCGTGCCTTTGTTCTGTTCAGAAGAATTGATTTCGTGTTGGGCTAATGTTGGAATTTGGTCTCAGTTTATGGTTGAACACTGGAATATGTGTTAACGTTGTTTTTGCTACCTTAATTTGTTTGATTTTTAAATTTATGGGTTCATATATCAATGTAAGGCTTTTGAGTTTGCAAATGTTGGGGATGCAAACGTCGCTTCTCATCAGTTCGAAATAGGAAGATTTGGGGTGTGTAATTAAGTATAATTTTGCAATTAGTATATGGCTTTTGTTTCTTGGGTGTGGTGTTTAGAAGTAAATGATCCAATTGTAGATAAATGAGTTCATTGTCCTAACATCTACCTCTAATGTGCACTTAGCTGACTACTTCCTTTTGGAGTTTGCATATGTTGCAAATCTACAAAAATCATATTCTTTTTTTCGTTTAAACAATGTATGAAAGAGTGTGTTCTTTTTCCTTTGTTTTTTCGCTTCTTAAGTGACTATCATGTTTAATATTGGTTTCCTCATTGCTTACTATCATGTTTAATATTGGTTTCCTCATTGCTTACTCTGTTGATTCATTATTTTTAAGAAAAAACAAGACAAGAGACCCAGCTCAATCCAATGGGAAGAAGGTGTGGTTGAATTGGATCATTGCATTAATTGAAATTTTTGGGATGTACGTAACTTGAAACATTGGTTTGGATCTAAATAATCTGTTGGTGTCCTGACCAAACCCTATAATCCCATTCAGTGGACTTGAGGGCTCTTCATTAGTATCTTCAAATTTCATTTTTATTATATATAGTTTATTTTTTCTTCAATGTATTTGGATGATTTTTCTTTAATTTTAGATTATTGTTGCTACATGATTCATTTAATGCAGTCACTCTTTGGATTCTAGCTTATTATTATTCAGACTAATGTTGTTCTTTCTAAGGTGATATTAGAGTTTTTAATTCTTAATATTGTAGTGATAGGTTCTTATCAGAAATTAAACAATGCATACAACTTTCTCGTGTTATGCCTTCGACTCACTTTTACACCACTGCAGTGATTATTTTTCTGCTGTAAGATAGGTTGATTTTTTGAACAGTGTATATGTATACTTTCCAGATGCATCTGATAGGCAATTGAAATTACCTCCAGTTGATTCAAGAAAAGTCTTTGCATCTGTCAGCATGAAGGAAGAAAAGCCATTTGATTTTCTGCGTACTGTATTTGGTAAGCAAAAACTTCTCTTTCTTCTGAAGGGACTTTGAGTGATAAATTTGATTGTAGGTCAGGATGGTCTACAATCACTTCCTTTTACTCTTTTGTTACTATCCTGTAGGACGCTCTGAAATTTTGAATTTATTAATATTATGATTTGTTGAAAAGTTAATATTCTCATCTTGAAGCATGTAATTTTATAAGATTTAAAGTAAGAAGCAACGTGAAGAAGTTATGTTGAATTGGCTTGGAGTCAAATGAAAGTGTTGATTGAGATTCTGATAAAATCCCATTTGGTTGCTGAATTGTGCTATATAAAACTCATGGAATATGAATATTGATTAATTTCCACGTATGTCTCGCTATTTCTTTGTCTATGTTGGTATTTGACCTAACTCAAGTATGTCTTTCTTTGTGCATTGAGACATGAAACGGAGGCAATTGATATAGATGGCATGTCTACCTTTTGCTAGTTCTCCTAACATGGCAGAGACATTAATTAGTGTTATAATTCATTTTTATTGCTGTGTAACTTTAAACACACTAAAAGCATTTCAGTTCTAAGATAAGTTTTCAGAAAGTAAAATTAAAATGTAACAATTCACTTAAGAATCCTATAGAAGATACACCCTGATGAGAAATAGACATAGATGACCATCTTTTTTGCCACATGTCAATAATATTTAACCTCTGGTCAGCCAAGAACATCTGGCAGAAATTTGCTTAAACCACACAAGCTTTGAATGTTCACAATAACTGTATTAAAAGAAGACGTGAAGGGAGAATACAAAGTAATGCAGAAGTTAACTAAAGAACAAAAATTCAAAGAGCCAATAAAAGGTACAAGAATCCAAAACGAAGTAGAAGAAGGCCTCTCAGTTGTTGCAAATAAGAAGAGTAACCTGAAAAAGACATTGATAAGGGACACCAAAGAGAAACATCAATCTTAATAATCTCAAAGAAATCCTACCAAGTAGAATAATAGGGATAGCATCCGTTGATTTTTATTTTCCTTCATTTATCTTTTGCTTTTTCTTCCTTTTTTAGGGTAGGGTGGGGCGGGGGGCGGGTGAATTTTGTGAGGATGATGCTTGATGGTAAGGGTAACACATTAGGATAGCTTGTAGGCTAATCCAGAGCACATTACAGCTGATGTTTTGTTTTCTTACTTAACCTTTTCATCTTTCATCTACCATTTGTTTATTTCTTTCACACAAGACATTTCAAAGAAATTTGTGAATTTTGCAGAGGGTGTCATAGCAGGAGGTACAGCGGGTGTGGTTGTTGAGACAGCTTTATACCCCATTGATACAATAAAGACACGGCTACAGGCATGCAACCTTACCTAATTGATATGCAGTGTCTCAGTGGCTGTATACTAGGGATTATAAAATCATATTACATAGCTACTTATTACAAGGATTTCTGCTAAAACGATTAATAAATAGCTGCTGGTGCTGAATCAATTCCCTATGGCACAGTAAATTTGAACCTCTTTGAAAGCCATCAAACTGTTAGTTTGCTTTTATTTTTCCTTTTTGGTTCGTTTGCCCACGTACTATAATTTTATTATTTATTTTGAGATGATGAAGGTATGGCTGGATTTAGGATATTGATTGCTTAGGGGATGTAGATTTAGGTCTAAAGGAACTATATTTAGAATGGCTGCTTACTTTTTCCACTGGAAGTTCATACAGGCTGTGCGTGGAGGAGGACAGATAGTATTGAAGGGGCTTTATGCTGGTTTGGGTGGAAACATTGCTGGTGTGTTGCCGTAAGTACCTTCTAAAGGGTATTAATTCCAAGTAACTTCTAAGATTTTTAGCAAAAAATTATTATTATGGTTCACTCCATTGTTATAACTTCCATTTTATGTTATTGATTCAGGAAGCAAGATGATAATTCCTCTGGGAACAACTAATAGTCACTTTTATGTTTTCGGCGAGTTTCATTTTATGTGCCTTTAGATTTTCATCACCACATATCATTTTTCACGATCCAAATTTAAAGTCCAATAAGTGTACTGCGCATATCAGGACTCAGTGGGTCATACCATTATGGTCTTCCAAAATCCCGGGCCAGCTATTGTACCAAGTCTTCGGGCTTCAAAAACTTTCCATCTCTACCATTTTATCTCTAAATCTAACTTAAGATACTTTTCTTGGTTAAGATTGGAAACAGCTAGGGCCAAGACAAAGAAAAGGAAGTTCCTTAAGCTTTGTTATTTTGTGAGCTACTTGCTTCTCTTTTGTTATCCTTACCGGAAGGGATCCCTAAGAAAGCATTCATAACTCCACTGTTGGCCACTAAGTGCTTTCAGAAAAGATTTGCAGGATAATATTGGAAATGGATTCATATATGTGTGTGCGCACGCGCATATATATATATATGTTCTTCCTGCATACATTAGAATGAGTTTACTTACCAATTATCATACGATGGCCTACATAACTTTTCTAGTATTTTTAATTCTTGGTGCGTGGTTCTTGGTTATTTAATAATTATTCTTTATGTGCAGGGCTTCTGCTTTATTTGTTGGCGTGTATGAACCTACCAAGCAGAAATTGCTAAGGACTTTTCCTGAAAACCTTAGTGCAGTCGCTCATTTTGTAAGTGCTAAACAATTTCATATAATTTTCTTGTCAAAAAAAATAAAAAACAAAAAACAAAAACCTTTAAGTTGTAGAACATGATTTATTGGACCATGCAACACGTCAGATTGATTAAAAGTCTGTATAGTCCTTTTTTCCCCTCTTCTTTTGAGTTTGCTTGAACAGTCATGTTAGGATTACATCACCACTGAAATTGAGGATCATACTATTTCATACTCTGCTTAGGTATATAATTATAAGGCTTATAGTTGCATAAATAGTTTAGATTTGGTTGCTGCATATTGCAGTTGGCTGGTGCAATAGGAGGTATTGCTGCTTCTCTCATTCGTGTTCCAACAGAGGTAAATAAATGTGTGCACACACACACACATATTTTCCAATGATTTTATTTAATGACCAATTGATGTAACTTAGGTTGTTAAACAACGGATGCAAACTGGACAATTTGCATCAGCTCCGGATGCTGTGCGCTTAATTGCAAGAAAAGAAGGTTTTAAAGGACTCTATGCAGTGTGTAACTCTCCTTCTCTATAACAATTTTTGATGTTGCTATTGTAGAGAGATATATATATATATTTTTGTTTCTGTATAGTTGAAGAATAGATACAAAAAGGAGAAACAATCTTAGAAGAAATTTCGTCAACTTCGTTAACTAGCAAAAGAAAAATCTATAATTTATTGTTCAACCTTTTTTTACTGAAAATAAGAGAAAAAGACTAGATTTTTTTTTTTTTTTTTTTTTTTTTGTCACTGACCAAAGAAAAAGAAGTAAAATTCAAACCTTAGCAAATTAAGAATGAAGGCAAAAAAGATAAAAAATCTAAAAGGACTCGACTAAAGTTGCAGTTGCACATCATTCACCGAGGACAACTAGGGTCTCTTCCTTTACAGGGCTATAATGGGAAGGGACAACTTTGTACGAGTGGTTATATTTCAGGATATAAAAAGGACGTGAAGAAGAGTTGGAAGTAATTCCAGGACTGATTGCTGGCAGTTTGATTTTTCAACTCTAGGCAGTTTGATAATCTCGGAGGCTGGGATTGACGAGGAATCATTTCATACTTTCAGTAGAATGCTAGAATTCTAATCCTAAAATAAAACTAAATAGTTCAGTTCTAATGGAAAACCTTCTGAAGGAAAGATTCCCATTGGAGTGAAGGAGCTGAACAAATAAATTTGGATTAGTTTCTTCTGCAATGGTTTACAATTGCAAATAAGTTAATAGATATTTATGTTCTATTAGATTGCATTTTAGTCTAATTGTATGAATTTCTTTCCATTTCTTTACGTAGACTATTAAGTGAGTTGTTTTTCATAAAGGTGTGATACTCTTGAAACCCATGAGATCAGACTGAGATTTTCAAGCTAAAGTGATTTTTAACTAAGTTCATTGCTTTTGAGGCTCTATGCCTTTATAATAACCTCCTTTTTGATTCGTGCATGTGTTGAATTTAGTTTGGTTTTGTGAAATTCTTGAAAATGCTAATAAAGTTGTGCCTGTAATTTTTCCCTTGGTTATAATTGTAGGGATATGGATCTTTTCTATTGAGAGATTTGCCTTTTGATGCAATTCAATTTTGCATTTATGAGCAGCTACGGATAGGTTATAAGCTGGCGGTAAGCTTTTGTTTCATTATGTTGAAATAATGTTATAAGTTCATTGGACAAAAATTATTCAAGTTCTTCCTTGGAGTAATGATGGTGCATGAGTTGGAAAGTCTCACCATTTCACTGAATGCAAATGTTCCATTTCTCTCTGTGGGCTTATTTTTGTTATCTGCCACTTTTCTTCTCTCTTTTTTTCAATAATTTGAAATTTAAACAAATTATTGTCAAAAATATTCGGGGTGCAGCGTATTTTTCCTTGTTAATAATTGGGGCCAAAAAGCTAAATGGAAAATGTCCAAACTCACTTGGTGGGAGCTACTAATTGATTCGATCTATTTTGCAACAGGCAAAGCGAGAATTGAATGACCCTGAAAATGCTATTATTGGAGCTTTTGCAGGTAATTACTGTCAGGACCCTATAGTCATGCATAATTCAGATATTCATACTTTAACAAGATAATAGATTGATATTCCTTTATTTCTTCATATTAGATTTTTTGTTGTACTATTTTATTTACTATCATTCAAGACAAAATGATTGGCCTAGTATTCCATCTTTTCTTCTGAAGAAACATGAATCAAGAGATTGACGAATGCACTAAGATGCTTGATATACTTTTGAATGTGAATAGGCCATGTAGACTTGCCACTACAATTTAAATGTTAAACTAAGGCGAAGTGTTTCCTGAAGTAGTTATTTGGTTTCCTGAATTCAGTGGCAAAGCACTATATCTATGTATTTTCTTAAATGCATTTATAAGCTTATGAAGGGGTTTGGAGGCTCTCCCAAAAAGAGCCCTAATTAAAGATTACCTTTCTAAAATTATCCCGGATGTAGTCCGTTCTTCAAGAAACGAAGCTTATGAAAACTTGATAGATAGCTTGTCAAGTCAGTTTGGTCCTCAAAGCGGATAGGCTGGGTGGCTGTGTTGAGGATAAAAAAAGAAGCTTCAATCCTTCATTGACATGTTTGATACTGAGGACAATGGCAGACGAATGTTACTCTTTTGAAGGTTTAAACTGGGAGCCTTTATCCCCTTATTGGAGTGAAAGGTTGGAAGCTTCTTTTGTAGAAGAAGAAATCAGAAGAGCGATTATGAATTTGGGAAATGCTCAGTTGCAAGGCCCGGATGGGATGATGAGTGATTTTTTAAAAAAATCTTGGAATATTGTTAAAGCTGATTTACTTAGAGTGTTCCATGTTTTCTTTTTTCAAAATGGCATAGTCAACAAAAGAAATAATTAAACCTACATTTGCCTTATTCCTAAGAAGATCAGAGCATACAAAGTGGGTGATTTCTACCTCATTAGCTCAATTACCTTTCTTTACAAGATTTTGGCTAAAGTCCTTGCTGATAGACTTAGACTTGCCTTACCAGATACCATTGCAAATATACAAGCTGCGTTTATGAAAGGAAGACAAATTCTAGATGTGGTTCCTCTAGCTTTTGAAGTGGTTGGAGAGTAGCACAGGCCGTGGAAAGGTTTAGGACTCTTTGTTCATAGAGCTTGGTTTTCGCCCATGACTTCCGCCCCTCAACAAAACTGAAAACCTTGTCTTTCTTATACATATCACGACTATCTAACATAAGCCTAGAAAACTGTTTAACGTAGTCTCGAATATTGCCAGTATGCTTCAACTCTCTTAACTTCCTTCTTGCGATTATCTCGACATTCTCTAGAAGAACTAAGAGTAGAGTTTTTGTTTTAAGCTCTCCCAAGTGTCCATAGATTGACCGTCTTGAATGACCATGCACTTGATCTCCACCATGACTTTGCATCCTCGGCATGATGCATTGTTGCCAACATGACCTTCATTATCAGTTATCACATCACTATACCTTTTTATAATGACCTATTTATTTATTTATTTTGGCTAGTTGAAAGTTCACTTGAAATCTATAGCCTGCTAATAGGTTCGAATACTAGTCATCCTCTTTTACAATGTTCATTACCTCATGAAACATTGAGGAAATATTGCTCAGTATTCCATTAGTTAGCAGCCTAAATTTCTGGCTTACTATTTTCATCTTGCCGTTCAAAATTCGTGAAATTTTACCTCTAGATGATATGCTTCACTGCAATCTGATCAAACTCTTTTGTGTTCACTTCCTCTAACCCAATTCTTACCCCTCTAATGAAGTAGAGAATAGTGAGAAGACAGAAAAGTTAATTAAAAAAAAAGGTGCTTCATGTTATGACTGTGGTATACATACCAGAGTTCAATCTTCCATTTACACAGTCATGTATCTTTCTGCTCTCAGGAATATATTCCTCTTGGAAGGTTCTTGGTTGCTCATTAATGAAGCTGAGAAGCCAAATTAAAAATTTGAACAAACACGGTCTTAAGTTTCAGCAATCTGCTAAAATCTGTCAAAATCTCATCAACAGCTTGTGATTTGAAGACTTCTTTTTGGGGTTTCAAATTCATCTATAGAGCCCTCCTAACCTAATGAAAGAATGTAAAAGAATATTCACATTCTACTACTACCACTGGTGCTAGGGTCTTCTAGTTCTCAGTCTAATATTCTCAAGAACTGATAAAACTGAAAGGCTTTTACTGTCAGGCATAGGTAACTTTTTCCTGGTAACTGTGTTTTTATTTCTACAGCACATAAATGATGGGCATTTCTTCAACTTGAAATCTACTTCATTAGCAACTTAATTGTTCAGTTACTGGTATTAACCTGGGTACTAGTTTACAAGTTCTGAATGAATTAGGTTGTACAAATTACTAAAATTCATATGCCTACCTTTGATTATTACGTAGGTGCATTAACTGGAGCTATAACCACTCCCCTTGACGTCATTAAGACAAGATTAATGGTTCAAGTAAGATAATTTTTTTCCTGCATTCTCATTCCTTTAATTTTAGTTTCAAGCTAAAACTGTTCTATTTTATTTATTTCTATTTTATAGGGATCTGCAAACCAATATAAGGGGATTATTGACTGCGTCCAAACGATTGTCAGGGAGGAAGGACCTCCTGCTCTTTTGAAGGTATGGATTTTAGAGTGAGTTCAGGAGTGCTCCCATGATGGATAATTTTCAAACATTATGAAAAATATAGAAAAATGTTTTTAGTTGGCTAAAAACACTTTTCACCTTCTCAACAATTGTACAAAGTAAAATGATGTATAGGGATCCAGATAAAGTGAAAAATGCCATTTCCTTGTAGTATCTAGACTTTAGCATATACGAGTCGTGATGTTTAGAAGACCTAAGGCACACAAGGCTTCTACTCTAGAAGTTGGGTTAAAATATTTTGGTATTGCAGGGTATCGGACCTCGGGTGCTATGGATAGGCATTGGTGGTTCGATCTTCTTCAGTGTCCTTGAAAGCACGAAACGATTACTGGCAGAGAGGCGTCCCACTGCTCGTGAAGATCCAAAGCAAGACTAGTACGCTCTCATAACTTCCAAAATCTAGAATTAGTCATGGCTAGTGCTTCCTTTAATTTATGAGATCATGATGATACCAATGAGATGGATAATGAGATGTAGACTTATTGATTCTTTGTAGAACAGTGACTTAACACTGAAAAATAATGAATCAGTTTTCCCCAAAATGGGCTGTTTTGTTTCGTGGCCTACACATTTTTAAGTGTTCTTGGGTGTGTCAAAAAAGTGCTACAAAACAAAAAAGCAAAAGAAACCAATAGCTATTTGTGTTACAATCTAGTTTTAAACCATTATTTTTGTTGCTCTATTTCTATAGTTTAGACTCTCAAATAGGCAATTCTTTTAGTATTACTGTTCTTTTGAAATTCAAGGTCTTTTAAATTTAAAGTGTATAAACAATATGGAAATCTGAGTATAAGAAAACAACTTTTGGGCATGTACTGTTTGTAAGTGGGTGCTTTGTGGGGTATCATCTTCCAAGAGCTACAGGTATACAAAAATTCAAGAACTAAATGATTCCAATGCCATATACAATCTTTGTTTTTTGCTTTTCAATTCCTTAAAAAGAGAGTAACCAATGATTCAATGGGATAAAAGAAAGAAAAAAGGAAGGATTTAGGTGACTTTTATCATGGAATCATATGTTCTTCAATATGTTTTCAAAATTTTATGAACTTGTAAGAAAAATGTACCAATGTGGTTGGTTGTAATGGCAAATAAGGGTAATAATGGCATAAATGTTTCATATAAGGCTATTTTGAGTGGGTCTCTTGTTACTATAGTAATGTCACATGGACACCAAACAATGGACTAAAAGGAAACACATAATGTCACCATCCTTGTTATAATCATATATTATTTATTTTTAGAAAATATTTTATCTTTTAAGTTCCTATAAATAAGATCTTTTACACCTTGGTAACTCCAAATACCCGGATTCATTATAGTCCCTCATGTGATACTCCAACCAACCTCCCATGAATTGGTTATTCCTAAACGAATCATGAAGGGTATAACGAACATACCTTGTCTTCACATTTGATCAAGAACGGGATCAGAGGGATCAAAAGTGCTAATTCGTATAAGGCCATTGAACCGGTCCAACCAGCAACTAGAATTTTATGCATTATAAGAACAGAAAGCAAACGACCGGGATCATTCAATACAACCGTATGAACACAATACCGAGGCAAACCCATAGAAATACCCCTTTATCAACAAAAAAAAATGAGCTAAAATGTGCATCTCCACCCCACATGATTCTGTGTGTGAACATACATAAAATTGGTTGTTTTCTTTTAATGAGTTGCATACGGTCTTTAATTAGTTAGCGATTCAATGCTTAATCACTCTTATACTATCAAATGTGTTATTAAACTAGGCCTGTGACAAACATATTGAGAGGATCACTCTTATACTCTTATGCCACCAAATGTGTGTCAAGTCATAATGTGTGTCAAGTCTTAATGGAGTAGTATAATACTAACACTCAATTTTATTTTATTTTTCAAATTCAATGAATTTAGGAGATGTTATTGTGAATTGATAAGGGAAAAATAACCGTCATCATAACTCGGATGCTTTGGTGATTTAAAGACATCGTGAAACACCAATTTTTTTCCCTAAAGAGAATATTTTTTTTTTCTTAATGAGTCACTGATAACAATAGTAATGATGAGCGAAGAAGTATTCATTGGGTCAGGATGAACCAATGAATAACAATAGTAATGATGAGCGAAGAAGAAGTATTCATTGGGTCAGGATGAACCAATGAATAAACCAATGAATAAGGCCAATCTAGAAAATGTTCAACTTCACTCAGTCCACAGTTCGACTCAATCCCGCGTACGGTTCACTCGGTTGACTCGACCAATGTTTAGGTCAATGATCAATGGTAATAGTAATCTATGTTTATTTTTTTGAAATATTGACCGGAATCAATTTTATATGAATTCAATTTTGAGGTTTGTTTTGCATGAGTTTTTTATTTATTATTTATTTTTTTTGTTAAAATTGAGTTTAAAATGGGTGATGATTTAGGGTATTTGAATAAGGGTTTCATAGTACTTTTTCGAAATTAAGGAAAATTTAAGTATACTCAGCTCAACAATCCACTCAAATTCTAGGTAAATGATTTTCTTATTGGATTAGCACGTTTTAAATGCCGTTTTACTATTAGATATATATATGCGTTGATTGATCTATGGGATATGTGAATAGTATTTACACGTATTATGTGATCACTTTGCATATATCGAACATATGACAATTACTTAACTTTTTTACACAAAAATTATAGTAATTACCTAGTTGTCTACATGAAATTACAAAGGACATAAGATAAATATCTAGTTGTGTGCATAAAAATGATGTAATTTATCTAATTGTGTGCATAAAAATTATAGTAATTTACTTAGTTGTGTGCATGAAAATTACTTTTGATATTTAGAGGTGTAGTGTAGTTAGTATAAGACAATTACCTAACCGTGTGCATGAAAATTGTAGCAATTACCTAATTTTGTACATGAAAGATGTAGTAATTTTCTTAGCTGTGTTACAAATTACTTTGGATTATGTGGTGTGGACTCGAAAGCAATTACCTATGTATGTATGCGAGAATTGTATTACTTCTTCATGAGTCGGCTGTGTGACAACTACTCGTCTATGTGTACATGAAAGTTAACCAATTTTAAATGATCGATAGGTCTTTCGATTTTTTTATATATGTTGTGTATGTATATCTAACCAAATATGAGGGTTTTTTAATAAGTATTTTCAATACTCGTTTTTCTAAATGTGTTTTTTAAATAAAGACAAAGGCATGTGATGACAAAAGGGAGAACACTTGTATACTCAAATTCATTATATTAAAAATTGATTAGTGGACCTTGTAGTCTCGTATTCTTACATTAAATTTTTGGAGTTGGTGTTTATTTAGTTCATTATGAAAAGAAATCATTTGGTATTTGGTTTCATTCTAGTGTGTATTTTTCTTTCTGATCTTGCTCCTTTTGATCCTACGTTTCGAAGCCTATTTAGAGTTACTTTCAGCCAATGTTTCGTATTATATGAGATTGTCTATACGTTAGTCGATGCAAATAATTTTAAAATTAATACATACCTCATTCAAATAGCCAAATAGCCATGCATAATTCTTTCGAAGGACATCAGTCTAAAAACTCTTAACTTTTAGCACTATAAGATAATGGGCGAAGAAACTCTTAACTTTTTTTTTTTTTATATCTCTAGAAAGTTTTTGTAGTTTTGAAGATCATCGTTACGTCCTGTAAAAGGGAGAAGCTGTGAGATAAAAGAATATTCTCGTAACCCAAGGAATTATCATCATTTTTTTAGGGAGAAGATAGACCAAATAAGCACAGTAGCAGTTTAGAGCTGAAGGTGTGAAGTTGGATGAATCTCCGGTCCTTCTGACTCTATTACCTGACCTGCTATCCTCGTAAATAGGTGAAGGATAAAAAACCAAAGCTAAAGCAGTAGAATTGCTTTACCGACAGGTGAAGGAGATGATCGAGTAGACCGTCATTGCACAACACAATTGCAAGGAATTGAGCTTGAAACCATCGTAATGGGTCATCTCCTCCCTCAATTTTTCACTTGTTTTTGTGGGTCAACGGTTAACCGTCGGAGTCAATTGGGGGAGTGTCAGACACTCCTCTTTGGTTAATTTTTTTTTATTTTAATAATTTTAATTTGTTCGATATGTATGCATGTGGCGGATCAATCTGTTGGTGTGAAAATTGACGTGATGTTTTATATACTTAAAATTGACATTTTTGAAACGTGTAGGACCTCTTGTATCCATGTTAACCTGAGACAATTATCAATTTATGTGTATGAAAATCATAGTAATTACCTATCTGTGTGCATGAGAATTACATTAGGATGTATGTATATGTGTGCATTATAATTACTCTGAATACCTATCTGTGTGCATTAATTTCTAGTCTTTCTTGGGTGTTGGGGTGGTTAACTAGGTAATCAGGGTATCTAGGTGGTTTAAATCTTAGACTATCGATCTAGGAGTCTTTGGACTAGCTTTCGGTACTAATCTGGTTCTCGAAGCGCTGGGGTTCAATTCTTTGATCGCATCTCATGAACCTAGGGTGCTCGATCTACTGAAATCGTCCTAACCTTGGTCTTCGTAAAGTCGTCCTAACTGTAGTCCATATTTTTATTTCAGTTCATTCATGCATGCTTAAATATGGATAAAATCTCATTCTAGAGGCCAGACATTCAAGAAAAACATGTTCCATGCACATCACTTCAAGTCATTCCAATATTGTAATGACTCGATTTCTACTTAATTTAAGTTCGCTACCGTAGACATATATAAACATTAAATGCGAAAATACTTCATTCAAACTTTAATAAAATGTCACCTTCATCTTAAAACACCGTAATAGACTTACTGTTTTGAAAACACCTTTAAAAACGACACAAAAAAAGACTAAATAAAATAAATAGACGTTTAAATTAAAAACATCATATTCTAGCCTACGTCTAAGAAAATAAATACGACTACCCTATGCATGTGGCATAGTCTCGAGTTGCGATGTCGTCGTCAGACGTACAAAATGTCTTGCCTTAACCTGAAATAGAAGTAGCACGTGGCTTGAGTATTTAAAGAAATTGTAACGACCCTAAATTTCCACATACTGAGAGTCGCTACTAACGTCTCATACTCATCTCTAATGCGGAAATATAACTCTTAAAATGAACATCATTTATAACATAAACTTCGAAAACGCTTAAAGCAACTTATTCTCTGGAAAACACAACCATGGTCTTACGTGTTTAAATACGGAATACTGAAATTTAGAGAAAATAAAAGCAATACAAAATAATTTAAAATAATGAAATGTATAACAACCTATTCTAATCTAAACCTAGAAATTTAAATATGAATCTACCCTATGCACGTGCCACAGTCTCTGCTCGCGATGTCGTCGTCCTCCGTACAAGTGCGCCTTGCCTTTACCTGAAAAAAATGATGTGGCACACGACCTGAGTATTTCGAAGAATACTCATTAAGTGGCCCTACTATAGGGGGCTATGCAAATGCAAACACATGCAATCATGATTTAGGGACCTATCTCTAATCATCATAGGGGTGCCCTCCAATCTCGGACAAATTGGGTGTGTAGTACTTCCCTACACACGATTCACACGTGCGAGTGTGAATCCCCAGGGTGCTCGCACACCCCTGGGCCCTCTGGTCAAGCTAATCTATAGTGACGTCCGGAGGTCAGCGGAACCCTATAGTATCATGCGCCTCATGAACACCCTCATCTGTGCGCATTTGCACTCATCATCATACTGTGCGCGTCCGCACTCATCATCTCTAGGGGAAGTAGCCCTATGCTTATGAACATACAATATGCATGAGGTCCCTTTAAATCCATCCTAATGTCTCTCCTGACCCAACCCTCTAGTCTCATCTCTTTGTTACTCTAGGTAACACATAATCGTGGATATTTATATTAATATCATTTTCATGCTCTTAGGGTTGTATCCTATGTCGATCTAACGACATGATGCAATATGATACTCATCATCATATAGCATGCTCAATATAGAAAACATTATCATATTAAGGTAAACGTCACGCAATCATCATACTCATCATATTGCCATAAAGTGCATCAAGATATCAAGTACGTCATTCATCGAAATATATATATATTACGCACATCATCAAGCATCATAACTCACACATCATCATAACTCGTACATCATCATAACTCATACACCATCATAACTCATACACCATCATATAATAGTATACGACATCATACGATACAACTCATACATCATCATAACTCATACATCGTCATATACTAACATACGACATCGTACGACACAGTTCATACATCATCATAACTCATACAATTTTTTTAGCCTATCCTATAGTAAGGTCACTTACTTAGTTGGCCTTACCCGGAGCACTCCCTAATTTAATTAACGTAAGCTCCCGTTCCTCGAGAGCTACTCCAAATGTTGTAAGGGTTCGCTTCCTATCGCATCATTCGTCATCTTTTGTTAGTATTTCATATTTTAATTAATAATCCAACTAACAATGTGAAATACAACTCTAAAACGACCTCAATAAAAATCGAATTTCATGTTTTCATTGTTTCTAAATTGTATGGGGTAATAAAACTTAAATTAAAAATATGTCAATATTATTATATTTCAGGCTGGTTGGATCATTCCATCCAAATATAGTTTGTTATAATATTATATTCAATAGGTACCAATTATAATAATTTTTTGTATCTTCCATTTTCCTTCTCTCACTCTTTATTTCTTACTGGCGAGTTTAATTGATTCTGATTTTCTTTTCTTTCCTAAAAATATTATAATAAATTATTATTATTTTTATTTTGTTCACGCGTACTCCTATTTTCAATCAAATCTGGCCAGTTTAATTATTCTAATTTTCTTTTTTTTTTTTCTAAAAATATTAAAATATCAGGAATGAATCATCATTTTTTTAATTTGGTTTACCATACTTGCCATTTTCAATCAAATCTGATTTTCTTTTCTTTGTCTCTGCAATTAACCGAGTCATTTTCAATCGATTTTAATTTTCTTTTCTTTCCTAAAATCTTCATCTCTTTAATTTTTTTAATTTATTTTTTTTTTCTCTCTTTGATTTGGAAATCTTTGTATTTCTTAATCTTTCTTTTTTTTTTCTTCTTCTTTTGATTATGTTTTCCTCTACCTCTCTTTCTTTATATTTCTTTCTCCCGCAAATTTTAATGGACTCTTTTGCTACATCTACTAACATTTTCAAATGACATCTCTATTCCAGTCCGACCATCTCTCCATTATTTTCCTTTCTTCTTCCCAGAAGATATTTTCTGTTTTGTTTGCAACAAGAAATTAGGATGGGAAAGATATTTTAGGGAAGAGGTGGAGAGATTAAAGGAGATGTCAGTTTTTTCTCTCTTTATTTTATTATTTTTATTTTAATCTTATTATTATTATTATTATTATTATTATTATTATTATATATAACCTAACGGGAAATACTAAATAAGTGACCCTACTATTGGGGATAAATGCAAGAACATGCGAATGTAATGACGAGATCTATCATATCAGTCTATTTTCCTACGGTACTATCCTAACAGGTAACTTGAATGTGTATCATATACTCTACACACAGCCCATACGTGCGAGTATGGACTCACCAGTCGGTTCGCACACCGCTGGGCCACTTTCCTTGTCGGGCGAGCATACTCTGGGAGCTCCTTAGGTCGAACACCTGTTAGAACTAGTAACCATCACGACAGCATTAGGTTACATAATGATCATTCTTCTGCCTGACCGTCGCAGCATTATGATAAACATAATGATCATTCTCCTGCTTGGTCATCACAACATTATGATAACCATAATGATCGTTTTCCTGCTCGTAACATGCGCGTTCGTACTATCATGAAGGGTAAGGGGTATCCCCCAATGCATGAGCACACAATAATGCATGAGGTCACAACCTTTTTCCATTTTCATTATCATTTAATACAACCCTGCTAGCGTTCCGTACATATCATATCGTTTTTCATATCATTTCACATATCGTTTATCATATCATTTATCATATCTTTCATGCATACGTTGGAGTTGTATTCCATGCTAATTCGTCGTTTTGCATGTCAATCAAATTTTATCATTCAAATTACATAAATGTTTCATATCATAACATTCCATACTTACAGGCATAATAATTTTCATCATATACATATCATACCATAACATATTGCATCACAATATATCATATCGTAAACCTGTCAATTTATCACATATTTCGTATCGTAACATATTTCATATCATCTTCATATCATATCATATATATATATATATATATATATCAGTTATTCACATGTCATATCATAATCATATCATATCGTAAACACTTTGTGGTCATATCGTTCCCTAATTTATCATAGCCTTAGCATTCTTATACCTATCACAATCATATCGTTACATGAACGTACCTTAGTCATATCGTTACAGGAACGTATCCTAACGCTATCGTTCTATCAATGTATCATAATCTTATCCCTTTCAAACCATAACCTAACCATATTATTGTATCAATTGATCGTGGCCATATCGTCTTTATCAATCTCTCATATCCATAGCACTTTGATACATAACCTAACCTCAACGTTTCATAAACATATCTTACTCCTATAATTACATTACGTTTAGTGCATCCTTCTCGTATCATATCTCAAACATATCATTGAATATATCGTACTGTAAGTATTATCATACAATTCACATATTATAACATATACATAACATAAGCATATCGATTCACAAATAATCCACACATATATAAGTATATATGACACGTGCAGAACCACGGGCACGTGTCAACATCAAATATAACCATGCCGATAGTAAGACCACCTACCTGATTAGCTTAAGTCGTTGTCACGAATATATCCTTAATGAAAGTTCGATTCTATCATTTGAAATTCAAGTCAACCTATGTGAGTCAATGATATCAGTTTCAAGTTTGAACTTCTATCAAATTATTTCTCTAATTTTCTTTGGTTCATTTGTTAAACGTCATGTGCAAACATTAGAGTTTTTGCACGAATAAAGTCTTGAAATGTTTATATATATATATATATATATATATAAAATTCTATTTTTATTAAAAAATTCATTTTTTATGGTAATCTTTTTTTTCCTCAGTATTTATTCTATTTTGCTTCACATCTATTCCAAATTTTTACTGGATTCTTATTTCCAAATCTTTCCTTTCTCTTATCTATATATCTATATGTTTCCTTTTTTTTCTTCGGTTAACACTTTAATTCTGTGCATAAATTTTCTTGGCCAATTTTTTGACTTATAGAATTTCAAATGGCTACTTACTTACTTGATTATGAATGCCTTAATCACTCATGTTTCCTCTTGCTCAATAATTCAATGATTATGAATGCCTTAATCACTCATGTTTCCTCTTGCTCAATAATTCAATGAAGAATTAAATTCTAAAACTAACGAATTTGAATTTTAAACTAAAATCCTCTGGTCCAAAATTTAAAAACAACTCTAATGATCCCAATCATATTAAAATTAATCAAATGTGATAAAATTCAAATTAATCTTCAAAATAATAAAACAATCTTATATTAAAACAGAGGTCAATAAAGTTATTATTTTAATTTGTATGATTTGCATTTTATTTGCATTTGATCCGAATTACTTTGATTAAAAAATATAGATTAGTTAAATGTTTCAAACATAACATCGAAATAAGCTATGATTCACTAAGAGATACGTATGAGGTTAAATTGAATAGTTTTATAAGAGTTTAAATTAAAGTACAAAATATGTTTTGGGTAAGGAAAAAAAGACTGATTATGGAGCGTATGAGTAATAGGAAAGAAGCTACTCCTAATTCGATTTGAAAATGTTATAATTAAAATGTTATGATATCACTTGTTATGAGCGTAAATGTTATAATTAAAATGTTATGATATCCAATTATTGTAGTAAAAGTGGAAGTGGAAGTAAGATCGATTGCACTCATACACCCACAAACAGAAATTAAATAAAGAGACACAAAGATTTACGTGGTTTGGAGAGAAGAAATTGTCCTACATCCACGAGTGGTAGTCAATCCCTATAACCAAAGTGTTTACTCTCACACTCACAATTGTCTCTAGGTAAATACAAAATAACAATAACTCCATACCTCAAAATGACAAACCTTTATATAGGCATAACAATACTAATTCTCAGGCTAGTGCTCTAGTGTTGTTGCCAGACACCCAAAGGGAATAGCCCATCGTAGCATCACGATAAACATGATGATCATTTCTATTTCATAGTATACGCGTCCGTATTCATCATAAACAATTATGCATTAGGTCCCAACATTTTCCATTGTGATTAAATCATGCAAAACAACCCTCATTCTTTTCTCACATATTATATTCGGTAATATGCATACGTAAAATCTTATAAAATCTTTTCTTTTATAGAATAACCTTTAAGTCATATCTTAGAGGTTTTGCATTGTAAATCTTCTTACCTCAAAACATATCATAGCATGTCATAACATATCATGACCTAACACAATCATGTCACCGTATATCATGGCATTTCATAGTATATCATAATTCATTGTAGCATAATATGACATTTCATTTATACTCTAATGTTACTTGACATATCATATAGCGAAACATATCATATCATCAAACATATCAAACATATGACCCATGCTGGACCACTAGACATGTATCATCATACATTAAACAGTTCTTCCAACCAAACCAACAGTAGAGCCACTTACTTGGTTGGCCTAAGCCAAAACTACTATGACCCCTTGATGCATAACACTGCTCTCTAAAATTTAATTCTACCTAATGAGTTCCACAATCATAAATTAGAATTATACGGTGGAAACTAAACTTTTAAACTAACTAAACCTAATTTTGTATAAAATAATTTAAACTAGCTAAAATGTAGCTAACTTTAAACGCTTTTGAAGAATTAAAACTAGTAGAAAATGGTCCGAGCGTGTCAGACTCAAGCTGAATCAGCCGAAATGTCTGCCTAAAGTCGTGAGATAATGTATTCTCTAATTAGTTTCCGACCGTTCAAGTGGGATAAAAGGAAGTTGGAGCCAAGCTCTCCACTTTCTCAATATAGCTAATGTGAAACAACTTCATTGTCTTTTCTTTCTTCTCATTTTGGGTTATTAGAATGCATAAAGTAGTCTAGGTCTAAAAGGCTCTAGGATTCATATAATTATAGGGTTTAGGGTTTACCTCATGCCTTCAAAAGTGTATGGCCCAACTTCGAGTTTTGTTGTTGCTTGTTTTGTTTTTGTTGGTTTGTTCACTCAGCTATGGGTATGGTTATTGGGTATTCAAGAAATAGCATTTTTTTTTTTATTATTCTTTCAAATTTTAAATTAAAAATGTAAAAAAGTAAATGAAAATTAGTTTTTTTTAAGATAAAAAAAATCCCATTATGCTATATTTATTTTCCATTTTATAAGTCAACAAAGATAAAATAATACTTTTATTTAATTTTTTTAAAAAAAATAAAAAACAAGAAACTTAATTTTTTATTTTCACAATTTCTACATAATTTTGAGAACATTTTAAAAAATGAGGATCGAGAACAAAGAATTGCTTCAAAAACTTATGTTACTAGAAAATGGAAATAATAAAAAAAAATAAAATAAAAAACAAGAATGCTATCAAATGAGACTGTAAAAATTAATAATATAAGTTTAAAAATAATTATTAACAAATAGAAAATATTATCTAAAATACATTTTTTTCTCAAACGCAAAAAATTAAAAAGGAAACTTTTAATGGTTAACTTTATTTTTAAATTATTTTAAAATGAAATTCCTGAAATAATTACAAATTCAACCTGTTAAAAAAAATAATGATAATTAATATTCTTATTTTATGTCCAAATCATTGTTTGATTCAATAATTAAAATAAATGTTGACAAACGATAATCATATTAACCACATATTGATTAACTATAATCATTAACTTATATATCTTAATTTTTGGTTTACTATTGTTATTATTTCTATAATATTTTTTAATAAGTTCCTAGCTTTCCTATTTAAAATGGTAAAAAATAAATTATTAGAGATAAAAATTAAGGATGTGCATTGAACTCGAGAACCCGAACCGATCTAACAAAAATTATAATGTTTGGGTTGGATAAAATACAAATTTGAATCAGATTGATTATCTAGGACCCAATCTGGTTCAGGCTGGTGAGTCAACCTAACCTAACCTGAATACACTAAAAAAAGAGCAAGTTGTCGGGCCCAACCCGCGTTCTTCTTCCTCGGCCCACTACCCAACGTACAATACACTCTTTACAATCTATAGGCCCAACTCGGTTACTCTAGTTTCCTTTTCCCTCCTCTAATGTGACACAAACAACTCACTAGCTCAATACTTCTTGTCACTCGCAATCCACATCAGGACTTCTTCGTTCTTCCCACAATTGCTACTCGAACATACTCACCTTGCCACTCGCACTCGGTTCAATTTTTTTTTAAACAACCTGACAACCCAACCCGAAAATAAAAGGGTTGGATTGGGTTGAGCTGTGAAACAATTTTGAGTTGGGTTGGGTTACCAATCTAACCAACCCGAACTTTTGAATTGGCTGAAAAAAATTCATCAACCAAATCGGAACCGGCCCATATACACCCCTAGTAAAAACGTGTATGTGTGACTAGTAATCATCCTTTTTTTCATACATCCTGTTTTTTTCATACATAAACTAAAAAAAAAGGGGGGGAAATGAATGAACTGATGGATTAAATTATGATTGGCTACCTAATTGAGAAATTTCACCCAAAAAAAAAAAACAAAAACAAAAAAAATTGCAAAAGAGGAAAGAAAAAGGAGGGAATAGTTAGAAAAGTGATAAAATAAGATAATGGGCATCTATGAACAAACACAGGAACGGAAATGATTTGTGTTTTATGGACATTGCTATTACCCATTATCATTACTATGCCCGAATCATGTGACATCATCCCCTCGTGAGCTTCGCGCAACCCCCTCCCTTTCTTCTCCTAAAACCCTCGTTATGGCAGGATCAGGTCACTCGGGCAAACCAACCCTCCTCCAAGAAGAATTGTGCTATGCCCCCGATCCCTATAGATGGAAGGAGTTGCCTAGTAATCCCTAGATTGCAGCACGTCTGGTCGTTAACTCCTCGCGCCGCTGCCGCCGTTTCTAAGACCGATTGCATTGAGTTCTAGAACATGGTTGTTATTAGATATTAACCATTTTCGAGATAATATAAACTTTGTATAATTTAACGATGGTAAATATAGTTTTCATTACATACTAATTGAACTGATCATAGGGTCGAGACCGTTGGCTTAAAAGACAACAATTTCTCACCTCTTTTGGTTTGAAATTATTAGTAATGATTGATAAGCATCATGTTTGGGATACCCTTTACAACTATATTGACCCTTTTTATTGTATGAATGGGAATAATCATATTCATAATTATGTGTGAATTATGTGAAAATTATATAAATCCTCCCAATTAAATAATTTTGAAAAAAGTAATGCACCAAAAATGATAATAATGTGATGAGGGTTTGATTTTAAATTAGAGAAGTGGTGGGGTGTGAAAAAAGAAAAGTGAAGAATTTAGGGAGGCAAAAGGTAAATAACTTTTTTATATTTAATGATAAAAAAAATTATAAAAAAAAAGAAAAGAAAAAACATAAAAGTCAAATGAGGATTGGGCAATCTTTTAAAAATATATGTATCATAATGATATATAAATTCACTGGTTATTCATCATCATTGCCTCTCTATATTTCATATTTCTTTCCACAAAATGGGACAAAACTATAACTATTATAAATCTATGAAATTATTTCATTGTATTGTTGGAAACCCTAATCATGCGTTTTACATATTTATCCTTATGGAATTATTTGTGAAAATTACTTTTCTACCCTTTTGAGAGATATCTAACGACTTATAACGATTCGATACTTGATGGTCTCGGTATAGTCCTGTGTCACAATCGTGGTTTCTAGGCATTGGATTTGGCGATTGCGCGACACTTACTCTCAACACTGAGTGAGTCAAGCCAACTTTAGATCACATTGCCTACAGTAGGACAACGTGTATACAAACCTCGGGTCCTGATTTCAAGAGAAGATTTTAGAAAGCGGGGGAGAGAGGTTTTGGAAAAAGAGTTTTGAAAGCAAGAAAGACAGAGAGAGAGAGAGTGGTGTTATATAACATGCAATCAAAAAGACAATAACAATGGCTTAAACACTTGAACAATATATAACCTTTTGGGTATGAAGAATTTGACAACTAGTCTATCCCCCTATAGTACATTTTGAGGCATTTCATGTCTACCAGGTGTAGTCATGATTCCGTCGAAACGTCATACTCTTAAGGAAAACAAGAAAGAAATAATAAAACATGAAAGCAGTAAAGTAGTACAAGGCAAAAGGTTTCGGCGTGTAACGGGTATGCGGCCATGGGCAACATGCCTTGGACAAGCATGACCGTGACACCCTGCATCTCATACGATATAGTTACTTTATTTACTCCTCGCTTCTAAGAGTGAAAACTATTCCCACGAACCAACACGAGAGTATACTTAACCTTAGAGTTCTTATAATTGAATCACTGAAAAGAAAAGTGCACATTGTTAGTATAAGTAATGACATGTCATTTTTTAAAAACTTTTCTTAATCATCTTATCCTTAATATCCCTCTTATTAGGATATGATTTTCGTCCATTCATATACCGTAGTTCTTTTAAGAGATTTTGTTTTGGAAAATAGATTAATGCTTTTATAACAAAACAAAACAAAAAAAAAAAAAAAAAAAAAAAAAAAAAACTTTAAGTTGTTATTTTTTTCTTTTAGTAGTGTTGTCTTTAGCTGACAACTTGTTTCCATAATAAAATATATTTTAATTTATAAATACTGATTTCCTTGCACACAAGATATAATAATAGTTAAGACTTTTATAAAATACTCAATTGCAATCTTAAAAAATATATCTTTTTTTGATAATAGTACATTGAAAAGAAAAAGAAATGATTCTTCAAGACAATAGTACTTATAATAAATTATTTTCATAAAAAACTTATATATTTGTTATATATGATAAGTAAAGCGTAGCAAAGTTAAGGTACGTTTAATGTTTATTTGTTAGAAATATATGAGTTTGTAACATGCAAGTTTTTGTTCTTTTGTCTAAAATGACGTTAGCATGCATGTGAGCTGAAATTAGTCTAGAATTTTAAAAAATCAGATCATTACAATCGAGTCCTTGTTCTATTAATGAGTGAAGTGTCGTTGCGCTAGAACTTTTAGCAATTGAATTTATCCGTTGATTTTGTTACTAGACTTTTGAATATTGAATTCAAAGCACGTTTACATTTGACCTTCTTTGATTGTTTGGTGTTTAGATAAAATTTAGGTTAACGTAAGCATTCATTTCATGTGAAAAACTGTTTCATATGCTTACAAAACTTATCAGCAATAGACGTTTATAATTAGTGTCAACAAAATTTATCAATAATACAATAAGTTAACGATACAAAACTTATCAGCAATAGACGTTTATAATTAGTGTCAACAATAGCCCTTTCATTATCCGTTGGGCAATTGAAGGTGGAAAAAGTAAAAGAGAGGACAAGAGTTGTATCTGAAAGAAAACCAAAGAAAGAGAGTGAGTACTAATGTCGTGTCTTTAAGTGGATTGTCGTGTATAGTTGACCTTCAAATTCAACAGTGAAAATTCCACTAAGAACAATGGGACAGAGTTTTTATGCTTTTGAGGTGTGGGAAAACAGTGTGACAACATATGAACCCTCCAAATATCCAAACCACCAACTTCAGTTTTTATTACATTCTCTTCCATTTTACTTTCCTTAAATATTGTTACCATGTTTTTGTTTCGACCAATTTTTCATTCTCCTATTGCTTCCAACCATCCAATTGTGGTTTTAGGTATATCTAAAATAAACCAACGTGCTAGTCATCCAAATTATCTTAATAATGGAACTATGACGTAAATGTAGAAGTTATCTAGTGTGACTTTATTACATGGTTTTATCAGTTAGTGTCGTGATTTGTACATGGAATCCTTGCGTTTTATTGAGCAAAAAAATGATTTGATATAAGATGGATAATTAAAAATATTTTGTAAGTAACTCCATTTATTAGGGTTAGAAGATGCAATCACATGCAACATGTTTTATGACGGGTGGGACCTACTTTTTTTTGTTTTTTTTTTTTTGAGTTGGATGCATAGTACTTATATACCCACAATTCTTGCATGTGTCTATAAATCTTTTAGGCGGGCTCATATAGTACCCTTAGGCTTGATTATAGGCACACACACTCACGCTACAAAAAACAAACGAAAAAGAAAAGAGTGCCTATAATATCAAAGTGTACATGTTCGTACAACATGCATGAGGTCCCACATTAAAATAATTGTTTAATGAGATGATGCACGTAATACTTTCTTAATTATCATGACATAAATTTCTTGTGAGACATACCTATTTCGTGATATTTCTTTCATTCTTATCATACATAGTACATCATGGTATCTCACAAGACATAACATGATCGTATTAACCTAGAAAACATTAATTAGCAAACAAGAAATACATACATTATAACAATTCATTAGAATATTATATCATAAATAATAACACATAAATAGGCCAAATGTTACGTGTTATTCATACATCAATTATTTTATCCAACTTATCTCTTAGGCATCCCAACACTAAGCTACTTATTGTTTCAAGTTTTACTTGACGCTCTTAAGCTCATCCTAATTGATTGTTCCCATCTCCAACTTGATTGAAAATTTAGGTTCATGTTTTTTTGGATAGCGAATGGCCGAATGTTTCTTGTGATCTTGCATGGGATATCTCTCTTCTCATGTTGGTTTCCCTTGGTTTTTAGGTATAAATCTATATGATATGAGTTGAAGTTTTACACTTTGGTTATCTATATTAGTTCAACATCTTTCCCCTTTTTTTCGCTCTTGTATCGCAGCTTCATTCTTCCATAACGTTGACTCGGTAGCATCGTCACTCTCTTTGGTCAAATTTGGAGCTTTATTTTTCTTTCATATTTTCTTCTTGAGCTTGTCAACTTTTTACCATACCTCTAAATCATCAAAAATGGAAAAGAAAAGAGAAGATTAAAAAATAAAAGGAAAGGGTAAAAAGAACGAGTAAAAAACATGGGAAAAGGAAAAAGGGATAGTAGTTTTGGTGTGGGAATATGTAAAGGAAGGATCAAAGCCATTGTGGTATATATATAAAATGCCACCCAAATTCCTTTTCTCACCCTATTCTCTTCACCTTCAAATCTCATATTTCCCCTTTCCAATTCCCAAAAACACACACAAAAATGGGTTCTAAATCCCAAATCCTATTAAACCCACAAGCTTTGTTTGAAGATGAAGAACATGAAGAAGCATCAACTCAACATCAACCTCATTCCCAAATGGAATTCTTCTCTTTCCCTTCAAACTTCAACTTTTCTCATCTTCCTTCAATCCCCCAACACCAAACCCTTTCTCCTTCCACTCCCTTTCACCCTAATTACCTCTCTCAAACCCTAAACTCCTCTCATTTTCCTACTCAACACCTTCTTTCCTTGCAAACCTCCACTCCAAATCCATGGTGAGTACACTCCAACCTTGTTTTTCTGTTTCTATTTGGCTTGTTTTTTAATTTGATATGTGTTTTTTGAAGGGCTTTTGGGAAGAGAAATGAGTATCACTTGGGATTGGGAGTATCAACCATGAAGATGAAGAAGATGAAAGGAAGAAGAAAGGTGAGAGAGCCAAGATTCTCATTCAAGACCATGACCGATGTCGATGTTCTTGATGATGGTTATAAATGGCGCAAGTACGGTCAGAAAGTCGTCAAAAACACACACCATCCTAGGTAAAAACTTCAACTAAATCTATGATATCCCACATCGGTTGGAGAGGAGAACGAAACACCTTTTATAAGGATGTGGAAACCTCTTCCTAACAGACGCGTTTTAAAAACCTTGAGCAAAAGCCTGGAAGAGAAAGTCAAAAGAAGACAATATTTGCTAGCGGTAGGCCCTCAATGAATAAGGTGGATTGTGAGATCCCACATCAATTGGGGAAGAAAACGAAACATTCTTTATAAAGACGTAGAAATCTTTCTCTAACAGACACGTTTTACTAAAGAAAATATCAGCTCGCAGTGTACAAATGTTTTTTTTAAAAAAATTGAATTTGAATTTGGATTCACAACTACAAACATCTCTCTCACGCGCAAATGTTTGAGATTTTATTCTCTTGATGTTGTCATCATTATATTTGAAATGGTGGGCAGAAAGAAGTAATTATAAGCCTTCAAAACCATCAACAACTAAACAAGTAATGATGAATTTCAGAATGTTTTTCTTTTCCTTTTTACACCCAAATCTCAGTTATAATAATAATAATAATAATAACTCGACTTTTTAACACAAATTTCTCTCTTTCGATACAGAAGCTATTATCGTTGTACACAAGATCATTGTAGGGTTAAGAAACGAGTAGAGAGATTAGACGAAGATCCAAGAATGGTGATTACAACATACGAAGGACGACACATTCATTCTCCTTCCCATGATACTCAAGACTCCGAAGCTCATACATTCAACAATTTCTTTTGGTACCCTCTCTCTCTTTCTCAAATTTTTTGAAGAAATGAGGAAAGTAAATGTGGATGAACACTTGCAATTTAGTGGGTCAATTTTATATGTTTTATATGTTTTATATGAAGAAAAGTTTGGTTTATTGCAGGTAATAATGAAGCAAAAGAGATGGTGGAAAAAGAAGCAAAGAGATATGCATTTGATTTGGTATTATTTTCCTTGTAATAGCTTTGGTTCTTTTGTCCATCTCTTATCTTCCCTTCATGTGTTCATAATGTAAGGGAAAAGAGATGGAAATGAACCTTAGTCATGTCTTGTTTTGTATTTCACTCTTTTTTTTCTTTCTTTTTTCCCACTCTATTTGGTATATATTGTGTTTTTTACTTATCAAATGGGAGAAGAAAAGAAACTATAGGCCTTTTTTTTCTTTGATTTGAGGAGGTGTCAGATAGAATTTAGAGTCCATATTTATTAAGAATGATGCTCTGATACCATGTTAAGAATGAGAAACATAAGTGAGATCGAAAGTACAAGAAACAGAAGTGAGATCAAAAGTCCCAGAAACAGAAGTGGGATCAAAGTCCGAGAAATATAGGTGGGACTTTAGATCCCATTGAGACTTTCGATCCCACCTATATTTCTCGGACTTTTGATCCCACTTCTGTTCTCTTGAACTTTAGATCCGACTTATGTTTCTCATTCTTAACAATATTGGATCTTCTACTAAGCTTTCTTGACTACAAAGTTGATTCAAATGGTCGTTACAAATAATAAACCAAAACTGGAAATACTCAAAAGGGTTTAGTATATAGAATTTTAGGCACCATATTTGTAGGAGATTGGGTCGAACAATTATCTTCCCAAAATTCCTCGAAGATGTACTTGAGTTAAGATTTTTATCCAAAATTTGAGTCCCTAGATATTTGGTAGTATAAATATGAAGAATACACATTATTTTGTTTATTTACCAACCTATGAATTTGACTGGATCGATGGCTCACCCATAAAAAATAAATTATAAAATAAATTACAACAAGACTTTATATTCACTTAGGGTTAAGATTGAGTCACGTATGATTATCTCCATCAAATATTAACCTTCTCAATTAACAGATTTATAAGGAGAGATCATGTATTTTGTAGTTGCATTCATATTCTTTAAGTTGTTGGGAGGCATCGACATTAACTTTGTCTTTATGCATCAATATGCATCTCAATCCTTTCTCTGAGGTATCGTTGTACTCCATGAGATTACCTGAGGCATCTAGTACTGCAAGTACTAGGCGAACACCAACCTTTCGTTAAGCTTCTGAAAAACTTTCTCACAAACTGTTATCCATAAGAAGGCCTTACCCATCCTATTCAACCCAGTAAACTCCACACTTTAGTGACTGAGGTCGGTCTGGGCCATCTCATGACTGCCTCTATCTTAGCCCAGATTTATTATAATCCCTTTATTTGATAAAACATGCCGTAGGAAAGCCATCTTCCAAAGCCAAAATTCAATATTTGAGAACTTGACATATAATTGGTGAATCCTCATCGTCAATAAGACTTTTCTAAGGGGATCCTAATGATCCACATCCATTTTGGAGTACACAAGTATATCGTCAATGAAAACAATGATAAACGTATCAAGAAAGTTCTTGAAGACCTGATTCATCAATTCAATAAATGTTGCAGAGGCATTTGTTAGGCTGAAGGACATAACGATGAATTCATAATGCCCATAATGGCCTTAGAAGATTGTTTTTTTATATGACTTCCTTTCTAATCCTCATTTGGTGATAACTTGATCTAAAATAATTTATCTTTGGTAGAGGGTACTTGTTCTTGATAGTTAGATCCATCTATCCATCTTTATTCTTTACGAACAACACAGGAGCTACCCAAAGTGATTCATAGAAACGTACAAAGCCTTAATCAAACAGCTCCTATAATTATTCTTTCAGTTTCTTGAGTTTAATTGACACCATTTTGTAGGGTGCCTTAGAAATCAACGTGGTTCCTGGTCCAAACTTAATCATAAAACTGACTTTTCTAACAAGGGTAACCATAACAACCAGTCTAAAAACACATCCTCGAACTCCTTGACAACTAGTAATGAGGATATAGTTCTTTTTGTATTACTGATATCTATCACACTAGCTAGAAATGTCCATGCTTTGATCCAATGAGTGGCTAATAACATATTGTCCGCAAGAGTGGATACGAAGAACATGAACTATAAGAGTTCTAGTTCTACGTGAGCATGTTCAGTAAATCTCTCTAAGATAAAAGAGTGTGTAAAATCAAACTCGAATAACTCATATGTTAAATAGTCAAATATAGGTAGGATACCTGTAACAACTACGTCAAGATAGTTTTAGACATCCGAGGTATGAGAATCAAGGTCCCCAATGTCATCGAGTAAGTAAGTAGTCACTTTGAACATTTTTTTTTAAATTTTTGTAAGAATCGCTTGGATTGACTTAAACCTTACGATAAGTAAGAATTAAAGAAAAATGGAAGATTTAGGCCAAGAATCGAGAGTTAAGGATATAAACCAAACATTTTTTCTCAAAAATCATAAGGCTTCAAAATAACTTACTAAATGACTTCCACTACTTATGAATTTTAAATAAATGGGCGAATTTCAAAAGATAATGATGTTTAAAAAGTTTGAAGGATATAAGAGCATGTTTAAGGCTTAATCCAAGTATAAGAGTAAAATGACCAAAATGCCCCTATACGTCTGTAAGTTAATTCATGGCCTAAATAATTTTCAAATGACTTGACATTTTATATAAAGCCTATTTTTCAAGGGTAAAAATGACTGGATATGATATCAATGTAAATGGAGTAAGTTTATAACCTAAACTAAGGTGAGTGGAAAAAGACCTAAATACCCCTACCATGACCACATGATAGTCTTGTGAACTCCAAATTATGTGAAATTTTACGTAAGACTAAATCATGCTAATTTGTGACATTATGGATGACTGTTAGAATGTGTTTAAGGTATAAAGCAAGACTTAGATGGAAAATAATGAAAATACCCTTAATGATCCTTTTATAAAAAGATAAAGGTAATATGATATTTACACGACACTTATATATGATATTGTGAAAGACCGTTTCTATGGTCATGACTCATATACTTGGATTATACTTGGATTAGGGCTCACGAATGTCATGATATGGCTTATGCCTTGGTTGAAGAACCCTTAGAGCTAGAACCCCAAAAACCTATGAACCTAATGAACCTAAAATGACATTTTAAGGATAAAAACCAAGCCTAGAAGGTTGCTCCTCAGGAAGGTACAATCCAAGCTCTAAGCCTACCATAACACTAAGATCGCTAGGTTTAACTCTATTCAGACCCGCTTCATGACCTAAAGTCACTCTAGACCTCCTATTGATCGGTACAATATGATTACATGTTTTTTCCACCAAGGTGGGATGCCTTAACCATGTTTCTTGTAGGATATCTGCTTTGCAGAATGACATGACTTAGACTAAGAGACGGATGAAACCTTGGACATAGGTATTCAAACTAAGTTACAGGGGAATATAAAACCCTAGACATAGATATCCAAACTATGTTGTAGGGGAAACACGAAACTTTGAACTTATAATAAGAACTCATACTATGTTACAGAGGACACATGAAATTCCAGACATAAGCTATATCATAAGAGATGCATGAATCCTGAAACATAGACCAAGTTCATGTTGTTCATCCACTATAGGACCCAAAAGGTCTCTCAAGGAATATCTAAGGGAAGGCTAGGTCTAGTGCAATACATTGTATATGATCAGAACAAAAGTGTAGTACTCTAGTATTCACCACACACGATTAACAACCTACAAGTACACTACTTACTAAGTTTATACTCATTTTTATTTTTATATGTTCTTTCATGTAATGATCGAAGTTGGTTGAAGATGAAAGTAGATCTGGAACAAGTGTCATAGAGAGTTAATCCCGGAGCGTAAGCCTCCACAGTCCACTTTTGTAAATATATGTTTTTTGTTTTAAGTTCTTCCGTCTCTTGTTGCTAAAATGTAAAAAATTTATGGTATTTTCACAGAGTCAAGCCCCATCGTTGTCAACGAACCATGGTACATTGCGGACTTGCAACAATGCTTCATTCAATAATTTTTCTCGAATTTATTCTTGTGCATTGGCAATAGCAAGGTTACTAACGCTTGATTGGCGGTCTATTACTTTGTTTTTTGTTCCATTCGATTCTTTCTTTCATGTCGAATTCTTGTAATAGGAGTATCCATCTAATTAGACATGGCTTTGCATCATTCTTGGTCATCAAGTATTTCACCACCCGGTGATCAATATCCAATCTAACTTTTGTGCCGATCGAAACGAAGGTGAGAGAAGAAGAAAAGAAGTAGAACACATCTTTGGTGCAAAGTGAGGAAAGGGAAGAAGAGAAAATACTGATTTCATTGTCAAAATTAGCTCATCTTTTCATTGAGAGTTGGTATGCCATGCATTTAATGAATGGTTGTATGATATTTTTGTAGAAAGTAAGATGCAGATGCATGAGGAAGCAAATAGAAGAGCTTTTAGTGCCTTCTTAAAAGAAGTAAGGTACTTATTAGGATCACACAACTCACACATTCGATCTAAATAAAGAATCCGAAGAACAAAAGATAGAAAAAGTAAGGAGAAATATCTGCTAGAAATTTATATTTCTAGTATGTACAATCCTAGAGAATACCACCTAAGAAAATATAAGAAAATATATATAGAATTCAGTATAGTATAGTAAGTTATAGGTAACATTCGACTCTAAAACCTAACGATTCTCTTACTTGGTGATTTGTAACGACCTAAATCCACTGCTAGCAGATATTATCCTCTTTGGGCTTTCCCTTTTGGGCTTCCCCTCAAGGCTTTAAAATGCGTCTACTAGGGGAAGGTTTCAACACCCTATTAAAGGTTGTTTTGTTCTCCTCCCCAACCAATGTGGGACATCAGTTTAAGGTCATTACTATAAGTTTGCCCATTTAAGGTAAATTCCACCTGTATTTCTAGGATTTGGTTTAATCGTTCCGTTTGGCCAGTTTGTTAGTGTATGCGTGAAAATAATTTTGCTAAGCAATGTCATATGCTTCGGTTAGACGTCTCGAACATAGATAAATCACTTAGTGTGATGATCATAGATATGGAAAGGAATGCACCAACATATACTGACGTGTAAGCAATTTAAAATAAAATGAAAATGACCCAGGAAGCTTGATAAATGACAATATCTTATAGTATGTTATAGATATTAAGGGTGGTAGTGTTTGAAAGAAAATTTTATAACTTTGAAGTATGTAAAGATGAAATTAAAGTATCAGTAAGAAAAAAAAATTTGAGTTAAGACCATAAAAGTTTAAAACGCGTATACTTAAATTGATTGGTGAATGACATAAGTACCTTTAATGGAAGCTGAGCTTTGGAAGTATTGAGATGTAGAAAACTTTCCTACCTTAATACGTGTTGAAAATTAAAAAAAAAGAAAAGAAATAAATAATACAACCGCAATTATGGAAGTTGTGAGGTGATTTAAAAGTATCGAGCCACAGTTTGGATGAGGCGTTACGATCATGGTCAAAATTTTAGAGGTATATGGAGAGGGACTACAGTATGAGATTGTCAAGATACCTTAAATTTAAGAAACCATGATTTAAGATGAACTTGGGTGGAGGATACATGGGGATTAGACTGGGACATTGTCTCTAAATCAACTAGAAGTTTTGTGGTAATTCTTCTTAGGGTACACGAATGCACTCAGGAAGCTTAACATAAACAAATTATTGTAGAAATTACCGATGAATTTTTCCTGGCAATGTCAACCTGGTTAAAAGGTATTACCATAGTTAAAGTTTCAAGACTGTCATTTTTAGTTTGATTTTTAAGTATCCCAAGTTTTATGGCATCTGAGGATATCCACCATGCTTATATAATACCAATTTTTAGAAGAGAATTTTGTTAAGCCTATTCTTGATATTACAAAGGCGTTGAAAAACAAAATGAAGGTTGTGGTGCCTTCCCGTTATGATTATAGGAACGTTAGTTTGGTGTTGTACTAGATAAGGTATACCAAGAGAAAAACCTATTTCACAATGTTTACAATGAAAGTTACCAAAATCTCAAACTCTAGCTTGGCCACAAATCAAATATAGTAAGCATTCCTAGATCCATGTGATTTACTAGTGTATTTGATTTTCATTGGGTTAGGGTGGAGTTTTTAACCAGTTTCATGTCCTGATTTTGACTCCAAAAATTTACTAGAATTGGGGTAGGTAGCCCAAAGAGAGGAAGTATTACAAATTTCTTGATTTTGTATGGGAAAATAGAAAAATTTGCGTATGTAATTCATCTACAAAGATGAGACATTAATGATGAACCAAATCAAGTGGACTACAAACAATAATGAGGAAAGGAAAATATATATTTTTTAATTATTAAAAAGATAGAGAACTAACAATTTTTATTGGAAACATTCCTCTAATGAATTCCCTATGAACTTCTATAGTAAATGGACTACACAGAATTGTGATCAGTCAAATATTGCAAGCCTCGGTATCTATTACCGGTCAGAATTGGATCATAACGGAATTTTGATCTATACCGGCACCATAAGTTCTGATGGGGAGGAAGATTAGAATTAGAGATTGATCGAAAAGCAAAGATATGGGCTCGTGTGAGTAGGAAACATAAAATATCTATTCTAGTTCTATCATCAGCTATGGATTCGAATCTAAGAGAACTTCTCGAGAATGTTTGCTACCTTGAAATTTTTTGTCTTTCCTGAATGATAAGGAGGAAAAAAAAATGGATAAAAAGAAAACTCCATTTTGGAGTTTTATCAACAATTTTCTTGTGTAGGCGGAGATCCGTTATCTTAAAATGAGACTTTGATGATGTATGGGCAAAGAGGTTAATTATTGAACATTTAGCAAAGTTTTGAGAATTTAACTTGGAGAACAATGCAATATAGGAAACTAGCAAACTATTGATGAAATTGTCATGAAAAGAAACGAAAGAAAGAAAGAAAGAAGTGAGGATCTTGGGATTAAGATTGGGTAAGTTGCCAATCTCAGTGTCCACATGAACATTGATTTCAATGAAGCACTTGAGCCACAAACTTACTAAATAAATTATGTTGCTCATGAAATTTTAGGAGAAGGCTCAAATATGACATGATAATATTATGTATGAAATTTGGTGACCATTAGATTATGATAACGGGCTAAACCAAGGGTAGGTATAAAATGACTAAAGTGCCCCTATAATAATTATGTACCACTAGCATATGACCAAAGTGACCTCTAAGTGACATGAAATTTGATGAGGAGCTTTATGTCATGGCCTAAAGGGAGGCCATCGGAATATGTTGAATAATTAAAGGGTGGTAGATGAAAAAAAAAAAAAAAACTTATGAAAGCTCAATGATGTTTTCAAGATCGTAGAAGACTCACATACTATAGAAAAATATATGAGGCTCATGTATGATATTAAGGGTAAGTATGCAAAGATTTGAAGGAGATTAGGACAACTTCGAAATGTGAACCAAGAGAAAAAGTACGAAACTACCTCTCGGATAATAAGAAATTAAGGTTCTTATGAATTCCAAGTGACGAGATGCTTATACAAGATTTATACATGCAAAGAAATATTTATGATTCATATGGATGAGAGCGTGTTTGTTAAGAATTTTTCCTTAGTGGTACTCAAGACTTAACAAAGAACCCTTAAAATAAGGACCCCAGTTATTGCAAGATTAAAACATTTTCGGAGACGAAAGTTTCTTTTAAAGGTATATAATGTAATAGCCCAAATAAATAAATAATTAATTATATATATAAAAAAAAATTCTTTGTTTAATATAATAATAAATAAATAAAATAAAAAAAAGGAAAAACAACCTTCCCTACTCCTCTCCATTAACCTTTTTTCTCCATTATCTCTCCTCAACCCACCCTTTATGAAAATGACCGTCCATGCAAAAGAGAAATAGAAAAGCAAAAATGACAGATTTGGTTAGAGGAAAAATGAAAATGACCTTTACACAGATTCAACTGTAGAAGAAGATTTAGAGATCTGGTGATAAGGTATATATTAAATCTTCCTTTTCTTTTATCCAATTTTTTTTTAGAAATCACTATTAATAATACATTAGATCTTCACTGAATCATTGCAATTGTTTAGGATTGAAAATCTTCCTTTTCTTTTATCCAATTTTTTTTTAGAAATCACTATTAATTATACGAGAATCATTGCAATTGTTTAGGATTGAGTCAGAAACTAAATGTCAATAATTTATATGAATCCTAGTAAATAGATCACTAAATTTATATGTCAATAATTTATATAAATCCTAGTAAATAGATCACTAAATTTATATTAGTAGCTAGATTTGAAATATTATATCAATAAATTTATATTAGTAGTCGATTTAGAGAGAGGAATCCACTAGTAATTTGGAATAGATGTGAACAAAATTAAAAGGCAAAACAGAATAAATAAAACTAAACTAAAAACTAAACATAGAGAGCAAGAAAGAGAGCAAGAAAGTATTGAATAATATAACTTAAAATAACCCTATCAAACAGTAACAATCCAAATAAGATTTTGTAATAAAAATAAAATTATATATAAACCTTTCAAGACTTCATGCAAAGATTCTAATATTAGCATGAAGTTTATCAAATTAACCAAGTAAATTAGAGAAATAATTTTATAGAAGTTCAAACTTGAAACTTATGTCATGAGCTCATATAGTTTGACTTGGATACAAAGGACAAAAATCGAACTTTCTTAAGGATAAATTGGTAACACCAGCCTAAACTAACCCGGTAAGTGGCCTTACTATCGGCATGGTTATATTTGATGTTGACACGTGCCCCGTGGTTCTGTACGTGTCATATATATTGATATATGTGAATTGTCTGTGGATCAATATACTTCTTATATGTTATGTATATGTTATAATATGTGAATTGTATGATAATAATTACGATACGATGTGTTCAATGATATGTTTGAGATAGGATACGAGAAGGATGCACAAAATGAAATGTAACGATAGGAGTAAGATACATTCATGAAACGTTAAGGTTAGGTTACATACCGGAGTGCTATGGATAGGAGAGATTGATGAAAGAATACAGTTAGGTTATGGGTAGAAAGGGATAGGTTTATGATAGATTTGTGATAGATTGATAGAACGATAGAGTTAGGATACATTCCTGTGATAATATGACTAAGGTACGTTCACGTAACGATATGACTGTGATAGCTATAAGAACGTTAAGGCTAGATAAGTTAGGGAACGATATGACCACGAAGTATTTACGATATGCCATGTTTATGATACGATATATTGTGATGTGATATGTTATGTTTAGATTGTTTTGTGTGACCATTGAGGTAATTGTTGTATGAACTGCACATTATGAAATGACATGTTAAAAGAATGGAGCGTTATGTTATGTTTTCTAAATTGTATGTATACAGTATGTTATGAATGACATGATATCACGATAAATTAAATTAAATGAAATATAACCCCGATATGAATGATGAATGATGAATGATGAATGATATGTGAAATAATATGAGAAAAGATATGATATGAATGTAAAACGATAGCGGGGTTATATTTAATAATGTCGAAAATAGAAAAATATTGGGACCTCATGCATTATGTGTGCTCATGCATTTGGGGGGATACCCCTATTCCATCACGAGGGTACGGACGCGTACATCCAATGACAGGACAACGATCATTATGTTTTGCATAACGCTGTCGTAACGGTTACTAGTTCTAACAGGTGTCCGGCCTAAGGAGCGTCCCAGTGTATGCTCGCCCGACTAGTAAAGTGGCCCAACGGTGTGCGAACTGACTGGTGAGCCCATACCCGCACGTATGGGCTATGTGTAGAGTATATGGTACACGTCCAAATTACCCGTTAGGACAGCACCATAGGAAGACAGATTGAAATATAGGTCCCATCATTTCATTTGCATGTGATTGTTGCATAACCCCGATACGGGGTCACTTACTGAGTATTTCTTAAAATACTCAAGCCATGTGCTACTACATTTTTCAGGTTAAGGCAAGACATTCCTGTACGGCTGACGACGGCATCGCAACTCGAGACCATGGCACATGCATAGGGTAGTCATATTTATTTTCTTAGACTTAGGCTAGAATATGATATTTTTAATTTAAATGTTTATTTATCATTTTGTTGTGTTGTTTTTTAAAAGGTGTTTTCGAAACACGTAAGTCCATGGCTGTGTTTTAAGATAAAGGTTAGGTTTTATGGAATTTAAATGAAGTCTTCCGCATTCAATGTTTAAAAGATGTATACAGTAACGACCTTAAATTAAGTAGAAAATTTTGGGTCGTTACAGTTTAATCTAAGTCATTACTATACTTTAAATGCGGAATTTACCTTAAATGGGCTCTTATCATAAATGCGACATAAGTTTGCCTTTAATTACCTCATAAATAACGAATACAAGGGAAGGAAACGAAAAAGAACAACGCTGAAATAAATGTCTTATACTACCCTATGATTTATTATGCGTTTACAATTCAACCTATACTAACCTATACTAATGATGCAAATGGGAATTCAACCTAAAATAACCTATACTATGAATGCAAATGAAATTCACCCTATACTAACCTATACTACGAAATGGAAAACAACTATCCTATGCATGTGCCACGATCCCGGGATGTGCGATTCTGTCGTCGGTCTCACATGGGTGTCTTGCTCTTATCTAAAAAATATAGTAGCACGAGGCTTGAGTAATTCTAGAATACTCAGTAAGTGGCCCTATCGGGGTTATGCAACAATCACATGTTAATGAGATGATGGGACCTATCTTTCAATCTGTTTTCCTACGGTGCTGTCCTAACGGGTAATTTGGACGTGTACCATATACTCTACACATAGCCCATACGTGCGGGTATGGGCTCACTAGTCAATTCGCACACCGCTGGGCCACTTTACTAGTCGGGCGAGCATACACTGAGACGTTCCTTAGGACGGACACCCGTTATAACCAGTAACCGTCACGGCAGTGCTATGCAAAATATAACGATCGTTGCCATTGGATGTATGCGTCCGTACCCTCATGATGGAATAGGGGTATCCCCCAATGCATGAACACACATAATGCATGAGGTCCCCAATATTTCTACTTTTATCATGAATGAATATAACCCCGCTATCATCTTTCCATGTTTAACATGCCATTTCTCGTTTTTCAGTCTACGTATCATACATAATCCTAACGGGGTTACATTTCATGCAATTTATCGTGATTTCATGTCATACATTACATGTTGTTTACATTCAGAATTATAGTACCATTCACGCCAGAATCATCTAGACACATCATAAACGTCACAAACATAGCACATCATATCACACTAAACAACATACATTCACATTTCACAAGCGTACTTAATCGAGTATAAAAGGCTAGCATACAATTTAATGACACGTGCGAATCCACGGGCACGTGCCAATATACAACATACAACGCGTAACCTACGATGGGTGAGCCACTTACTTAGTAGGCCTTAGTCGAAGTACTCCCTAAAATATAAACGTAAGCTCCTAGCTCCTCGTATACGTCCTACGCTTCCGTTGGTGGTTGGTTCCTATTGGATAATTCGACACCTTCGTTAGTATTTCACAAGCATAATTAATTTTCAACTTGAATTTGTGAAATACGGCCTTAAAATGATCTATTTTACCTTAAATGGAGTCAAAATCAAGTCCGGGAGGGTCGGAACGGTGCGAAACAGGTCGAAAACAGGTTTTCCGAGCCGAATAAGCCGCTGGAACCGATAAGTCGCCGCCGAGCCGATCAAGCCGCTGGAGCTGAGGGTGTGTCGCGCTGCAGACGTGCCACATGGCAGAACCAGAGGGCGTTGCGTGTACAGCAGTCTCGGGTCGAGGCGCGAGTCGTCAGGTCAAGGGCACGGGCTGTCGGGTGGGTCGGTCTCTGGATGTAGGTTTTGGTTGTGACGCGCTGCAGGGTTTTGGTTGCGGTGGGCTGGGCTGAACTTTATTATTGGGTCGCAGTTTGTTTCGGTGGGCCGAGGGTTGAATTGTTGGGCCAAGAGGTTTTGGATCGCGGGTCGGAGATCGGGTCAGACTTCGTCTTCCTCGCCCGATTACCAGCAAATTTTTCCGACGACACTCTCTCTCTCCTCGGTCACGTCGTTTCGACGTCCTTTTTCCTTCCTTTTCCTCCGTTTCTAAGTCTCCTCCTTCCCCTAATCCCGTTTATGGTATTTGTTTGGTTCGTAAGGGCTTAACACTCCCGGATCTGAGAGGGTTCAGAAATCCGACGTTCTGTCTCTCTTACCCGACGGTGTACGACATGTAAGCAACGTCGAAATATACCCCTGGTGTGTGTAAAGGTCTCTGGAGTTATTTTCGTTGCGTAAATCGGAGGTTTCGACGTCGATTTCGTAGGGTTTGGCTTTGCCGGAGCTTCGTCAGTTTTCTCACTGTCCTCCTTTTTCTCACTATTTTTCTTTCTTGTAGGTGTCTTGGAGGTGGCTGAAGGTCGGGTTTGGTTTTTGTGGTGACCCAGACGTCGGGCGCGCTTTGTGCGTCGTGTGCAAACGAAAACTCCGGCGTTCGCCGGAGTTTTCGGTCCTGCTGACGACCGCATAAATTTTTTTTTTGATCCGTTACACGATTGATCCCGTCAACCAAAAAACTGCATTCTCAAAAGATTCTCCTAATCATAAATATCTTCACCCCACTAGACCAATCAAGGCTTTGCGCAACCTCAATTTCTTAATATCAACCCATTTTGTCAACATGATTGCTGGATAGTTTGCACCCTCTATCTTCTCCAAACACATATCACTATCTTCCACTACTCTACAAATGGTATTGTCATCTGATGTGTTTTATCTTTCAACGAAAAACTGAGTTCTTTACCAACTGTATATCACTCTGGCTATCTATATAAAAAAATATTCTCGTGCTACTTCTTGCCCAATTCTTCTAGATAGTTTGTCATCCATATTATCTTCTTTCCAGCTTCATCTACGGCAACATACTTAGCCTCAACATACGAAAGACCAACATGGTTATGAACCTTTGACATCCAACTCATCTCATTATCCATGGCTTCCTCTCACTTGATTGAATCCTCAAGTTGTAGGGCCTCATCAAAGGACTCTAGTTCCCTTTCATTAGTCAGGTTGTAGAGGTCTCAAATTAATTAATTTATATTTTGATGATAACAAGCATACTTTTACCCCTCTATGGTTGCCATAGTGATACAACAATTTATACCGACCATTTTCATCAAAATGTCACGTCACAATGTCTCATAATTTTTCTATTTTTATCATCCCAAAATCTGTATCCCAACAGGTAAGAACTATAGCCTATAAAGTAGCACCTCACAACCTTAGTATCAAGCTTATCTCTCTTCTCTGGATCAATATGAACATATGCAGTGAAACCAAAAGTTCTCAAGTGAGAGTACTTGAGTTCTTTTTATATCAATATCGTTTTAGCAACTCAAAACTCCAAGGATACTGGTGACCTTCTATTGATCAAATAGTCTATATATTCACAACATCAATGCAAAATGTTTTTAGAAATTCATAATGAATCCTCATACTCCTTGTCGACTCATTCAATGTTTTGTTCTTTCCCTCTACCACACCATTTTTTCTTGCCTTACCACAAATTTTCCTCATTAATTTGATTCTCTTAGTTGAGCAGAATGCTGTAAATTCTAACTTGTCATTCTCTCTTCATTATCAGGCTTCAGACATTTTATCTTCAAATCGGTCTGATTTTTAGCTTCATCTTTCTATTTTTTGAAGGTGGCAAAAACTTATGATTTGGGTTCTAAGAAATGGGTTCTAAGAAATAAACCTCTACATTCCTGCTCAAACTACCAATGAAGGTGACAGAGAAATTTTATCCACCAAATGATAAAATTAGAGAGGATCCCCAAACATCTTATGGATGATTTTAGCCGTCTTTTCTTCGATTATCTGGTATTCTTTGTGAAGCTAACTCGTATTTTTTCTCAAACACAGCTCTCATAAAGACCCATATCAATAAATTTCAAACTTTCTTACGCTCCCTTTGCAACCAACATTTTAATTTCTTTTACGCTCAAATGTCCAATAGCAACCATGTTTATGCACCCTATTTATAACAATCATATTTACAAACTCTACAGTGGTGTATAAGGTTCTAGAGTTTGTGTCACGTGCTACAACTATAGAACACTTCACACTCTTCTACAAACTCTTACCAATATCTGTGGTATAACATGTGTTGTGCAAATTACCAATAGAGATTAGATTCTTTTTTATACCAAAAATATATCTGACATCCTCCAATCTCCACTAATATCCTACAACAGTTAGTGTTCAGACATGCCCATTTTCTTCAATCTCCAAAGCTTTGTTGTCGGCAAGATACACCTCCTCGAAATTTCTAGATTTAAAATTTCAAATTAGTTCCTTGTTTGTCGACGAAGGAAAAGATGCACCCAAATCCAAAATTCAGGATTAAACCAGGTTGGCCACACAAAGGATTATAACATTCCTAGTATCTTCGGTAGAATTTATAGAATTATTATCATCTCCAGATTTGTGATCGTGTTTCTTTTTTAGTTTTGTAAAATTTGCCCAATAGTACATTTTTTTTCTCCACAATTCTAATGTGTTATGTTTCGTTTGTTTTTAGATTTTCCTCTGATCAGTCATGTTTGTTTGGTCCCTTCGATCTACTTCTTCCCGTTAAACATTGAGAGCATCACCTAATAAATCCCTAATTTCTTGTTTGTGAATACTTTCACCTAGAACTACATCTCAAATTTTATCAACCTTCAATTTCTCAGATCTTTGGAAATCGTTGATCGTAGTAACAACCGTCAGGTAAAGATGACATCTATCATATTGAAGTCATAGAGCTCTGTTCACTTACAATCATATTGAATTCATTTATATGATCCGCAACAGATCCACTTTCAAATATCTGTTGATTGAATGATCTATGCATTAGATATACATTGTTCATAGCGAATGATTTTTCATACATATTCGACAATGCCTTTAGTAGATTTGATGGTTGTTTTCTCTTTGACAAATTGAAAGCCACGTTTCTGGGTAGCCTTAACCAGATCAACCCTAGAGCCTGTCAATCCTTGAGCTTCCATGGACATAGAATTTGGCTTCACCCCAAACAAGGATTCGTGAAGATCTTTCTGGTATGTATAATCTTCAATATGTATCTTCTAGAAACCAAAATCAAATACATCAAACTTTTCGAATCCAACCTTTGAGCTTTCCATCTTCATAGACCATGATGGATATTTTCTAACTCTGATACCAGTTGTTAGGATCATATAACTCATGCACTAGATATAGATGAAGAAAACAAAGAACAAGAGAAAGAATGCAAGAAGAATTGTTGGCTATAGGTTTATATTGATGACTTTTGGTTTGTACCATTATAGAGAATACAGAAAATATATCGTTAAAGCATTACTTAGGAGAACATATATAGGGTTCAATTTAGTATAGATAGCTTCATTAGATATAGGCATCTACCATATATATCCATTTACTATACTTAGCAACGAAAGTCACTCTTTCTTCCTTGGAGTCATAATAATGAAATAGCATTTTTTTAAAATGTAGGTAAATCGGTGCTTAAAGCCACAACATTGAGTGCATGTATGTAAGAACGTTGCGAGTCTAGTCAATTTCTCGAAAGTGTTAGAAAGATAGAAACCCACAAGGGTCGAGTATCTAGCTAATGTATGAAGCATAAACATGAGGATAAGTAGAAATTCATGTTTAGTTGGTAAAAACATGTATGTTGAACAATGTAAGAGAAGTGTGTGATAGAGGATCCCGAGCAAACCCCACTTCTTTGCGTTAGTCTTTGTTACCTTCTTTTTTATTCATTGAATTTGACATTATTTTATTTATTTATTCTTGGTCACCTCATCTAGACAATCAATAACTTATAAATTAAAATGTGGATAGCACCAAGTCTTTGTGAATTTGACCTTGGATTTGTATTAAGTGTGTATTTGCACTCCATGCATGGTTGACAAAACCTTTACATTGCAATGCATACCTCAAACAAACCAAGCAAGCACCAACCAAAAGGTGAAGCCAAAGGCCTCAAGAAAGCCTAGTGAGAAGTAGGACGAAGCCACTCTCCCATTATCAAATCTCACAAAAGAGAGAGAAATCAACTCGAGAGAAAACTCTGATACCAAATAATAAGAAATCACCACAAGGGAAGATTCTAATTACCTTATTTGTAACAACACTTAATTTCTACTTATCTAGAGTCCTACTAACGTCTCATGCTAAGCTCATATGCAAAATAACTCTTAAAATAATCTTATTTATAGCAAACTCTTGAGAATTTAAAACAATTATATCTGAAAATACTGCCATGGTCTTACGTGTTCAACACATAACACTGAAATGCAAATAATAACAAATACGAAATAATTTAAAAATATGAAATGTAGGACGCCCTATTCTAATCCAAGTCTAGAAAATTTAAATATGATTTATGTCCTATGCACGTGTCATGGTCTCTGCTTGCGATGTCGCCGTCAACTGTACATGGGCCCCTTGCCTTTACCTGAAAAATGATGTGGCACACGCCTGGATTATTTTGAAGAATACTCAGTAAGTGACCCCACTATAGGGGCCATGCTAAATGCAAACACATGCAAATATGCTATAGGGACCTATCTCTATCTCATACTAGTGGTGGCCTCCGGTCCGAACTAACTTTAATGTGTAGTACTTCCCTACACATGACCCACACGTGCGAGTGTAAATCCCCAAGAAATTCGTACCCCCTGGACCTATCCTCGTCGAGCTAGCTGTCTGTAGCAACATCCGAAATTTAGCAGACCCCTGGGTGTCATGCTCAACATGAGCACCATCATCATCGTAAAAAAGGGGAAGTATCCGGATGCTTATGTACACACAAACATGCATGAGGTCCCTCTACTTCTCGTCTTAATAACATCTTTTTAACACAACCCTAGCCTCATCTCTATATTACTTTTAGTAATACATGATCATTAGATATTTATGTTAATATCGTTATTCATGCTCCTTAGGTTTGTGTCCTAGGCCGATTTTTCGACGTGATGCAACATGGCTGTAAAGACCAGGTTGACTCGACGACTCCAAAAGACGGGTAAATTTTTTGCGAAATAAAACAAACCAAATTTAAAACATAACATCAACAAGGTTGTTAGATCGAATCACAAGAGTTGCATAACATTTGGTATCAAAGCTTTAGGTTCTAGGTCTATAACGACCCTAACTTTCTACTTACATAGAGTCACTACCATCATCATACTCTAAACTCGTATGCAGAATTAAACATTTAAAAACTTCATCATAAAACATAACCTTCATCTTAAAGCAGAGTCATGGACTTACATGTTGTTGAAAACATCTTTAAAGCGACACGACAAAAGACTAAAGAAAATAAATAAACCTTTAAATTAAAAACATCATATTCTAGCCTAAGTCTAAGAAAATAAATGCGACTACCCTATGCATGTGTCGTGGTCTCAATTTGCGATGTCGTCGTCAGCCATACAGGGATGCCTTGCCTGTACCTGAAAAAAAAGTAGCACATGACTTGAGTATTTATGTAACACTATTAGAGTCAGGGAATGCAAACACATGCAACTCATGATCTAGGAACCTATCATTTAAAAACCATCATAGGGGTGACCTCCCGTCGCGGAAAAATTTGATGTGTAGTACTTCCCTAGACACGACCCACACATGCAAGTGTGAATCCCCAGGGGGCTCGCACACCATCTGGACCCTCTCTAGTCAAGCTAATCTGTAGTGACGTCCAGAGGTCAACGAAACCCCATAGTGTCATGCTCTCGATGAATACCCTCATCATCATACTGTGCGCATCTGCACTCATCATCATAAATGGAGAGATATCCCGATGTATATGAACACACAAAATGCATGAGGTCCCTATAGTTTTCATCTTTAAATCATCTTTAAGACAAAACCCTATACACACGTTCACACATTACTCTACGTAACATGCATGCATTGGCCTTCATACCTTCATCATCATTCGTTTAACTAAAGTTGTATCTTTAAAAACTTGTCGTCATAATACATCGTGACATTTAATACATGCACAACATCTTAATATGGAACATCATCATATTAAGTCATTTCATCATCATACATCTCACATCATCTTATTATTATGCATCATCATCATCATGTCAACATCATGTACATCATTATCTAACGTCATCAAGTCATCATATAACATCATCACATCATCATATAACATCATCACATCATAATCTAACGTCATCACATAACATTATCACATCATCATATAACATCATCACATCATCATATAATATCATCGCATCATTATCTAACGCCATCAAGTCATCATATTACATCATCACATCATCATACAACATCATCACATCATCATACAACATCAACACATCATCATCTAACGTCATCACGTCATCATGTCATCATATAACGTCATCACATCATCATATAACATAAAGCATAAATGACACATGCAAGAGCTACTAGGCACGTGTCGTCATACATAAGACAAGTCTTCCGACCGAGCCGATAGTAAGGCCACTTACCTAATTAGCTTAAGCTGGGGTCACCAATTTATCCTTAAGAAAGTTCGATTTTGTTCTTTGTATTTAAGTCAACTTATGTAAACCCATGACATCAATTTTAAGTTCAATTCTCTATATTTTACGATAGTTCATGTGTTAGACTTTATGCGTGCATTAGAAACTTTGCATGAGTAGAGTCTTTGAAGATTATATATAAATATATATATATATATTGAAGATCTCATTTTCTATTATTAATATTATTTTTTGGAAAATATAGTAAAGAATTTGATGGAGTTATTTTAAGTTGGAGTATTATCGGGCTTTCTTGAAGATTATATATAAATATATATATATATATTGAAGATCTCATTTTCTATTATTAATATTATTTTCTGGAAAATATAGTAAAGAATTTGATAGAGTTATTTTAAGTTGGAGTATTATCGGCTTTCTTGTTATCTCCTATTTCAAAATTCAATTCTTTTTCATGGTTCATCCTCTGAAATTCTTATTCTTAGAAACCAAGTTGCGTTTGGTGGTACACATAAAAAAAATTGTCAATATTATTTCTCTGTTTGAATTACATAGATAATAAAAGACGGTTTAATCAATTCCACATCTCCCATTTTTTCTCTCTTTGTATTTTCTCTGTTTTTTTGCTCGGCTAATAATTATCTTAGTCAATTTGAATCGATTCTTGAATTGCACAAAAAAATAAAAGACTCATCTTTCCTTCTCGTTGTACTTACTCTGTTTTATCTTAATTTTTTCTTTTTCATCTATTTATTTATTCGGTTAAATTTTCTGTTTTTCCTCTTCTTCATCCTCCTCTGTTTTATCTTAATTGTCATTTTTATTATTTTTTCATATATTTTGCTTCTGTATTTTTTAAATCCCATCATGTTCTAAAACTTTATATTTTATGAGATCTTGAAATTTGGGTTACATGAAGGAGAAAAAATATGTATTTTGATAAAGCCGTGAGGAAAGATTCATTTTTTCTTGTCTTTTTGCATTCTCTGCAACATGTCACAAAAGGATATCAACCAAATCTATATTTCATCAAGCACAAAGACGTTGTGAGAACCATGTTAATAATGATCCATTTTGGATATTTCAAGAAAATTTGGATGAAATCCACCGATCTATGACATACAACCTAAATTACGTCAAGAGTTGAATTTCGGGACTAGGTAAGAGAGAGACAAGTTGTACAACTCATTCAAAACGAGGAATATTGTCTTATGCTACAAGAAAATATTTCAAATGATGATATTGTTACTGATGACATGAAGACGAGGAAAGACATTATAAAAATATATGTTGCTCTATGTCCATTGGAGACAAAAAGTGAAGAAAGTGAAAAAGAGAAAAGCTGTGAGAGAAGAAATATTTGACACGTGAATAGAGATTAATAAGAAAGAAAGTTTTATCAGTATAGTTTGTGAGGAGAATAATGTGTCATATTTGAAACGACAATAACACAAAAGTTAAAGGACTTTCATTCTAACGGGAGTACTTAAACTAAGTGTACCTACTTCTTCTATTGAATTCTTGTAGAAAATTAAAATGTTTATTAAAAAGAAAAATTTAATTATTGATCCTAATCCAAGCAAACATCAAACTCATGGAAAAAAAACAAGACCATGGACTAGACACGACACTTTTGTTTCACTTTTAATGTTTATTGGGATATAAATGTGTCTAATAAATACAGTGCCTACCGACATACCATTTATTAAATACTATGATTATATAATATATTTGAGAATTACTTTACAGATAAGAATATATATTTGTTATAATATTATATCCACTTAGTACCAATAATTCAGATCTTCCATTTCCTTTCTCCATCTGTGTTTATGTGTTTCCGCCGTATGTGTTTCTCCACTAGGTGTTATCTTTTTATTGTGTTCACAAGTTGCTTTGGACCAATTTGAACAGATTCTTAATTTTTTTTAAATGGCTACAAATCCAAAAGTTATTTTCCCCAAGTAAATTGCTCAAGCTATTTAATTTTCTAATCCACTTCAACTTAATAGTAATAAAATTGATGAAATTTTTACGAGAAAGTAATTGGAAATTGACTTGCAATTAACAGATGATTGTTGAGATTTAAGGCAAGAAGACGAGATTTTAATATATAAATTATTATTATTATTATTATTATTATTCTTTTCAATTTTCATTTTCATTTTATTATTATTATTTTTTTTGTTGGAGTTGTTACCTAACTTAAAAAATAATAATTCAAATAATTATAGAATAGTAGATATAGTTTCTAGGAGGGGATAGGAAATTTACCTTTTTTTCTTTTTCTTTTTCTTTTCGTCTTGTCTTTATTTAAACAATGAATGACTTTTGATTGACAATCGCTCTTTTCTTGGTAGCGAACTTGCGATTGTGCGGCATTCACTTCTCAGCAACAAGTGAGTTAAGTCAATTCGTTTGGGCGTCGCCTATGGCCAGACAACATATGCTCGAGCCTCGGCCCCGATTTAAGAAGAAGGTTTTTTGAAAATGGGGGCAGAGAGATTTTCGAAAGAGAGTTTGAAAGCAAGATTTAGTGAGAGATTGAAAACGGTGTTCTATAGCATGCCAGCAAAGGCAACAACAACGGCTTAGCAGTATATAACTATTCAGGTAGGGAGAAGTTGACGACCGTAAGACATTTTTAAATTATCAGGGAAGTTATTTATAACACTTCCTAACACAATATGGATCTAGTATTTTTTTTCTTTAGGGATTTTAATATAAAATGTTTGCAATAAAATATGTAAAAACATCTCACTTATGATTTTGTATTATAACATTTGTATTATCTATTTTATCAAATAATTTATTTTACAATACTTCTAAACATTTCATAGATCAATAACGAGATTGAAAATAGTGTTATTTAGCCTCATCATTCAATAAAGGGATGATTTTCTTGAAGATCTTTCTGCCATTGAGAGGTAGGTTTCCATTTGGCCTTTATGGGTATATTTCAATCCATAGATTGGGCGGTTTAAGTTCCTCTTTGGAAACAAATTATAAATTAAGAGTATACGTGAATCATCGTTGAATTATGTTGCTGAACTATATCAAATGATTTACATAATAGACTCTCTACCGACCCACTTTATTTTCTATTATGAACTATGCATATTATGACTTGTATGGAAAACGATACAATATATGTGATAAAATGATATGTTTACGATGTGATATATTGTGATACGATATGTTATGGTATAATATATACATGATGAGAATTGTTATGTCTGGAAATATGCAAAACGTTAGGATATGACATATGTATGTAAATGTGATTGATATGAAGTGAATGACATGCAAAACGACGTACTAGCATGAAATACAACCCCGACATACGCATGAATGATAGGATAAATGATATGAAAAATGATACGATATGAAGGAAGACGCTAGCGGGGTTATATTAAATAATAATGAAAATGGAAAAATGTTGGAACCTCATGCATTAGGGGATACCCTTATTCCTTCACAATAGTACGAACGCATATAATACTAGGCAGGGAAACGTTTATTATGATTATCATAATGTTGTTGTCACGGTCGTTATTCCTAAGGGGTGTCCGACATCAACAACTTCTAGAGAATGCTCGTCCAACCAGAAAGGGGGCCCAGGGGATGTGCGAACCGACTGGTGGGTCCATACTTGCATGTGTGGACCGTGTGTAGGAAAATTATGTACACATCCCAATTGCCCGTTAGGATAGCTACCGTAGGAAAGTAGACTATTATGATAAGCCTCATTCATGAAATTGTATGTGTTTGCATTTATCCCCAATAGTGAGGTCACTTGCTAATTATTTCTTTAAATACTCAAGTCACTTGCTATTTCTATTTCAGGTAAGGGCAAGACAGTACGGCTGACAGCGACATCGCAAACTCGAAACCATGACACATGCATAGGGTAGTAACATTTATTTTTTCTTAGACCTAGGTTGAAATGGGATGTTTTTAATTTAATCGTTCATTTATTTTATTTAGCCCTTTGTTGTGTCGTTTTAAAGATGTTTTCAAATACATAAGTCCATAGTTGTGTTTTAAGATGAAAGTTATGTTTTCAAATACATTGATAAAAATGGTGGGAGCATGTAGAGCATTTTTCCCAAGAGTCGTGAGTTTGGGTTGTCAGTTGTCCAAGTTCCCAGGCATGTCACTAGAATATCCAAAAATTCGAATCCTTACATATTTAATTTATCAAATACAAATAAATATTTTTGTATTAAAATATCTAATATATTGAATTTAATTTGAATATTTCAAATCAAATATAATTTTTTCTTTTTATATTTAATATATATGATATATTTTAAATATTAATTCAAACCTTTCAAGTTATTATTATGAGTTTACCATTTGACTTTATGGACTTAGCTCAAACATACAAAATTAATTAATTAATTAATTTTTATCCATTAACTATAAGTAGCTTTACTCTATGCCTAAAATAGTATTTTTATAGCATTTTTATATACTATATAACGAGTTGTCTCCATCGATTTTACCATTACATGCAAGTGGATCATTCATTACAACTTGGCCAAAAATTTGTTTTATTGATGCACTGAAATCTTACATCTTAATTATTATTGATCATCTAACGAACAATTTGTTTATGATTCAACTATAAACTAAGTCCCTCTTCTTCAAGTCTCGAATTACAACATTCTAAAACATATAGTCAATAAATAAAATAAGTATTTTTATATTTCATATGAATGAGAATTTGTGACGATGGAAGAAGTAAAAATGTAAAATAATAAGGAAATAATTTATAATAAAAAAATAGAAAATGAATTTGGAAAAATAGATCTTAATATGCCATAATTGGAAAAGTAGTTATGAATGCAAAATTTTACAAAAATAGCCCTACAAGAAGTTTGATGAATGAACTAAAGGGTGAGAACCCCTAGAACATGAGATCCCATTCGAGCTAGCCACGATAACGAACTTGGATTTGAGGCTTTTTCATACCTTCAAAAGGTTGAATTTCTCTATCTTTCCAAGTTGTGACTTGAGGTTTATCTCTATAGTATTAGGGAAGTTAAACAAGGTTTGGAAACTCTCTAATCGAGACGAAGAAGTCACGAATTTTCTAGACAATAAAGCTGGTGAATAGCCTTCTTCCTCGATCCATAACTTTGTGTAGTGTTCAAAATGGCATGAGGTTTGATCATAGACCTTTGTTGATGATAGATTTACAATTTTAGTGAACATACCATCGAGAGATAATCTCTAGAAGACTTGAGTGAAGTTGAGTTTCAGCGTTAGAAACCGCACGATATGCATCATTGTTGTTGGATTAAAGTAGAAAATGACAGCGTGGTTTGTTCAACTGAATTTATCATATCATTGTTGTTGGACCAATTCTCATATACTTTCTTTTAGTTTTTTTAAACTTAGCTTATTTTAGGATCTCTATAAGAAATTTCAAGGAATTTGGATATAGGAAAGCTTAGGAACCGAGACTCCAAACACGTCTGAACAGGTAAGTAAACATTTGAACTATTCTAAAAGAAATACTTGTAGAAATCAACTTGGACTTGTGCATGGTGAGTATGAGCATGGAATATGGCTGGTTTGAGTAAGAAATTAGCAATTTAACAACCCAACTCGATAACCCGATTTTTTTTTTTTAACAACCCGACAATTCAACCCGAAAATAGAGTGTTGGGTTGTCAAAATTTTCGAGTTGGGTTGGGTTACCAATCCAACCAATCTGAACTTTTGGATTGGTCTAAAAAATTTCTCCAACCGGACGTGACCCATGTACACTTCTAATTCTTTTCTTTCTCTCTTCTCCTTCTTTCTTCTTCCTTCTATTTTTTATATTCTCCAAATAGGTGTTGGCTAGAGATAAAAGAAAGATGTATGCAGATGGAAAAGTAAATAAAGAAATGAGTTGGGACGATGAAAATGGTGAGTTTGGGTGTATTTCATAGGGAGAATGAGATAATTATATATATATATGTATATATATGTATATATATATATATATATATATATTTTTTTTACTATAACATTGTGTAAGTGCATCATAGGCTACTCCATAGTTTTTTGCAAAAATAACAAAAATGATTCTTTTACGTTCGAATTAGCTTTAGTTAGCACAAAATGACAATACTAGAATGACTTTCATACTTTCATGTAACGACCTAAATTTTCTATTTAATCTAAGGTCACTACTATATACATATCATGAACATTAAATCTAAGGTCGCTACTATATACATATCATGAACATTAAATGTAGAAATACTTCATTTAAACTTCTTCATAAAACACTGTCATAGACTTACATGTTCGAAGACATCTTTAAAACGACACAATGAAAGACTAAATGAAAATAAATAAACATTTAAATTTAAAATATCATATTCTTATGAGTCTAGGAAAATAAAAGCATCTACCCTATACATGTGTCATGGTCTCGAATTGCGATGTCTTTGTTAGCCGTACAGGATGCCTTATCTTTACCTTAAATAGAAGTAACATGTAGCTTAAGTATTTTAAGAAATTCTCGGTGAGTGACCCCACTATTGGGGTTAAATGCAAATACATACAATTTCATGAATGAGACCTATCATAACAGTCTATTTCCATACGGCAGCTACCCTAACGGGAAATTTGGATGTGTAGTTAATTTCCCTACACATGGTTCACACATGCGAGTATGGACCCACCCGTCGGTTCGCATGCCTCCTATGCCCCTTTCAGGTCGGGCGAGCATTCTCTAGTAGTTGATGCCGGACACCCATTAGGAATAGCGATCGTCACGGTAGCATTATGATAAACTGTAATGACCCGAAATTTTCTACTTAATTTAAGGTCGCTACTGTATCCATATCATAAACATTGAATGCGGAAGTACTTCATTTAAACTTTCATAAAACATAACCTGAAAATAATACGACTTCATAAAACATAACACTTCAACTTAAAACACTGTCATGGACTTACGTGTTTGAAAACACTTTTTAAAATGACACAATAAAAGACTAAATAAAATAAATAAACGTTTAAATAAAAAACATCCTATTCTAGCCTAAGTCTAAGAAAATAATACAACTATCCTATGCATGTGTCGTGGTCTCGAGTTGCGATGTCGTCGTCAACCGTACAAGAATGTCTTGCCTTAATCTGAAAAATATAGTAGCACATGACTTGAGTATTTAGAAAAATACTCGGTAAGTGACCCCACTATTGGGGTTAAATGCTAGAACATGTGAATGCAATGATGGGACCTATCATATCAGTCTATTTTTCGACACTATTTTAATTGGGCAGCTTGAATGTGTACCATATACTCTACACACAGCTCATACGTGCGGGTATGGGCTCACCAGACATTTCGCACACCGCTGGGCCCCTTTTCTTGTCGAACGAGCCTTCTCTGATAGCTCTCCTTTTGCCGACACCTATTAGAATTAGTAACCGTCACGACAGCATTATGTTAAACATAATGATACTTCACCTGCCTAGTGGATGTACGCGTCTATACCCTCGTGATGGAATAGGGGTATCCCCCATGCATGAGCAACATTTTTCCATTCTCATTATCATTTAATACAACCCCGCTAGCATTCGGTACATATCATATCGTTTTTCATATCATTTCACATATATTCATCATTTATTTTAAGTCTGTAAACAGATATTATTGACCCATTTTAATCTAGAGTTATAAAACTTAATCCAGAGTTATAAAACGCGGATTAATTCTAACCTTAATTTAGGATGCTAACAAAAATAAGATAACCTAAATATTGGATAAAAATATTGGATAAAGGAAATAAATCTGATTCTAACTTAATTTAACCTAAGAAAAGGAAATCTAAGATTTACCTAATAACAGACCAAAAGCTCTCTCTAAGTAAATTTGCATCATATCCTTCTCGGTGAAAGCCATTTTACTTTTTCTTTGACATTTTTTATTTTACTTTTTCTCAAATTGACATTTTTTTGTGTTTATTTTTGGACGAACTGATATTCGGGTTGAGAAGAGAGAATGAGGTTGGAATGAGAGGTTAGTGGAGAGAGGTGAGTAAGTTTTTTTAATTTAATTTTATTAAATTTTTTTTTAAGTAATCCTTTTCAGTTATTTATTTATTGATTATTATTATTATTATTACTTTTTGACGTATTTATTTTTTAAAATTATTTTCATTGGTTTATTTATTTTTATTTTTAGGCTATTACATAAATATAGTGATAGTTCCCATACGCATCCGTACTATTGTGAAGGAGAAATGGTATCCCCAATGCATGAGCAGTAATCCATGAGGTCCCAACAATTTTCCATTTTCATTATCATATAATACAACCCCGCTAGCATCTTCCTTCATATCATATCATTTTGTCATATCATTTATCATAACCTTCACGTGTGTATCGGGGTTGTATTTCATGCTAGTTCATCGCTTTGCATGTCAATCATATCATATCATTCATATTACACATATATGCCACGTTATAACGTTTTCATGCTTCTAGACATAACAATTCTCATCATACACATATCATATCATTTCATATATCATAATAGTCACATAGCATATCCCGACCATGCCTTCAACATATCATATCTTAACATATCATATAATAAATATATCAATTCATCAGACACATCGTACCATAACATATATCATACCATTCTCATATCATACCATATATATATATATACATTGTTCTCATATCATATGATAGTCATATCGTTTTCGAAACTTGTCATAGTCTTCTCGTTCTTATACATATCATAATCGTATCGTTTCATGAACATATCTTAGTCATAACGTTTTCCTAAATGTATCTTAGCCATATTGTTGCATGAACGTATCCTAACCATATCGTTTCAAGGACATATCTTAGTCATATCGTTATATTACGTTTATCGCGTCCTACTTGTATCCTACCTCAAACATATCATAGAACACATCATAACATAAGAGTTATTATACCATTCACCTATCATAACATATACATTTCATATTATAGTTATGTCGTTTCATTAACAATTCACACATATTAAATATATGACACGTGCCCTGCACGTGTCATCACACAACATTAACTTTTAACATAGTAAGGCCACTTACTTGATTGGTTTTAGTCGAAGTTTTTTATCTAATTCCGAACCAGTTTGTGAGGGCATTGTGGTGCGATGGAAGACGCCGGAGTTTTGATTTTGACTCTCGATTTTTATGATTTTGTAGTCTTTCACTACTCTCGACAAACTTTTGATGGAAATCCTCTCTGAGAAATATTTTCCAATTTTCATCTCTAATTTTTCAAGCTTTTTATTGTAAATGGAAGTGTGGAGAGAGTTTTGGGTGAGAGTTTGGAGGTTTATATAAGTGAAATTTTAACTTTCTCAAAATTATAGGGATTAAATTTATAATTTTAATCCTGTCAAATCATGGACGCAAAATCTTGAAAAACAAATTGAAAAACTATCCGTTTAGTCCCTAAGTTTCGAGTATGGTTTCCATTTTATCCTTAAATTTAAAAATGTTACATTTTTTTACTAATAAGTTTCAAGTTTAATTCTATTTAGTCAAGATTTTTTACTCTGAATTTTAAATTTAATTTACATTTCATCCCTATGTTTCAATTGTCTAGACCTCGAGTTTTTGCTAATGTTAACTTTTAGTTAATTATTTTAAAATCATAATAATATATAATTTTTTAATTCAATCATGATGGAAGATTAGTGAAAGCTAATTCAATTAATAGAAAATTAACCAATGATTCAAAGTAAAAATGATTGAATGTAGAATCTTAAAATATATGGACGGAATAAAAAGCAAACTCAAAACTCAACGGTACAAGCGTAAGTTTTTGAAACATAGAGATGAAATTGTAATTTAACTTTCATTATAAAAAATAAAAAAAGGATAATAGGGGAACAAAATATCGTAAATTCCAAACTCTATAGGAACAAATTATCCTAAGTTTCAAACCCTATAATAAAATAAAATAATAATAACCCTAACTTGAATTTTTAATTCAAAATCCTACAAACTCTAAATCTAAAAACTTAGCCCTAAAATTTTAACCTCTCAAAGTATAGTGACTTTTACCCAATGTTAGAAAAGTATATTAAAAAAATAAAAGATGTTAAGGTATCTATTTATATTTTAAATAAATAAAGGTAAAGATTTAGAGTTTTTAATTAATAAATAAGGAAATAATCAAAATAAGAATGAAAAATGTTAAAATAGAAAGAAAAAAAAGTAATTGAAAAAAATGGTAAAAAGAAGTTAAAATAAATGAATAAGATAACATAGGTTTTTGTCGAATATTTTTGTCGTATACTTTTGTGAATCTTTCTATAAGATTTAACCGACAAAGATGACAAGATTGAATAACTGTGGACAGAAACGAAACATGTTTATTAATTAGTTTTAATATAGTTATGTAGTTTAAGACATTTTAATTTTTCTAATAGATTTATATCAAATTTTCGTAACTTGACATCTTTATTTTTATTTGGGTGAGAACTATATTCATTATAATTCAACTAATTTGGATATTGAACTTGGAACGTCTACTTCAAACTCAAATTGGCGATGGGGCTATATTCAAATGAACCATTAGCTATTTATGCATAGTAAAAAGTAACAAATTTAGAAGGAATAAAACTTATTTTAATGTGACAATCGTAGAACAAGTTTATGAACGTAGATTTCATTTAAGTTATATACTTATTTATTTAACAGAAAATTAAGTAGGAATCTGATTCTACATGAGCATACTATGTACTTAACATGGAACAACTGTTCTTGATTTTCAACACGAAGCGATCAAGGAAAATAGCATGAAGATCCTGGTGACTTTCAAGACCGAATTAGAATCAGTAACCCACAATGAAGGAGCAAATAATATCCCACAACTCAGAGAAAGGCTAGAAACACTTATATTGCAAAAGTCTATACAATTTGCAAGGACAATAGGGAAAATACATAGTAGTCGAAATATTGCAACGTTGAGAACTCAGGAACGAAAAGATTGCAACCTCCTGTCACCTAGTGATATGAACTAAGATATCTCAATCATGCAATATGAATTTCAAGACAAATAAGTTTTATTTATTCTTAGATGGTACAAATTTTTGGTAGATCATAATCTATAGTTTTATTTCATTAAAGTACTTTAATAAATTTTTATTTAGTTTAGGGTCACATTTACATCCTGATTAATTATGGTCATAAATGATGAATGTTACAACTCTTGAAATTACTCGAGAAAGATCAATGATTTTATTTTGAGGCTATATAAAGTCATGGATGTCATATTTGTAAAGTAGATTTAGAAATATAGTAAAAAGAGAATATGTGCTTTCTTTTCACGCTAAGTTTCTCTGCAATTCTATGTAGTTTAGGTAGATTGTTTAGAGTCATTTAAGTTTGATAGGATTGATCTTTTCTTTGGAGTGATTCCAATCTCAAACAAGGGTTTCTGTCTTGAGATATTTAATAAGGTAATTTGAATCTTACTTTCCCTTGAAGCGATTCCTTATCACTTTGATGTACTTGGATAGATTTAGATTCTAAATGAGTTACAATCATTTAGAATGAAATCAAATTAATTTAGGAGTTTTAAGATTTGTTAATTAATGTTTTATATATCCAAAACGCTTACTAGAGCTCTTAGATTCAATTGGCTAGGATTAACATACCACCTACTCTATAATAATTAGCCACCACAAGGCATCACTCATAATCTGATTCAAAAAAGAGAATCGATTTTGGGAAATCAATTTGAAGCAATCTAAGTGGCGACTCAAGAAATTTCCATAACAAAAAATTTCAAAAAGCAATTGTGGTAGTCGTACCTATTAGACACTTGTTCTAGAAGAATGAACACTCGTACAAAAAGAAGCCAAGTCGAACAACCTTGTCTCACTCGTTCGACCGAAGAATGATCGACTATGAAATCTTTACCTTTGTTTTACTACAATTATTTGATACTTTAAGTTATAGTCATATAGAAAAAAGAAACAAAAAGAAAAAAATATATATTCATATAAATATATATCCCACTCTCTCTTCTTTTTCTCTTTTTACTCTCCATTTCCTCCACTTTTTCCGTGCCCTACACTTTCATCCATTTCCTCCACTTACTTGTATCCTTCACTTCCCCAATTTCCTTGTAACAATATGAAAATTATATAAAAAAAATATAAAAGAACTCGAAAATGCTGGCAGACTGCGAGAATTTTAGCGAATGTCAGAATTTTCGTTCCAACACTACACGGTGCCTCCCCGATGCCCACGCTCCTCCAAACACTTTTCCATCCTCTGGTAGGGCTCTTAGTGCTGACCAAAGAGGAAGAAGTGAATCGAAGGGTCCAAACAAAGGTCAATCAAAATCAAAGAACCATAGATTTTTTCCAAACAGTCCAAACGTAACGTGTTGGAATTGTGGAGAAAAATGTAACTTTCGAGCAGATTGTACAAGACAAAAAAGGAAGCAGAATTACAAATTAGAGGATGATAATAATTCAATACATTGGGAATGCTCTAATCCTTAGCGTGAATAGTTTGATTGAATCCTGTATTTTGGATTCAGGTTCATATTTTGATTCATCTCCAAATAAGGAGTTTCGAAATTTCAAATTTGGAAATTTTAAGAAGGTCTATCTTGCCAACAACAAATCCTTAGAGATTGAAAGAAAAGAAGATGTCTGCATAAAAATTTATGCAGGACTTCCGTAGACATTAAAAGATGTCAGATATATTTCTGGTCTAAAGAAACATCTGATCTCTATTGGTCGGTTGGATTGCACAGGTTATGCAATAGAATTTGTGGAGTTTGGGAAGAGTTCGTGGAAGATTGTGAAGGGTGCCATGGTGGTAGCACGTGGCACAAAATCTGGAACCTTATACACCACTATGGGGTGTATAAACATGGTTGGTGTTGCTGAGAGTGCTTCCAATTTAAGTTTATGACACAATAGATTTGGACATATGAACGTCAAAGGAATAAAAATGGTGGCTATAAAAGAAGTTTTAGATGGTCTGAAATCTGTTCATATGGGTCTTTGTGAGAGTTGTGTTATGTATAAACAGAAACGAGCTAACTTCACAAAGGCTATGAGAGAATTGAAGAAAGTACAGTTGGAAATGGTCTATACAGACGTTTGGGGACCATCTCCTGTTCCATCACTTAGTGGATCAAAGTTCTGCGTTACCTTCATCGATGATTTCAATAGGAAGGTATGAGTTTATTTCCGGGAACATAAGTCAGATCTGTTTGCCACCTTCAAGAAGTGAAAAGATGAAGTTAAAAATTTGGCCGGCTTGAAAATCAAATGCCTGAGGTATGAAAATGGAGGAGAGTACGACAAGTTAAAATTCAAAGTTTTTTGTCTAGTTGAGGGAATTAGGTTAACGAGGATAGTTTCCGATAAAGCAAGACAAAATGGTGTTGCTAAAAGAATGAATAGAACATTGAATGAGTGGGTAAGGAGTGTGAGGATTCATTATGGATTGTTAAGGACATTATGTGTCAATGTTGTAAATACAATAGCCTACTTGATCAACAGAGGGCCATCAGTACCCTTGGAGTTCAAGTTGTTAGAAGAGGTATGGACAGAAAAAAGAACTCAAGTACTCGCATTTGAAAACTTTTGGCTGCACTGCATATGTTCATGTTGATCTAGAGAAGAGTGACAAACTTGACGATGAGGCTGTGAAGTGCTATTTAATAGGTTATGGTTCGTACATATTCGGGTCTAGGTTTTGGGATGACAAAAACAGAAAAATTTTAAGATAATGTGACGTGACTTTTGATGAAAATGCCCTATACAAGGATAAAAAGAAGAAGGGTTTTAGGACAACGAAACAAGTGAGAGTTGAGGTTGAGTTTCAGAAAATTTTTCCTAGTGATGTTGTAGCAGATACTCAAGAAACTTATGAGACTATTGCTGAGGAACCAGATGTGGAGCAAGTGACACTTGAGTAGGTGTTGAGAAAATCATCTAGAACTATCAGAGTACCAAATAGGCATGTACCTTCATTACACTATTTGTTGCTGACTGATGAAGGGGAACCAAAGTTCTTTGATGATGCCCTACAGTTGGAGGATACAACCAAGTGGGAGCAAGCCATGGATGATGAAATGAGTTCGATGTCTAGGCTTCAGAATTGTGTTGCTCTTTCATCTACTAAGGCTAAGTACGTGGCAATAGCTGAAGCTGGAAAGGAGATGATATGGATGATAGACTATATAGAAGAATTAGGCAAGAAGCTGCGCGAGAAAATTCTTTATGCAGATAGTTAGAGTGTCATTCAGTTGGTGAAGAACCCGGTCTATCATTCATAGACAAAACACATCAGAAGATGATATCATTTCACTCTCAGATTATTGGAAGAATGTGATATGTGTTTGTTGAAGATAGAGAACGCAAAAAATCCACCAAACATGTTAAGAATTTGTTGATGTTGGAAAATTGAGGTTGTGCAAAACCTTAATTGGTATGGTGTAGTAAGGACATTGATGGTGGTTTGAGAATGAAATTCTTAGTTAACTGAATCCGTCTCCAAGTAAGAGAATTGTTAAGTTATGGAGTCTCCTGCTTATTTATGTTTATGCATAGTAAAATTATATATGGTAAATGACATATATCTGGTAAAACTATATATGGTAGATAGTTATAGATAGTAGATGACTATATCTAATAAAGTTATATAAACTAAACTCAACCATATATATACTCCTTAGTCAATACTTTGAAAATGTACATCTTAGATTTTCTATATTTTCTTAGTGTAACTGAAAACCGTCTTTACATTGGATGGTTTGGTGTTTTGATGATCCCTACCTTATTGACCGCAACTTCTGTATTTATTATTGCCTTCATTGCTGCTCCTCCAGTAGATATTGATGGTATTCGTGAACTTGTTTCTGGATCTCTACTTCACGGAAACAATATTATTTCTGGTGCCATTATCCCTACTTCTGCAGCTATCGGGTTGCACTTTTACCCAATTTGGGAAGCTGCTTCCGTTGATGAATGGTTATACAATGGTGGTCCTATGAGCTAATTGTTCTACACTTCTTACTTGGTGTAGCATGTTACATGGGTCGAGAGTGGGAACTTAGTTTCCGTCTGGGTATGCGTCCTTGGATTGCTGTTGCATATTCAGCTCCTGTTGCAGCTGCTACTCTAATGGGGAAGAGGTCCGAAACATGCCACTGAAAGACTCTACTGAGACAAAATGGGCTGTCAAGAACCTAGAGGAGGTAGGATGGGCAGTTGGTCAGATTTAGTATGGATCGTACATGGACGGTAGTTGGAGTCGGCGGCTCTCTTAGGGTTCCCTCATCTGGGATCCCTAGGGAAGAGGATCAAGTTGGCCCTTGAAGTCATCTGTAACGGATCAAAAAAAAAATAATAATAATAATAATAAATAAATAAATAAAAGAAAAGGGGACGAGTCGTCGGCAGGACCGAAAACTCCGGCGAACACCGGAGTTTTCGTTCGCACACGACCCACAAAGGGCGGGCGAAGTCGGGATCACCGAGGAAACACGAACCCGACCTTCAGCCACCCCGTTAGCGCCTGCAAAGAAGGAAAAAGAAAAGGGAAAAGGGAAAACGAAGAAAAAGGGAAAGCCGACGAAACTCCGGCGAGGCCAAATCTTACGAAATCGACGTCAAAACTTCAATTTCACGTAACGAAAGTAATCCCAGAGACTTCTACAGACACCGGGGTAGATTTAGGCGAGTCCTACACGTTGTACACCGTCGGACAAGGAAGACAGAGCGCCGGATCCCCAAACCCTCTCAGATCAGGGAGTGTTATGCCTTTACGATCCAAACCAATCCCAAAAACGAGATTAGGGGAAGAAGGAGACTCGGAAACGGAGAAAAGGGAGGAAAAAGGGACGGCGAAGCGACGTCACGGAGGTGAGAGGGTGGTCGCCGGAAAACGGCGAGGAAACCGGGCGAAGAAGACGAAGTCCGACCCGAACGTCGGACCCCCGCAACCCGAACCGAACCCAAACCACGCTGACCCAATTCGGTCGACGAAACCCCCGCAGCCCAAACGCCTCGGCCCAACCCAGAAAACCAGTTAAGGCCCAGCCCACCTACACAGCCTTCAGCTTGGGCCGACCCATCGCTCGACCCGGAAACCCGTGCCTCGACCTGAGACCGTTGCACGTATCCCTCTCTGGTTGTGCCACGTGTCACCTCGGCTCGACGGCGGCTCCTCGGCTCCAGTGGCTTATTCGGCTCGGGAAACCTGTTTCCGACCTGGTTTCGGCCCCGTTTAAGGTAAAATAGATCATTTTAAGGTCGTATGTCACAATTTCCAGTTGGATATTAATTATAATTGTGAGATACTAACGAAGGTGTCGAATGATCCAATAGGAACCAACCACCCACGGAAGCGTAGGACGTTTTACGAGGAGCTAGGAGCTTACGTTATATTTTAGGGAGTACTTCAGCTAAGGCCTACCAAGTAAGTGGTTTACCCTGTCGTAGGTTACGCGTTGTTGTTGTGTGATGACACGTGCCCGTGGTTTCGCACGTGTCATTAAATAGTGCGTTAAATTGTGTGTTTAAATACGTATCCATGTCAACGTGATTGTATGCAATGTATGCTGTTTAACCTGATATGATATGTGATGCATGTGCCGTTAAGTCGTTCTTGAATGGTTGTGACATGATTGTATGGAATGTTGAATGTTAACCGCATGAATTGTATGACATGAAATAAGATAGATTCATGAAAACATAACCCCAATAGAGAAATGTATGATACGTAAATGGGAAACGAGGTTGACATGTATGCATGGAACGTAACTGAGGGGTTATGTTCACTATGATAACATAGTATTTATGGGAACCTCATGCATTGTGTGTGTTCATGCATCTGGGGGATACCCTCATTCCATCACGAGGGTACAGACGCGTACACCCAATGGCAGGGCAACGATCGTTATGCCTCGCATAACGCTGCCGTGACGGTTACTAGTTCTAACGGGTCCCGGCATAAGGGGCTCCCAGAGTATGCCCACCGGGTAATGAAAGTGGCCCAACGGTGTGCGAACTAGCTGGTGAGCCCATACTCGCACGTATGGGCTATGTGTAGAGTATATGGTACACGTCCAGAGTTTACCTGTTAGGACAGCACCGTAGGAAAAAAAAAATGAAACGAAACGAAGGATAGGTCCCATCATTGCATTGCTTGTGAATGTTGCATAACCCCGATAGGGGGGTCACTTACTGAGTATTCTAGAAATACTCAAGCCTCATGCTACTTTTTTTTTCCAGATAAGGGTAAAGCACCCATGTGAGATCGTCGGCGGCATCGTATACTCCGGGATCGTGGCACATGCATAGGGTAGTCGTATCTTTTTCCTTTATAGTATAGGTTAGTATAGGTTGAATTCGGTTTGGGTGTTTAGTTTAGGCTAGTATAGGTTGAATTGTATTTGCATAATAAACCTTACGGTAGGATAAGACATTTATTTCAGTTTTGTTCTTTTTTCTTTCTTTCCCTTGTATTCGTTTTGCTTCCACGAGGTAATAAAAGGCGAGTGTAAGTCGCATTAATGACACAGGGCCCATTTAATGTATGTTCCGCATTTCAAGGTGTAATAATGACCTTAGATGAAATAGGTAAGATTTTAGGGTCGTTACATCATCCATGTAAACTTCTAGCTAATATTCCTCCTTGCATTTTCTCTCTCTTGTTTTTTGTGTTCATTAACCTGAAGAAAAAAAATATCCCGAAAAGTCCCACCCTTATATTTCTCTTATAGTTCCATTTTCGTTAAAACTCGTCAATTTTTATTGCGTTTGTGTGTTCTAAGAATTTACGTCACGAGATTGTCGTAAGAAAGGGTCAAGAATCAACCAAAATTGGCCAAAACTCTTAGACTACCTCGCGCCTTCCGATTAGAAGCCACTGCCCAAACCCCATAGCCCACTCCATAGCCCACGATCATATTCCCTATAGTAGCCTAGAACTGACTCAACTAACGGTTAGGAATCACGACTCTCTGTAATGGTATGATATTATCCACTTTGAGCATAAGCTCTCATGGCTTTGCTTTGTGCTTCCCAAAAGGCCTCATACAATGGAGATGTATTCCTTTATTTATAAATTCATGATCATTTCCTAAATTAGCTAACGTGGGACCCACTCCCAACAATTCTCAACACTAACCAACCCTCAACCCGTAGGCCGAACGCTTCTGGCTCGCGCTTGGCTCGTCCTTAGTAGTGACTTCAGACAACTTTGAATTTTCTCTAGTGGCCAAATGTATATTCTCACATGATGTCATGGGCCAAATGTAGGTTGAAATGGATTACATAAGACAAATTCAGACTAGCACAGAGATAGATTAGTCGCTTCGGCTTAGGCCAACTAAGCAAGTAGGTTTATTATTGAATTGGTTGGATGAATTGTGTCCTGTGGCCCTTGCATATGTCGTACCTTGTGATTGCTTAATATTTGTGTATTATGTTATGTGATGACATGTCATATGTCATGTTATGTTATATTGTAAGTTATGCTATGATATGTTATGGATCTTGTTGTGACTATGAAGAATTCTTTTTATATGATATGTCATGCACACTATGTTAATCTGAGTACTTTAGGATTATGAGATACTGTAACCGTCCAAACCCACCGCTAGCATATATTATCCACTTTGGTCTATTACGTATCGTTGTCAGCCTCACGCTTTTAAAGCGCATCTTGCTAGAGAGAGGTTTCCACACCCTTATAAGGAATTCTTCGTTCTCCTCTCCAACTGATGTGAGATCTTACAATCAACCTCTCTTGGAGTCCCAGCATCCTCGCTGACACATCGCCCGATGTCTGGCTCTGATACTATTTGTAACAGTTCAAGCCTACCGCTAGCAAATATTATCTGCTTTGTCCCGTTACGTATCGTCGTCAGCCTTACAATTTTAAAAATGTGTCTGCAAGGGAGATATTTTCACACCCTTATAAGGAATGCTTTGTTCTCGTCTTCAACTTATGTTGAATCTCACAATATTGTTACGCCACATATATATTCACAAAAGTTATGTGTTATAAAAAATTGAATATATGACCTGCATCATACATTTACGTCATGATTTAAAGTTATGGAGACATCAAAATCGATTTTTATCTTGAATTAGTTTGGAAGGCAGATGCCAAAATGCCTAAATTTGACATCAAATTATGAGGAGTAATTCTCGAAGACCCACCTATCACACCGATGTGCAGGTATATTGTTTGCATCGAGTTTATGTGTTGTTGTACGCTTTTGGGGTTTCCTTTTTCAATCGTTAATGTAAACTTGAAAATTTAATGTGTGCTACAACAAATAGAACAACCCGTTAAGAAAATGCTTGCTAATTAGGCTAGCGACTTTCTCAAAGTTGGTATTATGTAAAATTATTCAATGTAATATTACAAGTACATGTATCATGTTTTAACTTAGTGTAAGAATATTAAAGTATCATCCACTTCACTTAATTATTAATTAATACAATCACCCAATTTCATTTAGAAAGCAAAATAGAATATGAAAAACATGAAGAGATGTATATTAAATAATTGATTTCACAAATTAGATCAACCATTCAACTAATTAAATAACAAAGATTGACTTACTATCTAATGAATGTAAAATGCAATTATGAACACAATTAAATATGAAAGCTATTAATGTCATTAAAAAAATATTATTCTCTAACATTTTTTTTCTTTTTTTAATTTTTTTTTAGTACTTTTGAAAGCTTATAAAATTTAGGATATTAAAATAAAACTCGTACTCGCAAGCTAAGAGTATTTTTTATATTTTAACCTATATATATATATATAATATATTATTTATGAATATGAAGAGTAGCATCAAATCGTGTACTTTCATTTCCTATTTCCAAATTATGTCTTCAAATGTGAAGAGAAAGAGAAATAGTAAAGCTATATAATGGTAGAAAATATCATATCATTTAAATAGCATATTACAACCCTCCCTCCACACATATATATATAAACCAATATATATGTATATATACCAAATATTTAAATTTTCACTTATTAGTTTTGCTAATTATGGATTGGACGGTTTTTGGTGGCTGGAGTATAATCCATCGTCACCAAGTCATTCGCGTTTTCCAATCCTCCCCCATCGCCTATGTCGAGCGGATCCTTCTCGCTATGCCTCGTCTTTTCAAGCAAACTCCGTCCACCCAAAGAGCCTAAAACACCATGCATAGCGAATTTTTAAAGTAAGAAAATTTAGTTGCAACAAGCAAATATAGTACCTATGGTAAATCGTAATTCAAAGCTAAATATCATTAATATTGATTACCTGTGGTTGTGACGAGAAGAATGAAAAGAAAGAGGAGGGGCAGTAGCCGAAGGAGGCGAATGCATGAAAGTGTTGATGCCTTCGAAACCATGTTTTTGCGGTATGAAATTATGAACCCTTCTTTTCTGCTGCTTCGGGAGGGTTTTTGCTCGGTGTAATTTAACTTTCTTTTTTCTCAAGATTTTTCCTTATATAGACCTTGGATTTTGTCTCCATGTATAAAAAATATAATAATTGTAATAATCCCTGTTGGGTTTAAATGGCCAGTACCTCCTTCAATCATACATTTTCAGATGTCTATGTTTTCTTGGCAATTAGTAACCAATCATTTCATCTCTCTCTCTCTCACAAAATATTGATATTTTCGTATCTACTCATAATTCTATTTATTTATCTTTGTTTTTAAAATACATTTAATAGATTTTTAAATTTTAAAATGGTGAGATAGAGAGGTGGTCAAAACAACCTTTATAAGAGTGTGCAAACCTCTCCCTAACAGATGCGTTTTAAAAATCAAGAAGTGAAACTTGAAAAGAAAAGCTCAAAGAGGATAATATCTACTTGCAGTGGGCTTGGACAATTACAAAATGGTATGAAAGAAAGACACCGGACAATGTGTCAGCGAGGAGGTTGTTCCCCAAAGAGGGTAGACACGAGACAGTGTGTCAGTAAGGACGTTGGACTCTGAAGGGAGGTGGATTTGGTGGGGATCCCACATGTATTGGAGAAAGAAACGAGTGCCAGCAAGGACGATGTGCCCTGAATGAGGGTGGATTGTGAGATCCCACATCGGTTGGGGAGGAGAACGAAACACCGTTTATAAAGGTGTGGAAACCTCTCCCTAGCATACGTGTTTTAGAAACTTTGAGGGAAATCTAGAAAGGGAAAGAAAAAAAAAAGAAAACTTTCCAAAACTATCGGATATTTTTGGGAATTTACAATGAATAATAAATGTTTATGTTTGAGATCGCATGAAAAGTGTCGAAAAATAACGAGGAATCTTACTTCCAACTTGGTTGTACCGTTCTATAAGTTGTCATGTTTTTTTTTTATAAAAAAAAGGTGAAATGGAAATTGGTATATAATGTTCCCTTGTTCCTCTGTGGCGTTCGAGAAAACTAATAAAAGAAAAAACAGACGGTGTGACCCTTCAACTTCAGAATTGAAGGTTTTATTGTGTTGTAAGAATCGACAGGTACAGACATCTAGGGAACAACTTCAACCTTTTAGGATTTTCTTAGGGCACAACACGAATCTATATATAAACCAACACTATACATTATTATTATTTTTTTTTACATTTACAAGCTGAAACTCTTTCGAGATCCCATACCGGTTGGGGAGGAGAATGAAGTATTCTTTACAAGTATGTGAAAATTTCTCCCTAGCAGACACGTTTTGAGAAAAAACTTGAAAGGGAAATTTTAAAGAAGACAATATCGGTTATCGGTGGACTTGAATACCGCTAAAAAACTATCGCCGAATCAAGAAAAATGGGATGTATGGTAGGTAAGGCCTAGGAAAAGGCAAGGTAGGGCAAAGGGGCAGAGACATTACAACACCATAGTAAATGTCTTCAATTATGCAAACCAAGGGATTCTAGAAAAAGAAAGGTGGGGTAACATGTAAAAAAGTGAGTTTTATAGGTGAATTTGGAGGGGTAAAAAGTTTTTCACTGCTTCAAATTAATTTAAACAATTTATTTAATGGAATTAGATATATATAAAAAATAATAATAATACTGTAATTAATGAAATGAAGATGAAACAAAAACATTAATGAATAGAAGAAGAAGACAGCCGACAGCAAAAGGAGTAAATGTCGGTTTGAGTTGCAGGAAATGCATGGAATTACAAGTGGGACGCAGCGTTTAAGACATGGCCAATATGGATCCCTTATTTTCTCCTCTTTTTTTTATTTTTTTATTTTCGTTAATGTTAATTAGTTAGAGATTGGTTTAAAGACAAACACCACTTATTCAACAATTAGGTTGTTAATTAAGACAAGTTTAGTGATTTAATCAGATTTAACTACCTTCATTTGTTTCATTTCTCATCAATTTTTTATGTCGAATTCTATTTTCTTTTACAATAAATAAGTATGTCGGCTTCTAATTTATTCTGGTTTGTGTTTTTTCTCTTTTTATTTATTTTTTTAAATATAGTCTATTTCCATTGGATGGAGTTATATTACATTTTATTATTATTATTATTATTATTATGATTAATTCTTTCTCACTCGGTCCGTAAAAAAAAAAAAACGAATCAATACTATCCTCCAATCTCAAGACTACGTCCGGTCGTCTTCTACCACTTCAGGTTTTATTATAATAAATGTATGACTTATTTTTCTTTTAAAATAAAAACCGTATTGCGTAATTACTGCATGTGAAAAATTATTAAAAATTCTTAAAGGTTGTCATGGACTTAAATATTCATAAATACCTTGCAAACATAGTAATAATAGAGTTAAAATAGGAAAGGAAATATCTCCTATTAAAGCTTAGGAATAGAAATGTTACAATCTACTTAAGGACTATGTTCTAAGTGCGAAAAACTAATTAACATAACTTGAGTTCATGGCTTCCTCAATTGGGGAGAAAAAATGTTAGGTGCAAGATGGTTATTTAGAAATACTCAGGAAGTGATCACACAATTGAGGTCGGAAAATATAATCACATGCAATATGGTTTAAGGTATGACCTACTTTTCAATACTAGTCCTTAGCTCTACTTTCTTTTCTGGATAGGATTAGATGCATATACTTCTCTACATATTGTTCACACATGCTCATATAACCCACTAGATAGCCTCGTATACGTACCCTCTGGCCTGTCTACGAGCTAGGACACGCAAATACTAATGGAAACCATAGAAAGAAAGGAGTGTGTATCATATCATAGTATGATAACTGATGACCTTTTGCTAACTGACACCCATTACAAACTAGCAAAGGTGACTCAGTAGCACACGAGACGCAAAATTGACTTTACTACTTGAGATGAAGGATGTCCAAGACGTGCATGTCATTGGGCGTGACTAGTAGATCTGCTCACTAAGGCGTGCTTGAGATCATCAACATTAGATGGCTTGTTAGGATAGAGACCAGACTCACACCTCCCGTCCAAAAGACTTTTCCTCGACCGTCGATCCTTAATAGAAAAATGCTAAGGATGATATTCAAAGAATACGTCATTATCATGAAAAAATTTATGAACGGAAAGAAGATGTTTGGAAATTTCAGGCACATGCAAAATATTATGCAATGTAAGAGGACGAACAATAGTATTAATTGAAGAATGATTAGTATGAAAAATTCGCAAACTTGCTCCTTTGCCGATTTGAACTTCTTCACCTCCATGATAGTGTTCACGCACAGTGAGACGATCCAAGTCACTGGTGATATGATTAGTGGCGCCTGTGTCGCTATTTCAATTTGGATCAATCTTGTAGGAGGAAGTAGCCGCTAGTGCCGCAAAAGGAGGTTCATCTTGATAGAACTCATCCATCCTATACCAGTAGCGAACAACAATATGCCTCACTTTGCTGCAAATTTGGCAGGAAGGACGAGTAGAAAGGTCACGTCAATCACCAGTAGGACGCGCACGATTCTTCTACTGACCACCACGACCAGCATAATTGACCGAAGATCTAGGATTTAACTGAACTTCAGCCTAGTGTTGTAGTTGGCGAACTTCAAACGCCATTAGAAATGCAAACACATCATCAAGCGTGAGAGCTTCACTCTTGGTAGTCATCAAGGTGACGAAGGGATCATAGTTAGGATCAAGACCAGCGAGAAGATGTGCGATTACATCATCATCCCGCAAGGCAGAGTTAGCGGCGGCCAACTCAGTGGCCAGCCCTTTGATTTTGCGAAAATAATCTGCAACAGACAGATCGCGTTTCTTGGACGTGGCGAGCTCAACACGGATTTGAACAGTGCAAGCACGAGTTGACGATGAAAACATACGCTACAGGGTATCTCATGCCTCCTTGGACGTAGTAGCAGCAACCACATCGCGAAGAATCTCCTCAGACATGGAGGAGAGAAGGCCACTAAGGACCTATTGATCCTGATCATACCACCGATCATAGGCCGGATTAGATACCAGGTCAACACCAGCAACGGTTGAGGAAGGGACCAGCTTGGCAGGTGTGGCAATGGTGCCATCGAGGTAGCCCATAAGCTTCATACTTCGTAGGTAGTGGAGGAGTTGGGCGTGCCATATGATGAAGTTTTTCTTGGTGAGACAGATTATGACAGCGTGGTGGAGAGAGATTGGGGCAAAGGTCGATGTCATGGTAGATAAGATCATGTTGGAGATGGTGGATGGGGAGGGGAGGAAGAAGAAGATATGGTAGACATTGTTAATGAATAAACCTTAGCTCTGATACCATGTTAGGTTGAACAAAGCAATAACCTCTATGGGTCACGACCTCATATATATATATATATATATATAAAGGAGATGTACAATGAAGATTAAATGTGTGGGCCTTGATCCACGGCAACTGTAACGATCGAAAATTTTTTAAAAAATAAAATAATAATAGTAATAATAATAATAAGTAAATAATAATAAATAAAAAAATAGTAAATCATGGCTCTCTCTCCCCCTCCCCCAAATATCTCTTCACAACACCTCCTACCACGCAAAATGATCTGCAACAAAAAAAGAGAAACAAAACAGAAAGAAAAAAAATGGCAGATTTGGGGAAGAGAAAAACCAGAAAAAGAAACAAAGGAAGGATAGCAGATTTTGGGAGAGAAAAATCAAAAATGACCTCCACTTCAATCAGATTTAATAGGAAATGAAAGAGGAAAGAGATAAGAAAAAGTTATCCTTAGATATCTTTTCCTTTATATTTTGCAAATAGATAGAAAAGTTATCTTAAGTTAGATATCTTTCTATTTTATCTTTTGTAATTATTTAGATTTTAGGTATCTCACATAAAATCAAAATTGATTGAAAATGGCTTTTGTCTCATCTAAATTGGATCGTCATTTTTAGGAAAGAGAAGAAAATCGTAATTGATTGATGCATGCATTTTTACTTAGAATCTATTGAAAATGGCTTTTCTAATTGGATAGTCATTTAGGGAAGAGAAGAAAACAGAATAGATTGAAAATGACTTCTGTTAATTAGATAGTCATTTTTAGGAAAGAAAAGAAAACTGAATAGATTGAAAAAGGCTTCCGTTAATTTGATAATCATATTAGAAAAGAGAGAAAACAAAATTGTTTGAAAATTGTTTTATAATTACATAGTCATTTGTAGGAAAGAAAAAACCACAGAAAAGAGAAACAAAGTGGTACAACAAAGAAAAATGAAAAATATGAGAAATTATTATTATTTGTACCAAGAGAATATCATATTATAACAAAATATAGTTGGATTGAAATTCAAGTAGCATGAAATAATATTGACATATTTTCAATTTAAGTTTTACTACCCAACAAAATTTAGAAACAATGAAAACGTGGAATTCGATTTTTTACTGAGACAGTTTTAAAGCCGTATTTAACATTTATTGAATTATTGGTAAATTAATTGTGAAATACTGATGGAAGGGGACAAACGGTGTGATAGGAAACAAACTCCGGCAACGTAGGAAGCAGCTCTCATGGAACGGGAGCTTACGTTTAGCTAATTAGGGAGTACTCCAGCCAAGGCCAACCAAGTAAGTGGTCTTACTATAGAATAGGCTAAAGATTGTTTGAATTATGATGATGTATGAGTCTGACGTTGTGTTGTGATGTATGTTAAATGTACGTTATTTATGTTTTGATGCATGACGTACATGTTATATTTGATGCACTTAATGGCTTCTATGATGAGTATGATGTATGCATGACGATTTTATTAACATGATGATGTTTTCCATGTTGAACATGCCTTATGATGTTGTTTGCCATATTGCATCATGCCGTTAGATCGACATAGGACACAACCCTAAGAGTATGAAAATGATATTAATGTAAATATCCACGAACACGTGTTACATAGTGTAACCAAGAGATGAGATTAGAGGGTTGTGTCAAAAGAGATATATAATTGGACTTAGAGAGACCTCATGCATATTGTATGTTCATAAGCATTGGGCTACTTCCCATAAAGATGATGAGTGCGGACGCACATCGTATGATGAGCGCAAATGCGCACAGGTGCGAATGCACACAGATGAGGGTTTTCATGAGGTGCATGACACTATGGGGTTCCGCTGACCTCCGGACGTCGCTACAGATTAGCTTGACCAGAGGGTCCAGGGGGTATGCGAGCGCCCTGGGGATTCACACTCGCACGTGTGAGTCGTGTGTAGAGAAGTACTACACATCCAATTTGTCCGAGACTGGAGGCCACCCTTAAGATGATTAGAGATAGGTCCCTAATTCATGATTGCATGTGTTTGAATTAGCATGGCCCCTATAGTGGGGTCACTTACTGAGTATTTCTTCGGTCGTGTGCCACATTGTTTTTCAGGTAAAGGCAAGACGCCCATATATGGTTGACGGCGGCATCGTGATCAGAGGCTGCGGCGCGTGCATAGGATAGTTGCATATTTAAAATTCCTAGTCTTGGTTAGGATAGGGTGTTTGCATTTCATTTATTTAAATTATTTAATTTGTAATTGTTTTATCTTATTTTGAACTCCAGTATGATGTTTAAAACACGTAAGTTCGGCAGTGTTTTCTAGTGTTTTAACGTATTCTAAAGTTTTAAATTTTTCCGCTAATAAAGATGAGCATTTTTAGAGTTATATTCTACATTAGAGATGAACATGAGACGTTAGTGGCGACTCTAGATATGTGGAAATTTAGAGTCATTACAACAAACCTGGAAATCAGGAGACAACTCCAAGAATAGAGGATTCTCCTACTATGTATAGATATAACCTTCTACCTTTAATAGTGAATATGATCCAACCCAATGTCATGGGACAAATATAGGTTGAAAATGGATTATATAAGACAAATTCGAACTAGCTCGGTAAGGACCCGAAATTTTCTACTTAATTTAAGGTCGCTATTGTATACATATCATAAACATTGAATGCAGGAATACTTCATTTAAACTTTCGTAAAACATAACCTTCAGCTTAAAACACGTCATGGACTTACGTGTTTTGAAAACACCTTAAAAAACGACAAAACAAAAGACTAAATAAAATAAATAAACGTTTAAATTAAAAACATCCTATTCTAGCCTAGGTCTAAGAAAATAAATATGACTACCCTAAGCATGTGCCATGGTCTCGAGTTGTGATGCCGTCGTCAGCAGTATAGGAATGTCTTTCCTTAACCTAAAAAATGTAGTAGCACATGACTTGAGTATTTAAAGAAATACTCCGTAAGTGACCCCACTATTAGGGGTTAAATGCAAGAACATGTGAATGCAATGACGGGACCTATCCTTTCAGTCTATTTTCCTATGGTACTATCCTAACGAGTAACTTGGATGGTACCATATACTTTACACACAACCCATACGTGCGAGTATGAACTCACCAGCTAGTTTGCACACCGTTGGGCCACTTTCCTTGTCAGGCGAGCATACTCTGCGAGGTCCTTAGGCCAGACACCCGTTAGAACTAGTAACCGTCACGACAGCATTATGTAAAACATAATGATCGTACCCCTACCCATTAGTGTACGCGTCCGTACCATCATGATGAAATAGGGGTATCCCTCAATGCATGAGCACACATAATGCATGAGGTCCTGATATTTTTCAATCTATGACATTATTAAATATAACCCGCTATCGTTTTACATTCATATCATATCATTTCTCATTTTTCAGTTCTCATATCATGCATAATTCTAACGGGGTTATATTTCATGTCATTTATCATGATATCATGTCATTCATAATATGTTGTATACATACAATTTAGGAGACATAACATAACGCTCCATGCTTTTAAAATATCATTTCATAACGTGCGATTCATACAACAATTACCTCAACGGTCACACAAAACAATCTAAACGGAAGACATCACATCACAATATATCATATCATAAACATGTCAATTGATCACATGTCTCGTACCATAATATATTTCATATCATTTTCATATCATATCACAATATATATATATATATACACGTCTTTCACATGTCATATCATAATCATATCATATTGTAAACACTTCGTGGTCATATCCTACCGTAACTTATCATAGCCTTAACGTCCTTAGACATATCACAGTCGTATCGTTACCTGAACGTACCTTAGTCATAATGTTACAGGAACGTATCCTAACGCTATCGTTCTATCAATCTATCATAATTCTATCCCTTTATACCCATAACCTAATCGTATTCTTTTATCAATCGATTGTGACCATATCGTTTTTATCAATCTCTCATACTCATAGCACTTCGATACGTAACCTAACCTTAACGTTTCATGAACATGTCTTACTCCTAACGTTACATTACGTTTAGTGCATACTTCTCGTATCTTATCTCAAACATATCATTGAACACATCATACCGTAAGTATTATCATACAATTCACATATTATAACATATCATAAGCATATCGATTCACAAACAATTCACACATATCAATATATATGACACGTGCAGAACCACGGGGCATGTGTCAACATCAAATATAATCATGCCGATAGTAAGACCACTTACCTGATGAGTTTAAGTCATTGTCACAAATATATCCTTAATGAAAGTTCGATTCTATCATTTGAAATACAAGTCAACCTATGTGAGCCCATAACATCAGTTTCAAGTTTAAACTTCTATCAAATTATTTCTCTAATTTTCATTGGTCCATTTGTAAACTTCATGCGAACATTAAAGTTTTGAATGAATAAAGTCTTAAAATGTTTATATATATATATATATATATATATATATATATATAATTCTATTTTTATTAAAAATTTCATTTTCTTTGGTGCTGTTTGAAAGAATTATTTTAACTTACATTATCAGTATTTTTTTCCCTTCTGTATTTAGTTTTAGTTTTTTTTTTTTAATTTCATTCACGGAATCTCCTCTTCTTATTTTATTGCTGTATTTTCTTTTTTTTTTTTTCTTTTTTTCCCTTTTCTTTTTTATTTTCCAGTATTATGAGCTTATCCGTTAACAATATTATTCTTTCTTTTTCTTTTTCTTATTGTATTTCTCTTTTTTTCTTGGTTTTTAATTTAATCATTTGGCTACTGATTTACTAAAATTAGTATAAAATGATTGAAATAAGCTAAATAATGACAACAACTTAGGAGATCTAAGATATAATTGATTGTGATTTGGTAAAAATGAAATTAGGATAAAAGAAAAAGTAAAGATTTAATATATACCTTAACGACCCCATCTCTCCTCACCTAAATATGCCGTGGAAGCCATTTTGTTTTTATAGACATTTTTTTGTTTTTGTGTTTTCTTTTTCAGGAAGTGATCTTCTTACATGGTTGGTTGAAGAGAGATAAATGGGAAGTGATGAGAGGTTAGTGGAGAGAAGGGGTAAAGGATGTTTTTTTAAAAGTAATCTACATTTTTTTTAATTTTATTTATTTATTTATTTGTTTATTATTATTATTATTATTATTATTTCGGACTATTACAAGCTCAATGATATATTAATGGCTTCCACTTACACAAAGTAAGTATGTGGCTCTACTATTGGCTTGATTGGATGAATTGATTGAAGTATGAACGGCGCATGCCTTGTGGCCCATGCATGTATCGTACTATATGATTGTTTAATATATGTATATTACGTTATATCATAAGTTATGCTATGAGATGTTTATGTTATGTTATGGATCTTGTTGTGACTTCCATGTCATATGATACATAATGCTTCTATATGATATGTCATGCACACTAGGTTAATCTGAGTACTTTAAGATTATGAGATACTTAAATGTTATGTATGTATTCACAAAATTTATGTTTATAAAAGAGTGAATGTATGATCTGCATCATACATTTATGTCATGATTTAAAACTATGGCGACCTCAAGCATTTTTGTATGTCATGTGCATCGGGATACTTCCGCGTTATAATGAGTACAGACGCTACATTACGATATGTATGTGCGCCATGTTATTATGCTAGCCTTTTCCCTCCGTGGCTTCGGCAGCGTGAGCATACGCAAGCTAAAGGGCAAGCCTAGGGAATACGTACATGCCCGCCATGTGGGTTCATGAGCCCGTATGTGGGTCATGTGTAGAGAAGTCCTACACATCTAATTTTAGCCTAGACGGAAAAGCAGAGTTCAAGGTCATTAAATATTCTTGTTAAGGGATAGGTCCCACAACGATTACCTGTGTACTTATAGAGTATTTATTAAAATACTTGAGTGAACACCTCTTGTATGGATGATGGTGTTGCAACAAAGGTCATGGGATCAAAGCTAGGCTAGTTGCTTTTTATATTTAAATTGTAGCCCTTAGGTTAGATTATGACGTTTTTGTTATTTTGATTTTTTTTTTGTTGCAATACTTGTTGGGATATCCTAAAGGGGTGAATTGAGGTATGAATTTGTTGTTTGCTTGCTTTATAGGATATTCTTAGCTTGAATTTGTTTAAACCCCATATACCAAAATTCCTAAATTTGACATCAAATTATGAGAATGAAAAGTAATTCTCTAAGACCTAATTACCATACATACCACACTCATATGTAGATATGTTGTTTTCATTTGTGAATCTATGTATCTATGTGTTGTTGTACACTTTGGGGTTTCTTTTTCGATCTTTAATATAACATTAAACTTGAAAATTAAATGTGCACTATCACGAGAACAACAAGTTCGAAAAATGCTTGCTAATTAGGCTAGCGCACAGTGACTCTCTCTAAGTGGTGTTAGGTAAAATTGAGTAACTTTCTCTAGGTGGTGTTAGGTAAAATTATTCAACTGTAACTATAAGAATATCAAAATATTATACACCAGATAAATTATTCAACTGTAACTATAAGAATATCAAAATATTATACACCAGATATATTAAAGCTGTATAACGGTAGAAAATATCATATCATTTAAAAAGCATACTACAACCCTCCTTCCACATTATATATAAATAAATATATTTATTTATATTTATTTCTGTGTATCAAAATTACCAAATATTTAAATTTTCACTTATTAGTTTGGGTTATTATGGATTGGAGGGCTTGGCCCGGCTGGAGTATAATCCATCGCCCCCAAGTCATCGGCGTTTTCTAATGCTCCTCCATGGCTTATGGCGAGCTGATCCTCCTCGCTATGCCTCGTCTTTTCAAGTAAACTCCGTTCACCCAAAGACCCTAAAACATCATGTACAACGAAGTTTTAAAGCAAGAACATGTTAACTACCACGGACAAATATGATGCCCATGGTAAACCATAATTCAAAACGGAATATCCTTAACATTGGTTACCTGGAGTTGTGACGAGGAGAATGAAAAGAAAGAGGAGGGGCAGTAGTCGAAGCAGGCGAACGCATGAAAGTGGTGATGCCTTTGAAACCATGTTTTTGCAGGCAACCCGTCTTTGCTCGGTGTAATTTGATTTTATTTTTATGAAGAATTTGCCTTATATAGACCTTGGATGGTGTCTCCATGTATATATATATTAAAAAAAAAAGGCAACCCTTGTTTGCTCTGTGGAATTCGACTTTCCTTTTATGAAGAATTTGCCTTATATAAACCTTGGAATTTGTTTCAATGGATATGTATAAAAAAAAAGTCGAGCCTTTTTTGCTATGTGTAACTTTGATGTAACTTTTATGAAGAATTTGCCTTATATAGAGCTTGATTGTCTCCATGTGTATAAAAAAGAAAAAACTAATAATAATTGTTATAACTGTGTTGGGTTTAAATTAGTATTCTGTTGTGTGTTACAAGTTTTTGGTTTCTATATGTAACGTTAAAGTTAAAAAAGGAAACCAGTTTTCAAAAAATGTCACCAATAACCATCCATAACCTTCTCTTAAAACGCTCAACGACCTCCCTCATTCACGCATCTATATCCATAACACTTTATTTCAAGAGCGTTTAAGGCACAAGAATACTGTGGTATTGTTGTAGAACAGCTATTCTAACCTAAGTCTAAAAAAATAAGTACAGCTACTCTACGCATGTGTCATGGTCTTGAATTACGATGCATCATCGAATTACGATGCATCATCAATTGCACAGGGATGACTTACTTTTATCTGAAAAAGAAAAAGAAGTAGCACATGGCTTGAGTATTTTAAGAAATAATTAGTAAGTGATTTCATTATTGGGGTCCGGGAATGTAAACACATGTAACTCATGAGGTAGGGACCTATCATTTAAAAACCATCATAGGAGTGGCCTCCAGTCCGAACAGAAATTGGATGTGTAGTATTTTCCTATACATGACTCACACGTGCGAGTGTGGATCCCCAAGCGGTTCGCACCTCCTCGACCCATCATAGTCGAGCTAGTTGTTTGTAGCAACGTTTGGTGGTCAGCAGACTCTTGAGTGTCATGTAAGGCATGATCATCATCATAGCGTACGCGTCCGTACTCATCATCATAAATGGGGAAGTATCCCCGATGTATATGTTCACAAAAAATGCATGAGGTCCCTATAGTTTTCATCTTTAAATCATCTTTGTGACATAGCCCTATACACGGTTCATACGTTACACTAAGCAATATGTAGGTGTTGGTCTTTATACACTCATCATCATCAACTTCAATTAGGGCCGCGTCTTTGTTGGGTTTTTCCTTCCTTCGTAGGCGACGAGATTAACATAGGGTTTCTCCCTCAGTTTCACACTCATTTCCTTTGCTGATATCTTCCGTGAGGAGCAACTGAGTGAGTAACGTCGTTTGGCATGTCGTGGGGAACATGGAGAGCATTTCCTGAGCCTTGCCCGAGAATTCCGACGAGTCGCCAGAATTTTCAGACTATCGGCGATTATATTAATTTTTTTTGTTTAATCCTTACATACAAGTAGATAGGTCATTGGGTACGTGTCATTCATACATCACCCAAGACATCCAATCGAGCTCGAAGGCATTGCAACAGTAAGTCAACTTATCTTGTTGGCCTAAGTCGAAGTCAATAGATTTTCTATGTGCATGTTTGTTTGATCCTTACTCGTCGAGGTCTAGTTTCGATGTTCAGACTTTTGAAGCGGTATAGGAGGTTCATCTAGAGGTTTAGTTCCAAAATTAACTATGAACTTGCTTCCTCTCTCCTCATTCATTCATTCCTTTTTTTCTTTCTTGTTTTCCTCCCTTCTTTTCTTCTTCTTCTCAAAATTGGTGTTAGAGATAAAGAAGGATGAGTATGGAGATAGAAAAGTAAGTAAAAGAAATGAGTTGGAAGGATGAAAATGGTGAAGAGAAGAAAAGGTGGAAGAAATGAGAGAGAAGTGGAATATATATTATATAGAAATTTTTTTTTTCTCCAATTGACTATAACATTATGTAAGTGCATCATACGCTACTCCATAGGTTTTTTTTTTTTTTTTGCAAAAGTAAGAAAAATGAGTATTTCTTATCAAAATGACTATTTTACCTTTAAATTCCAAACTCTATATATGGGAACAAATTATCCCAAATTATGAAAAATAAAATCCTAAACCAAAAATTATCCTAAATTTCAAACCCTATAATATAATAAAATAATAATAACATAAGAACGTCAAGGCTTTGATAAGTTAGGGAACGATATGACCACGAAGTGTTTACGATATAATATGATTATGATACGACATGTGAATGATGGATATATATATGTTGTCATATGAAATGAAAATGATATGAAATATGTTATGATACGAGATATGTGATAAATTAACATGTTTATGATAGGATATATTGTGATGCAAGGTATGATATGTATATGATGAAATGTTATGTTAAAAGCATGGGACTTTATATTATGTCTTCTAAATTGTGTGTATAGAGCATGATATGAATGATATGAAATCACGATAAATGACATGAAATATAACCCCGTTAGAATTATGTATGATATGAGAACTGAAGAATGAGAAACGACATGACATGAATGATGAACGATATGTGAAATGATATGAAAAACGATATGATATATACAGAACGCTAGCGAGGTTGTATTAAATGTTAATGAAAATGGAAAAATGTTGGGACCTCATGCATCATGTGTGCTCATGCATTGGGGGATACCCCTATTCCATTACGAGGATACGGACTCGTACATCCACTAGGCAGACGAAGTATCGTTATATTTTACATAATGCTGCCATGACGGTTACTAATTTTAATGGGTGTCGGCACAAGGAGAGCTACTAGAGTAGGCTTGCCCGACAAGAAAATGGGTCCACCGATGTGCGAACTGTCTAGTGAGCCCATACTCGCATGTATGAGCTGTGTGTAGAGTATATGGTACACACCCAAGCTGCCCCTTTGTAACGAACTGAAATTTTCTACTTAATTTAAGGTCGCTACTGTATATATATCATAAACATTGAATGCGGAAATACTTCATTTAAACTTTCATAAAACATCACCTTCAGCTTAAAACACAGTCATGGACTTGCGTGTTTTGAAAACACTTTTAAAACGACACAACAAAAGACTAAATAAAATAAATAAACGTTTAAATTAAAAACATCCTATTCTAGCCTAAGATTAAGAAAATAAATGCGACTACCCTATGCATGTGCCATGGTCTCGAGTTGTGATGTCGTCGTCAGCCGTACATGAATGTCTTGCCTTAACCTGAAATAGAGTTAAGCACGTGACTTGACTATTTTAAGAAATACTCAGTAAGTGACCCCACTATTAGGGGTTAAATGCAAGAACATGCGAATGTAATGACGGGACTTATCATATCAGTCTATTTTTCCTACGGCACTATTCTAATGGGTAGCTTGGATGTGTACCATATATTCTACACACAGCCCATATGTGTGAGTATGGGCTCACCAGACAGTTCACACACTGCTGGGCCCTTTTCTTCGGGCGAGCCTTCTCTGGTAGCTCAACTTTTTCCGGACACCCATTAGAATTAGTAACCGTCACGGCAGCATTATGTAAAACATAACGATACTTCGCCTGCCTAATGGATGTACGCATCCATACCCTCGTGATGGAATAGGAGTATCCCCCAATGCATGAGCACACATAATGCATGAGGTCCCAACATTTTTCCATTTCCATTATCATTTAATACAACCCCACTAGCGTTGTGTACATATCATATCGTTTTTCATATCATTTCACATATCGTTCATCATTCATATCATATCGTTTCTCATTCTTCAGTTCTTATATCATACATAATTCTAACGGGGTTATATTTCATGTCATTTATTGTGATTCCATGTCATTCATATCATGTTGTATACACGCAATTTAGGAGACATAACATAACGGCTCATGCTTTTAACATAACATTTCATCATATACATATCATACCATAACATATTGCATCACAATATATCATATCATAAACATGCCAATTTATCACATATCTCGTACCATAACATATTTCACATCATTTTCATATCATATGACAACATATATATATCCGTCATTCACATGTCGTCTCATAATCATATCATATCGTAAACACTTTGTGGTCATATCATTTTCTAACTTATCATAGCCTTAACATTCTTATATCTATCACAGTCATGTCGTTACATGAACGTATCTTAGTCATATCATCACAGGAACGTATCCTAACGCTATCGTTCTATCAATCTATCACACACCTATCCCTTTCTACTTATATCCCTTTCTACCCATAACCAAACCATATTCTTTTGTCAATCTCTCATATCCATAGCACTTTGGTATGTAACCTAACCTTAACGTTTCATGAACTTATCTTACTCCTATCGTTACGTTTCGTTTTGTGCATTCTTCTCGTATCCTATCTCAAACATATCATTGAACACATCGTACCGTAATTATTATCATACAATTCACATATTATAACATATACATAACATAGCATAAACATATCGATCCACAAACAATTCACACATATCAATATGTAGTTGTTGGTCTTCATATGCTCATCATCATTAACTTCAATTAGGGTTTTGTCCTTAGAAAATAAATCATCGTCGTAATGCATCATGACATTCAATACATGCATGTTATTTTGACATGGAATAACGTCATGTTAATTAATCTCGTCGTCATACAATCTTACATCATCATATTAACATACATCATCATTATTATGTCATCATCATCATAACATCATCATGTACATCATCATAACATCATACATCATTCTTATTATGACATCGTCATCATGTCATCATCAATTAACATCATCATACATTGTCATTGTTACATCATCGTCATTACATCATCATCAAATAATGTGATCGTAACATCATACATCATCGTCATTATATCATCATCATCATCGTATCATCATCAAATAACGTTATCATAATATCACACATTCATCATATAACGTCATCATAACATCATACATCATCATCATTATATCATCCTCATTGTATCACCATCAATTAACGTTATCATAAAATCAAGAACCAAGTTCTAAGGCCCTTATAGGATAACCAAGGTTTCAGAATCCAAGGACCAAGGTTCTCAAGATAGATCATGATAAGAATCCTAAGTCAAGAACAAGAACTAGAGGGCCTAAGTACTTACAACAAGACAAGAAAAAATGTGGTACCCTAGCATATCAAGAACATGATTAAGAGCGTACAAGTAGGCTATTTAGTTGAGTTTTTGTACTCATTCCTTATTTTCCATTTTTTTTCAGGTAATAAGGAGCTGGTCGAGGTCAGGAGCGAACTCTGGAGTAGGTGCCATAGACAAGCCTCACTCGTCGTTCTCAACCTTTTTGTTTTAAAATGTTTTGCTTCTGTTCCTTATTTTTGTTTTAACTATTGTGTTGTGTTTTAATTACTCATGTATGAACACTATTTTGTTTTAATGAATGTTATATTTTAAATACCATTTGTCTTATTTCATGAAAAATTTACCTGTCTTTTTGTAGTCATCGAGTCACCCGGTCCTTACACATTATTCTTACATTTCGCTTCTAAGGCTTTTAAAATAAAACAATACATATTAAAATAACAGGAAATAACATAAAGTAAAATTGTAATAGCTCAAATAAATAAATAAATAGTTATATATATAGAGAGAGAAATAAATATTACGTTTTTTAAAATAATAATAAATAAATAAAATAAATCAAAAGAGAGAAACAATTCTTCCCCAGTTCTCTCCATTAACCTCTCATCCCTTTCCCCCAATTATCTCTCCTCAACCCACCCTTTACGAAAATGATCGTACATGCAAAAGAAACAAAAAAACTGCAAATAAAAAATGACAGATTTGGTTAGAGGAAAAATGAAAATGGCCTTTACGGTGGACGGAGATTTATCTGAAAGAGATCTGGTGATGAGGTAAATATTAAATCTTCCTTCTTTTATTCAAATTTCATTTTTCAGAAATTACAGTTAATTATAAGTAAATTATTGCAATGGTTTAGGTTTGGGTCAGAAACTAAATCTCAATCATTTATATGAATACTAGTAAATGAGATTAGTAAATTTATATTAGTAGCCAGATTTGGAAATAAGAATCCACTAGAAATTTGGAATAGACATGAACAAAATTAAAAGGCAAACCGAATAAATACAGATAAAGAAAAAAAAAGGAAGATTCAGGAATTAAAAACCACAGACTAAATAGAGAGAAAGGTAAATACAGAGCAGTCAAAGAGAAAGGTAAATACAGAGAGGAGTAAAGAGCATAATAACTTTAAATAATTTTATCTATTTTTTTTTATACCACAGTAACCATGGAAAATAAGATTTTTAATAAAAATATAATTATAGATTATAACATTTCAAGACTTTTAACAATGGCCATGTAAATTAGACAAATAATTTTATAGAGTTCAAAGTTGAAACTGATGTCATGGGCTCACATAGGTTGACTTGGATTTTAAAGAACGGAATCGAACTTTCATTAAGGATATATTCGTGACAACGACTTAAGCTAACCAGGTAAGTGGCCTTACTATCGGCATGGTTATATTTGGTGTTGACACGTGCCTGTGGTTCTGCACGTGTCATATATACTGATATGTGTGAATTATCTGTAATCGGTATGCTTATATTATGTTTATGTGATGTTATAATATGTGAATTGTATGATAATAATTATGTTACGATGTGTTCAAGAATAGGTTTGAGATAGGATACGAGAATGATGCACAAAACAAAATGTAACGATAGGAGTAAGATACGTTCATGAAACGTTAAGGTTAGGTTACATATCGGAGTGCTATGAATAGGAGAGATTGATGAAAGAATATGGTTAGGTTATGGGTAGAAAGGGATAGGTTTGTGATAGACGGATAGAACGATAACGTTAGGATACGTTCCTATGATGACATGACTAAGGTATGTTCACGTAACGATATATTGTGATCTGATATGTTATGTTTAAATTGTTTTGTGTGACCATTGAGGTAATTATTGAATGAATTGCACGTTATGAAATGACATGTTAAAAGCATGGAGCGTTTTGTTATGCTTTCTAAATTGTATGTATACAGTATGTTATGAATGACATGATATCACGATAAATGATATGAAATGTAACCCCGATATGAATGATGAACGATATGTGAAATGATATGAGAAAGGATATGATACGAATGAAAGATGATAGCGGGGTTATATTCATTAATGATAAAAGTATAAATATTGGGACCTCATGCATTATGTGTGTTCATGCATTCGGGGGATACCCCTATTCCATCACGAGGGTACGGACGCGTACATCCAATGGCAGGATAACGATCGTTATGCTTTGCATAGCGCTGCCGTGACGGTTACTAGTTCTAACGGGTCCCGGCATAAGGGGCTCCCAGAGTATGCCCACCGGGTAATGAAAGTGGCCCAGCGGTGTGCGAACTAGCTGGTGAGCCCATACTCGCACGTATGGGCTGTGTGTAGAGTATATGGTACACGTCCAAAATTTACCCGTTAGGACAGTACCGTAGGAAAAACGAAACGAAACGAAATGAAAGATAGGTCCCATCATTTCATTGCTTGTGATTGTTGCATAACCCCGATAGGGGGGTCACTTACGGAGTATTTCTTTAAATACTCAAGCCATGTGCTACTACATTTTTCAGGTTAAGGCAAGACATTCCTGTACGGCTGACGACGGCATCGCAACTCGAGACCATGGCACATGCATAGGATAGTGGTATTTATTTTCTTAGACTTAGGCTAGAATAGGATGTTTTTAACTTAAATGTTTATTTATTTTATTTACTCTTTTGTTGTGTCGTTTTAAAGATGTTTTTGAAACACGTAAGTTCATGGCTGTGTTTTTAAGATATATGTTATGTTTTATGGAATTTAAATGAAGTCTTCCGTATTCAATGTTTATGATATGTATACAGTAGCGACCTTAAATTAAGTAGAAAATTTCGGGTCGTTACAAAAATGATCTATACTAACCTATCTGCTACTAAATGAAAATGCAACTAACATATACTAATCTATAGTATAAGAATTCAAATTACGAAACTACCTTAAGCATGTGCCACGACCTCCTAGTTGTGATGTCATTACCAGCCATACATGGGAGCCTTTCCTTTACCTGAAAAGTAAAGTAGCATATGACTTGAGTATTTTAAGAAATGCTCAATAAGCGACCCCCTATCGAGGTTAAATGCAAACACATATAATTTCATGAATAAGACCTATCATAACAGTCTATTTTCCTACGACGACTATCCTAAACGGGCAACTTAGATGTGTACTTAATTTTCCAACACATGGTCCACACGTGCGAGTATGGACCCACTAGTCGATTCGCACACCTCTTGGGCCCCTTTCTGGTCGGGCGAGAATTCTCTGGTAGCTATTGATGTTGACCACCTGTTAGGAATAGCGACCTTCATGAAAGAATTATGATAAACATAATGATTGTTTCCTCTGCCTTGTAGCGTACACGACCATACTATCGTGATGGAGAAGGGGTATCCTCTGATGCATGAGCACACAATAATACATGAGATCCCAATATTTTTCGATTTTCATTATCATTTAATACAACCCCACTAGCGTCTTCCTCCTTATCATATCATTTTCTCATATCATTTCTCATATCGTTTATCATATCTTTCATGCGTACGTCGGGGTTGTATTTCATGCTAGTTCGCCGTTTTGCATGTCAATCATATCATATTATCATATTACATACATATTCCATATCATAATGTTTCCATGCTTCAAGACATAACAATTCTCATCATGCACATATCATTTCATATCATATCACAACAGTCACATAACATGTCCATTGCATGGCTTCAACATTTCATATCTTAACCTATCATATCATAAATATAACAGTTCACCCAATACAACATAATGATCACATATCATACCATATACATAGGATTCATAGCAGTTTGCATATACGGACATATAACACGTGTGGAGCCCTAAGCACATATCATTAAGTGTGAAGTTTTTCTTTCGGAGGTATCCTTCCTTGGGCACGTCAAGTCGAGAGAAAGAAATTTAATAGACCTAGCTAATGTAGAAGTCGTTATGAAATGACCTCACCCAACTTTAGTCACAGAGGTTGAGAGTTTCATAGAGTTGTTGGGATACTACATACATTTTACTCACGACTTCTCTATGATATAAGTATTATTTAAATAGTTATCCAAGAAGGGTAAACCTTTTGCATGAATGATGGCGAGTGAGAAAAGCTTCACATAGCGTAATTAAAAGCTTATTACAGAGCAAGTGCTCACAAAGCTGGACGACTCAAACTTCATAGATTATAGTGATGCCTTGCAAAAAGGCATGGAATGCATGCTATTGTAGAATGACAAAGTGTAATGCTTGATCCCAACAAGAAATTAAATATCCAAAATTTTCATTTTAAAGATAGACTTTGAGATTTTGACTGAGAGTCTTAGAAGTTTAATTTCAAGATGATGTAGAAGAAAAAATGCTTAGAAAAATATCAGAAACAAAAAAAATAATATAAAAGAAGAAAAATTAAAAAAATTCGATCAAATTCATCGAGAGGAGGAAGAGGAAGAAGATATGGTAGATATTGTTAATTAATAAACTTTGGCTTTGATACCATGTTAGGTTGAATGGTGCAATGTCCTCTCTAAGTCATGGCCTCATATATATATATAAAAAGGAGACGTAACTCCAAGATTAGAGGATTCTGAGAATGGAGCAATGTCCTCGGTAGGTTTATATATATATATATAAATCAGGAGACGCAACTCGAGGATTCTCCTACTATATATAGATATAACTTTTAACCATGGATATGATCCAACCCAATGTCATGGGCCAAATATAGGTTGAAAATGGATTATATAAGACAAATTCGAACTAGCTCAAGGATATATTAGTGGCTTCAACTTAGACAAAGTAAGTGGCTTTACATATATATATATGTTATGGATCTTGGTGTGACTTCCATGTCATATGATACATAATGCTTCTATATGATATGTCATGCACACTATGTTAACCTGAGTACTTTAAGATTATGAGATACTGAAATGCCACATATGTATTCACAAAAGTTATGTTTATAAAAAAATAAATGTATGATTTGCATCATACATTTATGTCATGATTTAAAACTATGGGAACTTCAAGCATTTTTGTATGTCATGTGCATTGGGATACTTCCGCATTATAATGAGTACAGACTCGTACATTACGATATGTATGTGCGCCATGATATTAAGCTAGCCGTTTCCCTCCGTGGCTTCAGCAGCGTGAGCATACGCAAGCTAAAGGGCAAGCCTAGGGAATACGTATATGCCCGCCTGGTGGGTCTATGAGCCCGTAGGTGGGTCGTGCGTAGAGAAGTACTACACATCTAATTTTAGCCTAGACGGGAAAGCAGAGTTCAAGGTCATTAAATATTCTTGTTAAAGGATTGGTCCCACAATGATTACTTGTGTACTTACTCGGTATTTATGAAAATACTCAAGTGGACACCTCTTGTATGAATGATGGTGTTGCAAGAGAGGTCATGGGATTGAAGCTAGGATAATTGCTTTTATATTTCAATTGTAGCCCTTAAGTTAGGTCATATCGAATCTTATGATACCAAAATGCCTAAATTTGACATCAAATTATGAGAATGAAAAGTAATTCTCCAAGACCCAATTACCTCACACCCATATGTTGTTTTTCAATGTTAATTATTAACACTCAAATTTGAATTTCATTTGTGAATTTATGTGTTGTGGTACACTTTGGGGTTTCCTTTTCCGATCTTTAATGTAACATTAAACTTGAAAAATAAATGTGCACTACAACAAATAGAACAACAAGTTGAAAAATGCTGGCTAATTAAGCCAGCGCATAGTGACTTTCTCCAAGTGGTGTTAGGTAAAATTACTCAATGTAATAGTAACTTTCTCTAAGTGGTGTTAGGTAAAATTATTCGACGTAATACTACAAGTATAAAAATATCAAAGTACTATACACCAGAAATATTAAAGCTGTATAACGGTAGAAAATATCATATCATTTAAAAAGCATACTACAACCCTCCTTCCACATTATATATAAATAAATATATTTATTTATATTTATTTCTGTGTATCAAAATTACCAAATATTTAAATTTTCACTTATTAGTTTGGGTTATTATGGATTGGAGGGCTTGGCCCGGCTGGAGTATAATCCATCGCCCCCAAGTCATCGGCGTTTTCTAATGCTCCTCCACGGCTTATGGCGAGCTGATCCTCCTCGCTATGCCTCGTCTTTTCAAGCAAATCCCGTCCACCTAAAGACCCTAAAACACCATGCACAACGAAGTTTCAAAGCAAGGAAATGTTAGCTACAACAAACAAATATGATACCTATGATAAACCATAATTCAAAACTAAATATCTTTAACATTGGTTACTTGGAGTTGTGACGAGGAGAATGAAAAGAAAGAGGAGGGGCAGTAGCCGAAGTAGTCGAACGCATGAAAGTGTTGATGCCTTCGAAACCATGTTTTTGCAGGCAACCTGTCTTTGCTCGGTGTAATTTGATTTTATTTTTATGAAGAATTTGCCTTATATAGACCTTGGATAGTGTCTCCATGTATATATATTAAAAAAAAAGGCAACCCTTGTTTGCTTTGTGGAATTTGACTTTCCTTTTATGAAGAATTTGCCTTATATAAACCTTGGAATTTGTTTCAATGGATATGTATAAAAAAAAAGTCGAGCCTTTTTTGCTATGTGTAACTTTGATGTAACTTTTATGAAGAATTTGCCTTATATAGAGCTTGATTGTCTCCATGTGTATAAAAAAGAAAAAACTAATAATAATTGTTATAACTGTGTTGGGTTTAAATTAGTATTCTGTTGTGTGTTACAAGTTTTTGGTTTCTATATGTAACGTTAAAGTTAAAAAAGGAAACCAGTTTTCAAAAAATGTCACCAATAACCATCCATAACCTTCTCTTAAAACGCTCAACGACCTCCCTCATTCACGCATCTATATCCATAACACTTTATTTCAAGAGCGTTTAAGGCACAAGAATACTGTGGTATTGTTGTAGAACAGCTATTCTAACCTAAGTCTAAAAAAATAAGTACAGCTACTCTACGCATGTGTCATGGTCTTGAATTACGATGCATTATCGAATTACGATGCATCATCAATTGCACAGGGATGACTTACTTTTATCTGAAAAAGAAAAAGAAGTAACACACGACTTGAGTATTTTAATAAATATTCAGTAAGTGAGGTCAAGGAATGCAAACACATGCCACTCATGATGTGGGGACCTATGATTAGAAAATCATCATAGGGGTGGCCTCCCGTCTGGAAAAAAATTGGATGTGTAGTATTTTCCTACACACGATTCACATGTACGAGTCTGGATCCCCAGACGGTTCGCACCCCCTAGACCCATCATAGTCAAGCTAGTTGTTCGTAGCAACGTTTGAAGGTCAGCAGACCCTTGAGTGTCATGTAAGGCATGATCATCATCATCATCATAATGTATGCGTCTGTACTCATCATCATAAATGGGAAAGTATCCCGGTGTATATGTACACACAAAATGCATGAGGTCCCTATAGTTTTCATCTTTAAATCATCTTTGTGACATTGCCCTATACACCGTTCATATGTTACACTAAGCAATATGTAGGCGTTGGTCTTCATACGCTCATCATCATTAACTTCAATTACGGCTGTGTCCTTAGAAAATAAATCATCGTCGTCATGCATCATGACATTCAATACATGCATGTCATCTTGACATGGAATAACGTCATACAATCTTACATCATCATATTAACATACATTATCATTATTATGACATCGTCATCATGTCATCATCAATTAACATCATCATACATTGTCATTGTTACATCATCGTCATTCCATCATCATCAAATAATGTGATCGTAACATCATACATCATCGTCATTACATCATCATCAAATAATGTGATCGTAACATCATACATCATTGTCATTATATCATCATCATCGTATCATCATCGAATAACGTTATCATAATATCACACATTCATCATATAACGTCATCATAACATCATACATCATCATCATTATACCATCCTCATTGTATCATCATCAATTAACGTTATCATAACATCATACATCATCATCGTTACGTCATCGTCATTACATCATCATCAAGTAACATCATCATCTAACGTCATCATTATAATTAAGCTCAAACACATAACATATAAAGCATAAATGATACGTGCCAACACCACTAGGCACATGTCGTCATACATAAGAAATTTTTTTTGACCGAGTCGATAATAAGACCACTTACTTGGTTGGCCTTAATTGGCGTTCTCCCTACATTCGAGTAGGTTGAACTTCCATTTCCTCGAAGTTGCTCCAAGCATCGTCGGGAGTTATTTCCTATTTGAACGTCCATCTTATTTTCGTCAATCACTCATAATTCTAGCCTAAATCAACTTGAAATTGGAAATAGGACGCTATATTTACCTCAATTGCCTTAATTAAGGTCAAATTTAGCTACGGAAGGGTCGAACACTTAGGAATCACCAAGTTCATCAAATCGAGCTGGATAGCAGAGTTTTGAGCCGCCGAGCTGCTGCCGGAGCCGAACCGAGCCGTTAACGCTGTGTGAGCTGAAGGAGTCGACGTCTGCATGCGTGACACGTGTCGCTCTCAGGAAGTGACAAGTCGCGGGTGGCATTCTGGGTCACGGTGTGGACTTTGGGTTTGTCTTCTGGGTTTCGGGTCGCGGCTTCTGGAAAGTGATTTTAAGCCACGTGTATTGGGCCTGGTTGTGTCTTGGTGCAGACGGGCTTCTGGTTTGCGGTTGATGGGTTTGTTACGCGGTTTGGGTCGTGGGTTGAGTCAGACGCCTTCCCCCTCTCTCTATTGACCATGGTGACTTCGTCACGTCAGTACCTCCACCCCCCACGACAAAATCCTCTTCGTATGTGTCTGTACACTCAAATCTGTGGAGGTATAAGCATACCTACGTCTGAGGTTCAACAGCGACCACATCGCGTAAGGGCTCCAACGAACAGACGTACTTTTTCGTGGGTATACTCGAGGTCTTTCTGGTTGCCTATTACCCACTGTATTCTGCTCTTCGCCGCGTCCCCGTTGGGTTTTTCCTTCCTTCGTCGCCGACGAGATTAACATAGGGTTTCTCCCTCGGTTTCACATTCATTTCCTTTGTCGGTATCTTCTATGAGGAGCAGCTGAGTGAGTAACGTCATTTGGCATGTCGTGGGGAACATGGAGCGCATTTCCTGAGCCATGCTCGAGAATTTCGGCGAGTCGCATCCTTGCTCTAATTTATTGGCGAGTCGCGTTTCCACGTCCCCATAGCTCTTTTGTCTACTTTGCACGGTGCGCATTCTTGCTCTAATTTACTGCATAGCCTCGTTTGTAATGCAGACCAAATCGGGTCCCACTAGTTCCCGTTCACAAATTTCATCTCAGCACAGTGAGGATTTACACCGTTTTCCATGTAACGCTTCAAACAGTGTCATCCCAATAGTTGTTTGAAAGCTATTATTGTCCGAGAATTCCATCAAATGTAATTTGGTGTCACACATGCTCGTAGAATGTCTTCTAGAATATGGTTCAACCGCTCCGTTTGACAATCTGCCGGAGGGTGGAACATAGTACTGAAGTCGAGGCAGGTACCTAACGCTTTCTAGAGTCTGCGCCAAACTGCGATGTAAAACATGGATCCTAGTCTGACACTATCAACACTAGAACTCCATGCAACCTCACACAATTTCTTTCACATATAGTTGAGTCAAGTTGTCCACTATATATGTCTCCTTGCCCGATAGGAACTGATAAGGATCACGGCTTATCACGGTGTTCCAAATGTTCCAACTATATCTATCACACGTTCCAAGGCCAAAAAGATTCAACAAGCATTCATTCTTTATCTATAAAGTTTTAGCCGTCCAAAACATCGGTGGGGCTAAAACTCGATGAATAGCCTCTAGACCTCGATAGGGTTTATGGCATGTAAGATAATTGCTCGAAACTTTTAGGTATTCTTAAAAGCTCGGATAGCTGTAGAATTAGACTCAAACTTCCTAAAGCCGAAAGGAAAGCATATGATAACCTACTAGAATTATTTTTTTTAATTTTTGTAAATTTTATCGTATATTTAATTTTTTATTATTATTTATTTAATTCTTTTATTGCTTCTTTAGTCAAAAATCAAGTCAAAGTGGTAAGACTTCTCTTCGCTGTATTTGATTTGAAAGATAAATATTAAAGGGTATTTGATGTCTTCAAATATCAAGAGGGATAAATATTAAAGGGTATTTGATGTCTTCAAATATCAAGAGGGATAAATATTAAAGGGTATTTGATGTCTTCAAATATCAAGAGGGATAAATATTAAAGGGTATTTGATGTCTTCAAATATCAAGAGGGATAAATATTAAAGGGTATTTGATGTCTTCAAATATCAAGAGAGATAAATATTAAAGGGTAGAAAATATCATATCATTTAAAAAGCATATTACAACCCTCCCTCCACACATAATAAACCAAAATAGAGTAAACCAATAAATATATATATATATATATATATATATACCAAATATTTAAATTTTCACTTATTAGTTTTGCTAATTATGGACTGGACGGTTTTCCTTGGGTGGAGTATAATCCATCGCCAGGAAGCCATGGGCATTTTCCAATGCTCCTCCATGGCTTATGGCCAGCTGATCCTCCTCCTCGCTATGCCTCGTCTTTTCAAGCAAACTTCGTCCACCCAAAGACCCTAAAACACGATGCATAGCGAGTTTTAGAGCAAGAAATATGGTAAACCGTAATTCAAAACTAAATATCATTAACATTGGTTACCTGGAGTTACGATGAGGAGAATGAAAAGAAAGAGGAGGGAGAGTTGCGGAAGGAGGCGAACGCATGAAAGTGTTGATGCGTTCGAAACCATGTTTTTGCAAGCAACCCTTGGGGTTTGGTCTGTGTAATGTGATTTGATTTTTATGAAGAATTTGGGTTATATAGAGCTTGGATTGTGTCTCCATGTGCAAAAAAAGAAAAAGGATATAATCCTGTTGGGTTTAAATGGCTACTATTCCGTTGTGTGTTACAGGTTTGTGGTTTCTACATGGTTTAAACAAAAAAAAGGAAAGAAATTTAAAAAATAGGCAAAAGTTTCGGCAATAACCAACCAATACATCTCCTTAAAACCCTCATATCACTTTATTTCAACGGGTTAGGCTTAACTGACAGGAAATCGAAGATTAGAGAAGGAAAAATCGTACACCCAACCCAACACCACACGCCCCTCGTATACCCAATCCAGTTGCAGTAGCCCAATTCACGTCGGACCAGTTTGGGATCCGAGACCCCAGGGTTGACCGTGACCCACGCTCTTTCAGCTTAGCTCGTGCCGGGCACGTGACTGCTCATCCAGCCGCGCTCATCGATAGGTTACAAAAAAAAAACGTTATTGTAGACTTTTTATACCGTTTTTTTTGTATGTCGTAACAACCCATATTATTAAAAGTCTGGAACTTTTTATAGCATTTTTGTATAGCTATAATAAATGTTATTATAGATATGCAGATATAGCTTATATATAATGCTATGATATTTATAGCATTTTTATTAAAGCTATAATATGTAAATATAACTAAAATATTATGCTACAAGTTACTATAATTACTATAATGTACGTTTGATAATAGTACATTTTCTATCGTATAAATTTTTTCTTAACAATATTTTTTAAATATAATTTTCTCTTCGTTAAATCAACCCGAAATAATATTTTATAATATATTAAATATCAAGAGACTTCTATACATAATTGAAATTTTACATTACTCGATCTACATAAGAGTATTAGACTCGTTACACTTCCACAATTTTCAAATTAATTCATCCCCACCAAAGTACAAAATAAATAGAACAAAAACTCATTATCCACAGAATGTGACTTATTTGATTTTTATCCTCTTCGATTTGTATAAAATCAAGTCTACCAACCCTAAAGGTATTCGAACAGGCATAAATATCTTCTATGTTCCACTCCTTTATCAATGTCAATGGATAAATTGTTCGTTGTTGCTTGTCAATTAGAGCTTTCAAGGAATCCTGCAACATTATGGAAGCACGTAAATCAATCATTTAAAGAGAAGTTATATTAGTATGGACGAGTACATTCGATATTTATGTTCATGTTATCATGCAGGTCTTTCCTTTTCTGAGGCGTCCGGTGATGTGTAATGCGTTGTGTCCGACCAAGTCATACCCAAGAGGTACGTATACGAGCCCGTCTAGTGGGTCTATGTGCACGTACATGGGCCGTGTGTGGAGAACACCATGCATCCAACCCTACCCAGAACTGTAAAGAGTCTAAGGTCATATTACGGTTTTACAAGATATGTCTCATTCATGTATTGTGTGTGATTACATTACTAACCCAACAATGGAGTGACTTCCTGAGTATTTCTTAAAATACTCAAACCACGTGTTACCTTATATTTTTTCTAAGTAAAGGCAAAGCTCCATGCATAGATGACGGTGAATACTGGAAAGGCCATGGAAGTCAGGATAGATCATGACAGGATAGTAGCATTGAATTTAACTAGTAAATGTTAGGTGTTTTAATGTAATTTATTTTAGGTTCAAAAACTATTATTTTAATTCTTGTTGTGGATTGAATATACATGTCCATGACTCTATTTTAAAAGTATTTGTTATGAATTTTTGCATTTATGATTAAAATATGGATAACGTCAGTAATTAAGTTAAAAAAATTAGGACGTTACACTATCGGACTTATAACTCTTTCAACCATATATTTTAAGATGTTTATGTTCTTGGAAATGAGCGTACATCTCTCTCACCAAATATTTATATTTTCGTATCTACTTATAATTTTATTTATTTATCTTTGTCTTTAAAATAATTAGATTGCAAAACAAAAAAAAAAAAAATCTAATAACCTTTCCTAAACTATTTGATATTTTTGGAAATTTACAATAATAAATATTTATGTTTGAGATGCATGAAAACTATCGAAAAATAATGAAGAATCTTACTTCCAACTTGGTTGTACTGTTCTATAAGTTGTCAATTTTTTTTTTTTTTTTAAAAGGTGAAATGGAAATTGCTATAATGTTCCCATTCTTCCTATGGGTCAAGAAGAATTTTAATCTTTTTAAATTAGCATTTTAAATTAGCAAAAATTGATAGTTAGTATCAGAGTTCTAGGTTACAGATTCTGTAGACTAGTCTACGAAACAGGCTTGGCATGTTCCATGGTCCCACCGTTATACCCCATCACGGTTAGGTATGTCATATACAAGAAAATTATATTTAAATTCTTAGACCTTAGGGCTAATCCAATCTTTGGGTGCACTCACGTCTAGACCTCTGATCGTCGTTCATGATTCTAAGATTCTTGGTCTACTAGAGACGTATTGACCTAGGTCAATTTGTAAATCGCTCTAGCTCTAGCGCCCTAATCTGAACTTAGTACATTAATGCTTGTTTTGTTAGGGAGATATTCCTATCAATAACCTAAAGCATATAAATATAATCTAAACATTCATGCAAACTCAATAGGGAGATAACATCCATCAATCATTCGGAGTACAGATCACAGTATCTCTTCATCCATTCTAGCACAGTGCAAATCATTAAACTTGGCATGCATCATAAATTCTCATCTTAGGGACATTTCGGTAATTATCCATAAATATGCATAATATTTTCAGCCAAATTGCCCATCTAGAGTCCTAATTATGCATATTCTAACTATCGAAGGTAATATATGATCGCATGCTAGCATGTCCAAGCGATCCCTATGAGTATTACTTGAGAAAAATTAGTACAACTACTTACATGGATGATGTGATGCGTGCCTTTCCCATGCTAGTTTTTCCATGTGTTAGGATCTTAAAACTTTCTGAAAAATTCACTAGTAGGTCCTAATTCAAGTGGAATTAAAGTCAATGTCGGAATCAAGGCAAAAAACTGACAAATGAGAATTGAACGACATAAAAAGTTAGCTTACACATGCTTCACATGCATCTAACACACGTAGCCCCACACGCAAGTACAAACTACTTAAGGGAGGAATACGCATGCTTGCTATGCGACATATGGTGCCTTTCAGTTTGTCAATCCGAGCCTAACGACGTACGTTTGATGCTGACACACGTTCACTGTTCAGTGGCCCACACTTCTCCATTCATCGCCCCAACACGTGGCAACGATGTTGCCGGTTGCATTTTTCCATTCAACATTTGACACACGTCTCTCTCTCCTCACACCTATGTCGATTTTTCGAATTCACATCAAATTTTCGATTCTTACTATTTTTTTTATTTTTTTCATAACTTGTCCTACAAAACTCATTTCAACTGGGTTCGTTTGTAGAGTTTTAATTCTACATTTCAAAGAAAACTTTCTTATAAGTATTTATCAATTACAAGAGGAAATAAACAAGCTCAAAACTGTCAAAAAGACTATGTTCTTATCGTTTCTTAAAGTTTCACCGTAACTCTACCTTCTAGTCTGAATCGACTTGTGATTTTTTCCCAGAAGTTGTTCTAAATTGTCACGACTCGATTTTCGAGACTTCGAAAAACTAAATCGTGACCAAAAAGACGAAATCGAAAACAAATAAAATTAAAAAGAAAATAAGATAGAAGATACAAATCCGGTTTAATTAAAACAAAAGAGAGAAAAATTTTGTTTCAAATTATTACGAAAGGTATTACAATTATAAAATGAAATACAAAAGACTCTAAAAGATCGACAAGGGACTGACGCTCCGGAACGACACCCCTCTATGACAGTGCAGCTCTCGAACACCTCCCCGTTTCGACTGGTACTTGAAAAAAAAAAGGAGAAAGGGGTGAGAATAAAAATATACTCAGTAAGCAACCTACTTGTAGGCTCTTTTCGCATCCTTATCTTAGTAGGTATACACGGTCTTATCTCTGGTTTCTAGTGAGTGCAAATCACGCTACAACCCTCTTTTTTGTATCTTAGGAGGCTTGTCCATCTTATGCAGTGGAATGATTCATGTTCTGAGGTGAGGCGCGACCTCATAAGTAAATCTGAGGGGATCGTATGACTGGATTTGAATACGTGACTCTCTCTGAACATCATCCTTGGAGGTTAGCTGACAACCCTCACACGGGACCATACATCTACTAAATTCGAGGTGCGACCCCCTGTGTGCCGGTTAGCTACTAAGTCATCCTACGTGGCTCCACGTTCCCCGTTTAGGGACGGGTTTCTACGACCCTGGAGTCCTGTTCAGAAGACCCCTTAGCTATCACCACTAGGTCGGGGCACCTGTCATACTTCCCTGTCTGGATCTGCCTGGCTCAACGATCTTAGTACCGGAGCTTTGTCTCGACAGTACGGTATCGGAGCAGAGAGGGAAGTGGAGGTTTTGGTGACACTATCCACACTGCTCAACTCTGGCGGACTACCTACAGTTACCGTGGTGTCCTACTAGTCTTTCTAGGGCGGACTCTTGGTGGCTTAGACCTGGATTCATTCATCTCTAAGATTCTCGTGCAGGATCTCACAAACCTGTCGTGGTTTGGAATTCTGGGTTCTGAATCCGCTGGTAATCGTTTTGCGGGTCTAAATGCACGGTATTCTAGAGGTCTCCCAATCTAGGGTCTCGTCTAGCCTACTTAGTCACAAGCACCCTAATATAAGCTCATAATTTCTTCCTATTCAACAAGAAAGATAATACAAGAAATCATCATGCATACGAGTTAACACGCAGCAGTTCATGCAATATTAACAAACATGCTCAACGGGAAGATAACGTCCATCTTCACCCGGAGCGCAGATTTCACAAGTTTCTCATCCTCCTCATGCATACATACATTATCAGAATCTCAATCTAAACAAATTACATAATCATTCATATCGAGAAGTCATAGATTTCCTTATTTATTTCATTTTCATAGTTTCCATACTATATGCTAGGTTCGGTTAGCTAAGTTTATGGGTATGATAGCATGCATGCTTATTCCAAGCGGTTCCTTCAAGTACTGCTCGTGGGAATCCAAATGGCTACTTACATGGTTGACGCGTGCCTTCCAAAGCTCGAATTATTCGCCGAAAAAGGTTCCAAAAATTCTGGAATTTCCTTGATAGGTCCTAATTCACATAAAAATAGGATCAGAATTGAAGTCGGGACGAAAAACAAGCAAAGGGAGGCCGAACAGGTGAGAGAATGGGGTCCCACGCACCGTGCACGCGCTAGTAGGTCCCCACATGCGCGGTCTCAACGCGCAGGGTGTCACGGTCCTACATTTTTTACCGTGCGGCGTCGTGATCCTGACACGCTCACGACCAGCCTTAACGGGAATTAAACCCCATATATTTTTCGCCCCGGCTTTGTGGCTTCGTCGGACCTTAGGCGAGGTTTGTCTTCGCCAATCAGACATCGCTTGTGCGGAATCCAAGCTTGTCCAACCACACACGCCGCCTGCGCGTGCATGTTCAATCGTCTGCGACACAACCGACTTGCCTCTACACTAGGCCAAGTCATCCGGTTCGACCTTGCCTCTACTCGGGCCAAGGTCTCTCAATGCAACGTCGCATCTCATCTTGTCATCTCGATCCCCATCGACAGAGTCCATATGTCTTGACGTCATTCCGAGTCTCGGGATTTCGTCGGCCATCATAACTCGCTCGGTCATGCCATCGAGAATTGGCTCAAATGTCTTTCATCTCATCGGGACTTCCCGAACATCCATCCATCCGGGCTCTATCGAGGCATAGGCCCTCAGTGCCCATGCCGAGTCATTTATGAATATCGTACCGGATAGCGGGTGTATGTAGCAACCTCCGACACGCAGACTGGGGCGCAATACCGGCACACCCGTGCCGTCCTGTACTGTCCTTCAAAAACTTATTTCAAAGGAAGTCGCCCGAGACACTCGTCTCGACACGCTCGCCCACACTGTCCTTCAACAAGCCTATCTTTGCCCCTCATGTCTATTCTGATGTCTTTGTCTTCCTTATGTCTCAACTTGTCTTTAATGCCCACTTAGCGTGGTGGTGTGTTGGATGATGCATCGTCCTCCTCGATCGCATCATGGCACTCTTCTATATTGGCCCGCATGTGGCCGGATAGGCGTCTCTTGAGGGACGCCACTTTGCTTGTCATGACGTGAGGGTCACAACCTACTCTCTTCATAGTATGGTTGTGACATTCTCCCCCACTTAACTTAGTCATCGTCCTCGATGACTTACTCGGGGCACAATCGTATGGTAGATTGTGACATTCTCCCCCACTTAATTTAGTCATCGTCCACGATGACTTTCTCGGGCACATTCGCCCCATTGATTGTGAAATTCTCCCCTACTCAATCTCGGAATCGTCCCGATGACGATCCGAAGTCCTTAACTGTTGTTGACTCGACTCATTGGATCTGTTTGTGTTTCATAAGTATTGAGCACCTGACTATCTTTTGTCAGAATGCTCATCTTGCTGACGTCTTCCGTCAACTTGAGGACAAGTTCGAGTGGATGCTTCAGACTTCTCTTTTGTCATATGGCACCACGATCTGACTCTTGACTTGGTAAGTTGTTGGGTGAACTTGCCTCAACTTTGGCTTGCCACTACTGTCTACGGCTATCCCTCTTCGGACCTATTTTTGTTGTTCGCCCATCTTGGACTCGGCCACTGGGACTCGCAACGTAGACGTGGCTATTCAGTGTTTGTCATAGCAGTGGGTGAGGCTGACTATCTCTGCAGGCACTCGCCAGACAACTATGGACTTTCTAAGGGGCACTTTGCCCCCATCGTGGCCAACTTGGCCTCAATGTGATTATCCTCTGAGTCGTATAAACTGATGCACCTCTCGAGGTGGGGCTCGCAAGCCCAACCACGACATTGTCGCGGCCACTTCTTCTATTGAGTAAGGTCAAACTTCTTGACACTGTCTCTTTAGTTGTTGGCGCTACCTTTCGGCCAACTCTTTGTATTTTGCCACCTTCATGTGGCTATTGCTGCATTGACACTTCTCCTCGTCTTCTTCGCAGCTTCACTTTTGTTTGTCCACTTCCAACTTGATGCTCACTTCTCGAGCGGATACTGGTCTTGACAATTCTTGTGGAGTCATCCACCTTAGGCATAAGGTGATGGCTCAAGGAATACACGTGTGCTCGCATGTTGGAGCACCTTTATGGGGTGAGAGGCCTATTGATTCGGGCTCTCCCCCACTTGCACTCGGCTGCCTCCGTGCAGCAAGGTCGTCCTCCCATAAGGACTTGCATTGTACTCAACTTTCGCACTTGGCCGACGTTTCTCTTTTCTCGACTCTCGGCTTCTCTACTTGTAACCACTAACACTATTCCTCTTATGTGAGTGGTTATTTGGAAGGCACCGACATGGTGCACTTTCTGTTTCATCTGCCTTGTCCACTTTGGAACTACAAGCTCTTGGCAAATGAGCTTGTTTTCTTTGACGGGTAGATCTCCCCATAATGAAGTGTCGACACACGACGCTAATGACCTTCGGGTAGTCTTGGCCTCAACCCCCAACTGATTATAATTCTGACCGGCAATTGTCCTGCCTACTTTGGCACTCTTGACACACTTGCAAGGTCTTCGATCAACTCTTGGGTTCATTTCTCTTGACTGTCTTGTCCGACTAGATACACAAAGTGTGGCTCTGATACCAATTGTCATGGTCCTACATTTTTTACCATGCGGCGTTGTGATCCTGACACGCTCACGACCAGCCTTAACGGGAATTAAGCCTCATATATTTTTCGCCCCGGCTTTGTGGCTTCGTCGGACCTTAGGCGAGATTTGTCTTCGCCAATCGGACATCGCTTGTGCGAAATCCAAGCTTGTCCAACCACACACGGCGCCTGCGCGTGCATGTTCAATCTTCTGCGACACAACCGACTTGCCTCTACACTAGGCCAAGTCATCCGGCTCGACCTTGCCTCTGCTCGGGCCAAGGTCTCTCAATGCAACGTTGCATCTCATCTTGTCATCTCGATCCCCATCGACAGGGTCCATATGTCTTGACGTTATCTCGAGTCTCGGGATGTCGTCGGTCATCATAACTCGCTCGGTCATGCCATCGAGAATGGGCCCGCGTGTCTTTCATCTCATCGGGACTTCCCGAACATCCATCCATCCGGGTTCTATCGAGGCATAGGCTCTCCCGTGCCCATGCCGAGTCATTTACGAATACCGTACCGAATTGCGGGTATATGTAGCAACCTCTGACACGCGGGCTGGGACGCAATACCGGCACATCCGTGCCGTCCGGTACTGTCCTTCAAAAACCCATTTCAAAGGAAGTCGCCCGAGACACTCGTCTCGACACGCTCGCCCACACTGTGACACACGTATGTGCCACAGGGTAGCTCACTTAGGCCACAGGGCCCAGGGGTGGTGGAGAGCTAACACCATGGTACCCCTATAGTACATTCTGAGCCATTTTCAATCTTCCAGGCGTAGACATGATTTTGGTGAATGGTCATACGGTGTCGTGCATTGTCCGTCCGATGTCCGATTGACATCAAATTTGGCGAGCATTCATATTTCATACGGACGGACTTAACTCCCGAACCGCATGACCAAATTCCTTCCGGAACCCCGAATTTCGAGGTTAAGGCCCGGGGCCCTACCCGGCCCTTCAACAAGCCTATCTTTGCCCCTCATGTCTATTATGATGTCTTTGTCTTGCTTATGTCTCAACTTGTCTTTAATGCCAACTTAGCTTGGTGGTGTGTTGGATGATGCATCGTCCTCCTCGATCGCATCATGGCACTCTTCTATATTGGCCCGCATGTGGCCGGATGGGCGTCTCTTGAGGGATGCCACTTTTCTTGTCATGACGTGAGGGTCACAACCTACTCTCTTCATAGTATGGTTGTGACACAGGGCATATGCGCGGGTAGTGCGACGTTTCGAACCCCAGCGGACGCAGACTTACCCTCTGAATATTGTGGGCTCGACACGTGGCGCAGGGTGGTTGGGAGTCTCCGGGTTGGAAAGCGGGTCGTCGGATCGGGTTGGCGGGCGTCCGGGTCGACTCGACTCCGCGCGCTCTAACGCGTGTCGACGGAGTGGCAGATCGCGGCTCACCAGTGGAACGCCGCCACGTGGCGCACGCCGGCCCTGCCGCGATCCTCCGTTCGCCGGTCGACGCGTGGCGGTCTCTTTCTCTCTCCTGCGCGTGTTTCAAATTTCCAGACGCGTTAGCGTTTTTGCATTTGCGATCTATTTTCTTCAGATTTTCTTATCTTTCAATCCGTAATCCATATCAACAAAGTTTCTCCGCAAATGTTGTAGATCTCATATTCTACTTCTACAATATATTTTTTCTTTATTTTTTTCTTAAGCACAGGATGAGTTAAAGCCGTCAAAAGATACGGAAAAACTCACGTTTTCTGTTTTCGATCGGTTTACCCGAACTCCGACTAAACTCCGATTTTCGTCCAGAAACTTCAAGAAACCTGTGTGAATCTTATTTTAGTTACATACCTCAAAAACTCCAGATCTAACGCTCAAGAAACTCCTCAGATCTAGATAAAATCGAAACAAGAAGTTCGGAATCTTACTTTGTCCGTTCTTGGATTTTCTTGCCGGAATGAGTGAATCCACCACCCAAACTCCTTTTCCAGCACCGAGAGAAGTCTTGCTTCGAAGTTTCTTGTCTTAGATTCGATCTCCAACGGCGGTTTGTCTTTTCTGCTCTTCCTCTCTCCCAAACCCTAACTTCTTCTCTTTTCTCATTTCTCTCTCTCTCTCTTTGTTAGAGCCCAAACAACCAGACCCCTCAACTAAGAGTAGAGGCAAAATTACTTATTTGCCCCTATGTTGACCTTAACCGTTTTTATTTATTTATTTAAAACCGAGGTATTACATAAATTCACCCTAAAATTCCATACTAAAGTTTAGAACCTAACTCTCATGAACCTATGAAATCAAGACTAAAACTCTAAAATCTTACCTCTCATTTTTTCTTGATTCTTGATGGGTTAGGACTATCCAAACATCCGGAATACCTCCTTAATGGTTTGTTTGACCTCTCATTAGACAAGGGGACAGTCCCTTCGAGGTTGATTTTGACTATTTATTCTAATTTTTTTTACAGTTGTATTTTATATTGTTTCTGAATTCGTATGATTTTTCTAATTTTTTTTCTCTTCTACGTCATTTTGAAATTTAGCCTATAAAACACTCCATAAAAAATTAAAAGTTTGACCTTTAAGAAAAAAACAAAAAAATTAATTCTCATCCAAACTCAAATGTGAATAACAATTAAATTATTTACTTTTTGATAAATACCATTCACAACTAAAAATTCATTCTTATATTACTGACTTCTGTATAAGAGGAAGGGCATAATTGTAAAACATTAAAATTTGATTTTGTTTATGCTTTTTAATAGTAATAACATAAACCTTTCAAAAAAGGAGAGGCGCTTTTGGAAAAGAAACAGCAACACAAAGAGTACAAAGATTCCAAATACGACCAATCATACTTCGCCATTTGGCAAATTAGACCCACCCACCTTCTTCAACTCACCCCCGCCTGTTGCTCTTCATCTACCTTTCTTTCTCCCGCACTGCGTTTTCCAGAGCGGCAAAACACAGTCCCAACAACCTTCTGGTTTTTCTTAATCCCCCTTCTTTGTTCTCAATTTTTCCTTCTCTTTTTTCGCATTTTATGCCCTCTAATTTATTCGCTCCATGTTAATTTTCCCCAATTTCTTTGATTTTGAGCATACCCCATTTCTTAGATCGCATGTATTGATGTTTTTTTTCCTGTGTTGTAGCATTTTTTTTCAACTTCGAAACATGTGTTAAGTGTTTAATTTATGATTATTGGGGGTGGTAATTTTAGCAGTATTGTTGGTGAAGAGATATTCTCATGCGGAGAAAAAATGGGTGTAGTAGGAAAGCTTTTTGGATGTTGGAATTGTTGACCACTTGACTGTCTTACTCAAAGAATCGTGGATGAAGATTTTTGCCTTTTGTTTTTGTTTGAATTCTGTCAGTTGTTCTCATAGCTTCGACGTTAATTTTCTGTATTTTCTTAAATGGGGTCGTTTTAAGGCAGTTTGATTATGCTTATACCTACTTATCTGCATTTGTAAGGATCTTCTTTTAATCTTTGGTCCCTTTTGCCAGCTTGATTTATCGACTGCTCTCTCGGTCATGGACGGAAAGGAAGCGAAGAGAAATTCATCACTAGTATGTGTTGTTATTTTGCTGTTTGATTATGCTTGTTGCTACTTATTGCAAATGTAAGAATCTCTTTCATTCTCATTTTCGTTTTCCTTTAACTTTTCGATTATTCGTTCCTTTTCCAGCTCGATTCATCAACTGCCCTCTCGGACTTGGGAAGCGAAGAAATAAGGAGAAATTCATCACTAGTATGTGTCCCCATAATGGCTGATTCAGCTCATTTGATGATCGCTGATACACACAAGGCAAACGCTAGTGGTGCTGATGTTGTTGAGATTAGATTAGATAGTTTGAAGATTTTCAATCCTCAAGAAGATCTCAAGACTATTATAAAAGAATGTCCATTACCTACTTTATTTACTTACAGGTTTTTCACTGGAATCCCTCTTTGATTAAACTTTAGTTTCTAATCTAACTTCGCCATAAGTAAATGAGATTTTATTGATAGAATCAATTCTGTTTCTTGGAGTTCAGCTACTGAAGACCTAGTTAATGAAAGCGAATTGGAAAAGTACTAATTAATATCTTAAAATTGATTGTGGATTTGGAATTAGTGTTCGTCGAATAAACATTAGATGGAGTTACTTTTCATTTGTATGCCATTTTTGATTGCTGATACTATAGTCTTTAGCATCTGATACAGGAAAAGCCTTCTCCTTGTATATATGAATGAAGTACAGAAAGATAAGTGCTAACTTGAGGCGAAGCCATACACGAATACCAAAGAGTTTCCAGCACTTCTTAATTTGAAATAAGAATGTGTTTCTTTAGCCAAATGGGTTTGAAGGTTCATTAAACAAGGTCATCCTCTTTGGCATAAACTTATTGTGAAAATAATACTGGAGTGGCTATTCTGGTTGGTTTATTGGTCCTTTCTAGTATAATAGCTCATGTAGCTCTAGGCTTTTAATTGTTTGAACTCAGAAATTTAGTTCTTGATTTCTCTAAACTTTCACTTGATGGTGCTTTTCGAGTCAAAATTTCAGAGGCATCTGTGAAAGATGAAGTTCCACTGATAAATCCGTTTCCTCTTTGGACAATATGGATGGTAGTAAAGGACTTATCCATAATTCAAAATTGAAACTTTGGAGGTGACGAGGCTTTGAATCCTGGAAGAGATTTTAATGATTGGGAAATGAAAGATTGGGATCACCTGTTGCAGAAAAAAATTTATGGGAAAATACCAATTGGGGACTTTGGAAGATTCTGGTCTCATTCCAGTAAAATCCAGAGTTTCAGCGGGTCCTATGAAATCAGTACACTGTTCTTATAAAGTTATTTAACTGCAATGTCTTCTTGTGGCTCTAACATTGGATGGCATTAATACTATGGATCAAGTCTAGCAGACGCGACCGTATCTCTCTGTCCCCTAACTGATGCATGTGATGAAAAAGAAAGAAAGAAAGAGAACAAAGAGTTAATTGACTATTCCATCATTGTTCTTTCTTGGTTATTTGGTAGATCAATAATCTTTTGTACTTTTCATTTTAGTTAAGCTATTAAAAGTTTTTAAGGCACAGAAAAATAAATAGGAATTCTGTTTTGCTTCGTTCTTCTAGGTGGATTAGTCCATCTTCATCAGTTTTTTTGTGCCTTCTTCTCCTGTAACTGATTGTTCTCTGGATTAGTCCATATAGGGATTTTCTATATGAGATCTTCATGTCAAAAGTTTTGGGCTATGCTGGAAAATGCAAATTTGTGGTTGTATTTATCCACCAATTACTCTATCATCATGGGAGGCCTCGGGGAAAGATTACAATGTCTATATTATCACTTTTCCTTTTCATTCTAATTGTTGACTGGTTTTGGGAGGACCCATGGATTGATGATAGAGCTCTCAAATTCTCTTTCCCAAGGATCTATAATATAATAACTACAAAAGAAAGTTTGGTTTATCTGTGTTGGTCTGAGTCTTCAAGAGATTGGCTTTTATGCCTGTTGGAAAAAATATGACTGATGAGGAAGCTCTTGGATCCGTGACATTACAAAAATGTGTTAGAGCAAACTAGGCCGTTTCATGAAGGAGCCTCTAAGTCATGGCCTCTCCAAAATGATGGCTGTTTCTTAGGTCTTTAACCCACCTTTGAGTGATGATAGTGCCCTGTTGATATTGTGATGACTAAAGCCATCTGGAAAGCTAAGCTGCCAAAAAAGTGAAGATTTCCTTATGGGTTCTCGTCCTAGGGAAACTTAATAAAGGGGTTTGCTCCAAATGAGATGGCCAAATTGCTTCTTATCCCCCAATTGGTGTGTCGTGCAGAATGAATTGGGAAAACCAACATCTTTTCTTCTCTTGTTTGTTGGCTAGCACAATTTGGCCCAAGAATTTGACGTTATTTGGCTTGAGTTGGTGTTTTTTTTTTTTTAATATAGTTAACGAGGCTCTTTTCTAGTTGATTTTTGAAACTCCCTTCCAGTAGTCGTACCATTATGGCATCTTTGTGGAACACGTGGAATAAGAGAAACCAGAGGGTTTTCAAAGAGAAAGCATGCGGCTTCAACCAGCTACGAGTTCATTTGACTCTTCGCCACCACTGGTGTTCTGTCTCTCAATCATTTTGTCATTAAGATCTTGTTCACATTTCAGCCAGTTGGGGAGTCATTTTTGTAACTGTGGAATTTCTCATATCCCTTTTGTACGTTCTTTTCAGAAATGTATACTCCTTGGTTTTGCATAAAGAAAAGAGGTTAAACATATAGTTTAGTCCCAAATTGAGTGGATCCTTTATGTATTGTACGAGATAAATTAAGATTTATATTCATTTGATAAGTTAAAGTTGCTAACTCTCCTCTCTTTTAATTTATGAAATGAATGCACTAAGACATGAAGGTTTGCAAAACTCAAATAATTTCCAAGTGTAATTCTAGTTTGTAAAATTTAAATGTTTTTTAGCTCAAGGTATGTAGTTTCATGAATTTTTCTTTTTTTTTTTTTTTTTTTTTTTTCTAGACCAAAGTGGGAAGGTGGTCAATATGATGGTGATGAAAATCAACGGCTTGAGGTACTTCGATTAGCCATGGAGTTGGGGGCTGATTACGTGGATGTGGAACTCCAGGTTACTTCAAATCTTTGATATTTGTTTGGTCTAATGCAGCAATGGCACTCCTTTGATATTTGTTTTGTTATCCACTCTCATATTGTAGGTTGCTCGTGAGTTCAACGACTCCATTCGTGGAAAGAAGCCAGAAAAGTTGAAAGTTATTGTTTCCTCTCACAATTATCAACAAACTCCATCTTTAGATGATCTTAGTAAGCTTGTTGCAAGAATTCAAGAAAGTGGAGCTGATATTGTGAAGATTGCAACGACTGCCTTGGATATCACCGACGTGTCACGCATTATTCACATAATTGTGCATTCACAAGTAAGCATCACATGCTTTGATTCACAGGGTAAGTTTCTTGTATGTTATTAAGGCAATATTCACTATAGCCTGTTTGAATTCAGGTTCCAGTAATAGGGCTTGTAATGGGAGAAAGAGGCTTGATTTCACGGATACTCTGTGCTAAATATGGTGGGTATCTTACTTTTGCTACCCTCAAGGCCGGAATTGTTTCTGCTCCTGGACAACCCACAATTGAAGACCTTTTAAATTTATACAATTTCAGACAGATAGGTCCTGATACAAAAATTTTTGGAATCATTGGAAAGCCAGTGGGCCACAGCAAATCACCCATGTTATTCAACGAGACATTCAAGTCGATAGGTTTCAATGGTGTTTACGTACATTTTTTGGTGGATGACATAGTAAACTTTCTCCAGACTTACTCGTCCTCCGACTTCGCTGGATTCAGGTTCAATGCTTTATAAAAAACATACTAATGGTTTTTCTTGTTCTATAAAATAGAGTGGACAACAGTGATTCTAGTAAATATATTTGAAATGCAGCTGTACAATTCCACATAAAGAGGCTGCAGCTAAGTTCTGTGATTGGGTTGATCCAGTGGCAAAGGTAATTGAGTTGTTGCTGGCTGGTTGCCTATTTTCTCTAGTTATGTTTGTGATATAGTGTACGTTTTGTTCGATACATTAGTCAATTGGTGCTGTTAATTGCATTGTAAGACGAGACGATGGAAAATTTGAAGGTTATAACACGGATTATGTCGGTGCTATTTCTGCTATTGAAGATAAACTACGAGGTGTGTGTGATCTGCTTCACCATCTTTTCCAGTTTCATTTATAGTTCATATCTTTGATCCATTCTTAACTTAGCAGATCCCCACAGTAGTAGCCCTCAATCTGGCTCACCCTTGTCTGGCAAGCTATTTGTTGTGATTGGTGCTGGTGGAGCAGGCAAGGCGCTTGCGTACGGTGCGAAAGAGAAAGGAGCTAAAGTTGTGATTGCCAATCGTACATATGGTTAGCTTATATCTTTCACATCCTTTTCTTTCTTCAGTTGAAAATCTGATGTCTTTCTTGACCATCATATCGGTAGCTCGTAGTTTTAGAGCTATCACGTTTCGTTTAGCAATTTATGATGTCTATGGTACTAATTACAAGTGTTCGTTTCATACCCTTTTGAGTACTTATCTAACCCACTGTTACAATGTATTGTGCTTATAGAACGAGCAAAAGAACTTGCGGTAACCATCGGAGTCGATGCGGTTACTCTTGCTGATTTGGATAATTTCCATCCAGACACGAATATGATTCTCGCAAACACAACGTCTGTAGGAATGCAACCAAAAGTCGATGAAACGCCGATTTCTAAGGTATGTAGCCTCCAATGATGTGTGTGTGTGTGATTGAGTTAGGCGCTTAGATTGTTCTCACACAGTTCTTCAGTTATTTTTCGCATTTTCCGCATAAATGATGGGTACTTTTTAAAGTGAATTGTGTTTGATTTGCAGCATGCTCTGAAAAATTACTCACTGGTGTTCGATGCTGTTTACACGCCGGTGATGACGAGACTGTTGAAGGAAGCTGAAGAATCTGGGGCGAAGATCGTTACTGGTGTGGAGATGTTTGTTGGACAGGCATATGAACAATACGAGAGGTTTACTGGGCTGCCTGGTAAGTTGTAGCCAAAATGATTGAAATTTTATTACGATTGAACTTAGTTTTCTAATATGTTTATATGTTCTTGTTAATCTGCAGCACCCAAGGAGCTGTTCAGGAAGATTCTGAAAATCTAGTCCAAAATTTAGGGTGATGAGGTTTGTGGTGTGGCTGAGCTTCTTTTCTTAGTATTGTTAATGAACACTTAGTTGAATGAGGGAGGACATAATTTTATTTACTTGAAGGGGCTAAAATGAATGCATTTTTATGCTCCCACGGCTTTGCATTTGCACTAATAATTGATTCTCTTGTCATTCTATGGAATTATAACATCATTTTGTTCAAGAATTGATTATCTTTTTGAACTTTGTATACAAGTAACAAGTTTTGATGCGTTTCTTTTTCAAGTAAAGGTAAGGGATTCTTGTACGGATGATGGCGTTGTTATGGAGGCCATGGAAATGAAGTTAGGTTGTTATGGAGCCCTTAAGTTAGATCCGAGCATTTTCATTACTCTAAAATTCTTCTTATTTTGATTTTGTTGTTTGTTGACATTATTGTTGGTTTAAATAAATTTTCTAATTATGTAAGTTGATGACAACATTTTAGTAAACTGTTTTTAAGATTTTTTTTTTCTTTTTGTACAATTAGACATGTCGTGTAGTATCAACTTTATTTTAAGAGAAAAATAGGTTCATTACAACTTGAATCACCACTTTGATTTTAAGAGTGATAACATACTGATGCATGATACACAAAAATCCTTTTAGTGTTCTAATTGTCAAACTAGCGATCATTGTTCGACACGATATCGTGGGGATGTTGCGGTGGTGGCCTTCTTTTCTATGATCACAAAGAGCCTTAGCCTCCACCCACTTGGTGTAGCGCTTGCGCAAATTATCAAGGATCAACAACATGAGTGAACACCTCGACCAACTGACAACCACCGTAAAATACCCACTCTGTGTTTCTTTTATTTTTCTTAATATACCCAAATTGTTATGGGATTGTGTTCTTGATGGGACTAGACTCATTGGATTTTTTTGGGTCAGCCCATATCAAAGGTAAATTGCAAGAAGTCCATCATTTTAAAAATAAGTTAATGATTACTTCTATGCATTTGAAACTACTTTTCATAAATTTTCTTTGAAAAAACGGGTGATACTAAGGCTTGTGTTCTTCTATGATTACTTCTATGCCTTCGTACATTATCTAACCCATCTTTGTACCATGGTTGAGGTCGACCAATTCCTTAACTTACATTATCTAACCCATCTTTGTACCATGGTTGAGGTCGACCAATTCCTTAACTTGAGAAATCTCTTCTCATAGTTTCGATGGAAGTACGAGTTATGCTCACGTGAATTGACTGAGTCAAATTTGAAACATTCGAATAAACCCTTTACCTTTTACATTATCAAAGTCAAGAGAACAAATCTAGACCAACTACAAATTATTATTGTTTTAAAATGGTTCACTAGATCACGGGAATCATTTTTTTCATCCAAGCCTCGTACTATGAGAGTTTGGTATGGCACTCACTATATAAAAATATTAAGTTGGCTTAAGGATTTATTTTGTTACACATTTTTTATCAGGGTCAAACTACTATGTTCAAGATACATCACTACTGCAAATTAGTTTAAGAACCTTTTCAAAGTTCTAGTTCATGAAAATTATACAAGTTATGGGAATTAGTGAGTCAAGTTTAAGAACCTTTTTAAAGTTCTAATTCATGAAAATTATACAAGTTATGGGTATTAGTGAGTCAAAAGGCTTCATGGTCACTCATAATGACCATGTTAAAATTTAAACGAAATCTTTGAAATATTATATTTTTTTTATTCATATACTTGAGAGAATCCTTGTTTCTGAAAGCATACCTCTTGAGAGAACCATTTTGTCAAAAATATACAATGAAACATATGAGAACGAAAGAACATCTAAGAACTATCAATGAGTTAATGTGAGGAGCAGTCTAGGAAAGAAGACAAGAAGAATATTAGAAGTCGATGCCTTGACCTCTAGCAACGCTCAATTAGCCTATGTGGCTAATATTCTACAGATTTTAGCGTTGGAACAAGACTCAATGACTAAAGCACTAATCCAGGCACAAGCTGTAATGACTCAACCAATAGCCAGATCTTGTGTATATTGCAGAAAGAAACACACTTTTGACTAGTGTCCAAGTAATCTAGCCTCTATTTTTTATTTGGAAAACCAGATTAATCAAGAAAACTAGAAGAATAACCCGCTTTTCAAATACGTACAACCCAAGGTGGAGGAACCATCCAAACTTCTCGTGGAAGGAAACTAGCTAAGCTCACAACATAGTTTCATAACATAACACAAACATATCACAGTATAATTCATATCATAGCATAAATCGTCACATAACATATCACATATCAAACATCATAACATCACAAAATATGACATGTAGGGCCACATAGTACATATCATTCATACAACATACAAGTCATCAAACCAAAACCGTGGTTTTCCAACAATCAAATTACTTAGTTGGCCTAAGCCAAAGTCACTATGCTCCATTGATACTAGCTTAAAACTGCACCTTAAAATCTAATCCCACCTAAGTAGTCTCACAATCATAATTTAGAATTCTATTACGAAAATTAGCTCACCTAGTTTGCATAAAATAATCTAAACGTAGTCCTAAAAAATTTAAATTGTCAAAATAGTAGCCATACGAACCTTAAATACCTCTGAACGAGTAAAAATTAGCTCTCGAAGAATAAAATGGTAGGTAATGGTATAAACATATCAGACTTGAGCTGGTTCAGTTGAGAAGACGAGTTGGAGCGTTAAAATATGAATTCTCCAATTGGCTCCGAATCGCCAAAGTGGGATGAAATGGAGGAATTGTTGGACTCAGTAATTTAAGGGACCTCCCTTTTATATTAGAGTCCAACTCTCCGCTTTCTCAATCTAATCGATGTAGGATAACTTTTTTTCTTTTCAATCTTCGGTTGTTACACTTGTATAGATCAAACTTTCACCCCCAACGAAAAAATGGTTGGGTGATGTATATGTTGATAGATACTTATGCATGAGCTTGCAATGAATTAAAGAGTAATATTGTAATAACCAAAAAATTAAAATAAAAAAAAATAAAGAGGGGAAGGAAAATTTTGTCTGAAATTGCTTAAGTTGAGAAGTGGGGAGTCTGCCTCCATTAGAGAAGGGAGGTCCCTCACTTCATTTTAGTTTCTCACTTGAACGTTTCAAAACCAGTAGGAGAATACACTTTATGACGGCTCAAGGCCGGTATTTCGACTGATCCGACTTGGATCTGATAGGTTCGGACCCTTTTCTTCTAGTTTCAACTCTTCGAAAGCCTTTAAAGTTAATACTTTTATTAGTTTAAAATTTTGGAGTCAAGTTTAAATTATTTATGCATAATTAGGCTTAGCTAGGTTAAATTATTAGAAGCAAGCTTAAATTATTTTATGTAAAATTAGGCTTAAGTAGGTTAAATTATGAATAGTAGGTTTAAATTATTTTATGCAAAATTAGGCGAGCCAATTCACACTGTAGTTCTAATTTATGATTGTTGGACTCCTTAGACAAAATTAAATTTGAGAGAGCAATTTTAAGTAATGCTAGCATCAAGAAGTCACAATAGCTTCGGCCTAGGCCAACCAAGTAAGTGGTCTTACAATCAGTTTGGTTAAAAGTTGATGTTTGTATGATGACACTTTCTCCATTGTTCTGCACGTGTTATGTGCTTGATATGATTAGGATATGTTTTTTAAACGATATAATTAAGATATGTTTATGAAATGGTATAGTTAAGATATGTTTATGAAACGACATAACTAGGATATGTTTATGAAACAATATGACTTTGACGTGATTATGAAACGATATAACGATGATATGTTTATGAAATAATATGACTATGATATGTTGATGAAATGAGATGATTATGATATGCTTATGAAACGATATGTCTGTGACGTGTTTATGAAACGATATGACTATGATTTACTTACGAAATGATAAGTTCATGACATGTTCGTGATACAACGTGACTATGAGATGATACGTGAATGTTATGACACATGTTATGATGTGATGAACTGATGATATGATAAATGTTGATGATATGATATATGTATAATATGCATGATGCATGATATGAATGATATACGAAAAATGTGTCGACATAATGCACAACCCCAATTTACGTACAGAAGGCTATGATGAAAATGATATGATATGAAGGAAAAATGGAAGGAGTTGTCGTACATGATAATGAATGAAAATGTTGGGATATCTTGCATTATTATGTGTTCATGGCATCGAGGAATACCCCTCTTTTATGATGGTACGGACGCGTACACTACTAGGCAGGAAAATGATCGTTATGTTTATCATAATGTTGCGACAATCGCTATACCTAACGGGTGTCCGACATCAACAACTTTCAAAGAATTCTCACCCGACAAGAAAGGGGCCCAGGAGGTTTGCAAACCGACTGGTGGTTCCATACTCGCACGTGTCGGCCATGTGTATAATAGTAAATACACATCCAATTAACTCGTTTATGATAGCCACACTGAGGATATATAAACTGATATGATAGTTCTCACTCATGATTGCATGTCTTTGTATATAACCCCAATAGTGGGGCCACTTACTGAGTATTTTTTAAAATACTCAAGTCACATGCTACTTCTATTTCAGTTAAACGCAACGCATTCCTCGACAATATCGCAATTCGAGACCATGACACATGCATAGGGTAGTTGTATTTATTTTATTAAACTTAGATTAGAATATGATGTTTTTACTTTTAATGTTTATTTACTTCATTTAGTATTCTATTATGTCATTTTAAAGATGTTTTCGAACACGCAAGTCCATGTAAGTATTTTAAGATGAAATTTATATTTTATGATAAAGTTTAAACGTTTATTTCTGCACAAAAATGATTACGTTAGGATGACGATAACGACTCTAAATAAGTAGAAATCTAGGGTCGTTACAAATATATTACGATTCTGTATAAACTTAAAAAACTTTTGTCTACCTTGCATTGAGCACAAGTATACACTCAAACATAAGGAAGTAGTACTTGGAAGTATTCCACGTGGACTTGAACTTTACACACTTTTTGCACTAAAACTTTTGATATACAAGGTTGTAGTGACACGATAAAATAAATGAAATTAACTAATGCAAAGGATTAAAAGAATGCAAGTTAACTCTAACTTGGAAATAAACAATATAATTAAAAATGACACTGAGTCACGGCAAGAAATAATGGATACAATAGCTTACGTAGGCTTTTTATAGCGTTTTTCGTATGTCGTGACTGTCCATATTATTAAAAGTCTAAGACTTTTTATAACGTTTTCGTATAGCTATAAGTGATGCTATAATAAAATATAAATATATAGCTTATATACAATGTTATGAAAAGATTTAATAGCATTTTTGTCGGGATTCTTCTATTGTTTACTTCTCTTACTTTTGTTAGCGTACATTTATTTTTTTATCTAATCTCGTGACTTGTATGACGATTTTACTATTTATTATGTGTATCGTCTTGATTTATGTCTTGTTTATGCCCACTTGATTTCATTGGATATATGCTATATGCCCTAAAGTATATTTGACTCGTGACTAAATTTTTTGTTTGTGTTCTGATTCTTAATCCTTGACTTAGGTTTATGTAGAGCTCTTTGTGTGATGTAGGGATGGTTCGGCACAACCCTTAATTTTGATCTTTTAAGGACTAGTTAGGATCTACTTGGTATATATGACTTCGACATCACTCAATTAGACCATGATACTTAGAAGGGGAGCTTGTAGTTATGACTATTGGAGAGCCTTTTTTTGCACTATTCTGGTCTAGAATAGTGTAAGGATAGGGAGTTTGTTAAGTGTCATTAGGGAGCTTCCTGCTAGCAGATAGTAGTAGGCATATGTGGAGTTAAGAGGGACCGACGTTGATTCATCATTTTGAACGTCTCTAATTCAAAATCAAACGTGAAACTTTGGTTTCATTCGGCTCCTTCATTCAATGAATTTACTCTCTCTCCCTGATTGAACAAGGAAAGAAGGACCTAAGAGGTTATTTGTTGAGAGTGAGGGCTCTTCCATACCTACTAGATCCACCATAAAGCACGAGATAGATTGAGGATGACCTGACCTATGTGCTGATAGCGCAATGGATAGACGAACCTTTGGAAAAACAAAACATAAGACTAGGTACATAGATGAAACCTTAAGTGAACCTCTTGGGGGTGAGCTTTACACTCTTAGATTAGGCGATGTCCCGATGAGACAAGAACTCAACTATGACGATATAGAATTGGCCCACTCTTGAAACATGATAAGCACATAACTTGAAAACCATGATTAGAAGATGCTTCAAATTTGTGTCTTATGTTTACTACTTATGTGTCTTTGTTTTGATTTACTTGTAATCGGGAAAGCCATTTTGATCCGAATCGTTAAAAAGTAGGTCGGTACGAGAAACTTTGGTCCTTTAGGGAAAGTATGGTGTGGTCCCCTCCATTGTATATGTTACCGTAGGTTAATATACATCAGGTTTGGAAACAGACCAAGAGGGCCCACCCATCTGAACATCACCACCTCACCCACGTGATTTTATTAATACACTTTTTTTACTTATTTCTCTATTAATTCCCTCTCTTATGTGAAAGGTGATGTAGCCCCCACTTTGTTGCCTTCCCCCATCCTTCATTTAATGCCCTAATTAATTTCTCATTTCATTAATGCCCAAAATAAATCCCTCATAATTAATTCCTTTTTTAAGAAAATGTTTTTATTTTTAAACCCATAAATAAATAACTTAAATCTACTCAATCGAATTCGAGTTAACTCTACTCAAGAAATCAAGAAATTCGAGATTCAAATTTCGCCAATGTCACGTGTCGTTGAGCTTTAAAATAAAAGGTCGTTATTTTAGTCTTATCAGTCGGTTAATACATGTTTAGTCTCTTCTTTGGTTCATAATTATCTTTTTAATTATTTGTTCTCCATAAATTCTTTAAAATAATGTTTAACTATTGGGTGGATTGAGTTTTAAATCTTAATTAAATTTTAAAAATAAATAAATATTTTACTTTTATTAAAAATAAAATTTTGAATAAATGACCTTAATAACACGTACTAACCCAACTTAAAAAAATTTATGGTTTGTCTGGGTTGAGTTAGGTTCGGTTAATTATTTTATAAGAGTTGTTTAAATTAAAAAAAATTACGGAGAACAAGTGGGAGAAATGGAGGTTTGGGCTCTAGATGTTGCTCATATTTTACAAGAGAGGCTTACTTATAAATCTAATCATATTAGAGCTCGACAAGAAGTATTTGGTACTACGATCATCGGAGGAACAATACCTAAACCTAAGGATACTCCAGAATCTTTTCAATTGCTAGTTCTAGAATTACCATCTTTGACTTTTGAACGGAATCATTTCCTTGTATCTTAGAAGAACTTTAATCTACAATCTGATTAGATCTAAAAAATGTCGCAAAATACCCACAAATACGCGAGTAATTACCTTTTAAAAGAACATATATCTAAAAACAATTTTTAAAAATGAAAAAGAATATTTAAGGAAAAATAAAAATCCAGGATGAATGCTTCCCAAGTTGATGTACAAAAGCCATAAATTTTGGGCATTTGAATGGGAAAACTTTGGATTTTGGGTTGATGTAAAGTGTTTGAGTTTGGCCTACAAATCTTGTATGCCTCTAAGCTGTTCCCTTCTTTCCCACACACCTGAGGCCATTGCACATGTAAACATTTAACTTTTTGTTTTTTCAAAGAAACCAAAACCCCAATATAGAACACAATTAAACCCTAATATCACCTCCTCACCCTTAAGACAAGGTCGGGGTAGATAAACTTGTTTGAGATTCACTGTTAGAAAGTATGGACCGACATTGGTTTGGTTGCAAATTCGCTATCTATTCATCACTCTCATCATTTGTGACTTTGAAGAAAGCTTTTTCTCATGGTCGTGGGGGGAGTTGTGGATATTTTGATTCGTAGAGTAAAGTGCTTTGTTGAATCACTTTGTTCGTGACTCGATTTTTAAGGCTTCAAAATTCGACGAAGACGAAAGTATAATAAGATAAAAGTAAAATAAAATATGAAAAATAAGGTAAAATTTAAATTGAATTAAAATAAACAACCTAATAAAATCAAATTGAAATTCAATTACAAGATGATGCTCTCAACAAATTGGGAAATGGGTTGGGGGATACAATTACAAGATAAAATATAAATAAATAAAAAACTCAAAATATAAAAAATAGACTGACGGAACAACCCTCTCTGTGATTGTGCAGCTCTTGAATGCTCCTCCACCTCGACCGATAACCTACAAACACCAGGCAAAAGAAGCGATAAGGAGTGAATATAAAAATAGTCAATAACAACCTACTTGTAAGCTCTCATCGCATCCTTAACCTAATAGGTATTCCCGGACTTTTCTCTAGACTCTAGGAAAGTCGACCTAATCTCTACTACTATTTGAGCATCTAGGATACCTCGAAGTTCTGAGTAGTTCTTTGATTTGAATCTTATCTTTAGGGGTCCGTATATGTTTTCAACCTTTCTGTTATTTGACTTAGGCAACTTGCTTTGCTTACCTAATATAATGACGTGCATCTTATGTTGAGGCACTACCTCATAAAGTTCTGATGGAGCAATATGGTGTGTGCTAATCTGAACATCATCCATGGAAGTTGGCTAGCAAACCCTCCCACATGACCATAAAGTTACTTAGGTTTAGGAGGTGTGGCCCCCGTGTATCAACCAACTTCATGGTCAACCTATGTTGTCCAGTTCCAGTCCCAGCTGCTGAAGTGGCGTAGTGAGAGGTGAGAAGAATACCTCAGACAATTTCCACGAGGTTGAGGCACTAGTTATCTTGACATGCTACCTTAACTGGCCCATGCCTACCTCAAGAGTACAAGTATCAGAGTGGAAAAGGTAGCGAAGATTTGATGACACCATTCATACTGTTAATAGTCTAGAGAGCTACCTTGGTCATTTTTTGATGTCGTGGAGCTTTATTAGGTTCTTAGGAGCATTTAGGCGACTTAAATCTCGTCTATTGTTTCAAGGACGTTTATGGCTAACTCCTCGAGCTATTCTATTCTTAGGGTGCAGATAGGTCTAGACCTCTAATCGTCGCTCACGATCCTATGGTACTTGGTCTACTAGAATTAGGACCGACTGAAGAAATTTCAAAAATTTTGGAGTCCCTAATACGTGAAAAAGCTAACTTGAAAAAGCACGCATCATCCAAATAACCATATAGAGGCCATAGAACAATGTTCTCGATAGCCTTTTCACATTGAATTATGTTTCTATTATTTTAGACAAGCATGTTAAGTTGTTTAATTAATGATTTTCATGATAGGCCTAATTTGAGCTTAGACACTATTAATGGAGATGCATTTAATATTTTTTATATTTTTGCTCGATTTCATTTGAAAACCCCCATAACATGCATGTAGAACGATGTGATCATACATCAAATGTAAGTCATTACAAAATAAAAAGTTCTAATGGTAGAGAATTGGGGGAAATAAGGCTTATTCAAAAACTAAAGGAAAAGATGAAATGGACGAAATCGACGAAAAAATCTTGGGAAAACTAAAGTGTGAACAATAATATCATAAACAAATATCACCCCTCTTACTTAGAGAATAAGTGGTACTTAGATGAAAGAAGTAATTACAAGAGTACAACGAATTTTCGACCCAATTGTAATTACGAACAACTCGCAAATGATTGATTTGTTTATAATGATTATATCAATGGAGACAACCTATTCTACCATGTATAAAAGTGCAACTATAGTTAATTAATAAAAATTGATTAATTAATTTTGTATTATCGGAGCTCGTAACGTTCCTTATTAGTTTATTAGTTCATAGTAACTCTAAAAGAATTTTCATATGTTAGATATATTTAATTTAATTGAATTTTCATATAAAATAAATTTAGTTGAAAAAATTTAAAGTATTCAAATTAAATTTTCATATATTAGATATATTAAATACAAAAAAAATAGTTTGGAGGTTCCCATTAATAATTAATATATCATATATATATATATATATATATATATATATATATATATATATATCAAATTAATATTTAATATATTATATATATTAAACATAAAAGAAAAATATTTATATATTATATTCTATATATTTAAACATACCTATTTAAAATTTGAAAGATTCAAATTAGTTAAATATATATTGAAATATTTTATGATATTTAAATATGATCGAAAGCAGGTAAGTGAAGATAAGGATCGGTGCATATAATTTTCACTTTTAGAAACAAGAAATAGGTAACATAACTATGTGATAGAGGATATAGAAGAATGTCGGGACTATCAAGTATCGAATCTTAGGCATGTGATCTTCTTCACTCAGTATTGATGGGAGATCAATTCTTTGCTCAATATTATTTTTTCAGTCTCGTGTAATGATCGAGTAAAGATGAGAATTTTGGTTTATATTCATAAATTCAATATTTCCACTTCACAAATTATTATTATTATTAGCTCATGTAGCCAAGCTTTTGCCTATCATTTAATTATTATCTCATGTCGGCAAGATCTTAGATCATTAAATGGATAAATTCTCGTGAAATAATAAATTCATATTCTTATGAATACTATATTGAGAATTGTTGAAAAACAGTCTGATAATAGCTAATTTAGGAAATGATCATGTGTTTATATTATAAGTAACGAATACATCTTGTTGGTAGGAGGTGTTTTGGGAAAGCCCAAAAGCAAAGTCACGAGAGCAACTTGAACATAACAGACGAAAGAAAGAAATCGAAATAAATAGCATTAATGGGTTTGTTCAGTTTTGATTTAGGTCAAAATTAAAGGTCCAAATTTGGGTGTTCTTAAACACTCCGTATTGGCTCAAACAACAAATTTCAATATCAATTACAAAAGGCCATGTCTCCAACCCTAAACTCCCATCACTTTCATCACAAGACACTCATAAAACATTGACATCGACTCTCAACACCATAACTTTTGTTCTCTTTTGAATCATACAAATTGGAGGCTGCTCCACATGTGCCTTTCTACTCACCTCTCTTTTCAACTCTCTATAAAATCAACTCCTTAACTTCAATACCTTCTAACACACCAAAACAAACCTTCCTTTTGAGCAATATTCAAAACCCAAAATACTCGTAAGCGTCCAATGGCTCCATGCAAACGCCTCGTCCTCGTCCTCCTCGTCCTCGTCCTTCTACGTTGCTTCTCAAGCACAGCTATTGGTTTATTTCTCTATCTAATTAATTGATTTTGTTTGAATTCCTTGCATTTTTCAATCGAATCGATGATTTGTTGTTTGCAGAAGCAAGAAGTTTGGGAGTGCCTCAGATTATGAAGGATGATCATAGTATGAAAGTAGATGGTGATCTTAAAGTTGATGAAGAACATTTTATGAGCACTGATGATTTGGTGGCTATGGATTATACTCCACCCTCCAAGAAGCCTCCAATCCACAACTGAGATTTGATTTGTATAAAAGTCAAAGTCAACGAGTTGTATTTTATTTTTAATTTGTATTGTATATTTTACGTCTGTGTTTTTCTTTTTTGTTTTTTTTGTTTTTGTTAAAATGAAGCTTCGAGTAATGAGTTATACAGAAATGGAATATATATATATATATATATGAGCAAAATATGAAACAATGGGGTTTCATACATGTGCATGTGTTTCAACATCTTTATCTTGTCTTCACTGATTTTATGTTGAGATTTGGCCAAAAATCGGGTCGGAATAGGCTTACAATTGTATAAAAATTAGATTGGATAGTTGGATTAGAGGTTTACAAGTCTGGTGAAGGAATCGAGTTGAATCGGTTTACAAATTAAAAGAGATAAAATTGTAAAGAAAATAGGGTGAAACAAGTTTGATTCGGGCATTCATTGCGGTACCTACAGGCGGAACACGCATTGCACGGTGGAGCAGAAAATGCGCCTAGGAATGCTAGGGACACAAATGTCTTGAGTTAGGCTAACCCCAACTAAATTCGATCCTAGATCCCCGTGCCACCTGCCTCAGTACCCATAGTCAAACCCGTCAACTCAGACCTGCATGGGATGCACACACTGGGGTTCGAAGTAGGCTCTATCCACGCGTGGGAGCCATAACTTCAGAATGCTCAATCCTCGTTTGTCAACTTTTTGTGTCGTTCTTAATACTAACCTTTTTTTTGTGTGTGTGAATTGGGTTTAACTCGAGGAAGTTCAAAATTCTTGGCCACCTCTTTGGTGAGGAAACGTATTCGCGATAAACCTATAAATAACTACATGGTTTTTAGGAAGTAATATTTATAGAAATTGCTTCGATATGCATATCTGTTAGTAAAACCAATATTAGGAGACTAGTTTCGCTCTAACCTATGTCTAGGTAAATTGGTGAATTACGGAAATGAATTCTCTACATTTTGAAAATTTAATGGATTGGCCTTGCATGTTGATCTGTATCGTTTTTACTCTGTTTGTACATAATCATGCTGAATTTTGGTGAATGAAAATGTAAAACCAAAAAAAAGAAGAAGATGATTAAGGGGAAACTTTGTCCCACATTGCTAAAGGTGAGAAGTGGGAGGTTGGCGGAGCTCCTCCACCTCATTTTATCATCCTAATTGAACGGTTCGAGTCACTTAAAGAGTACACTTTCTAACGTCTCAAGATCAGCATTTTCGCTAATCTGGCTTGGATATGATAAGCTCGATCCTTTCCTCCTATATTCAATTCTTCACAAGTAAGTATTTAAGGTTAGTACAACTATTTTTAACCTGTTAAAAAAAAAAATTTGGAGTAAAGTCTATTTATGCACAATTAGACTTAGCTAGTTTAAGTTTAAATTATTTTAAGTAAAATTAGATGAGCTAAGTTTAAACTATTTTAAGTAAAATTAGATGAGCCAATTCTCATAGTAGAATTCTGATTTATGATGTTGGACTCCTAGGTAGAATTAAAATTTCAAAGAGCAACCTTAAACTAGCATTAAGGGGTCATAGTATCTTCGGCCTAGGCCAACCAAGTGGCCTTACTATCGACATGGTTAGAAATTTATGTTGTAGAGGACACGTGCCCCATGGTTCTGCACGTATCATATGCTTGATATGTGTGTAATGTTTATGAAATGATGTGATGCATTTGACGAAATGTTTGAGATATGATATGATATATGTTAGGGTACGATGCATTTGACGATATGTTTAAGATATGATACATGAATGATATATATATATGTGTGTGTATGTTATATGTTATGGTACAATGCTTTTGACTATGATATGTTATGTGAATGATATGACATATGTTATGGTACGATGCGTATTGTGATATGTTTTATGATATGATACGTGTACGGTATGACATGATATGGTGGAAGACACGATATGCTTATGATATGATACACGTGACATGATAAGATGTATGATATGCATGACATGCAATAAGATGTTTTGACATGATACACAACCCCAAAATTACATGAAAAGTTATGATAATGATATGATATGAAGAAAAACGCTAGAGGGGTTGTCATACATGATAATGAAAAAGAAAAAAAAGAAATTGGGATCTCATGCATCATTGTGTGTACATGCATTGGGGAATACCCCATTTTTACGATGGTACGGACGCGTATGTTACGAGGCAAGGAAACAATCATTATGGTAATCATAATGTTGCGATGGTCAGGCAGGAAAATGATTCATTATGTTTACCATAATGTTGCGACTGTCAGGCAGGAAACGATCATTATGTTTATCCTAATGCTGCCATGGTAACTATTCCTAAGCGGTGTCCGACATCAACAACCTCTAGAGAATGTTTGCCCAACAAGAAAGGGGCCCAGAAAGTGTGCGAACGGACTAGTGGGTCTAGACTCGCATGTGTGGGTTGTGTAGAACAGTAAATATACATCCAATTAGCCCGCTTAGGATAGCCGCCTAAAGAAAACAGACTGTTATGATAGGTTTTATTCATGAAATTGCATGTGTTTGTCTTTAACCCCAATAGTGGGGTCACTTACTGAGTATTTCTTAAAATAATCAAGTCACGTGCTACTTCTATTTCAGGTAAATGCAAGGCATTTTTGTACGATTGACGACGACATTGCAACTCAAGACCATGACACATGTATAGGGTAGTTACAATTATTTCGTTATACGTAGACTAGAATAGAATGATTATTTATTTCATTTAGTTTATTGTTGTGTCGTTTTAAAGATGTTTTTTGGACTCGTAAGTTCATGGCTGTGTTTTAAGATGAAGGTTATGTTTTATGAGAGTTTAATGAAGTATTTTCGCATTCAATATTCATGATATGTATACAGTATCGACCTTAGATTAAATAGAAAATTTAAGGTTGTTATAGAAAATTTGTGTATCTGCGCTATGGGTGCTTGATGGATGTTATCGCCACGTTGAGCATGTGCATGACTATATGTATGATTGACTTTACATTAGCTCTAGGTGATTGAATGTGTGATCTCCCTATAAAGGACTAGAAGCAGAGACAACTTTAGACTAGGGTGCGAGAGTTAGTTTAGCTAGTCTGTGACCTAGGACAGGACGTCCCTAGTAGTGTGAACGCTATAGAATCGTGAGAGACGATCACAGGGTTAAAGTCCATGCTCCTGATTGGTTCTGACTTGGGAGTAAGAATTGAGTAACCCAGAGTCGTTGATCTTTATCAAGACCACCAAACCACCCTAAAGACCTAGAAGACAACCAAGTCGACCTTGGAGAAAATTAGGTAACCTTGGAGAAAATTAGGTAGCCTATAGGTCGGAAGCAGCTGGAGTAGTGTCTTCGAAGTTTCCACTTTCCTTTCTATTTCAGTAAGGTATGATTGAGCTAGGCATGAAGCCGATTAGGGATGTGTGACTTGAGTGAAAGAGTTTGGCTGGGCTACCCTATGTAGAGAATCCGACTTGTGGGAGAACGTTGATCATGCAGGTAGGTGGCTAAGCTGACTCATATAGGGGGTAGCGTTCCTGACCTAGGGCGACTTTATGGCCTATGGGATGGGTTCGCCAGCTACCTCTCATGAATGACGAGCATGCTAGCACTCACCATATTGTCCCCACCTGTTAGTGAGAGGGTTTTTTAAGATAGCACCTCAAGTCTAAACACCTGCTACTACTACATAGGCTAATTAACCACCTAAGATTGTGCACAGTAAGAACGACTATATAAATCCTAGAGATAACTCGTGGTCTCATACTAGATCAAGGATGCGATGAGAGCCTATAAGTAGGTTGCTTACTAGGTATATTTGTATACTCATTCCTTTCTACATGTTCTTTTTCAGTCCATGACGATGCTGGTCGAAGTGAGGGGAGGGTGCTCAAGAGCTCAGTAGTCGCTGAGAAATGTCGACTCGGGTGTATGTCCAGTCCACACATTGTGTATTTACCATTTGAGTACTTGTTTTGTATCCCATTTCTCGTACCCTCTTTAAACGTTCATAACATACACATATATGTGCTTGATTTTGCTGGAGTATTACAAACAACTTTATGGTTTTCTTTCATTAGTTTCTCATACATACTTCCTACATACATTGCATGGTTTGTTAGTCACATTTACTCTTTCCATGCTTCAAAATTTAAGATATTACAAAATTATATTTACATAGTGATTAATTATGATCATAAAGTATTTAGATTATTATTGTAGCACCCAAGTTAAATTCATCGAGGAAGGTTTAAAAAATTCAAAGAAAGGATTAAGAGACCCATGCGGGTTTTAAGAGACCCTATCGGGGTCTAGAGATCGAAGGGCTCTGGAAAAGGATTGGAAAGGAAAATGATAAGCAGAAAGGGCAAATAGATAATTTTTCCAATTTTGAATTATGCTTACCATTTTCCTTATGATTAAACCAAATCACAATTAAAAAAATTCTGCATTAAGATTAAACCAAAACTTTTGAACCGAGGATATTGATTCTAAAATTAAACCAAATCACAAAAAGTCATCCATCTAAAATAAATTTTTTAGCACGAGGGAAGAAAGGAAAAAAATTGCTGAAGAAATTAAGAGCTAAAAAGGTCTAGATCGAGATAACTAATAAAAAATAGCATGGGTTTGTTTTGATGAGAACTTTGATGGGTTATAACTCGAGCTACAGTCAAGTCAAGGTATGAAACCATTCCCATCCTTTTTTGTATTCATCATCTACAAGTTTTATGACGAAATCGAGGCTAAAAGATCATCATAGGAGGGTGTGGAATGTCGTTTTAGGGGCAGAGGTACTAGCGTGCTCATCTTTTTCCTATGTCAAGGTCCAAACACCCTCCAAATGGCTTAAGATTTTAAGTAATGTCTATTTATAAAAACATGAAGATATATTCAAGATTTTTAAGGCATTGGATTGAGTTTAGAACTTAAACCAAATTTGAAAGGGTAAAGGATGAAAATGTCCTTACCATGACCTTAAGGAATAATCAAAGCCTAAATGAACAACAAAGGTCATGAAACCTTACCTGAGGCTCATCTATGATCTTATGAATGTCAAAGACATTGGAACATGTTCGGGGTGTAATTCAAGACTTAAAAGGAAATGATAAAACTGTCCCTAAATGTCTCTAATAAGGAATCATGATTTTTTAAGAATTTCAAGAACATGTTATAATCTTTTATGATGTTATAGGCAAGACCTAAGCAAGTTATTACGATAAATTTATATGTTCATGACATATGAGTTTAGATTATGGCTTAAGAACTCATAATAAGACTTATGTTATAGTTGTGCCTTAAAAATAACCTTTGAAGCAAGAACCTAAGAACCCATGAGACTAAAAAAAAAACACTCCAAAGACAAAAACTAAGAATGGAGCCTACTCCAAGCCCTAAAGCCACCCAGACTTAAAAACATGAAGATATAGAATGTTATAAAAAACTCAGGCATGATATTACAAGGATCACAACATGTTTGGGATATGAACCAAGACTGAAGTGGTAAAAGATGAAAATACTCCTAATGACCTCCGAATAAGAATTCATAAAATTTCCATATACCCCAAGAGTTATGTTACCATAGATATGATATTATAAATGACTTATTCTCATGAGGATGATATGTTAACATGAATTAGATATGTATGCTTACTTTAGGGCCATAAACTTTAAGTATGCCATGAAGTTAAGGTGTATCAGAAGTATGCACAACATTAGGTTAGCCCATGATGTAATGCCAAGATTGCTACCCTAAGAACATAAGCAAGTCAAGAACATTACACACCCTACACCCTAAAGTTACGATGACCCCCAAGAATGATAGGTAAGACTTTAACCATACTTAAGGTGACCCTTAACCTCCCACCACATGGTGTGTAATGATATCCATGTTTTTCCTCATCTAGATGGGATGCCTTGTGCTAGCTTTAGCGAGATGTTCATATTTTCTTCATCTAAGTGAGATACTAATAATACACAAATATATAGAGGAATTTCTTTGTTATTATACCGTTTATGTGTGTTCTCATGTAACTTCAGTAACAATTTTGTGAATATTCTACACATACATAAGGAAAATGCACAACCTTGCTAATGTTATTAATAAGAATATGTAGACGAACATTACATCCCTCATCCATTATCCTCAACTAAATCAATTTGTATTTAACAGTTAGTTTCTGCTATAGCATATTCTTGATATTATAGTTTATATTTCATTATGGTTGGCTTGTTAGTTCCAATAGGAGTAAAGAATTAAAAAAAAAAACTATCAAAACATATGTTTTCTTTATGTGTGGAAGAACTAAATCTATGCATAATCAAACCTGATTACAAGTCGTCATGTTCAAGTTAAAACAAGTGAGGTTCTAAATGTTACAAACAATTAGATAGTTTCATGTATTACCTTTTGAGGATCTTCATTTACACTTAAAATTATTTTCAGGTGAAAGCGATTCATTCAAATTTCTGAGACTTGACAAGGATGTGATTAGATTAAGTCTATTTCACTACTCATTAAGGTACGTCGAAAAAAAACTTGTTTAAACACTATGTCTAAGGAAATAATTAACTTATTTGAGAAGATTTTAATCAAGTATTTCTCACCCACAAGAAATGTCAAATTTAGGAATGTAATAGTAGAATATAAGAAATTACCAAAATACCCAACCCATAAAGTGAGATTTGTGAGGAATATTTGTTTATATGCATTCTAATATATTAGAAAGGAGGATGTGCTAGTGTGATATGTGCTCTAAGTGATTGATGGATGTTATCTCCCTGTTGAGTTTTTTTGTTTGTCTGTATGCATGTTATAGTATGATTGAGCTCCAGGTGTATGACTGTGTGTTCTCCCTGTAGAATGTGTTTATTTGAATAGAGCTAGGGTGTTAGAGTTAGGTTGGCTAGACGATGACCTAGGTCATGACGTCTCTAGTAGACTGAGCACCATGGGATCAAGAGCATCATTAGAAGGTCTAGACCCTAGTGCTCCCAGACTAAGAAAAATTCGAGAAGTCAGAGTACAACGACTTAGAGTAGAAGTCTGCGTTAAGCCACCTAGTTGTCTTAGGAATACAATAGACCTCCTTAGTGTCACAATCTGTAATACGATTGTGCCCCGAGTAAGTCATCGAGGACGATGACTAAGTTAAGTGGGGGAGGATGTCACAACCATACTATAAAGAGAGTAGGTTGTGACCCTCACGTCATGACAAGCAAAGCGGCGTCCCTCAGGAGACGCCCATCGGCCACATGCGGGCCAATATAGAAGAGTGTCATGATGCGATCGAGGAGGACGATGCATCATCCAACACACCACCACGCTAAGTGGGCATTAAAGACAATTTGAGACATAAGCAAGACAAAGACATCAGAATAGACATGAGGGGCAATGATAGGCTTGTTGAAGGGCCGGGTAGGGCCCCGGGCCTTAACCTTGAAAGTCGGAGTTCCGGAAGGAATTTGGTCATGCGGTTCGAGAGTTAAGTCCGTCCATATGAAATATGAATGTTCGCCAAATTTGATGTCAATCGGACATCGGACGGACAATGCACGACACCGTATGACCGTTCACCAAAATCATGTCTACGCCTGGAAGATTGAAAATGGCTCAGAATGTACTATAGGGGTACCATGGTGTTAGCTCTCCACCACCCTTGGGCCCTGTGGCCTAAGTGAGCTACCCTGTGGCACATAACCGTGTCATAGTGTGGCCGAGCGTGTCGAGACAAGTGTCTCAGGCGACTTCCTTTGAAATGGGTTTTTGAAGGACAATACCAGACGGCACGGATGTGCCGGTATTGCGCCCTAGCCTGAGTGTCGGAGGTTGCTACATACACCCGCTATCCGGTACGGTATTCGTAAATGACTCGACATGGGTACAGGAGGGCCTATGCCTCGATAGAACCCGGATGGATGGATGTTCTGGACGTCCCGACGAGATGAAGGACACACGGGCCCATTCTCGATGGCTTGACCGAGCGAGTTATGATGACCGACGACATCCGAGACTCCGGATGGCGTCAAGACATATGGACCCTGTCGATGGGGATCGAGATGACAAGACGAGATGCGACGTTGCATTGAGAGACCTTGGCCCGAGCAGAGGCAAGGTCGAGCCGGATGACTTGGCCTAGTGTAGAGGCAAGTCGGTTGTGTCGTAGACGATTGAACATGCACGCGCAGGTGACGTGTGTGGTTGGACAAGCTTGGATTCCGCACAAGCGATGTCCGATTGGCGAAGACAAACCTCGCCTAAGGTCCGACGAAGCCACAAAGTCGGGGCGAAAAATATATATGGGGCTTAATTCCCCTTAAGGCTAGTCGTGAGCGTGTCAGGATCACGACGCCGCACGGTAAAAAATGTAGGACCGTGACACTCAGCTCCCAGATATGACCAAGGAAAAGTTTAAATTATGGATTATGCGCTTAGGTGATCGATAGGTATATCTCCCTGGTAAAGCATGCATGACAAAACTCAATTAAGAATAAGGCGCTACAGCTAGTGTGGTTTACACGTTGTCTTAGGTCAAAATATTTTCAATAGACCCTACACCTCAAGATTGTGAGTTGCGATCAAAGGTCTAGATCTGAATTCACTGAGAGACTTGGATTAGCCGAAGGAGCTAACCCCGAGCGTCCTAGAAAACAAGAGATGAGATTTAAACTGCCTAGAAGCCCCTAAGAACCGAGTAGACCTTCACGGCAACCAAGGACGACCAAGGTGGTTCTTCAGGTTGATAGTAGTGTGATGGTGTCTTTAGAGTCTCTGTTACCTATCCACTTCAGTCCCCATACTGTCGGGGTAGGCACAAGCCAGATAGGGGAGATGTGTCGAGACGACTAAATGCCTTAACCATGTGGAAATAGCCCGCGATCTCCTTAGCAGGGCCTTTGTACTATAAACCTATCACAGAGAGAGGGGCATGGGACCATACATGTTGACCTAGTAGTTGACTAGCACATAGGAGGTCGCTCCTCCCAAGCTTTGGTGACTTATGGTCCCGTGGGAGGGTCCGCCAGCTAACCCTCCCATGGATGATGTTCAGACTAGCAGACACCATATTGTCCTTACAGAGTGTACGAGGTCTCGCCTCAACCCAGGTCACTGGTCATTCACTACGTAAGCAAAGTAAGCTGTCAAGGTCAAAGAGTAGAAAAATGGTACAAATTAGCGAGACAAGATAGCCTCTAGACCGTTAGCAGTTGGTATGGTGTCAATAGAACTTCCACTTTTCTTTCCACTCTGATACCAGTACTGTCAAGTCAGGCCAAGACTAGTTAGCTTCGCGTGATCGATAGTTCAATTGGATTATCCTTGCATAGAAAATCCGTCATAATCTATTCAATATACCATCTTTCTCTCGTGCAGTACTGAATGAAATGATGAAATCACCTTCCGATGGCAAGTGACAAGATGAGGGTTGATAACATTCTAGGCAACCTACAACGAGTACTTGCGATATTTGTCATAATGATGGGTCTTAGCGTTGATGCGGGCAAAGTGATGATGGAGAAGATTTAGAGATATGCGTGCAAAAAGAGATCATAACAATGTTACACCTGCAAGCTGGAATACATTTTCAACCAAAAAAAAGTGATCCTTAATACAAATGGTGGCGGGAAGCAGCGAAAAGGGAACCAGTAGTTTTAAGAAAGGAGGAGGTCTTCTTGTGGGAATTAAGTGGCACTTCAGAACCTTAAATTTAGTCATGCTCATCGTATGAAATAAAATATGATATAAAAAACATGAGCATGAAATGAGTTGGTTTGATACATGAAAGATTACATTAAATGCTATGATGCATGTTTATCGAAGAATAAATTGTTGAGTTATGATTTGACCGAAATTGAAAGCATGCCTTATGCCTTTTGCCTTTAATACAAACCATATTATAGAAAACCTATTATAAATGTTTGAGTATAGAATGAGTTGTGATGACACACGTTAAATGTTGTTATGCATGTTTATTAAACGCGTGCGCACTGTCCTATGAACTGAAATTTATGACTAGCTATCCATATTAGATCGCTATGTAATGTCTTTATTTCATATGTTTGTGATGGATGTGGGTATAAGGGGACGATTAGGGGTTTGCCAACTAGTCGTTAATCATAAACATGACTTGATTGTCAGGAGTTCGGATAACCATAGAACTGACTTATGATATTTTATGACTTATGACTATACCCTGTGGGGACTACTGTGAAGTTTGCCGGTTAGCTTCTTGTAGTACGTCTGTCACGAGTGGCAGGGGTCTACAAATGTATCATAAGAGTTGGTTATGATTGTTGTTCATGCATGTGAGTTATGCGATTATACAGGGACGGTTAGGGGTTCACCAATTAGCCCCTAATCGTAAACCTGAATCGATTGTCAGGGGTCTGAATAATCATAGAACTAGCATATGATGTTGTTATGACGTATGATTTGTGCTAGACTATTAAAAAGTTTTTCAGTTAGTTGCCCTTTAGTGAACCTGTCACGAGGGACAAAGGTTCATAGTTGCGCCTTAGAGTTGGTTGAACCTTAATATGCATGAGCCCTATGAGATTGATACCGAAGTTGCGCCTTGAGGACTTCGAGATATAATGATGAAAGAGACTAGCATAAACGACTAACCAAGAGACCTTGATGTTTGGGAACGAACTCCCAAATGAGAATAAGATACGAACAAAGGAACCAAAATCAATAAAACTCAATAATGAACTATGAACTACCAGCAAGCTGCTTATTATTTTATATACTCATCCCTGCTACTTCAATTTTCTTTTCATGTGGAGATTGATGTAGTGATCAAGACGGAGGCACATGTGGGTTGTTGGCTATAAGGAGTCCCATCACACTTGAGTCTAGATTTCCTTTAGATTCCCATCACATAATTTGACAAAATGGAATTCGTTGCTTTCTACATAAGGTAAGTAGATGAGTAATTCCCTTAAATGCTATTTTCCGGACTTGAACAATAGAACCCCACCCTCTCATTGGCCTGAAAGGGACTTGGTTTATGATCAGATCATAAACAAATTGTTCATTAGAGAATTAGTGATATTAAAGGTGAAAAATGTAATTAGTGGTAAAACAAACTTTTGACCTAGCTGTAATTACAAACAATTCTTGAATGATGGGCTTGATTTATGATTAGATCATAAACAAATTGTTCATTAGAGAATCAGTGATACTTAATGTGAAAGATGTAATCAGGGTAAAACGAACGTTTGATCCAACCGTAATTATGAATAACTCATGAAGAATCGACTTACTTGTAATGATTATATCAATGGATATAACTTTTCCTACAATACATAAGAGTGCAACTCTAGGTCTAAAGTGAAGTGACCTATAGTTAATAAATGAAAATTAATTAATTAGCATTGTATCATTGAAGCTTATAATTCGCAGGTGTACAAGGTTCTCTTGCTAGCTCACATTAACACCGAAATGTTCAAGAAAAATTTGAAAATTTGAAATTAATATTTAATATATTTATTAAATACAATTAGAAAAAAATATATATTTAATTTGAAGATTAATATTTAACATAAATAGAAAAAAAATAGTTAATTTGAAGAGTTAAAATTAAAATTTAATATATTTAATTAGTATACATTAGATGAAAATATATCTGTGGAAATTCAAATGAATTAATGTATATTATTTAAATATAATTTAAATAATATATTATAACTTAATATATTATATATTTAAATATATTATTAAGCTAAAATTCTTCAAAAGTCTAAGGAATAGGACTTTTTAGTTGAGCCATGAAATCACATTTTCATTATATAAATTCACATTTGAAACCGTTGAATTTCTTTAAAAAATTTCTTTCAAAGTGTTTCATAGAAGTTTTGATGTTGTATTCGAGTCAAAGTAAAGAAGACTTTGTAGAAGAACTCTTGAACGGTTGGAACACATTTAGGAGGGTTGCAACCAACAATTTCTACAACAGATGTACTATAAGCAGATCAATAGAAAATCATCCATATGGAAAAATAATCCACTCGAGCTTAGGCTAATGGCCGAAGTTCAATACCCATGCAATGAACTCCTAGCCTAGTTTCATACACTTTGGGCTATGATTTGGAGTAAGAAATTAGGATTATGAGATACCCAAACTCGAGTTTCAAAAGTTTCTTTTTTGGATTTTTATGTCTTGAGTTTGGTCAAAATTTGGCATCTACGCTCAATTATTTTGACTCAAACTCATTCCCCTACGCCTTTCTAAGAAAATTTCAACAAGTTTCATGAAGAACTCAAGGGCTGAAGCATTCCCCTGATAGCCACATTCTCCAAGTCCTTTGCTTTTAAAATTTAAAAAATTTACCATATATTTTTTACCTTGTTGAGCCAATCCACGTCGCAATCCATACTTCGAACATCTTGAAATTCGGATCGTGACAAATATGGTAGGTAAAATTGGATCAAGATAAGTTTATGAGTACCAAATGCACCTGAAAACTGTAAGTGGACTCACTGTTGGAATGCCTATGGGCTAGTTAGATGAAACTGTATGTTCCACGAATAACACATCATTTATGGTTGTTTACTATATATTATTATATTGATATGACATGTATGTTTTATTTATTATATCGTGTGTAATTCTCATGATCATAATGATATGACCATGCATATGATTCTCACGGTTCTAGGAATTAAAATGTGTTTATAAAGTATGATTGAAATATTATTATTTTCTATGTTAGCCTTAAGAGAATGCATGTCGTGATATTACTAAAGTATTATATGCATCATCCTATTTTTTAACCATAATTTTTATCCGGGACTTCATTCATGTTATGCGTACATCGAACATGATTTACTTCTCTTCATACGTTTGTACGAATGCATACCTATAAGAATGATTTTGGGTCCTATTTCTCCCGTGGTTCGGATGTGCGTACGATTTTTATTTAAAATTTTAAAATAATTTTGAATTTTAAAAGGCCTTTTTCATTCTAAGTTTAATAATAAAAGTAATTTTGAAAATTTTTAAAAGAGATTATAATTTTTTTTATTTTGTAAATTTATAAGTATTATTGAAAAATGATATAAAAATTGGATAAAGAATAAACATCATCATTCCAGGGGTGGGGGGGTATAATGGTAATTTGAGGACATAAAAAAGGTGCAGTTGCAAGACCCTCGAGAAATTCTTGATGGGCAAGTTTTGTTGGGGAACGAAACACATACGAATCTGTCTTTCTTCAATTAGGGTTTAACTTTGCACTTCGAGGGCTTGCTCTGTGATTCGCACTTCTCTCTAATCTGTTTACCCTACAAGATCAATTGGGTTCATCTCCAAATCCAATTGAAGAAATGGTACTCTTTCGTAGTTGCAGATTTATATTCATTTTCAGATCTGAGTCTTTGATTCTTCTGTTGTCATCACTTCCGATTATGATACGCATTCGATGCTGGATCTTGTGGAATTTCAGGAAGGTGAACGTAACTTAGAGGCCTCCATCGAGCAGCTGCTCAATGTCGAGAAGCAGATGCGTCTTGCCGGAGATGTGGCCGGCACCAAGAAGGCCGCCACTGACATTTTACAGCTCTGCTTTGCAGCGAAAGCATGGAGGACTCTTAACGACCAGATTGTGCTCTTATCTAAACGCCGTGGACAACTCAAACAGGTTTGCAGATAAGAAATGGTGTTTCCTTGCTTTCCACTTTCAACCATTTCGCATCAGAGCAACTATGTTTCCTTTTTACTCTTTGCGTCTCAGCTTCAATCGTCTTCAGCTTACTTTCCTATATGAACTATTCTGCATTTCATGTTATTTGTTCACCGTACTTTTAACTTGATTATTTTCATCCAAGCATCGTTCTAAGTAATTAGTTAAGTAGTGTATTGAAATTCACATCAAAGGGGCCTCTCAGTCAGGTACTATTGATTCTTTAAATTTGAACTTCCTACACTGTCTGTTTAATTTTCATTTAGGCTGTCACTGCAATGGTGCAACAAGCAATGCAGTACATTGATGAAACACCAGATATCGAGACCAAAATAGAGCTTATCAAGACGCTTAACAATGTGTCTGCAGGAAAGGTAAATTTTGTCTTACCTTCAATTTTTTCTTGATGAAGGAAAATATTCTTCATTCAACCGTACCCAGCTCAGTATTTTTATATTTCAACCTATTGGTTTGCAGATATATGTGGAAATCGAGAGAGCTCGGTTAATAAAAAAATTAGCAAAAATTAAAGAGGAGCAGGGGCTTATTGCTGAAGCTGCAGATTTGATGCAAGAAATTGCTGTATGTGTTATATACTTTGGCGACAATCTGAATGTTTACGTTTCAATCTTCCCATTTACATGTTTCTGATAATTAAGATCACAGGTGGAGACTTTTGGTGCCATGGCTAAAACTGAGAAAATTGCATTCATTCTCGAACAAGTATGGTCTTTTTTAACTGGTTATAGGTTATTCTTGCACTCATCTGTTTCTAGAAATCTTTTTGTTGAATGTTGATTCAAATTTTTGTGACAAAACAAGATCATATTTTTGAATCTTAATTGCAGGTTCGTCTGTGTTTAGACCGTCAGGATTATGTTCGTGCTCAGATCCTATCAAGGAAAATTAGTGCAAGAGTCTTTGATGCCGATCCTACAAAAGAGAAGAAGAAACCTAAAGAAGGTGATAATATTGTTGAGGAGGCTCCAGCTGATATTCCATCTTTAATGGAGTTGAAGCGTATTTACTATGAATTGATGATCAGGTAAATGGTAGCTTCTTCTAAAATTTTGTTATAACTCTTATAAACTTGTCGTGGATCTCAGGAGAGTCGATACTATGAGAGTATTCCTTCTTTGAATTTGCTTTATGTTTGTGCATGCAATATTTGCAATGTCCTGTCCCTAATTGCGACCCTTCAACTTCAAGCAACTATGTGATGTTTTGTTTATAAATTATGAAGATAACCTCAGAACTCATGAGCAAACCTTAATTATTGGGCAACCTTAGAACTCTGTTATATTGAGATGTAGCTTGGGGAGGGTGGTAGGAGGATGTACAGAGTCACGGAGTAGCAAGATCATTTGTTGGTAATTGATGACCTATTTTTTTATTCCTGTAAGTGATAGATGCTTTGCCAATCTAGGGTATCTTTTTTTGAGACATTTGTTTTGATGGTAACCATTAACAAGAGAACTTTTGAGGACAAAGTTTAGAGAGAGTTGAAGCTTTATTTACAGTAATGTTTAATTTCAGATTTCTCTCTATTTTTCCTTCATCCTTGATCATCAATAATTGGGATACAGCTGAAATATAGTGATTTCTTATTTAGACTTTTGTAGTTTTTAGGCTTGATTCTTGTTGTGTATTTTTTTCAATTCCCTTTAGCTCTTGGATCATTTTCTTACTATTAAATTCTTTACAAAAGTTGATTTCCTTGAAGAGATAGACAGCAGTACTACATCAGTGAATTACGAATGACCATTCCTATTTGTTATAAAAAAATATCAACTACCCAACCGGTTTGTGTTTTATTTATATTGGCTGGCTAAATTCAGATCAAACAAGTGGTTTCTGTTTTTCCCCTCTTTCTTCAGCTGCTATTGTTGTTTTAGATTGAAGATTTTAGCATGTCTATAATCCTATTTTGAAGCAAAAGATGAAACTTTTCACTAATGCTCAAAATATACAAACACCTAAATAAAACAAAATTACAAATGGGTGCTTAATGCATCCCATTGTAAATAGATATCTAATAAAAGAAAAGTTGTTAAAATACTTGGAAAGAGCACACCAAGAAGAAGCATTTAAACAAGCTGAATCAAACTAATCAGTCCAAGGAAGAAGGTTGCTCTCAAGGATTCTTGTATCTCTCTATCTATAGTTCCAAAATAAGAGCCTTAGTTGCATTAATCCATAAGAGATGAGGCTTTGACGGCAAGGAGAGCCCAAGAAGCAGCTGTGACAAATTGTCCTTCAAAAAGTGAAACACCTTAGTAACATTGAATACCGCAACAATTTGAACAAACAGTTCAACGATTATGAGTAGCCAAAGAAAAGATGGTTGAGGAAATACTCATCCTCTAAACAAAGAGAGCAAACCGATGATGTGAGAGTGAAATGATACATTTTCCTTTGCAAGATCTCTCAAGTGTTAAGACTACCATTTAATAAAATCCAAAGCAGAATGTTTATTCTCTTTGGACTTTAGATTTCCAAAGAACTTGGAAGACCTCCTTTTGCAAATGATGGCACCAAAGATCATAATCATGAATCAGCCAAGGAGCCAACTTTCTTAGAAAGAAAGAAGACCCAAGAGGAGCTAAAAATATTAAACTCCTCTTTAAAAGTTTCTTGAAGACCAAGTTCCATGATAAAGTATTCTGATCCCACAAGTCTGCCATTAGGGTAAAAAGAAATGGTGAAAAGCTGCGGAAAAATCTCCTTCAAAGGAGAGTGACAAGCCCAAATATCATTCCAGAATTATATTCAATTTCCCATTCCCAATTTGAATGTAGCAAAAGAGCCTGCCAGCTGCCAAATCTTCAAGATGCTTATCCAGGGACTTCTAAGACTCATATCGTGCTTGCCAGCTGTATGCCAATCAAAAGAGGAACAACCATGAATTCTCACAACCACCCTCCAAAAATCATAGGGTTCCATCATAAATCTCCACTCCCATTTTGCTAAAAGCTTCAGTTCTATTCATCACAACCCCAAGGTCAAGTCCCCCATCCAATTGGGATCTAGAGACTTAGTTCCGTTGAACCATATGAGTGGATTTACACATTCTCTCAAAAATCAAGCTTACTTGGGATGAAATTAGGAACAAAGAATAATAATATAGCGAATACTAGGAAGCACCAAATTTCAATGAGTAAGCCTTCCACCTCAAGAAAGATTGAAATGTTTCCAACAATCTAATTTCCTTACAGTTCTATCCACCCTTGGTTGAAAAAAGCTGAACCCTTGGAATAACCACTAAGAGGAAGTCTGAGATAGTTAAAAGGTAGATGATCCAGCTTACACCTCAGATGTGAAGCCACCTGAGAAAGCTTACAATCTTCCACGTTTAAACCACTAATTGGTGATTTTTCTTTCCCAATTCACCTTCAAACCAGGGCACCGCTCAAATAAAGCAATAGTTTGAATCAAAATATCAAGCATTTCATCATCAAATTTACCTATCTTTATTCCTATGGAGAAAATGTTGCATTGAAATGCTTCTATTTTCATATTGTTATTTATTGGTTCTTAAAGAAGTTATGAGCCAGCCTATTGCATGGACTTTTACTTTCACCATCCATCATTTCCAACTCTGCATTTCCCTGTAGCTCTGCTGATGTGCTGGCATACAAAAAATATTAATAGTATTACACTTTTTAATTCTACTGGATTTGAACTCTCCATAAATCTGTTACTGTATTTATTCTAGAATGTAGAAGGAAAACTTGTTATCAACTACAACATTCTACATAATAATTTCAATCCATTAACAAAATCTGGTCATTAAAATGAGGACTGGTTAAATTTTAATAAGTGCCACTAAATTTAATTGAAAGACATAAAATTGGTATATTAAATGGTGTCACATGTCTTTCCCATGGTGTTATTTGATGTCATTAATTAGCCCTATCAAACTAGGCCTTCATTGTAATTAGCTCTAAAGCTAAATAAACCCAACCGTACTTGAGCTCATATAAAGAGGTCACTAAGCATTCAAGAGACATTTCGAATCTTTAGAATGAAGATAAGAGTTTGGAGTTTCTAAATACTTCTTGAATACTTTCTGAAGATGAATTGAAGATCAAAGCACAAAAGACTACAATCTCAAAATTGTAGAAAATTCTAGTGTTCAAGCTCCTAGTGTTCTCCAAGACTCAAACAAACTGATTGATTTCTTCCCAAGAAAAAAGGGTGAAAACTTAAATCTCTTTGATCTGAGAATAAGTTGATGAGCCTTCAAATCAAAGTTTATATTCATGAGAATGATTAAGATGATGATTATTTATTAGGGACCATAAGCAATCAATTACTAATAAAATTCATATTTTTCTTATATTTGTCTGAAGGCTTGTAGCTTTAGAGTAGTAAGATATTTAGAGAGGTTGAGAAGTCTTGAGAAGATGTTGTTTTCTTGCCAGGCTTGATACATTTTTTTGGGTGTGATTCTCGAAGGATTTTTGTTATTAGGTCTTATTCTTCTAGATTGAAGCTCGTTTTTGTATAATTAGTTCAAATTATTGTTTGGCTCCTTTTTCGGTTGTCTTTTATGCATACCCATCTGTCAGTGAAACTCAAATTTCCATAAAAATAAATGAATAAATAAAACTTGGTAGTTATCTTAAATTTTCACTTGTTTGAAATCTTGTGCAAACAATGGTGTTTGTTCTTGGCTGCCTAGAACCAGGAAGAGATGATGGTTTCTTACTAGATGAAATGAGAAGCATTATCTGCTTGATGTATAAGCATTCATTTTCTTCCATTGTCTTTGGTAAGAAACCGAGCTTTCATCGAAAAAAATTAAAGAATGTACAAGGCATACAAAAAACAAGCCCACATAAGGAGTTCAAGACTAGTATGCATGAATATTTTTGAATCTTAAGAAACTGCGCTTTCATGGAGAAAGATTAAAGAATGTACAAGGGCATACAAAAAACAAGCCCACATAAGGAGTTCAAAGACTAGTATGCATGAATTTTTTTGAAAACAAGTATGAGCAACAGGGAAATGTCTTATACATTTATGACGAAGGCTTTGCATATTTTGTTTTCTTTGGCAATGAAATATTTTACAGGTCTGTTCATCATCATCCTCTGTAGGTATTATTCACATCACCAGGATTACCTTGAAATTTGTCGCTGCTACAAATCAATATATGATATTCCATCTGTTAAGGAAAACTCAGCTCAGTGGATACCAGTAAAGCTCTTTCCCCCTTTATGTTGTCCCAGTTTATGTTGCGCTTGTCTAATTTTATCACTGTAGGTCCTGAGGAAAATCTGTTGGTACCTAGTTCTATCACCACACGAGCCTATGCAATCGAGCCTTCTTAATTCCATCTTGGAAGATAAGAATCTTTCAGAGATCCCAAATTTCAGGTATGTTCACTTTTTAGAGCATATTTTCATTTACAAGGATGTATGAACATTGAACTCTTTGAGTTCATTGTTCAAATTTCATGTCTAGTGAATTGAAATTTCAGATTGATACTATTTAGCATCGGTTAGTTATTTCATATTGTTGTTGTACTGCTAGATTGTTGTTGAAACAGCTAGTTACTATGGAGGTCATCCAATGGACAGCTCTATGGAATGATTACAAAGATGAGTTCGATAATGAAAAGAACTTGTTAGGAGGCTCTTTGGTTGAGAAAGCTGCAGAAGATCTTAAACAAAGGATAATCGAGCATGTATGAACTCCCTTTGCTGTATCTCCTTTGTTTAGCCGTGTACTGAACATGTGGTCATTGTAATTTAACATATTTTTTTTCTTTTTAGAATATTCTTGTCGTGTCGAAGTATTACTCAAGGATTACATTGAAGAGACTTGCAGAGCTGCTGTGCCTCAACCTCAAGGTTTGTAGATATGTTACGAACTTGCTAAATCTTCCCCTCTTTTAGGTCTCTCTCTCTCTCTCGATCTGTTTTGTTAATATGGTGTCTTTTCTTCATCCAGGAAGCAGAGAAGCATCTTTCTGAAATGGTTGTGTCCAAGGCTTTAGTGGCGAAGATCGACAGGCCAATGGGCATTGTCAGCTTCCAGACATCGAAGGACAGCAATGACATTCTCAATTCATGGGCAACGAACTTGGAGAAACTGCTTGATCTTGTTGAAAAGAGCTGTCACCAAATACACAAGGAGACCATGGTTCACAAAGCTGCTTTAAAAGTTTGAGAATGATGATTATGAGCCATGTGCCATTGGTATACCGCTCACTCTTCTCATATTTAAACTTCACATAAAAAAGAAGAATAATTTAGGTTAAAAGAATACGTCTGATCCTGTACTTTCATTGGAGAAACAAGGTCATGTGGTGCAGGTCTCCCAGAATACGACTAATGTTTTTGTGTATGTCAACAAATTCGCTTTTTACCCAATTAAATCAGGCATTTTTTTTGGATGTTTATCTTCATGAATGCTTGGTGCAGGTCACCCAGAAATCGGCATGATTGGCTGTTGTGCCTAACCAGATCGATCAAGAATTTGTCCCGTTTGTCTGATGTCAGATTGTGTTGGCGGTAAGGAACAGAACTTGATGTGTTTCTTATTAGAATTGGAAGTAAAGATTGTTGTATAATACCGATAAGAAATTCGAACCAGCCTTTTCTTATTTCTGTAGCTTCGGCATTAAATTGCCTCGAGTTAAATTCTTAGGCTATGTTTGCTACATTCAGCTACCATTTTTATCCAGTTTAGGCGGTTGCCTCTTACATTTCAACAATCTTTGTGTGAAACTGATTGCTCCGGTTGTGTTCTGGATTATTTTGTTGGATGCTTACATTTTCAATTGTCGGGAACTCTGCTCTGTTATTGCCTTAGTTTTGATTTCTCTTTGTCCTCAATAATAACTGCTACAATTTATTTAACAGTTTGGATTATATAATATTTGGTTTAAATATGATGTGTTGAGCTTTGAACTGCCACATTTAATCTTGGGAAAAACTGTCTAAATCTTTGAGATTAGTTTTCGCTGTATAAGTTTCAATATTTTACTGTTTCTCTTGAGTTTTCTCTACTGCTCACTTTTAATCTTTGGTATTATCTTTTTATTAGTTAATTTAATAGAATTATGATGTGGTATGCTAATTACTAATGGAATATTTATCGTAAATATTGATACATTATACAACTTTCGGTTGTACAAGAATAATCAGAAGTGGACAGTAGAGTAAGGTAACTTATGAGTATGAGCAGAAGTTAACCTTTGAAGTGTATGAATTAAATGGAAATTGAAATCAAAATGTATAAAAATAAGGCAGATTAAATGCATCAAAGGTGTACTACTTACAATACACATTATATTGATTCCTACTACTTGCATTATATAGGTGTACTACCTACAATACACATTATATTGATCCCTACTACTTGCATTATATAGGTGTACTACTTACAATACACGTTATATTGATCTCTACTACTTGCATTATGGAACTCAACCTGAAGTTGTTGCCATATATTAGATTTTTTTTCACAATATTCCATCTTTCTTAAAGTGATCATATTTATCAATTTAACTATTAAGTAAGCATTTGGGGGTGCATTGTTGTTTAGTCTCAATAGTTATTTAACATGGAATTGTTTGGATTGAAGGTTTGGAGTATGTTTTGAAGTGTAGCGTTTTCTTAGTTTGAAATAAGTGTGTTTGAAGCATAGAGTTATTTAACTTATGTTTGTGTTGATTGTGTGTGTATATATATATATATATATATATATATATATATGTTAGTATTCTACCATTTAAGCTAATTTCTAATGATTTTTTTATTTTATTTCTATATTCTTTAACAAAGTAGGTCCGAATTAAGGTTAGATTCATTCAAAATATTGGGAGTTAGGACAAAATTGAGTACTTGGAGAAAAACTTTGTTAACGATGGAAGCACGAGTAGATAATTAATTTCTACCTCCAATGTAATGCTCCAAATTAACTTTTTATTTTTACCACTTTCTTCTCTATTTAAATTTATCTTCTTCTCTATATTTCTCAACACAATTTTTGTACTTTTTAATTCTCCATTTTTCATAAACTCTCTTCGTAGTTAGTTCCCTCAAAGCATTCAATTTTATTTCTAAAGAGAAATTCTTATTCTATTGTTGATATTGTTGTGATAACTCAAATTATAAATCTACTTTTTAAAAGAATTTTTGTGTATTTTTTGAAATTTCAACGCTTGTAATAGATTGATCTAAGTTATGGAAAGAATTAAATTTGCTTTTAAACTCATAAAAAGATCGGGAAGGCATCATATGTTGGATGTGGCCCGCGATCGAAATATGTCGAAGAACCTTAAACATTTTCAATTCTGTCTATTGTTGTGAAAAAAACATACATCTAATAAGTATTTACCGCAGAGAAAACACTCACTAGTTTCCTCAACTTTCTCCTCAAGTTAAAAACCATTAACAATCTTCCAAATTAAAGCACCCACCATTTGGCAACTACTAACAATTCTCCTAAACTTGCTCATTATGTTAGTAACTTATTCCACCAAGTCTACTAAAAAGTCTCATAAAATTGATCCATAAGTTAGTAACTTATTCTACTCAGTAAAGTTTATTGGCTCACAATCTCCCCGTATACTTGACTTTGTTTGAGATTCTTCGCTCTCAACAACTCCTGCATCGTTGCAAACTTAACCCTTGCTAGGGTCTTGGTTAGAATATCTGCATGTTGCTCTCTAGTGCATATGAACTCCACAATGATTTGTCTCTTCTTGACACGCTCACGGATGAAATGGAAGCGAGTGTCAATGTGTTTGTTGCGTCTGTGAAATACCGGATTCTTCATTAGTGCAATCGCAGATTTGTTGTCGACATAGAGAGTTACCAACTTTAGTTCACTTCTAGTCACTTCGCTCAATAAAATTTTCAGCCACAATGCTTGGCGCGATACCGCAGTTGCTTCCATGAACTCAACCTCAAGGAAGATAGTGTCACAGTTCGCTGCTTCTGAGATTGCCAATAGATCAAATTTTTGTTGAGATAAAACGTCATTCCTGAGGTATTTTTTTATCATCAACATCTCCATCTAAACCACTATCATTAAAATCGACTAGTTCTTCAGGACTTCACCCTCTTTGATACTTCAGCCCGTAGCTTGTGGTTCTCTTCACATAGCGGAGAATGTGCTTAACTACTTGATGATGCATTGTAAGTAGGTTTTTCCATGTACCTATTCACCATTTCAACAATATATGAAAGGTCCAGACAAGTATGAGTCAAGTACCTCAGACTTCCAATGACGCATCTATACTCGGTGGAATTCACCAAGCTTCCTTCAGTATCTTTCACGAGTTGTAACTTTGTTTCCATGGGATACTTGGTCGGATTGCACTTTGTCATCTTAAATTGCTGCAACAACTTCTTAGCATAGGCCGATTGCTTTTTTCTTTAGCATTATGCAATTTTTCCTTTGGTCCACTACAATACCGAGGTAGTACGTGAGTAATTCGAGATCAGTCATTTCAAATCCTTTCATCATTTGCTGCTTGAACTCTTTGACACCTTCCACACTTGTACCAGTGACGATAAGGTCATCAATGTACACGTCAACTATGAGTGTTTCAGCTCCATTGTTTCTTGTATACACTAGTTGTTCTTGCGAGCACTTCATGAAGTTTAGACTCTTTAAGCTCTTGTCCAAACGTATGTTCCATGCCCTCAGTGCTTGTCGTTAACTGTAAAGGGCCTTTGACAACTTGTACACTTTGTGCTCTTCGATTCTGATGACGAACCCTTCTGGTTGGGTAATATACACTTCTTTTTTGAGGTCACCATTTAGGAACGTTGATTTGACACCCAAGACAAAAAAAACTAGAATAAATAATAAGACAATTAACCACAATTAAATATTAATAAAATTAGTATGGTATAGTTTAAATATTGAAAGAGATACGTATACACATTATGTGTGTCTTTAAATATACCCATATGTGCTTGAAATCAAAATTTAACTAAATGATTATCATTATCAGTTGGATGTTTGATGTAACAATCTAATTTTTTTTTTAACAATCTAATTTTTTTTTTAAAAGTCGAGGTCAACAAGTTTAGGAGTCAGTTTGACTAGTTCTTCAATCCATTGGTGGAAACGAATGCGATCTCTAACTCAATAATTACGTGATTCAACTATTCGTCACATGATTAAAAAGCCTTTCCTCATCATTCTTCTCATGACTATACAAGAGCTCGTTAACGTCCCTCACTTTTGTTGATTTTCTCTCTTAGTGAGTTTACGATTCTTCTTCGTTCACCTTATACCATTGTTGGGTGCAAGGTTGTCATCGTCCTTAGCTCATGCCCCTGACCTTTGGATATCCTCGTCTCAAAGCCACCGATTTCATCGTGTGGTCAATCATCCATAAAGGGCTAGTAAGTTCTTGGTTTCGTTATTAGATTGTTCTCAATTTATGGATTTTTGGTTTGTTTTTCTCTCTTTTTTTTTTTTAGTCTCAACTGCACGGTCATTCAATTGAAAGTTTGTTGTGCTCGCTGTCACGTCTCAATTGTTGTCACTATAGCTCTACTATCATTTTACCTTCGCTCACGTTTTCTAAGTTTAGGTAATTAGTTCACCATTATGAAGCATTCGAAGTGCATGGTCTAATGTGTAATTGAACAAATTCAACAATTTATGCTTCACTACATTTTAAGTTGATTTTCGTTCCGCTTTAGCTGAGTCAGGAGTTTTTCTTACCGTTTGGAATATGTTCAAGAATTATTTATGATTTTTTAACATGATAGATGAGTTATAAGATTGATCCATGTATGCATTTTTTTTATTGAGTCATTTAACTTTAAAAGATATTTTACATAGGTTCTTGTATCTCTTAAATACAAAATCGACTCTAAAATTTTAAATTGATATATAATAAATCTCAACTATATTAAGTATTTTTTATATCGACAAAATTTTATTTTGTGTTCGATAAATTCATGAATTTAAATAATATCGAATAAATAAGAAAAATATTAGACATAAATTTAAAGGTTAGAAATTTATTATATATAAAAAATAGACCGGGTTTGCTAACCACATTTCTTTCGCATTTATTTAGAAATCATTTTAATTCTTAGACAAATATAATAATAATAATAATAATAATAATTTTTTTAGTTTTTAATTGGTTTTAAAAAAATATTTATTGAGTAGATAAAAAACAAGAATACTCGTAGGCCGATGTATTTATAAATTTTTAAAAAATAAAATAATAAAATCTAATCGTTATTTGAAACTTATATACACAAATATCTAATCCGTGTTTAAAACTCAAAAATACTTAATAAAATAATAAAGTCAGCTGGATCCCACATTGCTAGATTTATAATTAGATGTAGTGCTTATAAGGTGACTTGCGCCACTAATGACCGCCGAGCTTGATAATGTGGGCTTGTAACTCAAATGAGGGCATTAAAGTGGCTGGAAGTTGGTCCAACCCATCGGGTAGGGCCCATGGAGTATTGATTTGGTTTGTCCATTCCAAGTAGGGAGTTGAGCTGTTGTTCTTGGGCGAAGGCCCAGGGATATTGCCCTTAGAGATGGAGGAAACCGCGTGAGGCTGGCTTCACAGAGCAGCGTCACCTCCTTCTCCCGTCGCTAGAAGGATAGCGGGTTGGGTCTCCATGGCCCAATAATACTTAGTGGGTAGTCCTCAATCAGACTATCACTTTTTTTTTCTACCATTTTTTTGTTTCATTTTATTTCCCACGTGTGCAAATCACTCAACAGTTTAATATAAATTTTAAAACAATTATTTATTTACAAAATTTGATTTTAATGTTAAGAAACAATTATCAAACATATAATGTGCACTCATATACATTTTTTTATCTATATAATTTGTAAAAATAAGTTATAAAAACTTTTTTTGGTTTAGTTTTTAAAAGATAATTTTTATTTTATTTTTTATTTTATTTAAGAAGAGTTTGACTTAGATTTTGAAAAAAAACAATATATCAAATGGAGTTTGAAATTAATTATTTGTTTTAAGTAAAGTGGATCAAGCAAGTTGTAAAGGGTCCCTTATTTTTGTTTTAAGTAAAGTGGCGAGAATCTTACATGTGCTTATTTTTGTGATCTTTTCATAGTTCGGATCGGTCCCTTTCATATTTACGTGTACCTATTCATATGCGTCTTACGTGCACCTATATTTTGTGATTCTTTCATAAGGGGCGAGCGTATTACGTGCACCTATTTTTGTGATTCAAAAGGGAATCTTTAAAAGTGTTCTCATGTAAATATTTATATTCAATCTAAAGAAGATAAACTTTTGCTAATTCTCTAAGTTAACTTAAGAACCGAGCCTATCTAGCAAACATCACACCTATATGTAGATTTTCCTAATTTGCGGTTCATATCCCCTCAAACAAATTTTACTATTGTTATCAAGTGAAAATTTGTTATCTTTCTCGAATTCTGGCGGCAACCGTTGATGTTTTTTTGTGGGGAAGAAAAAAGTTTGCTTGTAAAATATGTATATCATATTCAAGGATGAGCAAAAACATGGAAAAGAATGTTTATAATCTAAATAACCAATTTAAAGGGTAGATTAGGCGATGAAAGTCAAATCAAAGTCGACCCTCACCTGTTTCCGAGACCAACCAACGCTTGCTGGTCGAGGACAATCATGTTATTTATCTTCAAGATAACTTGATCCATAGGAAGTGCATGACCGAATAATGGATAAGGTGACCAACGAGCTCTTCAACCTACTTGAGAAATCTGAGATCGACCAAAAGGACAACTTGTTGAAAGAGTAAGAGTCCATTCAAGAGAATAAAAGATGAGCTATCCCCTAAGTTTTAGGGGCTAAGTTTATTTTCCTAAGTTGATTGCTTGTCCTAGACTATGAAGTTGATAAGGAAGTTCCTATTATTTTAAGGAGACCTTTCTTGATTATTAGAGAGTTTGATGGAGTTTTTGAAAGAAGAACTTAAAATCATAACCGTCCCTACCTGCATAACATAATTATAGTGTGTGAAAAAATTCATTTAAAAGAAATATTTCATAACAAGAACATGGACTTACACGTTTATTATAAAGTCATTAAATAATGTGGCGAAAAATAAATAACAATTTAGATAAAACAAAGAAAATAAAGTAGTTGTCGGGATCTTAACCTAAGGCTACAAAAGAAAAAAAAAACATAAATGCATCTACCTTAGTTTTGGTTTCATGGCTATCATTGCAGTGTCGTCATCGGTATAGAGGTGTCTTACGTTCACCTGAAAAATAAAAGTAGCCTGTGGAAGTATTTTAAGAAATAATCATAAAGTACTCTCACTATTGGAGTCGGAAAATGCATACACAAGCAACCATGAAACCAAAATTGGAGGAACAATAAAAATTTGAGATAAGCATTTTTGTATGATAATAAATATTTTTGCGATCAAAGTTACCTTTGTAGTGTTAAAGAAACACAATTAAGAAATTAGGGCAAACACATGAGAATTGGATATTTAATTTCTATCTCTAAAATACATCCTTTGTAGTGTTAAAACACATTTAAATTGGGTTTAGAATTTCAAATCATTTTTTAAATCTTAGTGAAATTAAAAAAAAACAAAACAAAAAAACTACTTTTTTTTTGTACTTTTCAATTGGTTTTTGAAAACAAAAATACTTAATTAAAACAAGAAAATCTGAGACGTAAAAAATTGTTTGGAGAAGTGTGATGAAGGGCCTGTTTTCAGCTATAGAAGAATCCCACATTGCTAGATTTCAAATTAGATGTAGTGGTTATAATGTGACTTGCACTACCACTCATCGCCGAGCTTGGTAATGCGGGCTTGTAACTCAAATGGGGGCATTATAGTGGTTGGAGGGTTGGCCCAGCCCATTTTAAGTAGGGTCCATGGAGTATTTACGTGGCCTGTCCATTCCAAGTAAGGAGTTGGGCTGCCCTTCTTGGGCGAAGGCCCTGGGGGAGCTGCCCTTGGAGAATGGAGGGGAACCGCGTGAGGCTGGCTTCACAGAGCAGCGTCACCTCCCACTCCTGTCGGTGGAAGGATAGCGGGCCGGTTCTCCATGGCCCAATAATACTTGGTGGTAGTCCTCAACCCGACAACCACTTTTTATTATTTTTTTATTTTTTTATTTTTTTATTTTTATTTTTTATTTTTTATTTTTTATTTTTATTTTTTTATTTTTTTTTTATTTTTTTTTATTTTTATTTTTTTTTATTTTTTTTTATTTTTTTTTTTTTTATTTTTTTTATTTTTTTATTTTTTTATTTTTTTTTATTATTATTATTTTTTTATTTTTCTTTTTATTTTTCTTTTTATTTCTATTTTTATTTTTTTTTATTTCTTTTTATTTTTTTTATTTTTTTTATTATTATTTTATTATTATTATTTTTCTTTTTCTTTTTATTTTTCTTTTTATTTTTCTTTTTATTTCTATTTTTATTTTTATTTTTATTTTTATTTTTATTTTTCTTTTTATTTCTATTTTTATTTTTATTTTTATTTTTATTTTTATTTTTATTTTTATTTCTATTTTTATTTCTATTTTTATTTTTATTTTTATTTTTATTTTTATTTTGTTCAATACCATTTATTCTTTTTTTAGTTCAATTTTTGTATACCATTTATTCTTTTTTCAATAAATTAAAAATCGTTAAAAACTAAACATTGTTTAGGGTGAATTAGGGTGAATCAGATAACTTTTAATATAAAATTTAAACAATTATTTATTTAATAAAAAAGAAAATATGAATAAAACTTTTGCTTGACATTATTATTATTATTATTTATTTTTTTTATTAGAAAAATAAAAACATACAAATCAATATGAACCTAACTTAATTTTATTTGAAGATTATCAGACATCTCTCTTCTTATATGCTATTAGATGTCTCATGCTTGAGGACGTATTGTCCATGGCCACATACCTGTTCCAAATTCTTTTTTACTTGTTTTCATGTTAGATAGATCTTTACTATTTCTTGTTGTGTCAATACAATATGTATTATTGGTCACCAAAATTATGTCTACACCCGCTAGGGCTAAAATGTCCCAAATTGTATTAAAGGGAGATGTCACTAGTTGTCAAATTTTCCTACTCGAGTTATATGCTATCAAAATCATTGTTGTTTCTTATTCACTTTTAGCCTATAACATTGCTTTCTTTAAAATTGTGTTTAACGTATTTTCTTGCTCACATTTTCTAAAACATTTATCTTAAACGTGACCCGAGGCTCGAGCATACGCCAACATTGTTTGCGAAGTCTGAGTTTCACACAGTTGACTTATTTGTTAGATTAAAAGAAGTGTCGCACAATCGTTATTCCGCTGCCGCAAGAGTGCAATTGTGACATGTAACATGTTCTTATTTTGTCTATAATATTATTTATATATATATATATAAAATATGTTAGATCTAAGTCTTATTTAGCAAGAGTGTAATTGTGACATGTAACATGTTCTTATTTTGTCTATAATATATAATATATAATATATAATATATATATAAAATATGTTAAATTTGAGTCTTATTTACACTTTGTTCTTCTATGAGATATTCCAAATCGATTTTGTTTTATGATAAATTGATTGGATTTTGAAAATTTGTAACAAATAAAAAATGGCTTGTTGATGTTAAATGTTTTTTTTTTTCTAGTCGTTATGTGTAACTCTCACAAGTTACTAATGGTACATTAAACGCCCTTATTCATTATTAGGCCAAGAGTTATGTTTATTCATCTTATTTCTTTAATTTGTTTTCTCATTGTTATTCAGATTGCTCCTTTAATATCCTTGTTTGTGTATTGAGTGAGCTGCCTAATCACTTTGAATTTCACTTAACTCTTTAACTACCTTGTTTCACATACCAATTTATTTTGGAGTGTGATTTATATATGCCCAATTGTGAGGGTCAGTTTGCAAAAGGAGTAATACATTGATTCGAGTGTTGAGTACTAAACACAAGTGAACTACACTATCGTGAGTGAGCACTTGTGAGGTCTAACTGTAGAAGAAAATCCTAACATTACTAATGCTTAGTAATGAATGAAAGAAGCACAACAAAATATACATAATGTGTATTTGAGATATTCAATCCATGTACATTATATACATAAAACAATGAAGAAATCTACCTTTAGGATAGAAATTGATAAACTAGTGGTGATATGGTGTTATGAAAGAAAAACAAAATGAACAACATAAAGAAGAGGGGAAAAGCAAAGTAGAGAGAGCAATTATCTTCTCAATTGTTTTGGTGTCTAAAAAAACTATATACAAACCACTATTTATAAAGCTTACAATGGAGTAAGTAACAAGTTTCTATGACCCAAAAAAAGAGTGAAACTGTGAAAGTAATGACTATAATCATGACTACTACAATATGAAAGTGAATAATTCAAATGAGAAGTGGGTTATCAATATTTCCTATTAGCATTTATAACAGCAAAATTCAAAAAAAAAAAAAAAAACATTGAAATTCAACTAAACTAGTTATCCAACAAGACTTTAAATTCCAACCTATTACGCAATCCTCAAACTTGTAATTTACGATATGGCTATTCATAGATCAAATACATTGTTCTTCATTTCCATCGAAAGCAACAATGAGATTCCAAGTTCTTACAAATCTCTACTCTGATCAAAGATTTAAACCTATACACAGCTGGATATTGATGTAGCAACATTTGGTAAGGGAAAAATGGAATCTTATTCAAGCCTTGAAACTATCACTGGATGCTGTAATGTACACTAAAAATGAAGGTATACTGTCAAATACAACGCGATTGGAACTTGTGTGTAACACTTTCAAAAATGTAGTTTCCGTTCAAGTAGTATATACTGTTCAGTACATGCACAAAAATCTCAATACCAACCATCTTAATCTTAATGCTGCCCATCTCAATCTTAATGGCCGAGTTTTAACCACTCGCTTAGCTTTGTTGGGCGCTATATGAAGTTACTTCTCAGGCTGTACCCATTGATGAACTCATTACCTGAATCTGCAAGAGAGTGGAGAATGATTAGGACCAATAGAGCCTTTTGTATTGCAAAATTGTGCTGAACTAATTACCTTGTTCACAAGCAAGTTTACTTGTTCTCTGTACATCTCCTTCAAGTCAACAATATCTGCACGAAGTTCCTCCAGCTGCAACCAAATCAATTTCAGTCATTGGAGGATATTAAATAAAAGTCAGTTTCCATTGTATAAAATGGCCATGAGGTGCTCAACATACATTCTGAAGAATCTTTTTTCAGGTTCTAAATAGAGGTAAAAGGTTGTAAAGATCGAGCGTAGCTCAACTAGTCAAGACAAACATTTGAGACTTAAGAGATCAAAGATTTGTATCTCATCCACCACACGTGTTATTGGACTCAAAATAGATGTAAGAGGGCAGTTTCCTTATAAATATATTTATGGAAAAGGGAAGACAAGTGGAAAGTGTTATATTATGGTTCTACTTAATCAATATCAGATAAGGGGAGGTCAAAAAAAGGCTCCAAAGTATTTTAAATTGGATCCTATTCTAATTATCTTTATCTAGGTATTCTATCATGTTAGTATACCTCAGGTTATGTAAATCAAATTGATAGGATAGTGTGATGTAAAATTGGAGAAATAATTGTACGTAACTCAGCCATGTACGTAACCAATTACAAGGTGAATGTCCTTGTATGGAACACTCGTCACTAATGATGAATATTCAGTTCATCATGAAAACATGTCCACCTCCAAATGAAAGCTTAAACTACTGATATGGTATTGATTCTCTAGACAACTAACAAAACAAAAGCTTAACGGATAAAACTCAGGTCCTCAAAGTCATAGAGATTGAACTAGACATTGCCCTTCATTGTTCAATTCCAAAGTGCATATCTTGCACCGGGTTTTTGCCAACCATCTCACCGTGGCAAACATAGCCCACTCCAGGTTTCAAACTTTACTCAAATAAAGCTACAAGACCACTCCGGGGATCCTTCAACTGCACCTGTTCTGTCCCTTTTGGAAGCATTATCCATTTTCAAACTGATGCAAAGGTAGGACTTAAAACTCAAAGACAAAGTTGTATAACCTATATATGAGATCTCTCAACGGCCAAAAATGTTAGCCCTGCCCGGTTGATGCAATCTAATATAGATTTCTCTTTCCACTTGTAATGTGATATTATGTTCATTCTAGTGATTGCACGGGTGGCATTGATGAAATGAACAGGAATTTCCAATCACCGTTTCTTTTTGGGATCATGACAAAATCCAGTAACTTTTTTTTTTTAAAAAAATAATAATAAAATCAATCCAATAAAATCACTATCAACCTCAGTACATAAAACTAATATAAATCGGGGGAGGAGCAAGCATTGTGCTTTGCTGCCACACGTCAATCTATTTAGATTTCCACACAGTAAGAGATTTGTCATTACCTCCTCATCACGTTCTCCCATGAGCTCTAACGCAGCAGAGTGCCTTCTCCTCAGTGCTTCAAGTTCTGCTCGTATGCCTGGTAACATACCGGCCTCTACCCTTAACTTCTCACTCTGTGCATCAATAGACAATCAAATCATATTTGAAGTCAGTGCAAGTGTCCCCAAGCTCAATGGTATAAGAGAATAACGTGACAAGTCAATACCTACCTGAGAGGTCAGTTTCACTAGCTCCTCAGCAAGAGAGTCACGGATAATTTCAATTGATTTCTGGTCAAATATAAATGAAAATAAAGCTAAGAGTTTGAACTTGGTGGTGGGATGGTGGGTGGGAGTTTGGGGCATTTAATGCATTAAACTTTAATCATAACAACTACAAATTTTCCTATATTAAACACTTTTGATCTGCTCACTGTTGTTGTTGAAGAAGAAATTATTTTTCTTATTACACAAGGAACCCAATAATGATTAAATAGTTGTCAGCCATGTCGTTCAATATAATATCTTGATGAACAAGATAACCAATAGAAAAGGTGGCAATGTGTTTCTTCATGGTGAGAGAGGTAGTAGACTAATTGTTGAGATTAAGTGAGCCACGAACGACCGGTGAAAGGGTCCACGTAGAGAACAAAACTTCTATTCTCGCAATTTGTTAACTTGACCAAATGCAGGTAACAAAGGTGTGTTGATCTAGTTTGATGAAGATAGACCCACGAGCAGTGCTTGTAGGCCTATGACGATAACAGAGATTGAAGAAGAGTCACAATGGTTATTGTACCCATGGCAGTTTTTGGAGACCCATGAACTTCTGTGGTTGAGACCCACTAAAGTTAAAGTTAGATGGTGACTGAGACCCACTGAGGTTAAAGACAGATGGTTACTAAAACCCAAAAGCCCATGGTTGTTTTTTCTGGAAGGTCACTACAGCACAAGAACGAAATTCTGTTTATGGCTACTAGGATTGTGTTTATTATGTAATGACAATCATTGTTACTTCAACGAGACCAAAAATCTTTTTTAACCTAGATTATAATGTAATGGAGAGCAGACTATGAAGTAAGGTGACCTGTATGAACTGAAGAGTTCCAAGGTAAAAGAACAAACCAGTCGAGAGACATAAGATGTAAGTTCCCCTTCCTTCTGACGAAGGGCAGCCTCAAAAGAACTAGGATTCATGCTCTTCATATAGTATGGACCCATGGCTATGTCCCCAGTGATTTTTCTATCAGACGAGCCTAAAGATGCTTGAAGAAAATAGCTTTCCTCGATGCTTCCGAGGCTACTAGAACTTGAGAGCTTCCGAGCCAAGTCACCTGCACAACAGTGTAAGACAATGCAACCTAACAAATAATGTCATCAAGCTAAAGATTCATACCATTCTCAAACATCGAATTATGCCTTTTTATGGAACTATTATCAGACGCAGCAGTAGAATGGAGATGAGCTTTCCTCTCCAAATCCATTCTGGCAGTTTTCTCCTTTTCAATCTCCTGTTAAAGAGTAATAAAAGCATGATCTCCAAGCCTTGAATAAATGATTTATATAGAAACTGAACGACAAATTGAACTCCCACAACAGCTGCCCCCCCAACATTGGCAAAGACATGGAACATACACAAAAAATAAAAAACATTAACTAAAATATAATTTTGGGAAAAATTGTCACGTAAGCATATTTCAACAATTAACGAATGTGAAAGAAGTAAAAAGATGCAACTGAAATATCATGCTAGATATTTTAAACTAGTGAAAGTTTGTTGTTTTGGTTTGGGGGCCTATGTCAAATAAACAGATTATTTCCAAGGATTGTCCAAGAAGTTTCCAAGAGTGTCAATATTACGTATAACATTTCTTTAGAAGGGTCAAGTTATTTTGTTGAGTCCACAGATATGGTGTGACATACAAGTGAGGTAAATCTATGTTCAACTGTGTTGCATGTTGGATTTATGTCCAAGGTGTGTTCATATCCCAGATGTGCACCCAACATGGAAACTTTCACTTATACATAAGTCCATACTTCCTAGGTTAAAGCGGTTATATGAGCTCATATAAGAACCAAGACCTGCTGCAGCAGCTTCCTATGCCTCAGATACTCTTGCAACTCTTCCTTGTGTTTCCTTCTAAGATCCCGGATTTCTTCTTCAAGTTGATTGGCACGACCCTCTTGAGTGTCAGCTTCCTCTTTTGCTGCAAGATACTCCTGTCTGATTTCAGCTGCTCGCTGTCTCTCCTTTTCGAGTGTTTTGCTTAACTGGGTCTGTTCTGCTCTAAGACATGAAACCTGCAATACAGTTCTGATGTAAGGTAATTTTCAAAAGGCAAGGTGGAAAAGGAAAATTATTAGCAATAAGAACCTGCGCCTCAAGAACATTAATTCTAGATAAGGTTTGGGACAAGCGTTCATTTATAGATCGCTCTCTTCCTTCGGCAGCAGCAGATTTGGCTTCTGCTTCCTGTGCATTCATTAAAAATTCAGTAAAGACATGTCTATATACTGTGCAAATAGTATATAGCCCAGAATAAACTCCAAAGCAACCTGAAGTCTAGAGTTAAGAGATCTTTCAACAGAAGCCCACGCTTCTGCCCTTCTAGCAGTTGTTTCCTGTATCGTGACAAGAGGTTGAGACATAAGTCCAATAGACTGAATTTGATGTATAAGGATCATGATAAGATCTCCAAATTATTTGTAACATGTACTGACCTGTATTGCTTCAATCTGCCTTAGAAGAGGCCTTGTAGACTCTGGGACTTGAGTGATCAACTCCTCACAACGTCGCTCACTTGCCTGTAAAACAATGATCACCAAGGTATAAATATAGGAAGCTCACAAGATTATTTCTAGAGTTCTATTTTATCTTTTGCGGCTGCCAGGTCAGGGGATTCAGAAGAACTAAACGATGCACTGAAATAAGAAGTGCCACATACTTGGTAACGCTTTTGAAGGTCCTCAATGTCTCCGCGAAGCATATCTTCTCTAAAGACAGCCTGCAAAGCAAGATCAATAACATAGTCCTCTGACTCCTCAAAGCAGCAAAGTGAGCTTAATTAAGACAGTGCAAACTTTTAGAGGAACAAAAAATACCTGCTGTTCCTTTCTACTTAAAGTTAGTCTTAATTCTTCAAGTGTCTGAACTAGCATTGTTTCACGGTCCTCAGCCTCCCTAAGACGACTTTCTAGCTCAGATCTGGCTTCACTGTTTGCACGTGCCTCTGCTAAATTTTCAGCCTCCTTGGCAGCAGTTAAGGCAGATGTATAGTACTCTTTCTGTGCTGCTAGTTCTGTTTGGTGCTTTTCTATTGTTTCTTGCAGCAACATCTCGGTAGCAGTTTTGTCCCTCTTGATGCTATCTACTTTATTTTCTTCCACCTAGAATTGAGGAGAAGATGCATCAAAATGACCGCTCCTTACAAATAATAGTTGCAACAGACCATAAATTCTGCAAACATAAAATTCTAAATGGAACCTTTTTCGTCTCCACCATAATACAATGAAAATATCCTAAAAACATACTACAGAAATCTGATAATACAAGACCAAAGACATTTGTAACATAATTAGTCATCCAAGGAAATCTAGTCCAAAGTCTATCATACATTTCAATTCAGTTACCTGAAGTTTGGTCATTAGTCCCTTCTTCTCTTCTTCAAGCTCTCTGATCTAGCCTCAAGAAACCAATTAAATTATTATTCATCTCAGTAATATAAATTGATTCTAAAAAATCATAGTGAAAGTGAACCTGAGCACACCTGGGCCCTTAATTTCCTAATCTGAGATTCTTGAGCAGCCTGCTTCTTTGAGAGCTCCTCACCTGGTTGGTAGACATATCTTTTATGTCAGATAGGAAGACGAACTTCCTAATAAGACACTTTCACATGCACTATCCTATTAGGCGCAAATATTTCAAACCAAAAGGACTGTGACCGAGAGAATACAAGATTCAGACAGCAAACATTTTATCCCCCTCCTCCCATACCATCCAAAAAAAAAGCAACTATACGGATCTCATTTCAGCAGAAATTAGAAGAAATAAAATGCCATTAGATACACATAGAACAAGGCTAAGAAGTTCCTCACCTTCTGCCATAACTTGATTAATTATTTCATCTTTTTCCTTCAAAAGAGAAGCCGCATCACTTTTTTTATTTTGCTCCCTCCTAAGTGTGTCCCTCTCCTTAGTAAGAGCATAAACCTGAAACATTATGATCCAAAAGCATCTAGAAATCACCAAGGTGATGAATAAAATGTGACCATTGACCATTGACCAACCAACAAAACTACGTGTTACAAATAAAATCTTGTTGTTGCATTGAAGCATAGAAATGTTGCATTGAAGCATAGAAATGTTGACTAATCTGACTAACATTGAACTTGGTAAAATGAAATGGTTGAATAATTGAAAAATGAGATTATTCAGGAATACACATTGAATGCTAAGATTACGCATTGAGTTTATGGTAGTAGATCCATAATAAAAAAAGTGTTTGTGATTGTTGCAGAAGAAATGAAGCAAAAGATACGGTAGAGATAGAATAGAAAATGAATCTGCTAATGAAGGTTACAGATTTGGTCAAGAGGAATAAACTTATAATATCGTAGTTGCTCATGGTTATTTCGGTTTATCAATGACTAAAGAATATAAATTTTCTACCTATGATCGTCATGAATTAAATTATAATCAAATTTTTTTAGTCATTTACCGATGATAGTAGTTGATGATTGTATAATTAGAACAATTTTGAATTCGCCTCAAATTTAAGACTAATAAGTAAATCCAATTACTAAGGTTCCATTTTGTTCTAAAAGATATGAGGCTTCTTTTCTTTTGTTTGTTTGGTCACTACCTACAAATCCAAACTATTGATTCACCCATTAATACAACACCAACATTGTTTGATTCTAAATTTAGAGCTATGTTTATAGTACCCTCTTCAAGTTCTACTAATTCATCTGCCATTACTTCATCAAGACCATAAATACGAGCAACGTTGTCGTCTACTTGAAGTACAATACCGGTATTCACAATTTTTACTTCTCTATTATATTGCTCAATACGTTCACGAATAATATTACTAATTTCATTCAAACACCATGAGTATTTCGTAATTCTTTTTTTTTCTAAAAAAAAAGAATCCCTCCTGTAGGACTAATCAGTTAGTTATTTCTTTCCTCATAAAAAATTAATTCACTCATTCCCTTCATTTTCTGAAGCAGTTGGAAACTATCCATTAGAAAACAATTTCGGTAGAACATGTAACATCTACCAAGACTCCATTGATGCTTGATAGAACTCTAAACTTAATGGAGTTGAAACTTCATAAATCAGGCCCATTGGACTGGTGTATGGATAACACAAACAAAAGGCTATTACATTGTCAACCTGATTTAACTACTTTGGGAAAAATGAAGAGTAAACTTCAGACATAAGATGTAGGAAGTTGGAAAAAAAATATAAAAAAAGAAAAGACAAACCTTCCTTTCAAGAGTTGAGACTCTCTGATGGTATTCCTCTCGCAATGACTCAATTTCCGCATCACTGGACTTTTTCTGTTCCATTAATGACGAACGTGAGTAATTAACAGATATTTCATCTTCTCTCTACAGCAGGGGGGGGAGAGACTAGTTTTCATTGTGTAAAACACGTTTAACTTTTGTACAGCAACGTTTTATAATGGAATTCAAATGACTTTGTTTAAGTGTGCACTTGAAATAGTAGACCCAACATAATTAGATAATTAAAAAATAATAATAAAAAAAAATAAATAATAAAAATAAAAAAGAAGATGAAGAAGAAAACAGAAAAGGGAAAAGATCTGTAATAGGCCTCCAGAATAATAGACATTAAGTTTAATTGTTGAGATAGTTTTTCCATCCTCGCTTACAAAAGGGTAAAAATGTCAATAACCTGATGTAGAAATACTTATAGAAATAGTTGCAGTTTATAGTTAAACTGGCTGTTGGTTAGTTTGTTAGGAAACGACTAATTAGTTTGTCAGGAAACGACTAATTAGTTTGTTAGCTGGTTAGTTTACTTGATAATTGGTTATGAGTTGCTGACTTGTGTATAGTATAAATACTAGTGGCCCCCGGTGTAAAAAGGCAAATTTTCCAATTAATAATGAACATTAATTTGATTGGTCAAAGTAATGGCATGAAGAAAATGCAGAAAATAATTGGAATAAGATCGTGTTAAGTACAAGGTTATATGGGTCAAATGTTAACTTCATTCATTCGTTGATTTGCTAAGAGAGTCCCTACAGTAAATGGGCTTCCTATCAACCACCACACCTAACTACTCAAAAAGGTTCACTTAAGATCTTAACTGATTGACATGAAAATATAAAATACCTTTAATTTCTCGATCACAGTATTCAAATGCTCATTTTCATTCATCAATTTCGCTATCTCATCAGCCTTTGCCTGCAAGAAATCAGATTTATTACTTGAGAAGAGAAAGAAGCATACAAGGAAAGGAAACATTTCCAAAGACCCCGTTTCAGCTAAGGTGCCCTAGACAATCTGATCTTAATTATCTACTGGTCATTCAAATCTAGTCATTTTTCCAATGGCAAAATAACCATGTCAAAGGCTTTAGGCTCAAAATCTATCTTTTTTGAGAGCCCAACAACATATAGGGTGGGGGATTTGAATCTCTGACCTGGTCAAGAGTATCTTTACCAACAAGGTTCAAGGTAAGGTTTGCCACATTAAGTACCTGAGCTTGTCTTGCTGCACCCTGCAATGCTGTTTCCTTTTTTTTCATTTCAGCCTTCACCTTCTCTAGTTCATGCATAGAATCTAAATGAGTAGGTGTATTTTCCTCTGAGCTGAAATCTCGCTCTTCAGCTTCTTTCTCACTAACTTGGGGTTGCTGATTCGTTTCGGTTGCATTAATTGCTAGATCACTTTCATGAGAATCTGAATTAGAAGTGCGCAGAAAAGCCTCATCAAAAAGAGGTGAATTGGACAATTCACTTGCAGAAACTTCCCGAGGACCTTCTTTTACCTCAGTGCTACCAGAATGTATGCTAGAAGTTTCACTACCACCTTCACCCTGATTATCATCAGATGACTCGGATACAGTATGAGAAATCGTTTTTAAGACCTCCTTTTCTTCTGTTTTCAATTTATCATTAGTCTCAACCTCAACCATTGGTTCATTTATCCTATCTGCTAGCAATATCTGTTCATTACTTCTGTTATGCACATCAAAAGAACTCAGAGATTGAACCAACAGCTCATTACTTCCTTCATCTTGATATATATCAGTTGCTTCTGACTTGGTATCTAACTCTGGAAGTTTGGAAGTTTCCATTTCTGAAAACTCTTTCTGCTGTAAGTTGTGAGTGGAGTCTGAAATTTCTGCAGTGAGTTCAGGACTTTCAACAGACATTCTTGGTGAATCGTGATCGGCTTTATCAAGGGAGTCTGGCACATCATTATTCTGAACAGAAGATCCAAGAACTTCAATAGGCAAGACTGATGATTCAGACTCTGCTTCTCCTTGGCTTTCCTTTTGTACGTCTGGTCTTTCATCATCTTGTTCTGTGGGCACTTCAACAACTTCTCGAGCACTTGGTTCCTTTAAAGACGAAGGAACTGACTGCTCAGTTTCAATGCCTTCCTTTTCATTCAAATCATATTGAAGCTGTGAAGAGTCCTGTTTCTCTGATGATTCCCCAACTTCTGTGGGAATTAGTGAAGATTGTGATTCACTTGATGACTCGTCTACAAAACTTTCATCAGTTTTAGGCTGCCCAATTAATGCCCTGACTGGATCAAAGAGTGTGTTCCCTTCTGTAGCTGATTGCCAGAATCCAGGAGCTACAGGGATATAAAGAGGCATGAAAAGAAATTGGCATTAAACTGCCATTTTACATTTGTAAAGGCATTGACCAACTCCTAAATCTCAAGAATCATGGATTAACTATGGCAGTGCAAGAACAACCAGGAAAACATACCCACAGAATAATATTAAATTTGCTTGTGGCAATTATATTTGTGAACCAACTTTTCTAATTTATCCGTTTTGTGCTTGATCCCAAGAAAAATTGTGACCCCAATTGCACTAGCAGATCAACTGAAATTGCAAACTGGAGACACTTTCAAATGAAAAAGAATATGGAAGGAAACCATCAATGATTTTATCCGGCACTAAGTTCGATAGACAACGACTCCAGCATATCTTAATTAAGAAATTTTAATCACATTAACCATTTCATAATTCATTTGTCTAAGCAGAAAAATGTATTTTTCTGCATCCTTCGAGCTTTCCTAGAGATTAAGTATCATAGAAAAAATGTCCGTTCAAATACCCAATAATAATTGGCAACATAATAGAGTGTATACTTACCATCGCTGCTGGGCTCCGACTCCGGCTCCTCTTCAAGCCCAAGAGCAGAGTCAAAATTCTTTTCAATATTCTTCACGCTCTCTTGGAGCTTATTTACCGCGCCAGCAAGATCCGGAAAGTTACCCAAAGAAACCTTCCCACTAAACCAAGCCATTTAAGAACAAACGATAGATCTCCGATTCAATCAACTAATGCTAGCGCATAGAGTCCCCAGCTAATGCTGAAAAGGAATAAACGAGAAAGAATTCAATTAACTGAGAAAGCTTATTGACAAATATAATATCAACCAAATTTAGCAGGTAACACTTCTTGAAAATTAGAAATATGATACGGTGGGCGGGGGCTGTCGCCAGTGAGCTTCATTTCCATCGAAGACATTAATCAACATTTTCTTCATTGATGACACAATGCAAGAAAAATTAATACAAGTAGAGGTGCAAGATCCACGCAGAAATGGATCAGAATAGGCAGTGGGAAAATAGAGGAGGAATGGAAAGAATTAAGTTATGATCCGAAGGCAAAGCTTATGAGAACCTCGTCATCCACACCGGGAGAGAATCCAATTGGGTATTGATAGGAGCAGTGAATGCCATAGGATCCCGAAATCACATCATGGATTTTCTCAATTGAGCTGCGGACAATGTCGTAGACAATTGTCTTTCAATTCGAAATTTAGAATAGAGAAAGATCGAGACGGTGCGCAGATGAAACGGGGAGTTCGGCGTTGGTTCCGTGGCAGTGAGTAGGTTTGTCACACCGTGGGTGTCGCCAGATACACAGATCTGGTTCAGTGCCACCGCCGTCGCACGTTTCTTGCCGGATAAGAGGCTGTCGCCGCGGCGTGGTGGTTCGCCGGGATTAACGTTAGGGGGCTGGAAGAGGGGGGGAAAATGGTGAGAGAGCGGAAAGAAAAATAAATCAGGGAAGGAAAGGAGGGAGAAGAAGAAGAAGGAAGAAAAGAGAAAAAAGGAACAGAAATTTGGTCCGATATTTAAGTTTAAATTGATAAAAATACCTCAAACCTTCTATTTTATCCAAAAAAATATCAATAAATTATCAAACAAAAACATAAAATTATCTATAAATTATCAAACAAAAAAAACTAATTGTATTCTTAAACTTCTATATTTTAACTCTTAAAATGTTTCGAGGATATTTTTAAATTTTTAAATTTTTTCATTAATATGTTTGATTTTTTTTTTTATTGTATTTAATAAATTAATTATTAAAATAAAATATTAATATAATATATATTTAAAATTTAAATGAGATTCAAATAAATAGGATTAAAATTAGATATTCAAATATATTATATTATTTGAGAACTTTAAGTTCACTCTGTAGAAGAGCTAGAACAAGTAGATTAAAGATCCGCTGCAACTTTCTCCATATTTTTTTCATTTATGTTTGTTTAACCTTTCCATTTTGTTTAATTCTAAATAAAATTAAAGTTGATCCCAATGCCTCCGTTGGACGAATGAAGCGTTCATTCCTGATACAAAAACGTCTTAATACAGCCTCTACTGCATAAGCCTAAACAAATTCATCTTGTGGAGTTTGCTACCTAACCTTTCACACTTAAGAACCTATTTATGATACCATTTATTATATTTTTTATTATAAAATATTATTAAAGTTAATAGAAGTTTTAATAAAAATCATATTTGAAAATGAAATTATCTATTAAATATTTTTTTGGTAGCGTATCATTTTCTTTAATCTTAATAAAAAGAGGAGTGTCGAGTTTATTCATTTTAAAATTTTTAAAAATCTTTTTTAACTAGACATGACGAGACATCAAAATTTTCAAATAGTGCAGGTTAATACATAAACTTCATCCATAATATAAGCACTTTTCACATTCATTTGGTACAATACAAAATTTTTATAAGAATTAAAAGCAACTAACATTCTAATAGTTTCTAATCTAGCCACGGGTGCAAAAGTTTCTTCCAAGTCTATGCATTTCTCTTCACAATAACTTTGAGCTACAACTCTAGCTTTATTATTTCTATTTTCAATCGCAATAATAAAAATATTAGAAGGTTAAGGACTAATTCCCAAAGAATTACTTTAGTTCTCCTACTAAAATCTTTGGAAACAATAGCAAGATTATTAAATAAATTAACGAACCAGTTTTCACACCTAGTTCAGTATCAGTAAGAATGGAGTCCTGAGATAAGGCATACCTCCGTTCTTTAGTCATTGATGAAGAATCTTCTCCCTTCTATTTATTTAAGCTCACTTCTTTTAACTCGAAACAATTTCCTTGTTTTTGTCACTAACAAGTAAATTGTTAAAGTTTCTTTCTAAATCATCACATTACAAGATTCATCAAATACCATAAAGTTTTCTAAAGTTCTTTATTCAAAATTCTATAAATTTTACTAGTAAATAAATAACCAAAAAAAATATCAATATCTGTTTTAAAATTAAAATTTTTAAGTTTGTGGTTGAAAATAAAATATTTACCCCCAAAAACTTTGAAATACCAAATATTTGAAATTTTGTTATAATTAAAAAAATTTAAATTTTGTTATATTTAAAACTTAATTTCTATTTGCATATTGAGTTTTATCTGATATAATTAAAACTCTATTTAAAACATAACCAACCGTATTAATATATTTAGGTAAATCATATTTAACGATGATCTATTAAATTCTTGTAAAATATGATATTTTCTTTCGACTCCATCGTTTTGTTGAGGAGTCTCTGGAGGGGAGAAGTCATGATAAAAACCATTTTCTTCACACATTTTTTAAAAAACGACACTATCAAATTCTTCTGTGATCACTCTTAATTTTAGTAATTAAAAAAAAAATCATTTTGAACTCTTTTTACAAAACTAATACAAGTAAATCTTGAAAATCATCGCTATTACAAAAGCATAGTAGTCATCCGTTGCATGTATCATGGTATCGAATTGCAATGTTGTTGTCAGCCGTATAGGGATGTCTTGTCTTTACCTGAAATAGAAGTAGCACGTAGCTTGATTATTTTAAGAAATACTAGTAAGTGACCCCACTATTTGGGGTTAGATGCAAACACACACAATCATGAGTGTGACCTATCATATCCGTCTATATTCCTTAAGTGGCTATCCTAAATGGACTAATTGGAAGTGTATTTACTGTTCTACACACGGTCCACACTCGGTTCATACACCTCCTGGACCCCTTTCTTGTCAGGCGAGCATTCTCTAATAGTTGTTGATGTCGGACACCCGTTTAAGAATAGCAACCGTCGCAACATTAGGTTACATAATGATCGTTTTCCTGTCTGACCGTCGCAACATTATGATAAACATAATGATCGTTTTTTTGCTTGGTGGTCGCAACATTATGATATCCATAATGATCGTTTTCCTGCCTCGTAACGTACGCGTCCGTACCATTGTAAAAAGGGGATCTCCCGATGCATGAACACACGATGATGCATGAGGTCACGACATTTTTCCATTTTCATTATCATTTAATACAACTCCGCTTGCGTCTTCCTTCATATCATATTATCATATCATTTATCGTATCTTGCATGCATATGTCGGAGTTGTATTTCATGCTAGTTCGTTGTTTTGCACGTCAATCATATCATTCATGTCACAAATATATTATATCATAACATTTCCATATTTTCAGACATAAAAATCCACCTTATGCACATACCATAACTTTTCCATATTTCCAAACAAAACAATTGTCATCGTGTACATATTATACCGTATCATATATCACAACAGTTATATAATATAACCTGTGTATGCCTTCCAAATATCACAACATATATATATATCCATCGTTCACATGTCATATCATAATCATATCCTTTCGTAAACACTTCATAGTCATATCGGTTCTTAAACATGTCATAGCCTTATCGTCCTTATACATCTCATAGTCGTATCAGTTCATGAGCATACCTTAGTCATATCGTTTCCCAAACGTATCATAACCATATCGTTTTATCAATATATCATATTCATATCGTTTTCTATACATAACCTAACCATATCATTTTTTCAATCTATTATATCCATATCGTTTTCCATACATAACCTAACCAAATCGTTTCATAAACATATCTTAGTCATATCATTACATTACATTTATCGCATCCTATTTCAAACATATCATTGAACACATCATACCGTAAGAGTTATCATATCATAGCATATACATATCATATCATATCATAGACATATCAATTCATAAACAATTCACACATATCAAATAAATGACATATGCAAAACTACGGGGCACGTTTCAACACACAACATCAAATATAACCATGCTGATAGTAAGACCGCCTACCTGATTAGCTTAGGCTAATGTCACCCATTTATCCTTAATGAAAGTTTGATTTTGTCTTTTGTATTCAAGTCAACCTATATGAATCCATGACATCAATTTCACATTCAATTTTCTAAATTACAATGGTCAATGTGTTAGACTTGATTCGAGCATTAAAGAATTAACACGAGTGAAAGGATTCTTGATTATTTTAGGAATTCTTTAACACCTAAAATAGTGGACACAAAATTGGAGGGATAGAAAATTAGTTTGAATTGATTTAAAGATTTTGTTATAAAGGTGAGACAAGTAATTCTAAATTCTAATGTATTTATTAACTATTTTATTGCAACATTATTCTATCACAATTTATATATTTCTTTTATTTTTCTAGTAGGTTAGGGCTCTCTAACTCCATCAAGGTTATGTATAAATTAGTCTATTTCAGTTAATATTTTTATAATATTTTTTATTTTTGATATATGTAGTATCTTTAAACGAATCATTTTTATTATTTTTTTAATTTCATGATCTATCCTTATATTTTTCTTACTTTAACCAATTCTCAACAAGTGTCGATATTTTAGTTGTCTTTAATTTTATGACAATGCTGAACTATGTTAATATGTTACAATTTTTTATCCTTGTACTTATTGAATTTGTTTTTTTTTTTTTTTTTTTTTTTGTGAATTATTATAGATTGATTTGTGTTTGTTTGTGATTTTTTTTAATTATCTTTTATCTAAGATTGTATCCTAATAATTATAAATTGTGGATAAATATTTTTAAATTTTTTTTTTTTAACAACCGAAAAATAAAGGGTTGGGTTGGGTTTGGTTGTGAAATTTTTTGGGTTGAGTTGAGTTACCAATCCAACCAACCCGAACTTTTAGGTTTGGTCAAAAAAATCCCTCAACCCAACCCAACCAGGACCATGTACACCTCTCTATATATATATATATTTTTATTAAGATCTCATTTTCTAATATTATTGTTTTAGGGAAGATATTATTTATGTTATATGAAAGATTTTGATGCACGTTGCAACAAACAAAGCGGCGCCGATCCGACCTTGTGAGGACTAAGACTACACTCCATTGGATCGAGGACGGTGCATCAACCAACACTCCATATTATGTGTGCATTGAAGAGATGCGCGACATACGAAAGATAGAGAGAGCGAGTAGACATCAGTGTCAGAGATAGGTTTGTTGAAGGGTCGGGTAGGGCCCCGGTCTTAACCTCAAAATTCGAGGTTCTAGAGAAAATTTGGGCATACGGTTCTGGAGTCAAGTCCATCCATTTGAAATATGAAAACTCGCAAAATGTGGTGTCAATTGGACATCGGACGACGATCCCCGACAACATATGACCATTTGCAAAAATGACGTCTACCCGAGGAAGACTGAAAAATGACTCAAAATGTACTATGAGGGGAGGCATGATGTTAGCTCTCCACCACCCCTGGGCCCTATAGCCTAAGCAAGCTACCATGTGGCATATACGTGTGTCACAGTGAGGGTGAGCGTTGTGAGACGAGTGTCTTGAGCGGCTTCTTTTGAAATGAGTATTTCAAAAACAGTGTCGAACGACACGGGTCTATCAACATTGCGCTCCAGTCCATGTGCCAAAGGTTGGATCATACACTCATTATCCTGTACGGAATTCGTAAACGATATTGCATGGACACGAGAGGGTCCAATGCCTTGATAGAATTTGGATGGATGAATGGATGTTCAGGATGTCTACATTGATATTATGAACGACATGTGGGCCTGTTTTCAATGGCATGACTAAGTGAGCAGTGATGACGTCAAGACATATGAGCCATACTAATTGGGAGCCTTGATGATGTTGGGATGCAGTGTTATGTTGAGAGACCTTATCCCCGAGTAGAAGCAAGATTGATGTAACGACCCTAAATTTTTACTTATTTAATCTAAGGTCATTACTATACTTTAAATGTGGAATTTACTTTAAATGACTCTTATCATAACTCCGACATAAGTTTGTCTTTTATTACCTCATAAATAACAAATATACGGGAAAGAAAGAAAAACAACACTGAAATAAATGTTCTATACTAGCCTATGATTTATTAATGCAATTACAATTCAACCTACACTAACCTATACTAATGATGCAAACGGGAATTCAACCTATACTAACCTATACTATGAATGCAAATGAAATTCAACCTATACTACAAATGGGAAACAACTATCCTATGCATGTGCCACGATCCCGGGATGTGCGATGTCGCCGTCGGTCTCACATGGGTGCCTTGCCTTTATCTGAAAATGTGGTAGCACGAGGCTTGAGTATTTCTAGAATACTCAGTAAGTGACCCCCTATCGGGGTTATGCAACAATCACATGCAAATGAGATGATGGGACCTATCTTTCAATCTGTCTTCCTACGGTGTTGTCCTAACGGGTAATTTAGACGTGTACCATATACTCTACACACAGCCAATACGTGCGAGTATGGGCTCACCAGTCAGTTCGCACAACGCTGGACCACTTTCCTTGTCGGACGAGCATACTCTGGGAGCTCCTTAGGCCGGACACCCGTTAGAACTAGTAACCGTCACGGCAGCGCTATGCAAAACATAACGATCGTTGTCTTGCCATTGGATGTACGCGTCCGTACCCTCGTGATGGAATAGGGGTATCCCCCAATGCATGAGGTCCCCAATATTTCTACTTTTATCATTAATGAACATAACCCCGCTATCATCTTTCATGCTGAACATGTCATTTCTCATTTTTCAGTCTACGTATCATACATAATCCTAACGGAGTTACATTTCATGCAGTTTATCGTGATTTCATGTCATACATTTCATGCTGTTTACATTCAAAATTATAGTACCATTCATGCCAGAATCTTCCAGACACATCATAAACGTCATAAACATAGCAAGCACATCATATCACACTAAACAGCATACATTCACATTTCACAAGCGTACTTAATCGAGTATAACAGGCTAGCATACAATTTAATGACACGTGTGAATCCACGGGCACGTGCCAACATACAACATACAACGCGTAACCTACAACGGGTGAGCCACTTACTTGGTAGGCCTTAGCCGAAGTACTCCCTAAAATATAAACGTAAGCTCCTAGCTCCTCGTATACGTCCTACGCTTCCGTTGGTGGTGGATTCCTATTGGATCATTCGACACCTTCGTTAGTATTTCACAAACATAATTAATTTCCAACTTGAATTTGTGAAATACGGCCTTAAAATGATCTATTTTACCTTAAACGGAGTCCAAATCAGGTCCGGGAGGGTCGGAACAGTGCCGAACAGGACAAAAATAGGGTACCCGAGCTGAATAAGCCATCGGAGCTGAGAAGTAGCCACCGAGCCGATCAAGCCACTGGAGCCGAGGGGGTGTCGCTCTGCAGACGTGCCACGTGGCACAACCAGAGGGCGACGCGGTCTTGGGTCGTCGGGTCGAGCGAGCGGGTTTTCGGGTTGCAGTCGTGGGTCTAGGTTGACCGGGCCTGGACTAAAAGGAAACAATTGCAGGTGGGCTGGGCTGTGAGTGTCGGGTATTGAATTGGGCTTGCGGGTCTCGGGTCGCGGCTGATGGGTTAGGCCGTAATTAGGCTTTCTGGTTTGGGCTGAGGCGACTGGGCCGCGGGGGTGTCGTCGGTCGAGGTTTGGATTGGAGTGGGTTGGACTCGGTTTGGGTCGCGGGTCCGGATCTCGGGTTGGACTTCATCTTCTTCGCCCGGTTTTTCGAAACTTTACGGCGATCTCTCTCTCTCCTCGGTAACGTCGTTCCGATGTCCTTTTTCCTCCTTTTTCCTCCGTTTCCGAGTCTTCAACGTTCTGTCTCCCTTACCCGACGGTGTACGACGTGTAAGCAACGTCGAAATCTATCCCCCGTGTGTGTAAAGGTCACTGGAATTGTTTTCGTGGTGTAGATCGGAGGTTTCGAAGTCGATTTCGTTATGGTTTGGCTTCGCCGGAGCGTCGTCGATTTCTTCCTCACTCTACGTTTTTTCGTTTTCTTTCTTGCAGGTGGTTTGGCTGAGGGTCGGGGTCTGTTGTTGTGGTGACCCCTGAAGTCTGGCGAGCTCGTGGGTCGTGTGGGAACGAAAACTCCGGCGTATATTATATTTTGCTTGTGCATTTGTTAGAATGTTTAATATTTTTTTTAATATAAATTCTATTGAAAAATGAAAATTATCTATAATAGGGAATAGGAAGTAGAAATTCTTGGAGAATTAAGATAAGTTTCTTAAAAAATAAATTAAAATACATTTTGCAACAAATGAAATCTATTTTTTGTGTGATCACTCTCTTTAGTTTATTAACCATAGTAAACCTCCCATAAACCAAGACGGTCTTCTTTTTTTAGCTTTAGGTTCAAGAAAATTGTTTCACGAGTAAAAGATGAACGATAAAAAATATTATGAGCATAAAAAAAAAATAATAAGAAAGTTTCTGAATTCAACTCGATAATTCTAACTCGATAGATCAAACATCACAAACGTGACAGTAAAGGCATATTCACCAAAGTTTTAGCATCTATTTGAAGGAGTTTCCAATGTCAATCACGAACCGATATCGAACATCGGCTTTCTCAAGGCGTTCGATGGCGGTGTTAATATCGTCCATACGAATCAGCTCAATCTCTGCTGTGATGTTATGTTTACCACAGAAATCCAACATCTCTTGTGTCTCTTTCAGCCCTCCAAAGTTGCTTCCACCAACCATCTTCCTACCGAACACTATAGCAGCAACGGGCAGTTCCAGTGGCTTGTTAGGTAACCCCACAGTCACCAACTTTCCATTCAGCTTTAGCAGACCAAGCAATGGAGCAAGAGCATGGATGGCTGATACCGTGTCAATAATGTAATCCATCGTCCCCATGGCAGCCTGCACACAATCAACAAGCATTACACAAGATTTGGGAATTACTTTAACGGTAACGGCCCAAGTCCACTGCTAGCGGATATTATTCTCTTTGGACTTTTCCTTTCGAGCTTACCCTTAAGGTTTTTAAAACGTATTTACTAGGGAGAGGTTTTCACACCCTTATAAAGTGTGTTTCATTATCCTCCCGAATCGAGTCCTCTTTGGGCTTTTCTTTTCGGGCTTACCCTCAAAGATTTTTAAAATGCGTCTACTAGGAAGAGGTTTCCACACCCTTATAAAGTGTGTTTCGTTCTCCTCCCCGACCGATGTGGGATCTCACAATCCACCACCTTCGAGGCCCAACGTCCTTATTGACACACCGCCTCGTGTCTAACCCCCTTCAAGGAACAACGCTCGTGTCTATCCTCTTTAGGGAACAACCTCCTCATTGGCACATCACCCGGTGTCTGGCTTTGATACTATTTGTAACGGTCCGAGCCCACCACTAGCAGATATTGTCCTCTTATAAAGGGTGTTTCGTTCTCCTCCCCGACCAATGTGGGATCTCACATTAAGGCTTAGTTAAAACTTCAACCAAACCCTAAACCCTAAACCCTTAAGCTTGAAACAACGAACCTTCAATTGTGCAGGATCACTCGAAACAACAAAAGCATCGGCACCAAGCATGTCGATAGCTTCCTCCTTCTTTCTTGGAGAGGTACTAATGACAGTAACTTTCAACCCAAAAGCCTTACCAAACTTAACAGCAACATGACCAAGCCCACCAAGTCCAACCACACCCAAATGCTTACCAGATTCAGTCATTCCATAGTATTTCATAGGACTATAAACTGTAATTCCAGCGCATAGAAGTGGAGCTCCGGCATCAAGGGGTAAGTTGTCGGGAAATCGGAGCACGAAATGCTGATCGACGACGATGTTATCAGAATAACCACCGTAAGTCTTTGCTCCATCATATGAATATGAGTTGTAAGTATATATCAACTTGGGGCAGTAATTCTCCAAGTTTTGTTCGCAGTTTTGGCAACTTTTGCAAGAGCCAACTATGACACCGACCCCTACTTGATCGCCCACTTTGAATTTGTTCACATTGTTCCCAACAGAAGTCACAACACCAACGATCTCATGCCTGAAAAACATCAATCCCATTTCATATCAAATTTTGGTAACACACCATTTGAAGAAGCACCTTTGCTTATTTGTAACGTACCCTGGGACTATTGGATAATCTGTGACACCCCAATCGTTCTTGAGCAGATGCAGATCTGAATGGCAAACCCCACAGTAAAGGACTTTGATACTCACATCATCGCCACCATTTTCTCTGCCAAAACAAATATAATAATGATTTGAAAGGAGCAGAAATTACGAAATCACAAACTTCCATAATGATATGATATTGTCCACTTTGAGCATAAACTCTTATAGTTTGTTTTTGGTTTTCCTAAAAAGTCCTACACTAATAGAGATGTATTCCTTATCTATAAACTCATTATCAACCCCTTAATTAGTCGATTTGGGACTCTTCTCCTAACAATACTCAACAATTTGAATGTGAGTTAATAAATTTGACTTAGGAAAAGAAATTAATAAGTTTAGAAAAATTGTTAGTAGTTGCTAACTCGTACAAAAATTTTCGAAAATTTATTAGTAACTTCTCCACTATAAATACTCATGAGATGTATGCTTTTTTCACAACAAAAATAATAAAAAAATACAAGTGCTTAAGATTCTTCTATTCAAAAGATCTCTCCCCTCAAATTGTTCTTTCTGTTCAGTTATTTGTTTCGATATATTTTTGATCGTGGGCCACATCCAACACCGTAAGATAAGTTTACTAACAAGCTCCTCAAGTCTTCATACTTAAATCCATCGATCTCAATCTCAATCTCAAATAATTGTTAAATTAGTCGGATTCAGTATAGCAGAACAAACCTTCTAGCATCTAAGGCAGAGTTCTGGAATAAGAAATCTCATGTTGTAACTATAAAAAGACTAATTATTAAGATGTTGGAGAATCTCCTTATGAGATCTCACATCTGTTAGAGAGAGAAACAAAACATTTTTTTATAAGTGTGTGAAAACCTCTCATCAAATGCGTTTTAAAACCTTGAGAGGAAACTCAAAAGGGAAAGTCTAAAAAGGACAATCTATACTAACAGTGGGTTTGAGCTGTTACAAATGGTATCAGAGCCAAACAGCAGACGATCTGCCAGCGAGGAGACTAAGTCCCGTAAGGGGATGGACACGAAGTAGTGTGCCAGCAAAGACACTGGCCCAGAAGGTGGGTGGATTGGGGGTCTCACATCGATTGGAGAAGGGAACAAGTGTCAGTAAGAACGCTGACCCCAAAGGGGGTGGATTGCAAAATCTCACATCGGTTAGTGAGGGAAACAAAATATTCATTATAAGGGTGTTAAAACGGACAATATCTAATAGCAGTACTTGGAATGTTACACTCCTCGGAGAAAAAAAACAAAATAAAAAAACAGAAAGTGGTAAAAGAAATCGACCTTCGAGAGAAATGAAAGGGGGAGAGTAAGCCAGAAGAATCTCGAGCAGCCCATCCGAAAGCCTTGTTTGGAAGTTCATCTTCGGGTGATTTGGCCATTTGAGCGTGGTGAGTTCAGTCTAGAGTGGCATTGAGGCTAAATAGGCAAATATTATGTAAAGTGGTTGGTTGGGAAGTGATTGGTTGGGAAGTGGATGGATTTCATCTAACACCCTTCAATGCCAACAAGTTGTAGGTGAGAGGTATTAATTCCATTCAATTTGGGTATCCCATACCCATTTACTGCCCTCTTTCTCAATCCTTATCTCACTACCACGGATTTCACATCTATTGCCACCTCTAAATTACTATCAGAAATTTGGTTCAACGGAAATGACCAAAAACATGGTAAGTTTGAAGTTAGTAGATATGAACAACGACGACGAGGCCTTTGATCGAAGTTGAATGTTATGGAGTCAAACGTTTTGGACTAGTGGCTTTCTTCATTCGCCTTTTGTGCCTTTTGGCGAGTGGTGCTTGTGTGTGGAGTGCACTGCTAAACATTGGGTTTAAAGCTCTTGCCTACCTACAAGTATCAAAACTTACAATCCTACTCATAATTAAAATGCTTAACTGCCAACTAAACAACCCTAAGTCATTTTTCAAGATGAACCTAATTTTAAAATATTATATTATCAACTACAAAGTTACTAGAGACAAAGAATTCAATAGCACCAAACTTTTATCCTCATCCTCATCCTCAATTATAACATCGAGATTGAGTAAATCAATGATCATTTTGTTAAAATCATCCAAAGGCTTAGCCATCGAGTTACATTTCTTATAGTCAAAACCGAAGAGTTTCTTTTTCAAATGGAGTTTATTTTCCACACTCTTCGGCATATGTTCGGTCTCGAGCTTGTCCCATAATTCTTTAGCTATGGCCACCTTCATAAATGGATACTTCTGATCCTTGCCAAGACTCTGCATATATTCGGTCTCGAGCTTGTCCCATAATTCTTTAGCTATGGCCACTTCATAAATGGATACTTCTGATCCTTGCCAAGACAAGACCGGATAATTCCAAGCTTGTCAATTTACCTTCCTCCACTATTCTTCTGTCATGTCTTCAGGCATCACCTCCTCAAGAAAGATATCAAGGTCTTGCATGGCGAACAAATCACTGACTTCGCCTTGTCAAACACTAAAGTCATTGGTTTCATCAACAAAATTTCACTTCGAGATTAGATCTCAAAATTCTAGATTCACGTTGTGATTTAGTACCAGATGACTCTACTATTTGTAGCAAGTTTTTCACCAAAAGAATAATCTGGATGGAAGGAAAAAAATAACAATTCTTGAAAAATGATTTCCAAGAAACCAAGCACGCTTGCAATGAGACTTATCTTCGACAATTGATGGTGAGTGTGAACACGTCTCGTGGTCAATGAGGTTAAGTCTTTTAGAATACCCCAAATGCTACAATCAAAATGCTCTGATACGAACTGTTGTAACGAAAGCGGAAACAAGATCGATCACTCACACACCGACAAACAGAAATTAAACAAAGAGATACAAAAATTTACGTGGTTCAAAGAGAACAAAATTCTCCTACATCCACCGGCGAAAATCAATCACAATAATCAAAGTGTTTACAAAGTGTATTATCTCACACTTTCACAACACAAAGCCTCACTCAACAAACTTTCTCCCAAATGCCACTAGGTAAATATAAAAATGACACTTAATCTCAATGTTCCATCTTAAACAATCCTTTATGTAGGCATAGAAACATACATGAATCATTTGATTCATATATTTAAAAATTAATGTTAGAATTTTAATTTTTCGCATCGATCCATTAACATACATCCGCAAGATGGAGAATGAATTTCAGTCCCTACCAGAAATAAAAACTAATTTAAGAAAGCTTCAAATCTAAGCCTTCTAAACTAAGCTTACAGACACTAAAATTACTTGTGAATTTGGAAATTTATGCTCTATATATATAAAAAAAAATTATTTCCCTTTGAAAAAAAATTGATGCATCTCTATGAATACTAATAATTTTATATATATATATATATATATATATATATATAAATGTAGGAAGCTCACATATCTCTTATCTCCTTAATGCTCGAGGTCGGAACCAAATCAGTCATGTACCCGTGACTCGCTCGATTTCTTCAAGGTACCTAATATCCCATCAATCAGCTTTTCCTTGTCATTTTCATCAGTGTCTAAAACAAAAGAATAGCTCTTTTGATGTCTATGCTTTCGAGCAAAGCTTTCTGTATTTGCTTCATTTTTGGCTGCTAAACTAGGAAGCTTCAAACTATTTTCAAAACAATCGTTCATCTCGTCGATGTTCTCTGACTTGTTTTTCCTACTATTGTCTTCTTTGTTGCTATACCATGAATCAAGGATCTGTAGTAATGGGCTTTCTTCCTTATTTGTTTGTGGCTTTCCTTGCTCTTCTGATCTCTGTGTAGTAGGACATGACTCTCCATCAGACTCTGTTGATGATTCATCCTCTAAAAGGACAGGTTCATAACAATCTTTTGGTCGTTTCTCTGTTGCTTCTGCTGTTTCGCTACTCGATTCGTCTTCGTTCATAACTCGACCTAATTCTTCCCATGTTGACTCAAAATCATCATCCTTTCGAGGCAGGTCAGATGATTCGTTATCAGAGTTTGCTACAACATGGGAAACCTTTGGGACCTTACCAGTGGGAACTATAAAAGTGGATACTATCGTCACTCCAGGCATTATCTGTAGCAGGGATGCCAACTTTGGGTAGCCAAGCTTCTGCAAATCAAGATGATATCCGTACTTCTCAAGAAACAGTTTTCTGAAGGCCCCCATGTTATATCCTTCTGGGTGTTCTCTCAAGATTTCGTCCACGAGATTTTGACAGTCGCATAATATTTCGCTTCTTGTCCTCTCTGGAAACTTGCTTTTAGTCATAGTGGTAGAAATTCCAGCTTGAGGAATATTTTCACTTTTCTTATCTGAATCTGAATCATGTTCTGAAGATCCATGTAAACTGGGCTGTGACACTTTGTTCATAATGATTGATGTCAACCCATTTGCACGATGCAGGGGTTTCGTGCAAGAGCTTTTCCCAGCAGTAGAGAGAGTGAGCTTAAAAGGATTTGTTTCAGAGGGGCATTCCACGAGCCATTTCTTATCTGTTATTAACGATTCTATAAGGTCGAAGAGCTCACTAGTGCTTAAGGATTTAAGAACCAAAGGTCCTCCCTCTAGCAGTTTCTGAGCCATCTCTGACCTGAAGCAAGTCAGCAGAAAACAAAATTACAAGTTGTAAATCCTATAATATCATACATACAAAGGTGTATAAAATAATTTAATTATATAGGGCTGCAGGTAAATTATAGCTAGATCAATTATTTCAAAAGCTTGATCTATATCGCTCACTTAGATTTAAAATTTCTCTCCTAAGAAAATTTAAATTTGGAGAAGTTGAACAGAACTGGTCAATGGGGGAAAAGTCGACACAAGCCATATAATGGGCAGAAATCCAACAGTTTCAATTACTGAGAATGCAAAAAATATGTGAAAACATGAAAAAAAATATATCAAACCTGGTTTTTGACTGCAAAATGAGCTCGACTCCTTTAGGTGTTTCAAGAAAGGATTGCATGTCCTGCCAAAAAGAATCGCTGGAAAAAAGTTGATGTTTCCTATATTCATTTTTTAACTGGTTCTGTTCGCAACACTGCTCACTTTCTTTACCAGTCTCAGTATCATTTTCCTGAATCTTGAACCAATTTCTAATGCTACTAAGTACTCCTGGCCTAGATCTTGATTTATCATCATATGCACTAGCAACTACAGCTGTTTTTTGAAGCTTAGCAGGCTCACGATCAGGTGAATTTGAAACTGGATGCACTGAATTAGCATCTTGGCTCATTGGCTTTACAGTTTTTCCTTCACTTTTTGCTTCTCCAAGGTACTCATTAGAATAATTTGTCACATGGTCACAACTTTTCTGCTTAGAAGCATCATCTGATGTGGAACATTTTTCAGAAATGTGATGACTTCCATTTTCAGAATTATGGTCTTTGCTACCTACAAACCATCTCCATATTCTTCTAAAACCCCCCGTCTTGGCCTCAGAATGCTGTCCAATTGAAGGAATCATATTATTGTCAGCTTCAAATTTACTGGTCTGCTTTGAATCTTCCATAACATGTGGCTCAGAAACCGGCCATGTTGATGGTTCCCCTCCCATAGCCTCACCAGTAGACTTAACTAATTCACAAGATGGTTGCACCTTCTCTGGCCTGTCTTGGGCATTTAGTTCACTAGATGGAAGGAGTGGTACACTCGTTGATTCTGGTGAGGAACCGTTATTGTTTAACTTTGCAATCAGATTACGACCCTGCTCTTCAGTGCCATTATCAGATGTACCTCTACTGGACTCGAATGGCTCTATGGGCCTAGGAGTGACAATTCGGACGATCAATTGGCCATCACCATTTGTTTGAAGCTTTAAAATATGTGGCATTGACAATAGACAGCGTGAAAACTTTTTGTAACCATAATAGTCCCTATCTATAGAGATTTTACTCTTTCCCAACTCTGATCGGAGATCTGTAATGGAGATTCCTTTTGGATATAATTTCAAAATGTAACGTATTTCCCTAATGACTGCCTTTGGAATGGGAAGAGGCTTAGGATCTGAACTGATCTCAGAAACCTCCTCGGATCGTATAGAGGATGCTTGCTCATTAACTGGAAATGGGTCTTCAAGAGGAACTTTATAATGGCCATACCAAGAACCATACGGTCCATCAGGTGGTTGATTAAAATGCCTTCCCACTAGATTTTCCCCTTTAATCAAAGCATTCCAATGCCACATGATGCTTGCAGCACTGCATAAAACACCAGGAGCACTTTCAGGGCTTGCTAGCAACACATTGTAGTTATTCATTCTTAAGCGGTGCAAAATGCTGGCAAAGTCCCTGTCACCAGAAATTAGAAAAAGATGTGCTGGTGGAGGATTTTGTGAAACCCAATACATGAGATCTACAAGAAGAGACCTATCAGCACTGTTTTTACCACCTACATTGGAAAAATATTACAAGGTGAAGTTCTTCTATAAGTTTTACCAAGACAAACAAATTACAAATTCTTATGTAAATTACTTTACATTAATCACTGATTCTAGAAAACTTTTCCACAGCCACTAAATCTGAATTGATTGATTTATGATTCTCTGAAGATTCCACAGCAGCATTTCTAGCCATCCCACATAACTTGAATATTTACAGCAATCCATGCAACCATAATATGAAGCACTCAAGTGTAAGGTGATAACTACCTCAAGAACATGATGTTTGATGGGTACAAGTCTTCATATTTTCCTTTGGCAAGGGAACAACTTTTCTGTAAATGCCCCAGCTTATGTTGGATCATTACAAGCCTAAAGGGGAAATGTATGATTATATATGCTTAGGCAACGTACTTAACTTTATACAGACTTCTAATCAATTCCCTCATTCAGCATCCTAACATAGCTTTCCACAACAAAATTGGAGACACAAAAATCAAGGATTAAATAGTATCTTTAACTACCTAAGCTACTAAGAGTAAATTAGGTTACCGCATTTAAATCATACTAGAGAATATGAGAAGATAAGGAAACCTCTCACACGCTCAAGCAAAATACAAAACTTCCAATGTAGATTATTTTTCTAGTTCAAACAATAAATTTGGAGGAAAAATTATATAGTCTATGCAGTCCCGAAAAATCCTCAAATGAAATCTTTCTTCACAATGGAAATCGATTCTAATAACATATGAATATACATAAAAAGAACAAATGTGTTCCAACAAAAAAAAGAAACTAGGATGAAAAAATAACCTTGAGGAATGTGTGTAAGGCTAATTCCAGTAGAGGAGAGAGCCTCCTGGTTGGTCCTTGAGAGCTGCAAAATGTCACCGAAAGCAGTAATTTGAACCGGACCTTTGATACCATTGGCCCTGACAGCGGCAGTGATCAAATGGGCGACCTTAAACACGTTAACACCCACAGGAATGTTGCAATTCTGGAAGTCCCACCAAACGGAAACCCTGACATATCTAGACTCTTCGTCGTGTCGCCTAGAAGAAGATGAGGAAGGGAAAGAGTAATTACTGGAAGAAAAAGAAGCTGAAAATTGAGAAAAGTGAAGCAAGAGAGCGCGCGGTGGAGAAGAAGCAGAGGAAGAAGAACAGAGAGAAGAAATCGAGAAAGTTGAGGAAGAGAAGAGCCTCATCCTAGGGTAATTGAGAATAACAGGACAATGGTGGATTCAGGAATTAGGGTTTGAAAGAGAGAAGAAGGCATTTCATTGTCACTGTTGCAATTGGTACAGAGAGGGTTTAGACGGAGACGAGGAAGAAGAAGATCTTAAACCCTACTGCACATGCCGGACACGTGAGAACGAGCTTCGAGCAAGCCGAAATTTATAGGGATTTTTTTTTTTAAATAAGAAACCCAAGATGTAATGTAATTCTAAAATTATTAAAAATAAAATATTAAATAATAATATAAAATATATATTTTACATCTAAAATACTTATTAATTAAAAGCTAAAATTCTTAAGTTTGAATGTAAGATAATAAACGAAAACATGTATGCTTATTTGGAAAACATTTACTTGGAAGAAAAAAGCCTTTAGTTTAGTACAAGTGCACATTCTCATACAAATACAATGGAAGTATTCCAAGTATCGAATCTCAAAGAAAACCAGGAATAGAAACAAAACATTTAAACAAAACAGTGGTGAGACTTGTTTATGGCATCTGCTCTAAAGTCTGCTCTTGACCTCGATCAGCTCCTTAGTTACCTCCAATACATGGAGTGAGTATAAAGACTCAATAACATTAGTAGGCTCTTGATCATGTTCTTAAGGTATGTTATGATACCACACTCTTTCACGCCATGTTTTTGTTCTTAACTTGAGAACTTAGGCCTTTAGGATCTATTTTTGAGTTCTGAGTTCTTTTTATGATCTTGCCCAAAGAACTTGGTCTTAGGTTTTGAGTTCTTAACCTTGTTTCTAGTCTAAGGGTCGTAGTCCTGAGGTTTTAGGTCTTTAGTTCTTACAATTTGGATATTGATTCATGTTTTATTTCTCATCATTGGTTCTTAGTTCTTGACCTTGACCTTGACCCTAGCCTTGTTCTTGTTTTTTTGTTATGATCCTAGGATTTCGGTACAAGACATGGACCTGACAATATATGTCCAAGACTTTATGTGTTCTAAAGGACACAGTCTGAACCTACGTCCAAGGCTTAATTCGTTCCAAGTGACGTAGTTTGAAACCTACAACTAAGGCTTCTTACGTTCCAAACAGTCTAGTCTGAAATCTGCATCTAAGGCATAATATGTTACAAGTAATGTAGTCTGAAAATCTATGCCCAAGGCTTCATACGTTCCAGGGCATAGTCTGAATTCCTATGCTCAATGTCTCATACATTTTAAGCAGCGTAGTTTGAAACTTGCATCCAAGGTTTCTTACGTTCCAAGTGACACAGTTTGTAAACCTATATCCAAGGTTTCTTACGTTTTAAATGATGCAGTCTAAGTCATGAACATGTTGTCCCGTGAGAGGTGTAGGGGTTTCTTGGATGTCTGAGTCTTGGGATCTTGATCCTTTATTCTTGAATGGCACCTAGCCTTTTTCTTGTTTGAGTGGAATCAAGGCTTGGGTTATACTTCTCTTTAGTTTTTGTCCTTAGAGCATTTTCTTGGTTCTTGGATTCTTATGTTCTTGCTCCAAGGGTTATTCTCGAGGCATAAGTCTTAACTTACTTTCTTAAGCCCTATTCCAACCTCACAAATCATGATCATTTCATAGTAATAAGCATAAGTCATTCAAGTATCTTAAAGATCCTAGCATGTTCTTTGGAGTTCTAGAAGAATGATGAATTTTGGTTAGGGGTCATTAGGGGTAATCTTGTCTTTTTCTTAAGCATTAACTTATACCCCTAACGTGGTTTATATTCTAAACTTGATCCAATTACATTGAAATCTTGGATAACTATTTATATCCTTACAAATAGTCCTTACTTAAATCCTTAGGTCATTTGGAAGGCATTTGGACCTTGAAATATACTAAAAGAACCTTAGGAGCATTTTGGTCATTTACCACCTAAAACTTGATTCAACCTTCCAACACGATCCAATGGTTCTAAAACTTTACATGATCCTTAAACATCATAAAATAAGGTCTCTTATAAAGTTTCACAACATTTGGAGGTCATTTGGGTCATGAACCAAGTGTAGTTTACCATTGGGGCATTACGGTCATTTTGCATCGTTACTTGGTACGACTTATCCTCATCCAATGACCACTAAATTTCATATATACCTTAATATGTCATATTATTCCAGGTATTAAAATTTTATGGGCAGCGGAGTTCATTCAGTGAGTTATTTTAATGTTACTTAATTCTCGAGCAAAACATTCGATTTAGGTCTTTTACTCACAATTCATGGTCCAGTTCTTCCATATTCCTTTAGTTTCTACCTAACTTAAGGTTCAAATTCTATACGGTTCCTACGAGTATTTATTAAGAAAATACTTAATTATCTACTTACCTCTTAGCTGTGTTTGGGGCCTCCGTTCTCGAGATTCTAGTATCTAATTTACTACAAATTTTCTTTGACAGCTTCCTTAGAGAGGCTAGTTTCTAGAACTATTGAGAATGATGAGAATCGGTCTAGAAGTAGATTAATTTTGAGAATAACTGAGGAAGAGTTAGTTTTCTGGGTTGACGTGGTTGATTCCTTGGACAAGAAGAAGACATGCATTGTTGTCGCGAGCTTCGTGCCTAAAACTCACCTTCTTTGAGACCTTTACAATGACTTTTAGGCCTCGATTCTTTCAAGGAACTTAAAGTTGATGAAGATGGTGAATCAAGGAGGGATTGTGGAGTAAGTTAGGGGCCTTAAAATTTCGGTGGAATTTGTTTTCCTCATCAGAGTTTAAACCTAGAAATCCTTTATTGGACTATGATTTTAGAGCTTTTCAGGGACAAATTTATGTGCACGACAAATTTATCACATCAACCAAAATGTAGTTTTGGTTCCCCTTGGACAACTTGATATAGACCTTATTAGGTTTCTTTTCCTTCATGAAAAACATTCAGTTTAATCTCCTAAAGTTAATGGAAAGCTTAATTTTCACCGAGATGGACGAAAAAAATTTGAACTTTACCCAAAATTTTACCTGAAAATGAATTTCTTCAATTGAGTACGCTCTTGAACTTTTTGGCCTTTGATGTCTTCTATGAAAATGTTCCTTGGAGGGAAAAAAAAAAAAATGAATGGGATAGGTCTCACACAACAAATTTGTATTAGATTTGATTTTTCAAGCTTCCTCAAGCTTCTTCAATGACAGATCGAATTGGGCGTATAGGTTAGGGACACTTTCAACGATTGCTTCCTTCACCAAACTTGTGGGTAATCTTAGTTAGAAGGTTTAGAAATAAGTTTGAAGGGAAATGATGGACTATAACTCTCAAATTTAAAAGAAATCTGAGAAGATCTACTCTGCACCCGAGAGGATGACCAAGGCGATGTTTAGAATATGTTTTTCGTACTTCAAGTGATGGATAAGAATATCTTCCTAACAAAGCATACATGAGCTAATCAAGTTAAAATTAGGGTGTTAGAGCTAGAGTGGTTTACCTGTTAACTTAGGTCATTATGTTTCCAATGGACTATGCACCCCAAAATTGTGAGTGCACCCCAAAATTGTGAGTGTTGATCAGAAGTCTAAACTTGAGTACACTCAAAGATTGTATTAGCTTTGAATATTAAAGGTCTAGACTTGAGTACACTCAGAAATTGTATTAGCTTGAGGAGCTAGCTCCGAGCATCCTAAAAATACAAAATGAGATTTGAACTGCCTAGATGCTCTTAAAATCCTAGTGAAGGGAATGAATTCTTCATTCTTACCGCAAAAGCATTGGAAACTTAGTTGATTTTATTAAGAATTAAAAAAAAACAATTAATATAAGAGTAAGAACTCTACCTTTGTATAAACCATAACGTACAAGCATCCTCATGTATTCCAACAACATAAAATTTTATCTACAAGATCTTCTTCGCTATGACTTGAACACAAGGTGAAGGCTTGTGAGAAGAAAATCCCCAAAAGGGATTAGAAAATGAGAGTTTAGAGATAATTTTTGTTACCCAACGATCGAATCAGCTTTCACAATCGAAGTTATTCACAAGAGTCGAAGACTGGTGAGAAAATACTATGGACCAGTCGAAGTTATTCACAAGATTGGAAAGACATCGTATAGGATCCATTTGCTCCCATGGATGCGGACTAGCCCTGTTGTCCACGTCAGTAACATGAAACGCTACTCTTTTGAAGTAAAAGACGTCAAGCCCAGAGAGGTAACACAGCCTCACACAAAGAAGAAGAATCCCAAAGCAAAAGATGTAGGGGAAACTTTGACGGAGGAGACGCTAAGAGCCAACGAACCAAGAAGCAGTTTTCAACAGCTCCTTACAGATTTGACGAGACTCCGCAACACTTAAATCAGCTGGAACCACATTGAAGAGACCTAAAAGTCAACCTCAATCTACAACATAAAGTTGTAAAGAGTCGGTTGGCAGAGACGTCAACCAATTGAGTAGGGGAGGATGTCACGGTCATGCTTGTCCAAAACATGCTGCCTATGGCCGCATGACAGATGTCACAGTCTTGCTTGTCTGAGTTGATTGACAGGGAGGATGTCACGGTCATGCTTGTCCAAAGCATGTTGCTTATGGCCGCATGACAGATGTCCCAGTCTTGCTTGTTCGAGTAGGTTGATAGGGACGTCAACCAATTGAGTGGGGGAGGATGCCACGGTCATGCTTGTCCAAGGTGTGTTGCCTATGGTTGCATACCCGTTCCAAACCATTTTTTCATGCTTTCATCTTAGATATGCCTTTACCATTTCATATCGGGTCAATACGGGGGTGTATGACCGTTCACCAGAATCACGTCTACACCCGCCTGGGCAAAAATGCCCCAAAATGTACTATAGGGTAATATGACTAGTTGTCAACTTCTCCCTACCCAATAGTTATATGCAGTAAGCCATTGTTGTTGCCTTTTGCTTACATTCCCATATAACACCAATTTCAATTTCTCAAATCTTGCTTTCAAAACTCTCTTTCGAAATCTCTCTGCCCCCGTTTTCTAAAAATTTCTTCTTGAACCGGGGCCAGAGGCTCGAGCATACATCGCTTGACCATAGGCGACGCAAGAACGAATAAGCTTAACTAACTTGTTGTTGGGAAGTGAGTGCCGCACAATCGCAAGTCCGCTGCCATCAAGGTGCGATTGTGACAAGAGCTCATATTGGTCATGGGTTGAGAACGGGAATTGAATTCTCTGAAACCTAATTTATGTTGTTCCTCAGTAGCAGAGCGGTCGGCTGTTAACCGATTGGTCGTAGGTTCGAATCCTACTTGGAGAGATTTGATTCATTCTGAATTCTTTGAATTAAAGAATCTGGAATGAAATGGTTCACTTTGACCGTTAAGAGTACATAACTCATTCTGTTCCCCGTGTCTTTGTTTCTATTGCGTCAATACCTCGGTGTAGGGTCTGGGATAATCCTTTGTTCTGTTACACAAGGTGTTTAGTCAAGCGGCGAAGTTGTTTATAATTACAACAAGAAGTATGATCAAAGAGACAACCTATTTCGCACAAGGTGCACAAGGTGCACAAGGTGCACAAGGTGCACAAGGTGCACAAGGTGCACAAGGTGCACAAGGTGCACAAGGTGCACAAGGTGCACAAGGTGCACAAGGTGCACAAGGTGCACAAGGTGCACAAGGTGCACAAGGTGCACAAGGGAAGTTGCACTGGTAAGTACCAATCAAACACCATCAACTTCTAGTAAATCCTTTGTTCTGTTTATTTACACAACTGGCCAATTAAGAAATCATAATTACAACAAGATCAAAAGTATGATCAAAGAGACAACCTATTTCACACAAGGTGCACAAGGGGATAGTGGGAAGTTGCACTGGTAAGTACCAATCAAACACCATCAACTTCTAGTAAATCCTTTGTTCTGTTTATTTACACAACTGGCCAATTAAGAAATCATAATTACAACAAGATCAAAAGTATGATCAAAGAGACAACCTATTTCACACAAGGTGCACAAGGGGATAGTGGGAAGTTGCACTGGTAAGTACCAATCAAACACCATCAACTTCTAGTAAATCCTTTGTTCTGTTTATTTACACAACTGGCCAATTAAGAAATCATAATTACAACAAGATCAAAAGTATGATCAAAGAGACAACCTATTTCACACAAGGTGTTTAGTCAAGGGGCGAAGTTGTTCATAATTACAACAAGATCAAAAGTATGATCAAAGAGACAACCTATTTCACACAAGGTGTACAAGGTGTTTAGTCAAGGGGATAGTGGAAGTTGCACTAGTAAGTACCAATCAAACACCATCAACTTCTAGTACTCACCAAGGCTAATTGAGCGCTGATAGAGGTCAAAGCATCAACTTCTAATACTCTTCAAGTCTTCTTTCCTGGATTGCTTCTCCCATCAGCCCACTGAACCGTACGTCTTAGATAAGATGGCTCCATTGGCGGAAGCATCCATCACTTGTTTAGTAGAAATATTCGGTTCATTGCAGAAAGTCTCCATTTGGATACAATGAGGTAGTCCATAGTGAGGACACTTCCTAAGCATCTCTCTAAATCTCTCCCAAGTTTCACTTAGTATTTCATCTTCAAACGGTTAAAAACAACAATTTCATTTCTGAACCGTGCATTTCTAGTAGGGTGGAAAATACTTGATCACAAACTTCTATGCTAGACTATTCCAAGAATCAATTGCTCTTGGTGCTAAAGTATTCAACCATGATTTAACACCATCCCTTAGAGAATAAGAGAATAAACAAAGTCTAATCACATCTTTATCCATTCTTTGGAATCAGAATGAGTCACTAACTCTTGAAAATGACTTTAGATGTAGGTGGAGATCTTCTAACGGTAGTCCCTAAAATTTTTCAATGGTTTGCATCGTTTGAAACATCACGAAATTTAGCTCAAAAGTAGTAGCTTGCATTTCGGGTTTGAAAATGCACAGATTTAACTGTTCCCCAGCTGGGTGTGCATATACTCAAATTACTCTTTCTCTGTTATCTGTTAAATGAATAACATTAGCAGGATTCTCGGTAGATTAGTCATCACTGCTCGATTTTCAAACTCCTAATTCGGTTGAGCTTTGAGGTCTCCTTGCTGAATATTTTGTTTTGCCATTCTTAACTTTTGCTCCATCAATCATCGCATAAAATTTCTTTCTATTTCGGGGTCTAAAATGAACTTCAAACTCGTAGGTACCCACCTACGAGTTTGAAGTTCATGAAAAACTTGAACATTTACCTCACTAGTCTACAACAAATAAAGTAACTAAATTACGTTCATGAAAAACTTGAACGCTTGTGAAGGTATATAGTAAAATGAGGTAAAATTCACAAGAATAAGCGCAAATATACACGGGCACAAGTAGTAAGCAATAAATAAATTATCGATTCCACAAAAAACTTATTTTTTGGTTACTTTTGTTCTTGCAAATTTAAGTGAGTCTTAAGTGTTATTCAAGTGTGTGTTGATGAGTGTAAAATATCTTAAAGAAATTTATGCAAAGTGATAACTGTTATTGAAAAACAAATCAATAATAATGAGGAAGGTTCGAGTAGAAGAGTATAAATAGATAAGTTGTTGAATCTTGTGGTGAATTTTAACTCTTTTAATAGATTTCTAAGCCCTATTTGTCAGGGTCATGATGATAACTTCCATAATAATTTTGTTTTCGGTTAACAAACAAAGTCAAATTAACGATTCCTCGATTGTGCGACTTCTTGACCCTAGAAAAAGAATTATTTCTAACTCTTCAATTTTCTTAAAGCATCATTTCAATGGAACTAGAGTATTAAAGATAATTTTCTTGATCTCCTATTTCGAATAAGAGAACAACTATGTATGTAAGGTAGCCAACTAAACAAACATGTAAATCACTAATAACAACTCTTTAATCAACTAAAATCACACCGTCAACCTGTTTTAACTCTATAAAACTCTCCTGCCTCTCAAGTTTGAGCTCTTCATACAAACTGATTCAAATAGAGTAAGAGAGTGAAAAATTAGAGAGTTATCAAGTTTTGTTGCTGTCCTTCAATGGAAGTTTCCCTCCTTTGAGCTCTCTCGTCTACCTCTTTTCCTTAATCTATCTTTCTAGTCTTCTTTTCCCTTAGGGGACACGGTTATGAATGATTTTAATTTTCTCAAAATTTTATATTTTATTGTATGTGGATGCATATCTAAATCTCTTTTCGATCCCAAATAAAGAGTTTCAATTGTATCTCTACACTACTTTTCTCACAAAATTTCAACGGTTGGCTTGCCGGTGGAGAATTTAAATATTATTATTATTATTATTTTTAACGAAAGATTATAATAATATATGTAAAATCAGGCCATATTAAAATTATTATGGTAGGGTTTGGTAATTTACTAAAATGACCATTTAAATATGGATAGCCAGTGAAATTCTGCATGGGCTTAGGCTATTGTGGGTCTTTGTTTGTTTTTTTTCTTCTTCTTAATTTAGGTCTATGGGCCCAAATTTGTTTTCCATGGACCATTAACGCTTATATCTATATTCAATATGCTTCAAATCTTTTTTTTTATTTTTATTTTTATTTATTTATAAAAAAGATATTGAATCAAATAAGAAAAAAAAAATTGAATTTAAATAATGGATCAAATCATTTTTAACTTAAAACAATCTAAAATTTTTGAGAACAAATAATTAGGACATTTAGGACCCACCAATTTCACTTGGTCTCTCTTCTTAATTTAACTTTTATTATACTATTAATTGTTTTTATTTTATTGTTTATCCATTCCAAAAATATTTATGAAGAAAATATTAATCATTATAAAACCCAATTTTTAAAATGTAAAATGTTTGAATCTTTTGGTATCCAGAATTATTTATTAAACAATACATATAAAAATTAATAGTTTGGATAAGAACAGCTTTTTAATAAATAAAAAATATATATATGTGTGTATATATTACTAGTGAAGTAAATACGTTGAACTTCCAATTCATAAAAGAAGAAGATACTAATATTCGAGTCAATAAACATATTAAAAAAAGCGGGTCAAAAGATTATTCTTAGTTAGTCAATTTAATTGAAAGATTATAAACACCGAAAGCAGTTAGAATATATAAAAGATGAAATTAAATTTGAGTAAACGCACGTTGATGTCGTTAGTTTTTGGCATAAAGCAAATGGTTTGAACATGGAAGGAAGAAGTATAAAGAAAAAGTAGAATAGTAATAAAGGTCATATAACTATCAACCATTAAAGTTCATTATTCTTTTAGTATCCATAAACATTTCGAATAGGTTTTGCTTCCTTTTTGGAACCCTAAAGTTATTGGCTAGGCCAAGTTATCATGTTAGATCACCTATATTCTAGTTATTAATTCTAAATTAGTAGATTTTTTTTTTACCATATGCTCGGTGGACCATATTTTGATAACGGGTCACAGGCTAGTGAAGAGAATGAACGATTCATTCTCATATGATTTTATTAAGAATTTGTACTATAAATTTGGAATGTTTTCTTATATTGTGTATAATATTATCCAATATAGTGTGAAATTCAAAATTATTATGGTAAACTTGAACAGTATATAGTTGACATAGTAGAAGATCATGTTCAAGTAATAACCGAAAGGTTTAAATATATGGATAAAATAGGGTGCCTTCTTTTAGAAATACTATTGATTCGATCCATTTTGTAATTTTTACGAATGATTTGATTCAAATCGTTGATAAGGAGACATGTGAATGGAGGTATTCTAAATCTGATGAGGAGACATAGAAAAGTATATGAATAGTTCAAGCGTTGAACATTGTGGTCCCACCCTCTCACTAGTCAAAGAGAGACTTAAGTTATGTTAGATCATAAAAAAAATTGTTAATTAGAAAATCAACGGTACTTAAAAGTGAAAGCTATAATTATGGGGTAAAACAGACTTTTAACACAACTGTAATACGAACAACTCATGAATGTTCGATTTTCTTATAAAATTACATCCATGGACATAACTTGTCCTATGCATGAGAGAACAACTATAGCTCTAGAGTGGATCCATAGTTAATGAATAAAAATTAATTAATTAATTCTCTAGAGTGGATCTTCGTGCTAGCTTACGATAACACTAAAAAAAACTTAGTTGAGAGAAAAATTTGAAATATTCAATTTAATATTTAATGTATTTGATATATTAACATATATTATTTCAATTATGAAAGATACTCTTGAAATCTTATAGATAAGACCTTAGGACGGTGCCATATGGGCATTCCACACAACATCTCCGTTGAAATTCTCTTATTCTTCCAAAAAGATTAACCAAGTCAATTTGGAAGGGCTAAAATCATAACAAGAAAGATCTTGTGGAAGAACTTCTACATCGTTGAAATATATTAAAGAGGATGGGAACTTTCGATCTTGTTACGACTCGATTTCAAGACTTTGAATCTTGAACAATAGTGAAAAAGACGGGACAAAAAGAAAAATAAGATAAAAAGAAAATATAATAAAATTTTGTACAATTTAAACCACCATTAAAATTAATGAAAAATTAATTACAAGTTTATTAGAGGATGGGATACCAATATAATTTTCCATTATGGAGTATTATTTGTTAAACATCTTTTTATGTTTGTTCGCGGGTTAAAATCGGATAAAATAGAGTCAATCTATGCTAGTCGAGCTGAGCCATCGGGGTCGATAACATCTTAATTCAATGTATATTAGCTATTCACACTCATGTAAGGAGATTCTAGGAAAGAAGGTCGGTGTTTGTCTAAATTGGAACAACAACACAATATGGAAAAAGGAAGTTGGGAAAGTATGTTATAAAGCATGAATCTACTTTAGAGGGCTGCTTCAAAGCACATTTAAGCTATACATCCATTTCCTCGTCCATAAAATTTTCAAATTTGCCCACTAAATCTTTACTAATTTTATATCTTCCCTAAACTTTAGTCTAGTGCGCATAAAAGGGCAACATAGACAAGATGACCAAATTCTTGTTCAACATAATAATTAAAAAACACATCCGTGGGATTACATAACTTAAATACAAAAAAAATCAAATTGGGTGGAAGATAAGAAGTTGAGTTTTGTATATGCAAAATTATTTTAAAAATCAAGTAAACAAAACAAAACAAAATAAAAAATAAAACAATGTCTGATCTAACCTAATAGCTACAAAACGACATAAGGTAACTACTCTAACATTGGTCAAATAACCTTCATTGCAACGCTGTCATCCGTATACGAGTACCTTACCTTTACATGAAATGTAAGAGCAGCACATGAAATATTTTAAGAAATACTTACAAGTAATTCCATTATTGGGATCAGGAAATGCAAACATATGCAACATGATGAGACTTATACTTTAACATATCATAGCATGACCTTAGGCAGTTTTTCAGTCGGGGCAAGGTTGGATGTATCGTACTTCTCTACACATAGTCCACGTGTGCGAGCATGAGCCTACCAGGTGAGCTCGCACACCCCCTGGGCTTGGCTTGTTGGGCTAACACTAGCTAACGCGCTTTTGTTGAACACCACAAATGGAAAAGACTCGCGTAACATTATGGTGAACATAAATGTCGAAAATCATAAGTTGTAACATATGCGTTTATACTCATCGTACTGGGGAAGTAGTCTGATGCACATGATACACAAATATGCATAAGGTATCCATACCTTATAAGCATGACATAATATATGGTGCAAGACAAGCTTCCATTGATTTGTAACATGATAAGTCTGTGAATTATGCTAACATAATTTCTGTACATTCTGTAATACATAACAAAGCTTTTATGGCGTGGTCTACGGAGGTTTATGCATCATAATTTATTGATTTCATAACAACTTTATACAACATGGCATGATCACAAAATAACATAGTTTTATCATGTGGCATAGCTTATCATAGCATAACGTGACATAATATGATATAACATAATATAACATCACATCACATGACATAACATTAAACAACATAACATATCTTAACATATCATACATACATATGACATGTGTATGGGCCAAGGGGCATGAGTCATCATACATATTACAATTCATCCAACCAATTCAATAGTAGAGTCACCTAGAGTCAATTCATCTACGGGGCACGCGTCATCATACAAATTGACTTTTTTATTTCTCATTCTCTACCTGCCATTACACGCTCATACCTTAAAAAAAAAAAAAAAAAAAACTTTCCTCCTATAAATTAATTAGAAGTATTTCTCTCTTTATCGATACAACTTCAAATTTTCATTAAGAAGTTTTTACTATAATCAAAGTGAATAACCATTTCGTGTAAGAAGTTAGTTCCTCCATTTTTGTTTTTTGTTTTTTTTTGTAACACTAGGGAGGGAAACTTAGTAAAACTCCTTTAAAGCTAGTACTTCATAAACATGGTAATTAGCCCTGCATATGGGAAGCCACGAGCTACTTGAAAAGTCAATTTCAAGTAATAACATGAAATCTTAACTAAGGCAAAACCTTTAGAACATTATGATATAGTCAATAAGTCCATCACTAACTTACTCGAGGGCAATCATACTAGCGTAGAGTAACCTCAATATGCACTAGCTAAGCCAACTTCGTGTGTGCTCAAGTCCATGTCGTGTCTCATCAGAAAATAAACCTATGTTATTCTTTAGCCAAGTTCTTCCATTTAGATTTTCCATATGTGATGTACCATTGATCTATAAGAGCTACAATGCACACACTTTCAGATCGAGAAATAAAACGCTTCATAGATTCACTACATGGAATAGATTCGCCAGTATCAATTACGTTACTTTGAATCAAAGGTTTTGTAGTACACTTTCTTCTTGCAAATTCACCAACAAATATTAGTAATCCATCAATAAATTCTTTCAAATATGCTAATAATCGGACTTTATTATTTTTTCAGCAATCGAGTCTCAAAATTGTGAAACTAACCTCTAATTTAAGAGGAAGATTCGTGGAGCTACGGTACAAATTAGAGCCTTTTGTTTGGAAAACCTATACATACCATAATCGCTCGTGAATATAGATAAAAAAATGTAGTAGAATTCACAAAGATAAGCACAAGTATACACGGTCACAAGTAGCAATAATTTAAGCAAGTAATAAATAAATTATTGATTCTACATAAGAACTTTTTTTTTTCTTTTTGTTAGTTTTGTTGCTGAATTTAAATGAGCTTTATGTGTCATTCAAGTGTGTATTAGTGTGTATGGATGAATGTAAAATATCTAAGAACAATTTATGTAGAATGGTAACTGCAATCCAAAAATAGAGAGCAATGAGAAAATCAATAATAATGAGGAAGGTTCCGCTAGTAGAGCTTAAATAGATAAGTTGTTGAACTTTGTGGTGGATTTTAGCTCCTTATGATAGATTGTCAAGCCCTTTTCGGAGGGTCATGCATGATGATTACTTCCATAATCATTTGGTAATTTCTATTAAAAAAGCCCGAGAAAATAATTATTTCTAACCCTTCAATTACTTTCAAGTATCATTGCAATGGAACTAGGTGGAACTAGGGTATTAAAGAGAATTTCCTTTCTCTCCCTCCTTTGGAATGAGAGAACAACTATGTATATAAGTGGAAAACTAAAAAAACATGTAGACCAATAATAACAACTCTTTAATAAACTAAAATCGCACCGTCAATCTGATTTAACTATATAAAACTCCCCCCTCCCTGATAAAACTTAACTTTCCATACAAACTGATTCAAACGGAGGAATTAACATCTTAATCATGCGGAATTAATAGAATATGAAAAGAAAGTAAAGGATTAAATAGTTATCCAGGTTTGTTGTTGTCCTTCAATGGAAGTTTTTCTCTGAGCTCTCTGGTCTGCCTCTTTGTCTTAATCTATCTTTTTTTAGTCTTCTTTTTCTGTCATCAATTGCTAAATTAGGATTTTTCTTTCTCATTCTCTCTGATTTTTACAACAGCAACATGGTCTACGCTTGTCTTTTCGTTTCCCCCCTTTGATGGCTCTCCTCCTTTTAGGAAACTTTTCCCCTTTTGTATTGTTTCATTCTTCCCCTTTAGGATGGAGAAGGGATAATTCGTCCACCTAGGAAGCTTCTAATTAGGTAGTCAATGACTCATGTGGCTTGTTGATTTGGATTAAAATTTTCATGTCATCCCTTAAAAAAATTTCTTCTCAGTTTGCTTCAACATTAGAGTCAACAACCTGTACAAACATGTCATCGTAAGCAGAGTTGTTTTCATATTTACTCTAATATCATAGTTCAGAATAAGTGTTCTTAAATTTTACCAAATAACTTAATTAAATATACAATTAGGCTCAATTTATATAAATTGATCTTCTTTTCATGTTGGACCACAATGGACTATTTTATGCTCACTAATTAGAATAAAGGGAGCAATTAATGAGAAAATTGCGAGTATGAATGCAAAATTAAATACAAAAAGGCTTGCTATAACCCTACTTTTGGAGGGTCATCACACCTCCAAACTTAAAGGATTGTTCATCCTTGAGTAATCATTCTCTCCACTCTCCCTTTTTGTTGTAACGATCCTAGTTTTTTACTAACCTAAAGTTGCTATTATATGCATAATGTAACTTCTTATGCAGAAATATTCATTTAAAACGTGTTCATAAAATAATTTCATGGACTTGCATGTTTAAGAAAATGAATTAAAACTATACAAGGGAAATATTAAAATAAACATACCTAAATATAAAAATAGTAATGCCCTATACTAACCTATGAACTACGAAATTAAAGGCAACTACCCTGTGCATGTGCCATGATTTTTAATTGTGACGCCACCATCAACAGTACATGGGTTCTTTGCCTTTACCTGAAATATAAAACTAACATATGGCTTGAGTGTTTTAAGAAATTCTTAGTAAGTGACCCCACTATTGGGTCCGGGAATGCAAACACATGCAATCATGATTAGGGACCTATCATTTAAACCCAACACAGAGGTGGCCTCCCGTCCAAAAAAAAATTGGATGTGTAGTAATTTCCTACACAAAACCCACACGTGCAAGCGTGAGCCCACCAAGCGGCTCGTACACCCCCTGGGCCCATCATAGTTTTGATGGTGTTAATATAACACATGCGAAAGCAATTTGGATCTTAGGCACTGTAAGTACATCAATTATAGTAAATTAACTAGCATGTTCAAGAGCATTAAAACTTAAGGAGTTTTAGTACTAACTTTTTGTAGTTCAAATTTCTTTCTTGTTCTTTCGTTTTTCCCACGAATCGGTTTCGAACCACCACTAGTGTCTTCCCTACTATTCTCCGACCTTAGAACAGGATTGTGGAATCCAATGAATGACTAGACTTGAAGGAATATATTATATGTGAAGAGAGAATTTTTGAGAGATTTTTTAAAAGTTTTTTCAAGAAAATCTTCATGTACCTCGATTACTCCATTTATAGAGTCATATTTGCATGCTCATGCAAATTTGAGATTACCAAATTTTGACACTCAAATTTTGTGGGACTATATGGCAAGCATGCAAATTTGAGTTAACTAAATTTTGACACTCAAAATTCCACTCAAATTTGTGGGGTTATTTGGCAAATATGGTTAAACCATATATTGACACTCAATATTCTACTAACTCAAACATGGATTTTTCATTAAGTGTCGTCAACATTTTGACTTTCTTTATTTTAATTCAACAATTAATTTAAATAATTAAAGATTAATTAAACAATTTAATTAATATTTAACATTAAATCAAATGTCAATCCCAATTCCAATCAATTCTGGCACGTATAGATTATAAATCCCTATTCATAATTAAAATATTTAAATCTTATTTAAATATTTCCAATTCTCTCTTTTTTTTAATTCGTAATTAAAAGAAAATGCGGTTAAATATAACATATATATTTAGCGCATATTCCCTAATTTGAATTCGAACACTTCAAACTCACTCGTCATACTATTCTATGGTTTAATCCGATATGAGCTCTCGAAGGGGGACCTAATGAACCTACAAATCATGGGCTGCAACGATTCGGGATTAACCGGCTAAACTCATTAACCTTGTTAACCAACATTCGTTAACTACTAGGACCCTTCACTATAGCCTAGTAGTTGCACTCCCCTCACCATAGATTTATTTCTGTCCATTTGATATAACCATGATTAGTAAGTCATCCTTCACAGGTTGTTCGTAACTAGAGCTAGGTCAATTTACCATTTTACCCCTGAAGTTACTTCTTGTTCTTTAAGTCCCACGGGTCCTCTAATGAACAATTGGTTTATGGTCCAACCACCAAACTGAATCCCTCTCGAGCCAATGAGAGGGTGGGGCCCCTTATTCAAGACTTAGAGTCAGTACTTAAGGGAACAACCTCTCTACTATCCCTAAAACTGGGTAGGAGTGAATTTCATCTTGCACCCTATGTCCCCAGTTATTCACCCAGTCTTACCCCTGAAATGGGAGGCTTATTGAGTCGAAAAACTCGGGTCACTCTCACCCATGCAAATCTAAGAATAATTTCAAACAAACAGGATTTCATAGTTAGCTCTGGATTAAGATCGAGTTACCTAGGTCATCGAATGAAAAAAGCAGTCTCAACAGTAAACGACATTATAAAATGAGTGTGACTTTCTTCATGGTCTGATCTTATGCAATACTCATTGCATAGGATGCCCCCACTCACATGTCTCCACATGTACAATTTAGTGATCACATTGTTTATATCATATACAAAAGTGAGCTGCATCCATAGTGTCCCTACGACAAGGTATTCAGCCTTGTCCTTGTACTATAGATCATTTTGACTATATACTTGAACTTGATCCACTCTTATGTCTCCACATATAGTACAAGTAACCATACTATAGCCAGAGTGTTCTTAGTTTATTGGATTTAGATTAATGATCGTAATATTCACTTTATTCAATAACAATCTTTACTGAATAAACACCAATAATAACTTTATTGCAAATAGAATATGTTTTTGTTTACAAACTATGAGTTTGACATAAAACCCAACAAATAGTATTGTGTTTAGGTTTGATTTCCAAGTTGAGTAATTGTCGCCGTTTAATTTCTCAGAAGCTAGTAATTGTACAATTGAGCTTGACATGCTGTGATATAAAACAAATTCTTTTAGTGAATTGACTTAATCCTTTTTAATCCAATCTGGTTTAGCAAAGGTAATAATGTACCCAAAAATTATTAATTTACAACGATACTTTAGTGAGTTAGAGCAACTGCTACCGAGGGACAGTCAATCACTCCTTCACTAAACCAAGACATTCTTGACTTAAACACTAATCCCAATATAACTCTTATTCCTATAGTGTTTTAGTTATCGCCACTTTGGTAAAAAATATACTAACTCTTAGTAATTCTTCGTAAGTGACCCTCTATTTTTAGACCTCAGAGGTCGGTCCCAACAATGTTATCGAATGAAAAATCCAAAATTGGGTATGGACCTAAGAAATCCTATCCATTTATGGAGCTTGCGGTGTTCCAACTCTCATGTTACGACCCTCCGAATGGGTAGTTGCTCTAGGGCAACATGTAGGCGGAACATGGGAATCTCACAGTGCAACCTAGTGGTAGAGACCATAAGATGTGTTGATATACTTCCTTCTCCCACTTACTATAAATACTTTCTCTATTCACCTTGTTATTGACTCATGCAAATACCTTCCGACTGGAGACCGCTCCTAGGGCGACACGAGGCCGAGCATGAATCTCACGGTGTGAATTTTTCAGAGAGCGTAAAAAGAAAACAATGTATCTCATATACCTTTTTCCTCCCACTAAGTATTTTAGATGGTTGGATATACTTTTTACTTAGGTATATTCTGACTAATTAAATATAACCCAAGTCTAGGTGATTTTTACGAGTATAACATTTATACTGGATTTTTACCTATGATGTTTGGGTAATTTTTCCTTAAAAAATCCTTACATCACTCACACATGCTCACAAAATTGGGCTAACCAAGCTCAAGTATTTTCCCAATCTCCTGGTAGCAGGTGTTCCGTAAACCGTCAACTTAAGTACCTCCAGCCTTAGACAAGATCGTGCCAGGTGAGCTTTCTTGTAACTACAGTTTTACAAGATATCGACCTATTTTAACTATTAAAATTGATCGTGCTTGGTTGTTAACCCTAAGTGAGCATGCAGTTATCTTTGTTATAGATTTTAACGTCTATCTCGTTTTATGACGTTTAAAATAACCTATAACATGCATCTAACATGCTTTATATATAACAATTATATAATCACTCATTCCATGCAATAATATAACAATTTATATCTACCACTTATGGAACCCTAAACATGCATACTATACATTATAACACTTATAACATACTTGTAATGCATGAAACATGCTTAGCCTATGGTGGGATTTTAAATCTATATGGCATACTTTATGCATATACATTTTCTATTTAATTAAAACATACATTCACAATGCATAATTAATTAAATACACTAAAGTGGACTGGTTTTAGCATTTTAAAGTAATCAATTAACAAAATTATTACATTAATAATTAAAAAATAACTTGAACTGCTACGAGGATCACGAACTGGCCGAACCAACCCTTAAAACGTTGAACCGGTCCCCAACGGCAGAAAAACACCTGAACCGCCTCTTCCATCTTCTTCTTCGGTTCAGCTTGCTATCTCTTCCATTTTCGATCAATTACAACCTAAAATGGACTCTAATGACTCCATAAAAATTATAGATCTTTCTTCACTCATTAAAGCCCATATACATTAGGTTAATTACAATAATTGTATCAAATGGAAGCATAAAAAAATGCCAAAACCATAAACAACCACTTTAGCAACAACAAATTTTCAATCATGAAATGGTACCCACCATGCTCAAATTAATGTAAATGAAGTGCCTAAAACTTGCTTTGATACCAATTGATGGTGTTAATATAACACATGCGGAAGCAATTTGAATCTTAGACACTCTAAGTACATCAATTATAGTAAATTAGCTAGAATGTTCAAAAGCATTAAAACTTAAGAATTTTGAGTATTAACCTTTTGTAGTTCAAATTCCTTTCTTGTTCTTCTTTCGTCTTCCTCACGAACCGGTTTCGAACCACCACTAGTGTCTTCCCTACTATTCTCCGGCCTTAGAATCGGATTGTAAAATCTGGTGAGTGACTAGACTTGAAAGAATATAGTATATGTGAAGAGATAGTTTTTGAGAGATTTTCTCAAAATTTTTCCAAGAAAATTTTAATGTACCTTGATTACTCCATTTATAGAGTCATATTTGCATGCTCATGCAAATTTGAGATTACCAAATTTGGACACTCAAAATTTCACTCAAATTTTGTGGGATTATGTGGCAAGCATGCAAGTTTGAGTTAACCAAATCTTGGCACTCAAAATTCCACTCAAATTTGTGGGGTTATTTGGCAAACATGGTTAAACCATATATTGACTCTCAATATTCCACTAACTCAAACATGGATTTTTTATTAAGTGCCGTTTTAATTCAACAATTAATTTAAATAATTAATTTCAAATTAAAATAATATTAAAGGATTAATTAAACCATTTAATTAATATTTAACATTAAATCAAATGTCAATCTCAATCCTGACATATTAAAATATTTAAATTTTATTTAAATATCTCAAATTCTCACTTTTTGTTTAATTTGTAATTAGAATAAAATGCGGTTAAATATATCGTATATATTTAGCGCATATTCCCTATTTTGAATTTTCGAACTCACTCGTCACACTGTTCTAAGGTTTAGTCCGATATGAGCTCGCAGGGGAACCTAATGGACCTACAGATCATGAGCTCCAACGATCTGGATTAACCGGCTAATCTAATTAACCTTGTTAACCAACATTCGTTAACTACTAGGACACTCCATTATAGCCTAGTAGTTGCACTCCCCTCACTATAGATTTATTTCTGTCCATTTGATATAACCATGATTAGTAAGTCGATCCTTCACATGTTGTTCGTAACTAGAATTGGGTCAATTTACCGTTTTACCCCTGAAGTTACTTCTTGTTCCTTAAGTCCCATTGATCCTCTAATGAACAACTGGTTTGTGGTTCAATCACCAAACCGAATCCCTCTCGAGCCAATGAGAGGGTGGGGCCCCTTGTTCAAGACTTGGAGTCAGTACTTAAGGGAACAACCTCTCTACTATCCCTAAAAGCGGGTAGGAGTGAATTCCATCTTGCACCCTAAGTCCCCAGCTATTCACCTAGTCATACCCCTGAAATGGTAGGCTTATTGAATGAAAAAAGTAGTCTCAACAGTAAACGACATTATGAAATGAGAGTGACTTTCTTCATGGTCCGATCTTATGCAATACTCATTGCATAGGATGCCCCCACTGACATGTCTCCATGTAGAATTTAGTGATCAGATTGTTTATATCATATACAAAAGTGGGTCGCATCCATAGTGTTCCCAGGATAAGGTACTCAACCTTATCCGTGTACTATAGATCATTTTGACTATATACTTGAACTTGATCCACTCTTATGTCTCCACATATAGTTCAAGTAACCATACTATAGCCAGAGTGTTCTTAGTTTATTGGATTTAGATTAATAATCATAAAATTCACTTTATTCAAGAACATACTATACGGAATAAACACCAATAATAACTTTATTGCAAATAGAATATGTTTTTGTTTACAAACTATGAATTTTAGGACATAAAACCCAACAAGTCGGGCTAGTTGACTGTAGCTAGACGTCTAGAGGTACAACAAACTCTCGAATATCAGGTAAGGCATGATGATCATGTGTACGCGCCTGTACTCATCATCATAAAAGGGGAAGTAACCCGATGTAAATGAACATACAATATGCATGAGGTCCCTATAGTTTTCATCTTAAATCATTCATGTGACAACCCCACACATTCTTCACATGTTACTCTAGGTAACATGTTTAATAGCCAAAAATAATAAATAAATAATAATAATAATTCATAAATAAATAACTAAAAAGGATTACTTAAAAATAAAAAATAAACCTAAAATAAAATTTACCCACCTCTCCCCACCGGCACAATATCACAGTTAGTCCAAAAATAAACAGAAAAAATGCCAGATTTGAGAAAAAGTAAAATGCCTTTTCAACAAAAGCAGATATATGAAGATTTAGCAGGGAGAGATTTTGGGTCTGTTATTAGGGTAAAATCCTATCTCACATTTCCTGGTTATAAGAAATTAATTAGAATCAATAAAATTTTGGTCGGCAGATGTATAAAGCTGTAAGATTGTAGCCAAACAATCATTAAAATTGGCCAATAATATCAGAATGAAAATAAATATAGAGTAAGAATAATATCTATGTATAGAATTGAAAATATAGAATGAAAATAATTATAGAGAAGGGAAGATTGTGGAAAGATTTGGTCAACAACGGTAAATATGAGGGGAAGGAACTCCATTAAATTTTGTCTAGTTGAAAATAACATTATATATATATATATAGATACAACACTTCATGACTTTTAACCATGACCAATGTAAATTAGAGAAATAATTTTATAGACTTCAAACTTGAAACGGATCTCATGGACTCACATAGGTTGACTTGGATTTCAAAGGACGGAATCAAACTTTCATTAAGGATATATTCGTGACAACGACTTAAGCTAACCAGGTAAGTGACCTTACTATCGGCATGGTTATATTTGATGTTGACACGTGCCTGTGGTTCTGCACGTGTCATATATACTGATGTGTGTGAATTATCTGTGAATCGGTATGTTTATATTATGTTTATGTTATGTTATAATATGTGAATTGTATGATAATAATTGTGGTACGATGTGTTCAAGGATATGTTTGAGATAGGATACGAGAAGGATGCACAAAACGAAATGTAACGATAAGAGTAAGATACGTTCATGAAACGTTAAGGTTAGGTTACATACCGGAGTGCTTTGGATAAGAGAGATTGATGAAAGAATATGGTTAGGATATGGGTAGAAAGGGATAGGTTTGTGATAGATTGATAGAACGACAGCGTTAGGATACGTTCCTGTGATGATATGACTAAGGTACGTTCATGTAACGATATGACTGTGATAGGTATAAGAACGTTAAGGCTATGATAAGTTAGGGAACGATATGACCACGAAGTGTTTACGATATGACATGTTTATGATACAATATATTGTGATGTGATGTGTTATGTTTAGATTGTTTTGTGTGACCATTGAGGTAATTGTTGTATGAATTGCACGTTATGAAATGACATGCTAAAAGCATGGAGCGTTATGTTATGTTTTCTAAATTGTATGTGTATAGCATGTTATGAATGACATGATATCACGATAAATGAAATGAAATGTAACCCCGTTAGGATTATGTATGATACGTAGACTGAAAAATGAGAAATGACATATGAAGCATGAAAGATGATAGCGGGGTTATATTCATTAATGATAAAAGTAGAAATATTGGGGACCTCATGCATTATGTGTGCTCATGCATTTGGAGGAATACCCATATTCCATCATGAGGGTACGGACGCGTACATCCAATGGCAGGACAACGATCGTTATGTTTTGCATAGCGCTGCCGTGACAGTTACTAGTTCTAACGGGTGTCCGGCCTAAGGAGCTCTCAGAGTAAGCTCGCCCGACAAGAAAAGGGGCCCAGCGGTGTGGAACTGACTGGTGAGCCCATACTCGCACGTATGGGCTGTGTGTAGAGTATATGGTACACGTCCAAATTACCCAGTAGGACAGCACCGTAGGAAGACAGATTGAAAGATAGGTCCCATCATCACATTTGCATGTGATTGTTGCATAACCCCGATAGGGGTCACTTACTGAGTATTTCTTAAAATACTCAAGCCATGTGCTATTACATTTTTCAGGTTAAGGCAAGACATTCCTGTACGGCTGGCGACGGCGTCGCAACTCGAGACCATGGCACATGCATAGGGTAGTCGTATTTATTTTCTTAGACTTAGGCTAGCATATGATGTTTTTAATTTAATATTTATTTATCCTTTTGTTGTGTCGTTTTTTAAAAGGTGTTTTTGAAACATGTAAGTCCATGGTTGTGTTTTAAGATAAAGGTTATGTTTTATGAAATTTAAATGAAGTCTTCTTCATTTAATGTTTATGATATGTATACAGCAGCGGCCTTAAATTAGGTAGAAAATTTCGGGTCGTTACAACATGCCTGTATAAGTCTTCATACGTTCATCATTTATAACATTATTTAGGTGTCGTGTATCAGAAAACTCTTTATCATAATGCAACATGACATCTCATACATGCACATCATCATAATACTCTAGGGTCACTTTAGAAAGAGACGATTCTTAATTATAAGGAAGGAGAGCCTCTAATGGTCCATTGCAAGTTGAAAGATGATGATTTAAGTAAATAAAATTGTTGCATAATGCTAAATTTTGGATGACCTCTTAATCGATGACCTTTTAATTGAATTTGTGCCCATCTAACATAAATTTGTAATATAGGGGAGGATATCCTCCCATTCAAACAAGAATACAATCGGGAATTCAAGGAGAATTTGTTGCAGGCAACATTGTTTTGGTGCAACTTTGATAGCAATCTTAGACATGCTTCTTTCGAGGTGTTTTGTCCGGAGAATGAAATTTGACTTAAAAAATGATGCAACTATTGGCACATTGCATTTGGGGTTGATGAGAAGGGTTTTTCTTTGAATAATAGTAAAAAAAAAGTATTCGAGTTTATTCATCCATAGACTTCTTAAACCAAATCATCCCCTTTGCTTCACTCCACATGAAATCTTTTCTTTTCTTTAGAAGCGTTGTGATTACTAATATACTATTCTAATAAAAACAAGTCTATTGCACATTTGAGTTATTAATTATCCGAATTTTTTTTAACAAAAAAGGGTGCATGCATGTCGATGAAATATCCAAGTTACCATCAAAGAATAAAATACAGTGTCAACATGAATATTAAGGTCTCGATTTTGTTAATAATTTGGAGCACAAAAATGGAAGGAACTTGAGAAGGAGACGATCGCAATGGAGTTGAGAGAATTTTATGATTGGCGTTGGAGAGAAAAAACTTAATCTAAGTTTTGGGTCGTTGTGTGTGATGCTATGTTAAATAAAGCGTACCCTAACAAACGAAGAGGCTTAATGTCCATTCAGTTTTTTCAGTTTTTCTTTCAATAGCGTTTAACATAAAAATCTATCTTTAAAAGTTGTTAAAAACGTATATTTGTTGTAGTGCAATGATTATATATATATGGTTCAAAATTATCCAAAATGAAACACAAACAAATTATAAGTCAATAAAAAATGAAGGCTATAAATAATCTTTGTATGATTTTGTTGATTACTTTTGCATCAACTTCTAATGTTTTCACTTATTTTGCACTCCAACTTCTAGAAATACATTGGAAAGTGACGATTCTTAATTATCAAGAAGTACCTCTATTGGCCCATTGCAAATCAAAAATTTTAGGTAAATAAAGATGTTGCACCATGACAAACTATTCAACTAAACTATATTATTTTATGTATATCTATATTTATGAAATTGTTTATTGTTAATTTATGCTAACGTACCTAAAGTCGCTACCATCGTCATAATATAACCTACCTAAAGTCGCTACCATCGTCATAATATAACCTACCTAAAGTCGCTACCATCGTCATAATATAACCTACCTAAAGTCGCTACCATCGTCATAATATAACCTACCTAAAGTCGCTACCATCGTCATAATATAACCTACCTAAAGTCGCTACCATCGTCATAATATAACCTACCTAAAGTCGCTACCATCGTCATAATATAACCTACCTAAAGTCGCTACCATCGTCATAATATAACCTACCTAAAGTCGCTACCATCGTCATAATATAACCTACCTAAAGTCGCTACCATCGTCATAATATAACCTACCTAAAGTCGGTTAAAGTCGCTACCATCGTCATAATATAACCTACCTAAAGTCGCTACCATCGTCATAATATAACCTACCTAAAGTCGCTACCATCGTCATAATATAACCTACCTAAAGTCGCTACCATCGTCATAATATAACCTACCTAAAGTCGCTACCATCGTCATAATATAACCTACCTAAAGTCGCTACCATCTTCATAAAACAATACTATATTGACTTACATATTTTAATGACAATTGTGGGATTTGAACCCACGCCCTTTCGAACCAGAGCCTAAATCTGGCGCCTTAGACCACTCGACAAAATTGTCTTGTTATTATGTTTTTTCTTCAACTGGTCCTTCGATATTCTAGATTGAATCAGACCGATGGCAACTTCGTCTTTTATAATAATTGTATTGACATACTTTGGATTTGGCTTTTGGATTCTTTCTGATGGCCCAAGTTGTTGAGGTGCCATTTGTTTTTCACTAGGTTCGATTGGTTGAGTTACTTCTTGTTCACCAACACCAGTGTCACTTGGATCTTCAGGCACATCAACACATGTGTACAGTTTGCTCCCTTATTTTTTATGGTAGAATTTCTTCAATGTTGTCCAAGTCTGATAATACTTCCTTCTCTGAGGGCCACCCTGCTTCCATTGCACCACTATGATCATCAACGTATGGTTTGAGCATCATAAATCAATGATCCAGTCATCTTTGTAATCGATATGCTCTCTCATCACCGCCATGAGCGCTAGCTCGTCTTCTTCAATGAGACATAGTACCTCTGCATCCCATTCGTCTTCCATCTCCATGTTGGAGGATGCCACGTTGCTTTCAATAGACTTTTTCTTGGACCAACAATTCCTAGACATGTGACTCTTTTTCCCACAATTGTAGCAAATACCTTAAATCTCACTTGAGAGTGATTATAGTCGTTCTTCTGAGCTCTCCCTGGTTTTTCAGTTCCTTGATGGCTTCTTCCTTTGTCACCATTTTTGCATCCATATTTGGTAGATGACTTATTGTTACTCCGACTTTCACTTGATTAGAGTGCTTCTTGTCCACCCTTCAATGTGATGCCTCTCATTTGTTTAGTCATGGCTTCTTGGCTGGCTACAAAAATTTCAAACTCTACAAGTGATGGTTGAGCGGCCCATCCTTGTACAACAATAACGAAGCTTCTATAGTCTAGTCGCAATCCGTGGATAATGATCTTCTTCATTCGATCTTCTCCAATTGCAGTCTTCGGGTCTAGTTCAGTAATCTCTCGGCATATCGACTTGGCTTTGTGGGAGTATTGAGCAATCGTCATGTCACGTTGTGAAATTGATAATAGCTCGTTCTCCAAAAGTTTTAGCCTCATATCGTTCTTCTTTGAGAACAACATCACAAACGTGTCTCATGCTTCTTTCGGTATCTTGTCCTCCCAAATATGCTCGAACATCTCTTCTTCGATTTTGGTCTTCAAGGGAAATATATCTTTCTTTGCTTTGATTTTCCATTTGCGCAAGGCGCTGTTAGAATCCTCCTCTAGCGGCGTAGTTTCATTCTCGCCAACGATTTCCCAAAGGTCATGTCCTTGTAAATAGGACATCATGCATGTTACCCACGTGTTGTGGCTGTTGTTGTTGAGTTTCTTGATTCCTCCAACGATTTGGAAATCATCCATCGTGTTGGCAATAGCTCAGTAATACCAAACAAGTCTTTTTGACATAAAACTTGTAGAGTCACAGACTACTCACGACACAAAGAAACTCACTCACTAATAATCTCTAGAAGTCGTTTCTGATGTGGAAGATCAGACAGCGTTGCAACCACAGAGCATACTAAGAATTCCAAAAGATCACAACCTACACCAACCTCACTCTACTATCAGATTGTTGAACACAACTCTCTATAGAAATCACTCACACTCTTTATTAACACAAATCGAAAAGATATTATAAGACACTCGGTAGGATAATGCTTTGTATTTCTTGTGATAAAAGCCTAGATAGGGTGGATGGGTATTTACATTAATAAGAATCTATTCCTAAAATTTCTCAACATTTTCTTAAAATAAAAATATTTAGATATATATATAAAATAGATAAATCATTTTTCTAAACTAAATATAAATGGACATAGACAATTATTGAGTTTAACTTTATTGGACAAGTGATATATTTTAACAAAATAAAAAATAATTTCTAAAGACTAGTTTCATAATCTAAATCCCCATGAAACTCATGTTTCAATGAATAAAACACAACTAGAATCTTGAAATCCTTTTCTCAAGATCTCATTATTTCTGGACAGTTTTGAACGATCCAAGATTCTAGACGGAGTCTCCTAAGGCTTTGAGTAACTTCTATAAGGGGAACCTCGATCGAAAAATAACTCCAAATGGCCTGATCGAAGATGGTTGTGGTTATCCTTCCTCCCTTCTCTCTTACTAACCTCTCTCTCTCTCTTATTTCTTTCTTTTTTCAATATTATTTTTCCTTTTTCTCTCTGATTAACTTCATTTTTAAGTTAATTACAAATTCGAGAATGATTAAGACTCATAAATGACCATATAACCTTGACCATTTTTCTATGAATTTTTACTTTTAACTAATCTTTAAATTCAGTATATAAAATTCTCTATAAAATCTCACGACTTAAAGTTAATGATTGGTAGGCTCGAATCTTACGGTTGAAAATATTCTTACAAAATTTTAGAAATTAGAATGGAGTCATTTCATTAATTATGTAGGAAAATTTTCACAAAAGAAAAGCTTGATTCTTAGGAATCTCACATTCAGTCTTCCACTTCAAAGAATTGTTGCACAGACCATGTGGAACAAAATCCTTAAAGAAAGCTAACTCAAAATGTCGTTTGGATACTCGCAAATCTCAACTGGAAGTTTCTGTCAGTGAGGATGAGCTTAGGTGCGTTTTTCATATTGCAAAATACTTCAAGATCCTTGCCTTTTCAGCCATCAAGCACTGCCATTCCATCACATCAATTCAGGGCCAAACTTTTTTACTACAAATTATAAGTGGATGTGTGGCTTCTTTGCCTTAACCTAAACCAAGAATTCAAATTTTTAAGCCCAAATATAAATTAAAATGCAAACCTTTTTTTTTTTTTTTTAAAGATTTGTGGTTATCATATGGGTTAGAACCGCTAAGCCCCAAACATGCTGGATTTTGCAAAACTAGAGGTCCTTCCAGTATCCTTGCAAATTTTCACAGAAATCTAACTTAATGAATGATTCAAACCAAGAGCGGGTTAGAATGATAAATAACGTTTAGATCAAACTTAAATCTATGATGGTCACTCTTAGATCTCAAGACGAATTATGGCTAATCCAATGAATCGATTTTAACATCAAACCTAAACCAAGGTTTGAAAGAAACATAATACAAGGTTTCAAACACAAGTTTTTTTTTGTATTCTACCTTGATTTTAAACTTTAATATTACTTGCCTGTAAATCATTCAAATATAATGTAGTTCATCCAAAAAAGTCTTCAAATTACTTTCTAACCTGTCACTCTATTCTTTTCTTGATTTGATACTTAAATATTTTTTGCAATGCTTTTTGTAATTGCTCATTTGAATAGGTGCGAGTGGATGTTTTCATTTTTGGGTTTAAAAGATAGAAGATGTAATAATGGCAAAGAAGAATTTAAAAAAGGTGTTTAAAGTAAGTGGTCCTTTAGGTTTGGATATCCAATACATGCATTTGCATCTTTTATGTTTTGGTCCAAAATGGAGAGAAGAAAGGAAAGTGAGGAAATTAAAAAGGCAAACATATCATAATACACTATACTCTTCTGTCAATCATTCACTCACTAAATTATGCACGTTTTGATTTAATCCTTTGTCCTCTTTTTATTATTTCCTGGAAACAACAAAAGAAAATCATCTTCTTTTTTTTTTTTTTTTTTGTTGCTTTATCTTAAAATTTAAGTACACAATATATAATATTTTATGGATTACAACTAGGATGGTGGTGACTCATCCATCCATGTCTTCCTTCTTCTTCGTCTTCATCTTCTTCCCTATTCAATCAAAAGGACCAGAGGGTTTATTGCATTATTGAACCAAACCAATCAATTCTCAATTATTTGGTTTTCATGCTTTCACAGTTCTTTTCCCTTTTCTTCTTTTTTTAGTTTCTTCCAACTTTTGATTCTTATTTTGTTTTTTTATTTTGGATTTGAGAGTTCACACGTTTTTTTTAGTTCCATAATTGTTGGGTTCGAGCTCTATTCGATTGTTAAAATGGTATTAGATATTTTATTTATTGAATTATGTCTAGATAAAACTACGATGTTATATTTTCTAACTCTTTCAAAATTGTAAATAACTGCTTATTTCTTGAACTATTCTACTGTATTAATTATTATTTTCTACTTATTTTTAAAAAAAATTTAGAAAAATTAATCCCGCTTAAATAAATATATATATATATATTTTAACCCTATTCACCTCTCTATAGTTGCATACGGTTTTTTTTTTATTTTATTTTCACAAAACATTAATAGTTATTTCAAATAATGATTTGGTGAATAAATTAATGCATTTTGATAATAATTTATCTAATCTCCAAATGACTCAATGTTATTTAGAGTATAACCGTCTATATCCAAAATTTTAAACAAAATTTGAAATTTAATTTTTTTTTTTTTTTTTTTTTTACATAGGAACGTATTATCTTTGCTTCCATTTTTCTAATAAAAAAAAACTAGAATTTTTACTACAAATTTTTAATTAAGTAATAATTATTTATTTGGAGATTATTTCAAATTTATTGGAATATATTTTATATAGAATAGTTAAATTTTCCTGTATGTTAACCGTATATTTGATATATTTTATTTATCTTCAGATTTGGTGAGTAGAATATTTTCTCTTATTTTTAAGATTTAGTTCGTAATTTATATTATATTTAGAGAACATTGATGAAAATTAGATTTTTGATCCTACAATGAATTTTTTATTCCACCTATGTTTCGAGAATTTCTCAATGATATCCGTCCGAATGGGATAAGAGAATTCCAATTCCTTTATTATTCTTTTTGCTTCTCAACATTGAAGAAAGAAGTCAAAAAATCAGTAAGAATCCCCAGACTGGTACGATTCAATTCAACATTTTGTTCGTGAGGGCTTGATTGTGTCGTAGCTCTCTCATTCGGATTAGGTTTCTCGTTGGATGAACTGCATTGCTTATATTGACCCCAAAAAAGAAAAGGTAGGTGTAGGTACAGCTAGTCCGTGAACAGCCAACCATCGCACTGTCAAAATGGGATAGGTTTTCTCTATCATCATTTGTTCCTCCAAAAAAGATCGACTAAATTCATCGAGTTGTTCCGCCCAGTTATTAATGGAATTCCTTTCAATCCCAATTATATTTATCATTCTTAACATGGTAACAGAGCTTCACATTCTTAACAAAATTATATTTAAGTCTATTTAGGACTTTTCGTCCGGTAAGTTCAGTGTCATTGTAGAGCTATTTCAATCCCTTCACGTACCTATCATCTACTTCAACGTGGTGTTGACCCAATAAAAATATCATTTTTGTAACCATTCATAGCCTCATGCAAAGATTATGGTTTTGAAATAGAAGAAAAAAACGTGAGATATGTTAGAAGAGTTATGGGGCAAAAATTGAATAGAGTGGGCAATGTTGAAGGGCTAGTGATAGGTCAGCATGATTAGAGAGAGAAATAGGTAAAGAGATACTTTCTCATCTAAAGAGTGGGCGGTATGAGGACTTCATAAATTCGCCCTATCCGCTAATCATTTCAAGCTTATTTAAATTTAAATATATATACAATATTTTAATATTTAATGTAATATTAAAAATATATTTTCTTTTTTATATTTAATACTAAATAATTATATTTCTCCTTTTATTATTAATATATGTAATATTAATTTGAACACTTTAAATTATTATGAACTAATAAAAAGTTCACTTTTTATGTGCTTACGAATTATAGCTTGGTATAAAAATAATTAATTAATTAGAGAGATTAGAAGGAAGAAAATATAAAGGAAGAAAAAAAAAAGGAAATATAGGGGGAAAAGAGAGGTTGGAAGAAATAATCGGGTCTTCGAATTTGATAAGTTTAATTAATCAATTTTCATTTATTAACTATAGATCATTCCATCATTGGCCTAAACTTGCACTTTTGTACTATAGGACAAGTTGTGTCGATTGATATAATCAACACCATCAAGTCTATCTTTCAAGAGTTGTTCATAATTATAGTTGGATCAAAAGTCTATTTTACCCTTAGACTTACATCTTACACCTTTAGTACCACTGATTCTCTAATGAAAATTTTATTTACGATCCAACCATAAATAAGTCCTTAATTACTATTGTTCAAGTCTCCAAATCAGTACTTGAACTACTTCATCTACTTACTCTATTTGGGAAGGAGTAAATTCTATCTACTAAAATTATGTTTCCAACTCCCTATTTAGCTAATCTCCAAAATGGTAGATATATTAAATTGACTACAAGTCATTTTTATCCATTCAAATCAAAGGAAAAGCTCTCACAGAGTTCATAACTCACTCAAGATTAAAATCGAGTCACATATGATCATTGTGTGAAATATTAATCTTCTCAGTTAATGGATTGATAAAAAGATATTAAATATTTCATGATCTAATCTTATATAAACTCATGGTACAGAATAACTAGGATGCTAACTAGCCCGTAGGGCAAAACTAGAGAGATTGGGAAACTCTGCAACAAGAGTGTGTTGTAGCCCATACAACCATAGTTAGGAAGGCCAATGAGCTCGATGTAGAGGTGATAGGTACTCTACTTATCTTTGACCATTTAACATTTATGAACCTACTGATTGTAAGCTCCAATAACATAAAATTAATTCACTAAACTCGTTCATTAATTAATTTTCATTCATTAACTATGAGTCACTCTAATATAGACATATAGTTGAACTATTATGCACTATAGGTCAAGCTGTGTCCACATATGTAATTATTGCAGACAAGTTGATCTTTCACGAGTTGTTCATAATTTAGCTAGGTCAAAAATCCATTTTACTCCATAATTATATTTTTCACCTCAAGTACCACTAATTCTTTAATGAACAATTTATTTATGATCCAATGATAAACTAAGTCTCTCTCGAGCTAATAAGAGGGTGGAGTTGCATTGTTCAAGTGATAAATGATATAATAAACGATATGAGAAATAATATGACACATGATATGATATGAAGAAAGACGCTAGCGTTCAACAGAAAATAAAAGGAAAGAAAACGAGTTGAATGTTAGAATGGATTTGACATGTGCCGTTAGGAAAGCAATTGTAGCTTGATAGTTGTTGTCTCACCAAGTGGTATTCAAGACTATGTTCCTTTCCCTTTCTACGTCAAATCAAGATGGTGAGCTTTAAACGTGAATTTATAATACTTTATAAAATATTTTCAAAATAGAGCTTTTAGTTTAAGTACTTCATTGAAAAGTTTTTAAAATTATTTTTGTCTGAATAACTAAATATTTCACAACATTTGAAAAGTTTTTTTTTTCTTTTCTTTTTTAATTGTCATTCCCCACAAGGATTCAAATTATAATTATTTTAAAGAAAATTAAACAAAAAATATTCGACCTACCCATTTTTAAAAGGAATTGAAATACAAAATAGAAACTATGAAAAAACACGGTCAGTTCCATTAACTCATCACAAGGAATTAGTTTTATAAACGCGTTAGAAGCAATCAATTCCATAAACTCGTCACAAGATATAACACCTTAACTCTAACCATAATTAATTTTCAGAGTTTTCTTTTAAAGTTAAAGTTTTATATATTTTATTGAAAGTTTTAGAAATTCAAATAGAAAAATATATAGAAAAATACTAGGAACACAATAAAATATATAAAAAGCTAAAATCAACTCGAGAGGTAAAATTATCATTTCTACCCCGAAATGAGAGATTTGTAAGAACACAAAATAAAACATTAAGGAAGAAGAAAAAGAAATAAATAAGAAAAAAAGAGTTAGAATTTTGAAGGAGAAAAAACAAAAGAAAAAGGGGGAAATGAAATCCATTCCAATGGGCGATTTAGAGACAATTTGGCTGAAGTTCCTTCACAAGAACTGCTAAGAGGCTTTGAGAGAACCAATATGAGCTTTTCGTTCACTCAAATCCATTAAGAATTGAGATTCTTAAGAAAGAACAGAGGTAAAAAATTTAAGATTTTGCCCTTGTTTTTCTTTAGATCTGAGAAATTTTGGACGAGTTTAATTCATACATTTTAATATGTTATCAGAGAGGATTTTACATAAATTTCATGAAGGAAGTTGAAATTGAATGAACTGAACTTCGGAGTTTCAGCGATCGTCAAGAACGGTATGTTTATGTATTTATGACCGATTTTGCAGGTATTTATTTCTTTCCATAGAAAATGAAATAGAATAAAAATAATTTTGATGAAACCTTATAATTTTATGATGAAATCAAGTTGATTAGAGTTATGTGAAAAAATACAAAAATTGAAATAAAATAGAGAAGTACCAAAAAAACTAAGGAGTGGGCAATGCACCTAATGCCTAAGAGGGACACGCTTCGCGAAGATTCGACCGATCGACCGCTTGTGCTCGACCTGAACCACAATCCACGCTAGCCGAAGCGACCTAACTTGACCTAACGCACGAAATGACTACCTTTTCTTTGTTGCACGCGCAAAAGTTGTGCACGAAACCCCTGTATAGTGTGTGAGTCTTCGTTTTTCACCCGTTTGACCTATGTTTGACTATTTTTTATCCAACTTCGATATTAAACTTATTTTTCCTTGAACTAGGACCTAACTGAGAATGTTTTGAAACAAACTAGTTTGAAAAGACACCCGTCATTCATGTAATTTGTCATTTAAACTTTTCTCAAGTAATACTTGTAGAAATCGTTAAGATATTCTAGTATGCAAACATATCTTACTTTAGATGATTAGAATATGCATGATTAAAACACTAGAAAGGTAATTTGGATGAGAATGCTATGTATTTTAAAGAAAATTACTGAAATTCTCTAAGATGTGGAATTTATGGATTTTAATACTTTTTGTTGTGCTAGAAGGAGAATAAATAATTTTGGTTTGTGCTCTGCATGATTGATGAATGTTATCTCCCCATTGAGCTTGTATAAATGTATGATATAGTTGTTTATGGGTCGGGTCGTTGGACACCTGTTGCAAGCAAACAAGTTTAGGTTGTCGAGAGCGGGTGCAATTCATGAGTCGGTTGGGTGACTCGATACGCGGTGCGGGTTGGACCGCTACGTGTCACCCCTGCGTCCGCAACATTGCTCCACCCGCTGTGCTCCACGTGTCAATCTTCTGGGCCAGCCGCACCTGTCGACTCTTTCCGCGACACGTGTCCTCCCCTGTTTCGCCTAAGCAATTACCATTTCCAGATTCCGATGAGTTTTTCGACCTCTTTTCATTTTATATCTTTTTATACATAATCCATCGCTATTGGGTTCATTCATAAAAGTTGTAGAGTTATATTCTATCTACACGGACATATATTTTTTTTTATTTTTTATTTTATCAAATATAGGCAAATTATTCCGTGCCAAAGTTGGTAAAAACCAATTTTCTTACCGTTCTTGTAGGCTTCTCAGAACTTCTACTTTTGACACTATTCAACTTCGGGTTCTTGGAGTTAGGTGTAAGCAAATTTTGAGGACAATTTTTTTTTAAGGAGGGGAGAATTTGTAACGCACGAGATCCAAATAAGAATTAATTTTCTCGATCTAATCAAACTCCCAATTTTTTTTTGAAGGCCCTTAGAGGTTTTATTTAGGAATACCGTAGAAGAGAGAAATACTCAAAACATCCTTAAGAACCTCAAAAAAAAAAAATTTGCCGACAATAAAAAAAAAAGTGATCAAGTCAATGGAGGGGCAAAATGGTCATTTTTCCTCATATTATTTTTTTTTGGGGTTTGAGGAGACTACTAGCCCTTCCTCAATATTGAACGTCTTCTAGGTGACCTCCTACCAAAAGTGTCACGTTTCTCTACGTGTACGTGGCATAGTATACTTATACTCTTGAGGGAAATTCAAATATTAGAATAGTCTTCAGGTTGAAGGACATAACGGTAATCTCTTAATACTCATAATAACTTCTGAAAGTAGTATTTAATATTTCATTCTCACTAATTCTCATATGAGGGTAACCTAGCCTTGTCATGGCTCTTATGGTCCTTACTTTCCCACCAAAGATAGCCTCGTGGTTTCTTTTCATGCGGCTAACTCAAGCCCTCATCCTAAGGTGGCGCCCTGTCACGTTGTATGCTTGAGTACTATTAATCATTTGAGTTATGTATGGACTATTTGGGAGTAGTTAATCCTTTCATAAATCTCATGTGCTCACTTAGGCCAGCTCCCATAACATCTTATGGCTAACGTAGTTGTGCCTACTTTGGTAGTGATATCCAATCACTAGCTCTTTTGAGCACATTCACCTCTCGAGTTTCTATACGAGATCCAAAAGAACTTTGTAAGCTCGAGTGATGTGACTAGCCTTCCTTAAGCTCTGAGATGCTTCCACTATAGGTAGGAAAAAGTTCTTATGTATAGGTTTTTTCAACGACATACTATGTCTCCGGTAGCCTTACCTGTTTGCTAGGTACAAATATTACACCACTAAGGTAGTTTTTAAGTCATAATAGACAAAGGCCATGTCTCTTTCTTGTCTTTGTCTTTCTAAGTATGCTTGTCCAGTTCTAAGGATAACTTACAACGTGGTCATGTAATCCTGATAACCGTGTAACTAATGAACTTGGACGTCTCCTTTGAAGTTTGTAGCAAAATTTCCATCTCTTTGGCGATTCTTCACCAGAAATATCCATCAACCATCAATCATATATGGAAAAATGTGCCCATCAGGCCTACAAAAATTCAAAACTTGAACTTATTCTCTAAAGAATCCCAAAAAAAAAACCTTGCAAACCTTGCAATCGTGACCACCATAACTCCTCTCTCAAAGTTGTTGAATCTTATTTATGAAAATGCCAACTTATTCAAGAACTCCTTTGGATAATGGTCCACTTATGGAGGGTTTAATTCCACTAGTAATTGCCATTGCTTGAGTGAACTATTTTAGCTAGTTCTACTACGTGATTTGCATGGAGAAGTACTCGAATTCTAGAGTTATGGTCACAAGAGGCCAAGTCACAGGTTCCTAATCTAGTATCGAACCTTAAGGTATCTCATATACATATCCATGGGTTGGTTGTCTAGTTCTCTATCTTCCTAAGGCTAGTTTGCTATCTCTTGACCACTTACGATGTCATCACCATATTTAGATACTATAACTCAGATCTAACATAATTTTATAGGGATGACGTTCACTCTTTAATGTTCAAAGACATTATCATAATTAAATATCTCTACTATGTAACTCGAATCATACATTGAGTTCATGCAGGACTTTAACATTTCATATACTATTTTATAGAGTTAGACTGTATATTTAGTTGTGGCGAGACATGTAATCGAATAAAGCAAGAGAGGTGTATGACTCTCTACCCTACAAAAAAAAGCTACAAGACCTAAAACTAAACTACTGAACTGCTATGATATCAACCTGTCGTGACCCACTTTTTTAGGATTCAAATCTCATACCATAACTAAAAAGAAAAAGACAAAAGAAAAATAAACCAAAAGTGAAATAAAATAAAATATAAAAATAAATCGAAATTTAATCAAATTAAAAATTAGCAATTCCACCGTTAAAACACCAAACGAAATCCACTTACAAACTAATACGGTCAATTTATTACAAATGAGAAAATGAGTTTGTAATACAATTACCAAATGAAATACAAAAGACCCAAAATACAAAGACGAACTGATGCTCTAAAACGATCCCCACTGTGACCGCACTACTCTTGAACTCTTCTCCACCTAGACCGAGAGTCTGCAAACACTTAAAAAAATAAAAGAGAAAGGGGTGAGTATAAAAGTACTTAATTCACAATGTATTATCCTTAACCCAATCGGTATCTACAGGCTTTTCTCTGGGTTTTAGGAAGTTCGGGCCTAGTCTCCACTACTATCTAAACTTTTATGGAGGCCTCAAAGTTTTGAGTAGATCTATGATTTGAATCTTGCCCCTATGGGTTTTTATAGGTTTCCAAACCATTATGTTCTTTGACTGAAGTAGCATGCTTTTCCTATGCAGCAAAATGATCGGTATCCTGGATTGTGGAGCTACTTCATAAATTTGATTTGATAATATGATATTTCCTAGCGTGAATATCACCCATAGGAGGTTAGTTGGCAAACTCTCCCCTAGTCCATAAATTCACCCTAGTCTAGGGAAACAACCACCGTATACTGGGCAACTACTATGTCTTACTGCATGATACCACGCCCCCTCTCAAGATTAGTTTTATTGCATAGTGGCCTTGTTTAGGAGATCACCTACTCTCTTCCTCTAACAAGGGGCACCTGGTCGCCTAGACACACTACGCTATCAACCTAAGGCCTAGCTCGATGGTACCTATACTACTACCGCTTAGTAGGGTAGTACTAACGCTAAGGGTGTATTGGATGAGGTAGGAGGCGAAGACTCATGTGACACCGTCATACTGCTAACTACTTGGTGACCTACATTAGTCATTTTTAGATGTCGTGTAGTTTACTAGTTTCTTAGGCGCATTTATATGGATTAAATCTAATCTCATAATTTTAGGATGCTTTGGGTTAACTCCTTGGGGTTAATCCAATCTCGGGGTGTACTAGTCTAGACTACTAATTTCTCCTCATGATTCTGGGGTTCACCGTCTACTAGAAACGTACAAAACTAGGTCAACTTGGTTCACTCATGCATGTGTTGTCATGGAGATTTTCTTATCGATCACTTAAAGCTTGGAAAACATACTCTAAAAATTACCTTGATCATCTCTAGGTGTCGAGTTGATTTACTTGGTTCCTAAGACGTCTGTTATAACTCTTCGAGTTTTTCTTAGTATGAGAGCGCTAGGTTCTAGACCCCTTGATCATCCCTCATGATCCTAAGGTGCTCCGTCTACTAGAGGTATCCTGACATAGGTCATTGTTGTGTTGGTCTTACTCTAGCTCTCTAGTCTTAGCTTTGTGTAGATAAACATTCTCTACTTGGAGACACACAATGTATCACCTACAGTCAAACAATCTATATCATGCATTCATACAAGCTCAAACGGTAAATAACATGCATCAATTGTCTAGAGAATAAATCAAAATATTTCATCCTCCATTCTAGCATAGTAGAAAGCATTGACGCTAGGATGCATCATAAATTCTTATCCAAGGATTATTTTCGTAATTATCTATAGCATACATTGCATTCTCATAAAAAGAAAAAATTCTAAGTTCTAAATATGCATATTCTAACCACCTAAAGCAAGATATGCTCGCTTGCTAGCACGTTCTAACGATTCCTATGAGTATTACTTAAGAATAGTTCAAATGGCTTCTTAAATTGATGTCACATATCGTATCGAGTTAGCCTTTTGGCGTGTTAGGAGCTCAAAATTTTCTAAAATTTCTTTGGTAGATCCTATTTAAAGTCATATTAAAGGTCATTATCAAATTTGGGGTAAAAAAACTAAGAAACAAGAATCGAACGAGTAAAAAAAACACCTCTTGCGTGCCTCCACACATGAAAGGAAGTGATAGACATGTGCAACCCCTATGTCGATTGAGAACTCCTAAAAGCAAGAACGAGACAACCCCGGGGAACCTCCGACTGCACATGAGTTCCATAGCACTAGCTACCTAAACTCAACAGCCAAGAACAGCTACCATGCCTTGAATAGCTTACTACTAGCTACTTAGCTACTAGGCTCGAAAACAAACTCACTGTTGACGAGGGGAAGGAGAAAGAACCAAACAAACACCTATTTACTTTGGAGTTAAATCAAGTGTTTTTGTAGTTAACTTTGCACTAATATTCACCATTTTCTCATTAATTGCTCAATTTATTCTTATTAGTAAGCATGAAATAGTCTATTGTGGTTCAACATGAAAAGAATATCAAATTTCGTAAGTCGAGCCTAATTGTACATTTAATTGAGTTATTTGGTAAAATTTAAGAACATTTATGTTGAACCATGATACTATTGCAAATCTGGAAACAACCCTGTTGGCAAATCTGAAAACAAATTGCTGATCTTGATACTGAAGCAATTCAAAACCCAAATTTTTCAGGGATGACATGAAAATTATAATTTAAATTAGCAAGTCACGTGGGTCATTGAATACCCAATTAAAAACATCCTAGGTGGACGACTTACTCCTTTCCAGCCCTAAATGGGAAGCAATGAACAATACAAAAGGAAAATGTTACCTACAAAGAAAGAGAGCCACAAAAGGAAAAAAAAAAAACGAAATAAACACAGTAGAGGATTCTGCTGCTGTGAAACAAGAGAGGAAGAAGAAGAATAACTCTAATTAAGTAGATGTTGCTAATAGAATGAAAAGAATACCAAGAAAGACAGATTAAAGAAAAGAGGTGGATGCGCAAGCACAAAGGAAGAGAACGTCCATCGAAGGACAACAACAAAACTTTATAACTTTATAATCCTTTACTCTCTTTTCTTATTCTATCAATTTTACATGATTAAGACATAGATTCCTTTGTTTAATTCAGTTTGTATGAAGAGCAAAACTTTATAGGGAAGGGGAGATTTTATGTAGTTAAGCATGTTGACAGTGTGATTTTAGTTTACTAAAGATTTGTTATTAATGATTTACATTTTGTTTAGTTGACCACTTTAATACATAGTTGTCATAGTTGTTCTCATATTCGAAAGAACAGAGGGAGCAAAGAAATTCTATACTCTAGTTGCATTTCAAAGATTGTTCGAGGGTTAGAATATTTCTTTTTCTAAAGCTTTGTTAATAGAAATTACAAAACGATAATGGAGATAATCACTATGCATGACCCTCGAAAGTAAGCTTCGGAATCTATTAAAAGGAGCTAAAATTCACACAAAGTTCAAAAAAACTTATCGGTTGAACCTTCTTCATTATTGTTAATTTACTTGTTGCTCTCTGTTTCTCGACAATAGTGATACTCTGCATAAAATTTATTTAATTAATTAATTTCTAGCAACAAAAATGACTAAAAAAACAAGTCGCTATGAAATCGATAATTTACTTATTACTTGCTACTTGTATATACTTGCACTTATTTTTTTGAATTTTACATAATTTTACTATGTACATTCACGAGCGATCATCAATACATTATGCGCTCAGGAAGGATAAGTATGCTCTCAGCATGCCATGTGTCAATTGCTGATAAGTATTTATGTCTTTGGAAGTGGAGTTCGAGCCTTGTGCTTGTGTGATTTTTTTGTGAATTATTAGGTGGTGGCATGTGGCACATGCAAATATGCACGTCTGAGTTGACACGCCTATTCGCGTGTGCCACATGTCATCTTGAAATTCGCTCGGCCAACTATGTAGCTTCTCCCACTCACTTTGCGACGCATGTCAATATAGTTGCTTAATGCATGTCGTTATTCTTCCTCCTACATTTATGAAATATCAGATCTCGCTAGTTTTTCGATTCTTTCCTAATTTCTTTGAAATTTTGTATAATTTCTAAGTAAACAGAATTAAATGGGTTCCTTCACCAAAGTTGTAGAGTTTTAATGCAGATTTCCAACAAAATTAACTTTATACACTTATAAATCAGGTTCAAATTTGATCCAAAATTAGAAAGCTTACCATTCTTGATGCTAGTTGGAACTTCAACTTTTGGTCCAATTCAACTCTGGCATCCTTGACGGAAGTTGTGTGGAATCTCACAAAATTAACATATCAAATCGAATAAACTAAATCTACGAAAATCTATCGGATCCGGAGGAAAAATGAAACTAAAAACTTTAAAACCCTCACCTCCGGATATATCCTTGACCTTTGACCAAATTTTGACTCTTATGTGGTCTGTTGGAGTAGTTTCCAATTTTCTTCTTATTTTCCCTCAAAACCCTAACTCCTTTATTTTTCCTTTTTCTTATTTTTTCTTGTCACTTATGGTTTACTTTGACCATTTTTTTTTTTGTATTTTATTTTATATTATTTATAAGTTCGTGGAATTTTTCTAAAAATTATATCTTCTATCATCTTGAAATTCAGCTTCTTAAAGCCCTTAATAAATCCTAAAAGTTAGAACTTTAAAAAAAATCGGAAAATTAATCTTCATCGAGCTCAAGTGTTACATGAAGCAAATGTCAAGCCATGTGAAATTCTTGAAAGAAAGTGTGATGCTATTGAGCATATTGTGGGTGTTGGATAACCCACGATCGAAATATACCGAAATAAATAAATTAAGCAAAATGACGTAGAGAGTTACCGGCTTTAGTTCACTTCTAGTCACTTTGCTCAACAAATTTCTCAGCCACAATGCTTGGCACGACGCCGCATTTGCTGCCATGAACTCGGCCTCATAGGAAGATAGTGGCACAGTTCGCTGCTTTTGAGATTGCCAAGAGAAAAAAATTTCGTTGAGATAAAACGTCAGTCCTGCGGTGCTTTTTCTATCGTCAATGTCTCTAGCTAAATCACTATCGGTAAAATCGACTAGTTCTTCAGGGACCTCGCCCTCTTTGATACTTCAACCCGTAGCTTGTGGTTCCCTTCACATAATGGAGAATGTGTTTAACTGCTTGATGATGCATCATAGTGGGCTTTTCCATGTACACTCATTATTCCAACAACATATGAAAGGTCTGGATGAGTATGAGTCAAGTACCTTAGACTTCCGATGGCACGCCTATACTCAGTAGAATTCTCCAAGTTTCCTTCAGCATCTTTCCCGAGTTGTAACTTTGCTTCCATGGGATACTTGGTCGGATTGCACTCTGTCATCTTAAATTGCTGCAACAACTTCTTAGCATAGGCCGATTGCTTTTGCATGATGCAATCTTTCCTTTGGTCCACTTCAATACCGAGGTAGTACGTGAATAACCCGAGATCAGTCATCTTAAATTCTTTCATCATTTGCTACTTGAACTCTTTGACGTCTTTCACACTTGTACCAGTAATGATCAGGTCATCAACGTACATGCCAACTATGAGTGTTTCAATCCCATTGTTTCTTGTATACACTGCTTCTTCTTACAAGCACTACATAAAGTTTAGACTTTTTAAGGTCTTGTTTGGACTTATGTTCCACGCCCTCGGTGCTTGCCATAGACCATAGAAGGCCTTTGACAAGCCAGAGGTCTGGTACATGAGGCCTGGTACAACAAAAGGCCAGCGGTACATCATCTCCTCAATCGTTCGCCAACGCGAAGCCTCGACGGTAATGACGGCAGTCAATCTCCTCAATCGTTTGCCAATGCGAAGCCTCGACAGGAAGACGCCACATGAGGCCTGGTACAACAAAAAGCCAGAGGTACATCATCTCCGAGTGTTCTGCTTCGTCGCATACATGAAGGTAGCGCGTTCCCACCTCACCAAGCTCGATACATGAAGGGGGCTGAAGGTTATCTTCATCGGCTACGAACCCGGGAGCAAGGCATACAGGCTCTATGATCTTGCAGAGGGGGGGAGGGGCGAACTCACGTGTCTTGCGACGTCATCTTTGACGAAAGTACCTTATGGCAGTGGAACGACGTGACCGAGGCAGACCAAAACCCAAATCAATTTACAGTGGAGTACCTCGTCACCGAGCCAGGAGAGGGATGAGCGCATCATCGGGAACCGTCACCCGCCGCAGCCAGCAGCTGCAACCCCTGAACTAGTGGAGTTTGCAACACCACGGACTGCGAATTCGACACTAGATGCCGATCATGATGATGATCTGGTGGCCAAATACCGGAGGATGGAAGACCTAGTGGGAGGAGGTGAACCACCTGGACTGGCGGCGCGCGAGCTCGAAGAAGTGGCCGAACTGCATGCCATAAGCGCGGATGAACCAAACTCCTTTTTCGAAGCAGAAAGGAACCCATGCTGGTTGAAGACAATGCAGGAAGAGATGGCGTCCATCACTGAGAACAAGACGTGGAGTCTGGAGGACATGCCATCAGGACACCGAGCCATAAGGCTCAAATGGGTGTTTAAACTAAAGCGGAACGAAGAGGGAGAAGTTGTGAAGCACAAGGCCCGTCTGATGGCGAAGGGCTACGTCCAGAAGCAAGGAGTGGACTTCGAAGAGGTATTCGCGCCGGTGGCAAGGTTAGAATCCGTCCGCCTTTTGCTGGCAATCGCGGCACATTGCTCTTGGGAGGTCCACCACATGGACGTGAAGTCCGCTTTCCTTAACGAAGAGCTGAAGGAGACCGTTTACGTCCGACAACCACCTGGCTTCCTGGACAGCGACAACCCCGGTAAGGTACTGCGCCTGCACAAGGCACTCGACGGGCTTCGGCAAGCACTACGAGCCTGGAACGCGAAGCTCGACAGTACCTTGTTGTCACTGAAGTTCAAGCGCTGTGCCTCTGAGCATGGCATGTACACTCACGACAACGGCGAGCAGCGACTGATCGTGGGAGTGTACGTCAACGACCTCATAATCACTAGAGGCGACATGGAAGTCCTTGGAAGATTCGAGAGGGAGATGTCAAAGAACTTCAAGATGAGCGATCTCGGCGTGCTCAGCTACTACCTCGACATCGAAGTGCAACAGAGTACTGTCGGCATCACCATCTGTCAAAGTGCGTACGCAAAGAAGCTGCTGGACACTACTGGGCTAGTAGACAGTAACCCTACAAGGACCCCAATGGAGGCCCGACTCCAGTTGAGGAAGGGCGGCACTACGACGGGAGTCTGCGCTATCTGGTAAAACACATGCCATGACCTTACTTATTCCGTTGGATACGTGAGTAGGTTTATGGAAGTATCTAGGGAGGAGAATCTAGTGACTGTCAAGCGCATCCTACGCTATGTAGCCGGAACCAGAGGCTGGGGGTGTAAGATACTGCGCAGGGAGAGGAAAGGAGAAGCTTGAGTTGGTCGGCTACAGTGATAGTGACATGGCCGGTGACGTTGATGATCGTAAGAGCACCAGTGGGATGATTTACTTCCTCTCAAGTGGCGCGATCTGCTGGCAAAAGGTAGTTGCTTTATTTTCTTGCGAAGTAGAGTACATTGCCGCTTCGACGACAACAACACAGGGGGTCTGGCTTGCGCGACTGATGGAAGAACTCATCGGAAAAGAAGGCGATCCACTAATGCTTTACGTGGACAACAAAGCTACGATCTCCCTGATCAAAAATCTAGTTTTGCACGACTGGAGCAAGCACATAGAGATCGGGTTCCATTACATTCGGGAGTGTGCAGATCGGGGGCTTATCAAGATTGACTTCATCCGAACAGAGGAACATCTTGGAGACATCTTCACCAAGTCTCTGGCACGGGTAAAATTTGAGGAACTTCGTTCAAAGATCGGAGTTCAAATAATAAGGTAGATATACCACAGGTTTTAGGAGGAGATTGTTAGATAAAAGCCTGAGGTTTCTTTAGCTTTTACACGTTTTAGTCAGTTGATTGAATATTTTCTTTTGACCAATTGACAAATACGTCGAATGGATTACCAATTTTTTAGGTGGCCATTTGGAGAAAAGTGACACAGATTTAGTTGGCCAGTCTCGACCTAGGATGAGATAATTATTTAAATAGGTGAATCTGATGAGAAACAAAATCACTGCTTTTTTAAGTAAAGTCAAATTTCAAGTTTTCTCTCTCTCTCTCTCTGTTATTTTTTACGCTATCTGTTTTTTCATTTTCTTCCAACAAATTTCTTCTCTCTTTCCGTCAACGGTTTCCTCTCACCAATTGTCAAAAGACTTGACAACAACTTTTACACTTTTTGTTCTTCGGCTTTGATGACGAACCCTTTAGGTTTGGCAACATACACTTCTTCTTGGAGTTCACCATTTAGGAATACTGATTTGACATCCTGGATGGACCTCCCACCCATGTTGAGTTGCGAGGGAAAGAATCAACCTTATAGTGTCCAGTCTGGCCATAGGCGCGAAAACCTCCTCAAAATCAACTCCTTGTCATTGGACGTATCGCTTGGCCATGAGTCTTGCTTTATGCATGATGACATTTCCTTCGCTAATTTTCTTTAACTTAAACACCCACTTCAAACCGATGGGCTTGTGTCCAGATGGTAAGTTAGTTAATGTCCATGTCTTGTTCTTCTCAATGGCTACAAGCTCTTTTTGCATGGTTTCCTACCACATGTCTCAGTTACTGCCTCACGGTAGGTTGTCAGCTCCTCGACATCGAGCAACACTAACTCATCAAGATCCAACTCTTCTTCAAGTGTATCCGCATAAATTTCAGCAAGAGAAAGAAACTTCTTTAATCCATCCTCTTTTGTGGATCCTCTTGTGCTCTCGCCTGAGCTCTCTTATTTTGGAGAGTCCATCATGCCTTTCGGTGTCAACGGTGATGACATGTGTGGACTTGTTGGTGTTGTTGTAAGGGCACTTTCTAGATCTGTTGCGTCTTCCTCTTCATCTAGAGTAGTGAACTCTTTAACAATCTGCTTGTTATCGCCAACCACTACACCAATCCCACTGCTTCTCTTCTTCGAATACGACATCCCTACTTACATGAATTTTCTTATGTTGCGGATCATATAGCCTGTGTACCTTGGTCCCATCCTCTACGCCAAAATACACAATCTTTTGGCTTCTGTCATCAAGCTTTTTGATATATGGTTTTGTCGTCTTAACATGTGTTGTACAACCGAAGACTCGTAGGTACTCGAAGTGAGGTGTCTTGCCGAAACATGCTTCATGGGGGGTGCTGAGTGTCCAGCGCCTTTTTCGATAAATTGTTTAGAAGATAAACCGCATGTCGTATTGCCTCGCCCCATAAAATTGTCGGGACTTGCATGCTCTTGAGTAAGCTTCTTGTAGTGTTCATTATGGTGCGGTTTCTTCGTTCGACCACACCATTTTGTTGTGGAGTGTACGGTGTGATGAATTGATTCTTGATACCTTCCTCTTCGTAAAACTTTGAGAAGTTTTGGGACGAGAATTCGCCACCTCTTTCGGTGCTCAAGGTTTTCAGCTTGTGATCAGACTCGTTTTCATCGAGTCTTTTGAACTTCTTGAATGCACATAATGCCTCTCCTTTTTCTTTGAGCATGTACACCTACATTCAACGACTATAATTGTCAACAAGTAAAAGAAAATACTTGTTACCAGCAATCGATGATGGGGCAGTCGGGACACACACAAATTTGCATGAACTAGTTGCAATGGTCAATCAGCACGGAAACTGGTTTGAGCTGGGAATGGCAGTCTTGTTTGTTTGGAGACTAGGCAACTTTCACATAGCTGGTTCAAGTGTATGATTTTGGGTAGCCCCGTAGCCATCTTCTTATCTGCCATCATTTTGAGCGTCTGAAAATTTCACGTGCTCAAATCTTGCATGCCATAGCCAAGTTGGGTCTGTAATTGTCGTCAATAGGGAGGTGGGTTGGTTGGTCTCCAGTAGTATCTTATACAGGTAATTATGCGACCATTTTACCTTCATCAACAAGGTTTCATTTATGTCGAACTTCTTGAGAAACGAGCCAACTAACTCCACTCTGCTTCCTTCTTCCGTCATCTGACCAAGACTGGTAATGTTACTCTTCAAGTTTGGGATATAGTATACCTTGGTCAGTAAACGTTGGTCGCAATTCTTGCATTGGAACAAGATGAATTCTTTGCCTTGGATCGGTACAATTGATCCATCATCAAATTTCACGTTTCCAATGAGCTTCTCATCAAGCACCTTGAACTTTGTTCGATCTTCGATCATGTAGTTGCTTGCTCCGTTGTCAAGGTACAACATGTTTGTCTCCAGTCAGTCTTCTCCTTTTGTGAGAAGGTTCGCCATAACCTTTTCTTCGTTGAGTATCAACAGGTTGGACATCTTCTCGACCAACATCAGTGCAGGCTCTTGATCTTGCTTGAGAATGAGGTTTGCCTCCTCATCTCTCTTCTTTTTGTGGCACTCTACCGCATAGTGCCCATATTTTCCACAAGAGTAATACTTGATCATACTCTTGTCCTTTCAGGAGTTGGCATTGTCATGGGTTTGTGAGGTATTGCCACGACCTCCTCTGCCACCACGTCCACGGTCATGTTCGCAGCACGTCTACGACCTATGTTTTCCTTGTTATGGCTGCCACGTCCCCTCGTACTTGAAAGAACAGAGTCAGTCGCATCATTCTTTTTCGTCCGTGAGAGCCACTTTTCATGTGTGAGTAATTTAAAAGCAAAAAAGAATCGTCACACTATTTTTTCTTCTGTGACTGGAGAGACAAAACACCCTATTTTTCTGAAAAAAATACTTTCCTACTACTTCTCTGTTTTATGTTTTTTTCTCTACATCTTCACAATAGAAAAACCAATCTATTTATAAGCCTTCACATGCTCTTCTAAAACTGAAATAGTAAAAACTAATTATAGCATAAAAACGTCATTGTCTCCTCTAACAACTCTTGGCCTTTCATCTACAAGACTCTTGGCCTTTTACTTTTCCACTAGCTTCTGAATTTAAAACCCACTAAAAAAATAACATTTAATGTTTATTCAACAAAACTTCCCCATAAACTTAAATGCTTCTACCATCCGTCATGCCAATCATCTTCTTGTATTTGTCGAAAAGTACTTTCGGTAGCGGTTTTGTAAAAATATCCGCAACTTGATCCTGACTTGCCACATGCGGCAATTCCACAGTTCCTTCCTTTACATGGTCTCTGATAGAGTGAAAACGATCGTCAATGTGTTTGCTTCTTTCATGGTTCACTAGGTTCTTTGCCAACTCAATTGTTGATTTGTTGTCAACTTGAATCATGGTTGCACCTAGTTGCTTTAGCTCCATTTTGCTCAATAAATTTCTAAGCCATATCGCGTGACATACACACCAAGATGCTGCCACATATTCAACTTCACACGTCGAGAGCGTCATGATCGGTTGTTTCTTTGAAAGCCAAGTAAATGTTGTGTTGCCCATAAAGAATACATAACACGATGTACTTTTCCGATCGTCTATGTCTTCGCACCAATTGCTGTCAGAATAACCAACCAACTTGCAATCTTCTGCTTTCGAGTAGAACAACCCAAGTGATACCCTTCCTTGGATGTACTGTAGGACTCGCTTCAACGCCTTCCAATGTGAATAAATCGGCTCCTCCATGAACAGACTTATAATGCCGACACTTAATGAAAGATTTGGCCTTGTGCATGTAAGATAGCGAAGGCTTCCTACCAAACTCTGGTATCTATTTGCATCTACTCGTTCTCCTTCATCCTACTTTGAGAGTTTTGCACCTGGTTCCATTGGTATTGATACCAGGTTGCAATTTGCCATCTTGTACTGCTTCAAAATCTCTTTTGCGTATGTCTCCTGTGATATAAAAATACCCGTCTCTCCTTGTTTAACCTCAAAACCAAGGAAAAATTTCAACAAGCCCAAATCTGTCATCTCAAATTCTCGTGTCATTGTGCCCTTAAACTCTTCTATCATCTCATCATTGTTACCCCCAAAAAAATGAGGTCATCGACATAAAGAGCAACAAATATCACATTACCTCCACTCTTCTCTGTGTAAAGTGAATGCTCGTAGGGACATTGTCTGTACCCATTCTCCTTGAAATATGTATCGATACGAATATTCCATGCTTGCGGAGCTTGCTTCAACCCGTAAAGTACCTTCTTCAATTTTAGTACCTTCTTCTCTTCTCCAATTTTCATGTACCCGGGTGGTTGTTCGATGTAGACTTCTTCTTCAAGCACACCATTCAAGAATACCGACTTGACATCCATTTGAAAAATCGGCCATTTAAATTGAGCTGCTGTGGAAATGAGCAATCGGATTGTCTCCATTCTTGCAACGGGAGCAAACACTTCGTCATAGTCGATTCCCGCCTTTTGTTTGTATCCGTTCGCAACAAGTCGCGCCTTGTACCACTCTATCTTGCCTTGAGCATTCATCTTTTTCTTGAACACCCACTTCACACCAATGGGCTGACTTCCTTCCGGTAATTTTGCTAACTCCCATGTATTGTTGCTATCAATCACTTTAATCTCCTCATCCATGGTAGTTTGCTACTTCTTGTCTCGCACCACCTTTTCAAAACTGATATTTTCAGCATCTACTAGAAGACATACAAGGTGTACCTCATTTGTTGAATCATACAAATCTTGTAAATTTCGCATTTTGGGTTGTCGTGGTTCATCTTCATCATTGGAAATTCCTGAGTTTGTTGGTATACTTGTTGGTGCAACGACTGATGATTCTCCAACTTCGATATTAACTTCCGTCGAATTGTTCCAGTCCCATTCGCTTGCTTCATTTACTCGCACATCACGACTAACCATCACCTTCTTGCTTATCGGGTCAAGTAGCTTGCATCCTTTTGTCTTCTCATCATACCCAATAAAAATATACCTTTTACTTTTGTCTTCGAGCTTCGTTCTTCGTTGATCCGGTACGTGAGCATAAGCCACACTACTGAACACTTTGAGATGAGAAATTGTAGGCTTTTGTCCGCTCCATGCCTCTTGTGGTGTTTGATCATTTAACTTCGCATGTGGACATCGATTTTGCACATAGATGGCGCATTGCACGGCTTCTGTCCAAAATTCCTTTGGCATCCTTTTGCTCTTGAGCATTGACCGAACCATGTCGAGAATGGTCCAGTTTTTTCTCTCGACCACACCCTTTTGTTGAGGAGTGTACGGTGCAGTTAGAAATCGCCTTATGCCTTGCTCCTCGCAATACTCCAGAAAGTCGTCGAAGTATACTCGCCACCTCTATCAGATCGTACAGTTTTGATGTGTCTACCAGTTGCCTTCTCCACCATCACTTGAACTTTTTGAACACCTCGAATGCCTCGAATGTTTCTTTCAAAAAATAAACTCAAGTTTTTCATGAGCAATCATCGATAAAGGAAATGAAATACCTTTTACCGCTGAAAGACTCGGGGGTAATTGGTCCACATATGTCTGTATGAATCAACTCGAGAGGTTGTTTAGCCCGAAATTCAGCCTTCTTTTGAAACGAGGTTCTCGCATGCTTGCTGAGCACGCATTCTTCACAAAATTTTCCTTCGTAGTCCATGTTGTAGGTGACCAAAGTGGAGATGGCACAGCGATGCCTTGTCTTCTACGTCGACTCGCAAACATTTTTTTCATATACTTCTTAAATTCAGTTTGTACATCTGATTTCTTCCTATCTCGACTTGAGCAACCAAACGCCCTTGCTTGTCCTTCAAGTTTAGCAGTCAGTCTTTTAAGAATATTGAGTAACCTTTCTCTGTGAGTTGCCCCATACTCAATATGTTGGTTTTGAGGTCTGGTATGTAATAAACATCTTGTATTGACCCTATTAAGCCATCCTTTTGTAAGTAATGAACCGTACCTCGGCCTTTGACCTCAACCTTTAAAGCATCTCCAAATGACACATAACCATCTTCAATCTTTTGCATCTCTTTGAATAGGTACTCGTGACCACACATATGGTTGCTTGTCCTTGAGTCGCGGTGCCACAGAGTGTCGTTGTTGATGTTGTCTTCATTTTGAGCCATCAAGAGAAGATCTTCATTTGTTACGTCTTCCAAGGCTAGGTTGGTTGTTCCTTCTACCTTTTTATCGGCTCGACAATCTTTTTCAAAATGTCCCACTTTACCACAATTATAACATTTGTCGGAGTTACAATCATTCGCATATTGACCAAATTTGTGACATTTGTAGAACTCAATGTTGGAATAATTTGATCGGTCGCCTCTTCCTCGACTGCGTCTTCTTCTACGCCAATTTGCTTGGCTCGACTGTCCCTTCACCTTATAGTATCCTTCATGACTGCTGCCTTGACCACCGCGACCATTTCCACGACTTCCACAACCACGACCTCCACCTTGAAAATTTTGAGAATAGAGTACCTTTTCATCTTTGATTGACACCTTGGTTTGAAGTGCTTGATCGAGTGTTTCCTACTTCTTCTTCTTGCGTTGTTCGTGTGTCTCAAGAGAACCGGAGAGCTCATCGACCGTGAACGTCGCTAGGTCCTTTGACTCTTCTATCGCGCATACAACGTTCTCAAAATTGTTGGTTAATGATCTCAAAATCTTCTCCACAACTCGCGTCTTGGTTAACATTTCTCCGTTTCGGTTGAGTTGGTTTACCACATTCTGTACACGCATGATGTAGTCAGATACACTTTCCAACTCCTTCATCTTCATGCTCTCCAACTCACCACGAATAGTTTTGAGACGCACTTGCTTGACTCGGTCGGCTCCTTTGAACACTTTTCCTAAAATATCCCACGCTTCTTTTGAAGTATGCAATGCAATCTTCTCAAAGCCCGACTTGTCAACGGCTCGAAACAACATGTATAGTGCCGCCTTATCCCTTGATCGCACCTCTTTCAATGCCTTGTTTTGTACCGCCATTTAACCCGTGATATCTTTTAGTTCTTCGAAACCTTCTTCGACCACCTCCCATGCATCTTGAGAACCAAGAAGAGCTTTCATTTGAATGCTCCAATTATCGTAGTTTGTCTTCGTTAGTCGCGGTAGTGACATTTGACCCGTCACATTCGCTATTGGCTCTAATACCAAATTGTAAAAAAAAAAAAGAATCTCAGTCACACTATTTTTTCTTCTATGAGTGGAGAGACAAAACACTCTAATTTTTTTAAAAAAACACTCTTCTATTACTCTCTGTTTTATGTTTTTTTCTATACATCTTCACAATAGAAAGAACAATCTATTTATAAGCATTCACATGCTCTTCTAAAACTGAAATAGTAAAAACTAATTATAGTCATGAAAACGCATTATCTCCTGTAACAACTCTTGGCTTTTTACTTTTCCACTAGCTTCTGAATTTAAAACACATTAAAGAAAATAACATTTAATGTTTATTCAACCAGTAAGAGGTATTTTTCCTCCTCTTTTTCTTCATAGCCACGGAGTCTCTCTCCTCATGGACCTTAAGACGACCAACGACTACTCAACTAACATGTTCTTGAGGTCGCTGAACTGCTTGATGGAGGTAACAATTTGCATGAATCTTGGGGGAACTGCTCAAAGGAACTTCTTGACGAAGGAGATCTCCAACACCATGTCGCCTAATGAACGGATGTCACTGACGATGTTCGTCAACTTCATGGCAAATTTGTCTATTGACTCACCGTCCTTCATGCGGGTAGCCTCGAACTCACTCTTCAAGGTCTGCACCTTTGCTTCCTTGACACGTTCCATACCCACATGCATTGTTTGTAGCGTCTCCTACGCTGCCTTTGCCAAGCCCTTCTCTACCAACATGAGAAGAACGTCCTCCGGGATTGCTTGGTAGTGTTAGATAAATCTCTACGTTTGAGGGGATGTGATCCCTAATTTTTAGTTAACTATTTTTTAGTAACTATTTTTCTGTTAAACCCACCCAATTGTTAAACCCACCCAATTGAAGTGAGTGGGAAGGACACGTCCAGTGAAAGGGCAGTCATTGAGTTGCCATTTTCTTTTCTATTTTTAGGATAATTTGTTATTTAAATATACCAACGGAATGAAAAATGAAATCCATTGAGTCTTAGAATAAAATTACTTTTTCTCTCTCTTGTGTTTTTCCGTTGCTTTCTTCTTCAATCAATTTCCTCGGCTTCTCCCTCGTCAACGTTTTCCTCCTCTTAAAACAACAGGTAGATGGCGGCAAGAGCCATCATGTCCTTACGCTCCTCAACATCACCATGCTCGAGGGCGTCCCACACGCCTTGTGCCTGTAAGTTGACACGTATCTTCATCGACCATGCTGCGTAGTTACTCTTCGTGAGTAACGGGTACTGGAGCGTTACACTCCCCTCCTTTCCGCTCTTTATCATTGTCACTTTTCCTCCGGTGACTTTCTATGGTGACGGCATTTGTTTCGGCATCTTGGAAGCTCTAATACCAAGCGTTGGATTTGACTCGTGATTGGAATTTTGTCGAAACAAGTACAAGAGGAAAAAGAAAAACTTGAGGGGAGAGAGATTTTGGAACAAAGGAAACCTTAAGATCGTTAATAGGTTGACCTTTTTGGTATAAGGAACCAAGAAACTTAAGGACTTGAATGAGAAATTCAAGATCTACAATGGGAATCGTCCCACGAGAACTATACAAACTTCAATACTCAAATCTCGATGAGCATTAATTTTTCAATTTTTCTTTTTTAAGTTCAAACTTTCAAGAAATATTTGAAGTACTTAGAAGTAAAATCTCAAGATGATGTAGTAGAGAAAAATGCTTAGAAAAATTCTAAAAATAAACACATAATAAAAATAGTAAAACAAATTCAAATCGGTCAAAGTCAATCCTAAAATATTTATTTTGACCCCGCTTTCCAAATGAGAGGTTTGTAAATGACTAATCATATTGTTAAAGGATCATATTGTTAAGGGAGGAGGAAAAAGGAAAAACAAGGAAAAAGAAAAAAAAATGTGAGGGTTAGGGTTTTTGAGAGACAAGTAGAGAGGATTTGTAACGGATCAAACAAAAAAAAAAAAAAACAAAGCGAGCGAGTCGTCGGCAGGACCGAAAACTTCGGCGTTCGCCAGAGTTTTCGTTCGCACACGACCCACAAAGGGCGGGCAAAGTCGGGATTGCCGAGGAAACACGAACCCGACCTTCAGCCACCCCGATAGCACCTGCAAAGAAGGAAAAAGAAAAGGAAAAAGGGAAAACGAAGAAGAAAAAAAGAAAAAGCCGACGAAACTCCGGCGAGGGCCAAACCTTACGAAATCGACGTCAAACTTCAATCTCACGTAACGAAAGTAATCCCAGAGACTTTTACACACACCGGGGGTAGATTTAGGCGAGTCTTACATGTTGTACACCGCCGGCAAGGAAGACAGAGCGTCGGACCCCCAAACCCTCTCAGATCCGGGAGTGTTAGGCCGTTACGATCCAAACCAATCCCAAAAATGAGATTAAGGGAAGAAGGAGACTCGGAAACGGAGAAAAGGGAGGAAAAAAGGACGGCGAAGCGACGTCACGGAGGTGAGAGAGCGGTTGCCAGAAATCACCGAGGAAAACCGGACGAAGAAGACGAAGTCCGACCCGAACGTCGGACCCCGCAACCCGAACCCAACCCAACCCACGCTGACCCAATTTGGTCGACGAAACCCCCCGCAGCCAAAAACGCTTTGGTCCAACCAAGAAAACCAGTTAAGGCCCAGCCCACCTACACAGCCTCCAGCTTGGGCAAACCCATCGCTCGCGACCAACCCAGACCCCCGCGCGCTCGACCCGAAAAAACCCCCGCCTCGACCTGGGATCGTTGTATGTGTCGCTCTCTGGTTGTGCCACGTGTCACCTTGGCAGCGCAACACCCCTCGGCTCGATGGCGGCTTCTTGGCTCGACGGCGTCTCCTCGGCTCCGGCGGCTTATTCGGCTCGGGGAAACCTGTTTCCGACCCGTTTGTCACCGTTCTGACCCTCTCGGTCTTGGTTTCGGCCCCGTTTAAGGTAAAACAGACTATTTTGAGGACGTATGTCACAGTTTCAAGTTGGATATTAATTATAATTGTGAAATACTAACGAAGGTGTCGAATGATCCAATAGGAACCAACCACCCACGGAAGCGTAGGACGTTTTACGAGGAGCTAGGAGCTTACGTTATATTTTAGGGAGTACTTCGGCTAAGGCCTACCAAGTAAGTGGCTCACCCCGTCGTAGGTTACGCATTGTTGTTGTGTGATGACACGTGCCCGTGGTTTCGCACGTGTCATTAAATTGTGCATTAAATTGTGTGTTTAAATACGTACCTATGTGAACGTGATTGTATGCTATGTATGCTGTTTAATCTGATATGATATGTAATGCATGTGACGTTAAGTTGTTCTTGAATGGTTGTGACATGATTGTGTGGAATGTTGAATATTAACCGCATGAATTGTATGACATGAAATAAGGTAGATTCATGAAAACATAACCCCAATAGAGTTATGTATGATATGTAAATAGGAAACGAGGTTGACATGTCTGCATGGAACGTAACTGAGGGGTTATGTTCACTAATGATAACATTGTATTAATGGGGACCTCATGCATTGTGTGTGTTCATGCATCTGGGGGGATACCCCCATTCCATCACGAGGGTACGGACGCGTACACCCAATGACAGGACAACGATCGTTATGTCTCGCATAACACTGCCGTGACGGTTACTAGTTCTAACGGGTCCCGACATAAGGGGCTCCCAGAGTATGCCCACCGGGTAATGAAAGTGGCCCAGCGGTGTGCGAACTAGCTGGTGAGCCCATACTCGCACGTATGGGCTGTGTGTAGAGTATATGGTCCACGTTCAGAGTTTACCCGTTAGGATAGCACCGTGGGAAAAACGAAATGAAACGAAGGATAGGTCCCATCATTACATTACTTGTGAATGTTGCATAACCCCGATAGGGGGGTCACTTACTGAGTATTCTAGAAATACTCAAGCCTCGTGCTACCTTTTTTTTTTCAGATAAGGGTAAAGCACCCATGTGAGATCGTCGGCGGCATCGTACACCCCGGGACCGTGGCACATGCATAGGGCAGTCGTCTTTCTTTTTTTTTTCCTTCATAGTATAGGTTAGTATAAGTTGAATTCGGTTTGGGTGTTTAGTTTAGGCTAGTATAGGTTGAATTGTACTTGCATAATAAACCTTAGGGTAGGATAAGAGATTTATTTCAGTTTTGTTCTTTTTCCTTTCTTTCCCTTGTATTCGTTTTTCTTCCACGAGGCAACAAAAGGCGAGTGTAAGTCGCATTAATGATATAGGGCCCACTTAATGTATGTTCCGCATTTCAAAGTGTAATAATGACCTTAGATGAAATAGGTAAAATTTTAGGGTCGTTACATGATTAGAAATTGAGGATGAGATTTTGTGATTTGTACTTCTCGAAATGGATGGATGCTATCTCCCTATTGAGTTCGCTTGAATGTTTAGATTATGATTTCGTGCTTTATGTGATTGATAGGAATATTTTCCTAATAAGTATCCATGAATGAATAGATTATATTTCTCGTACTTTAGGTGATCGATAGGAATATTTTCCTAACTAAAAATACATGAGCAAACCAAGTTAAGAATAGAACGCCAGAGATAGAGCAATTTTTTACGTTGACTGAGGTCAGTATGTTTTCAATAGACCTAGCACCCTAGGATCGTGAGCAACGATCAAAGGACTAGACCTAAGTCCACCCAGAGATTGATTTAGCTTCAAGGAGCTAACACCGAGTATCTTGGAAATGTCATATATGATTTAAACCGCCTAGACATGTTAAGAACCTAATAAACATCCATGGCACCCAAGGATATTGAAGATAACTTATAAGAACTCTAGGAGCGAGAATCGTATTAATTTGAGGAAGTCACTATTGTGTGTAGAATAAACCAGCCTTAGGGGATGAGAGACTAACAAGTAAAAGACATGAGGAGTTACTACTATATTTAGAATAAACAAGTCTTGAGAATGAACGAATGACTACATAAGTAGATGACTAAAGTTGATGACATGAGAAATTATTAGTTTGTAGAATAACTCATCCTTGAGAGAGGACGAGGGACTACACAAGTAGACAACATGAGGAACTACTACTATATGTAGAATAAATCAACCTTGAGAATGGACGAGGGACTACATGAATAGTTAATTAAGTAGCTACTATTGAGTGTAAGATAAACAAACCCAGAATAGGGATACGGGATTACATAAATAGCTTAATTCATGATAGATGTCACTATCATGTGTGGTAATAATAAGGGATTCCTCAACTAGGTCCAAAATTATTGGAGCCTAAAGAAAAATTTAGGTTAATTTATTAGGTTAAGGATGGATGAGAGCCTACAAATAAGTTGCTTACGGAGTATTTTTACTCACCCTTTTTCCTTTTTCTTTTCATTTTCTTTTTTCATATCTTTTGATTTTGGATTCAAATCGAATCAATTTCTTTAGCAAAGTTGTAGATTCGTTCATTTCCTTACTGTGCTTGAAAGAGCTCTCAGAACTCTGCCTTCGGACCAGTATTTTATCTAAGTTTCTTCACGAATAATGTGGAGATTCCCCCTAGATGAACATATCAAGATTTCAACCCTTGATTTACAAAGGAAGGTCACGGATCTAAAGAAAGATCTTACCTCTCAGATCCTCTCGATTCTTAACGAAAAAATAGGATTCCGCCTCTCGAACCTCTCTACCTTCCAAGAAAGGAGTCCTTGTGTATGGATCTTGGCTGCAAGTGGATTCCGGCGGTGCTTTGGTGAATTTTTCGGCAACTCTTCCTTCCTTCTCTCTTACAATTTTCTCTCAATTCTCTCTCTCTTTGTTTTTTTCTTTTGCAATCAGAGATGGTCACTCAAGACCCCTATAATGGGCTAAGGGAAAAAATGACCTATTTACACCTCAGTTGATTTTGATCCGATTTTTTTTTTCAAGTGTTACAACCTCCCACCTGTTCGATACACCATGATTTTTCAGGTGTTTCTCACCTCAACGGGAGGGATGTACTACTCTGTGTAGCAGGATGCTAACTTAGGACCATATTACAAGGGATGTAGGAAAATGTTGAGCCGTCAATGAGCAAATTTAGATTTCGAATCATAGACATGAGTGTACTAACTACATGATAGTACAAACCATGTGACCTAGTTGTCTATTTAGGGGGAGTGCTTAGGTTTAGTAACTTAGAGTCTTGTATTATGCGCGGAAATAGAAGTTCACACCTAGATGAGATCCATTCTCCATAAATTTGAGGGATGAGGAACCACGTAGGCACTAAGACAAGACTTAGACATAAATCTGTATGTATGAATGTTGTACTTTGTGTATTGACTATGATTTCAAATTTCCATAGTCATTTTAAGAAAATTATTACTCTATTTTCATAACGAAAATAACTCTTTTGCATTAGAAAACGTTGTGATATGTGCTTTGAACAACTCGAAAAATAGGTTGAAAAAGGTAATATACCTCAAACTATACTACAGGGGATACGATTAGTTGTCAAATCATCGTACCAAAATTATGTATTATCCATGTAGTTTTTCCTTATTTCTTGCTAGCTTATGATATTGCTTTCCCAATTCGCTTTCGAAAGGTTCTTGAATAAATTTTTTGACCCCATTTTTTAAATTTGTTTTCCAAGAGTGAAGCCGAAGGGATACGTCATTTGCACTAACAACGACTCAAGTTTTAGTTTGTTGACTTACTCAAGAGCAATCGTAAGTGCTACATAATTCCATTGTGAATCCTAAAAGAGTGTGATTATGACACTTTAGACGACATCTCTTCTTCACGATCGAGGTTGGATTTCTTTTTTTGCTTAACCTTGAGGAGAGATGAATGAGAGAGGGCGTTGGGGAGGTTTTTGTGAGAGAAGATAATATGGTTGAAGGATTTCTATGTGAGAGGGTTGGAGAGTTTGTTGGTCGGTAAGCTGTGGAGGATTTGAGGAGAAGTGATGGCTGAAAATAGGGTTAGTTGGAAAAAAATAAGATAATCAAATATTAATAATAAAAAAATAAAATAAATCTGATTAATTTAAACTCCATTTTAGAAAAGCAATATTGGACAAAATGATTACACAAAAAAGACTTTTAAAGTGATTAATTAAAAACGTTTAATATGTTGTAATCATAAAAATACACTTGTAGCTAATAAATTCAACAAAAAAATTATGTAAAGCACTTATATAATAAAATGTAGTGCATAAAAAAACGTTATTAAAACATGTTTTAAGAAATTATTTAAATTAAAAGCTTACTCGTAATCTAATGAACATATGAAAAATAAAAAAGTAATTCTCTAATACGACTCTTCGCAATAGTATGATATTATCTGGTTTAAACCTATAAACTCGGGTGGGTTTGGTTTAGGCCTCTTCTCACACCATGAAGATAGTGTGAAAGCATATAAAAGAATTATTCATAAGGAATGAATGGTGGGAGATTCAGGCAATAATCCAAAAATGAATTACATGGAACCGAACCAAACCGACCAAATGAAATGCAGAATATAATTTATAAAACATAATTACGAGAAGAAGTAAAAGTGATTATGCCATTTCTTTTGCTTTTTTTTCTCTCTTTTTAATCAGATTATATGCTATTTGATAACCGACTACTACCCCACCATCTGTATTTCCACTACACAACACTCAAATTCACCACGTCTTCTTTATTTATTTTGCTATAAACTTCCACTTTTAATTTGTTCCCTTCCTTCCATTTGCATGCATTCACATTCTCAAATTAATTTATAATTTATATTTCTAACTCGATTTAAATTTTTAATTTTTATTGTGATTTATAACTAATTTCATCCTTGAAAATCATATAATTAGTGTAATTATTCGAGAGAAAAATTATCGATTTCCTCAAATATTACTCGTATAATTAATAACCATTAAAGTTTATTGGTGTAAATTGATTTTTAAATATTATTATTTCTTTAAACTAGAAATAAAGAACATATCTAAGATTAATTTAGTAAAGCTTAGACATTTTAAGAACATGCTCATCGTCAAACTATAAAAACTAAATTTTTAATTGAGAAATTTTGTAATAGCACAAACAAATAAATAAATAAAATTAGTTAGAAATAAATATTACGTTTAAAAAACAACTTTTCTCCACTTCTCTCTACTAATCCCTCATCCTTCTCCAGTTATCTCTTTTAACTCACCCCTTAAGCCATAATATCACAGTCAAATTTGAGAAGAACGAAAATAGTCTTTCATGTAGATGCAGATTTAAGTAGAGATGTTGTCCGTATGTTAAATATATATTAAATATTCCTTTTCTTTAATTCTAATTTCATTTTTAGAAAATCATAGCCAATTATATCTTATATTTTCACTAAATTGTTGTAATTGTTTAGCTTTAACTTATAAATTAAATGTCAATAAGTTTATATGAATTCTAGTAAATCACGCCACATTAATAATTTTATATCAGTAGCCAAATGAATTGATTAAATTTGTCTAAGAATACATGTGAAGAAAAAAAAATACCCACCTACAAAAATTTGAAAATAAGAATCAATTAAAAATTAGAAATATATGTGAACATAATTAAATGAAAAAACAGAGTAAATAGAGTAAATACAAAAAGAAAGAAAGAAAATGGAGGATTGGGTAAATAAAATTAAAAGATAAAACAAAAGAAACACTATCCCAATTCTATTTATTTAGTATCAGGTGTCATTGACATAAGAGATATCGTCCTAGTCTATTTGTTTCTGTTTCAATATATATGGAAAGTTTTTTTTTTAAAAGTTATTATATATATAATATTCCAGAAATTACAATAGAAAAAAAAAAGTTTGTGATGATTTTAAAATCTTTTATATCACGTAATCTAGTATCCTTATGCATGAAGATAATCAATTCGGGTAAGAAAGTACAGAATAGTGTAACATAAGATAACTCCATCAAATTCTATACCGTAACAATATCTTCCATAAAAGAGTTACATAAAACATTAATAATAAAAAAATGAGATCTTTAATAAAAATAGAATTATATATATATTCCAAGACTCTACTCATGCAAAGTCTCTAATGCTCGCATGAAGTCTAACACATAGGTAATTCTAAAATTTAGAGAATTGAACTTGAGATTGATGTCATGGGTTCATATACGTTGACTTGGATACAAAGAACGTGTGCGTGTGCGCGTGTGCATGTGCGTGTGTAGGAAATTAATTACACATCCAAGCTGCTCGTTAGAATAGTTGCATAGGAAAATAGACCATTATGATAGTTCCCATTCATGAAATTGTATGTGTTTGCATTCAACTCAATAGTGGGGTCACTTACTGACTATTTCTCTAAATACTCAAGTCACGTGCTACTTCTATTTCGCAAAACATCTTTGTACGACTGACGACGACATCACAACTCGAGACCATGACACATGCATAGAGTAGTCATATTTATTTTCCTAGACTTAAGATCGATCGGGTTGGTTACTAAAAAAAAATAGTATCACTTAAAATCACCATTGAATAAAATAAAAAAGGATATGAATTATTCTTAAAAAGATATGAATCTTTTAAATTAAGTTGAAGAATTTATTAATCAAAATAACTGGAAAAGACACTTTGTATATATTCTTTCTATAATCAAATCCAAGAATGCTATCTTAAGAAAGTGTATGAGCATATTAAAAATTAATGCCAATTTTTTTTTTTTTTGATCTACAAAGCATATTTACTTTTTATAGATTAAATGATTTCAATCCCAGCTATGAGATTATTAAAATTTATAAATGGTTGGGTGGGGAACTTTTTTATCCGCTGATATAATCAAACTAATAATTCTTCAATACATTCAACATAATTCTAAAAAATATAAATATGAAGAAATTTCACAAAGGAAAAAAAATTAATTACATACTCGATTATTGTATGGATTGAGAAAAAACAATAAAGAGAAGTTCGCATTATGTATAAGCATGAACTTGAAATTGATGTCATGGGTTCATATAGGTTTACTTGGATTTCAAAGGACAAAATCAAACTTTCATGAAGGATAAAATTAGTGACACAAGCTTAAGCTAATCGGGCAAGTGACTTTACTGAAGGAGTTAGATAATTGAATGATGTATGATGATGCACGCCTCGTGGCTGCTGCATGCATCATATTATTTATGCTATGTATATGTGTTCTATGTAATGACGTATGTTGGTATGATATGTATGCATGTGATATCCATTACGCCATATTTTAAGTGAAATGACTTACTATGTACGTCATATTATGTTTTTCCATGTAACGCTATGTGATGGATCATGTGATGACTGTCATGTATACATGATGCATATATGTACTATGTCATGGACGAAACGAAAAAAAGAATGATGTTAATGTTATGCTATAAATGAAAATCATGGGGACCTCATGCATGTATGTATGTCATGTGCATCGGGATACTTCTCCGTTATGTTATGCTAGTAAGGACACATACCTTTGATATTTATGTTCACCATGATATCATGCAGGTCTTTCCTTTTCTGCAGCGTTCGGTGACGCGTTAACGTGTTGTGCGCGACAAAGTTAGGCTCAGGGGGTACGTATACGAGTCAGCCTGGTGGGTCCATGTGCAAATACGTGGGCTGTGTAGGGGGAAGTACTGCACATTCAAACATGCCCGAACTTTGAAAAAGCCTAAGGTCATGTTACAATTTTAAAAGATAGGTCTCAATCATTAGATGTGTGTGATTGCATTACTAACTCCAACAGTGGGGTGACTTAATGAGTATTTCTTAAAATACTCAAGCCACGTGTTATCCTTGTTTTTTAGGTAAGGGTAAAGTGCTCTCGCACTGATGATGGAGAATGTTGGAATGGTCATGGAAGTCAAAATAGGACAGTAGTATGCATTATTTTTCATTTAGTAGTTGATAAGTGATTTTTTTTCATGCTTCATATTCGAAAACTATGTTATTTCTGTCTTATTGTTTTAAATTAAACCGGTAAATCTATGGCATCATTCCAAAATGTTTTATTTTTAGATTTCTGCATATGTTATTTAAAGCAAGCATGTGGTGATGCCTCTGATATAGAAAAAAAAAATATATAGGGGGTATTGCAGTTGGTATCAGAACCCTAGGCTTTTAGGTCTTGGTCTTGTAGACCGGCCTACGATGTAGGCATAACATACTTCCATGGTCCTTCAGCAAATATACCGTCACCGTGAGGTGTGCCTTACAAAAGATAATAAATGATGTTGTTTTTTTTTTATATGATTTACCTTACATGGAATATGAATGTTAATTGATGTTTTGATGGTGTTCAGATTTTACAAGGTTTGTATTGTGAATGGGGAACCATAGTTTAGTAAGCTACTAAATGCTAGTATATGCATGAAAATGATTTTGCTATGGAAGGACAGATGTTTGAGTTAGATGTCTCGAGCATGGTTAAATTATGCAGTGTTATGACCATATAGATGAGAAGGAATGTACTAACGTATACTGACAATTAAGTAGTTTCAAATGAAAATGACCAAAAAAACTTAATAGACTAGTATGTTATAGATGTTAAAAGTGGTAGTGTCGAAAGAAAATTTTGTCATTACGAAGTATGTAAATATGGTATTAAAGTATATATATGATCCAAAAAAAAAAGTAATTTGGGTTTACCACTCAAGAGAAAAAAATCAAGCCAACACCGTAAAAGTTTAAAACGTTCTCTATACTTAAGCTGATTTGTGGATGATATAAGTACCTTTAATGAAAGTTGAGCTTCGGAAGTAGCCTAAGTTTGAGAACAACCACAAGTATGAAAGTTATGAGGTGATTTAAAAGTATCGAGCCATAATTTGGATGAGGCATTACGATCATGGTCAAAGTTTTATAGGTATATATGGAGATCGACTACAGTATGAGATTGTCAAGGTGTCTCAAATGTAGGAAACCATGATTTAAGATGGACTTGGGTGGAGGATCCACTAGGATTACAAAGGTGGAAATTGTCTCTAAGTCAACTAGAAATTTCGTGGTAATCTTCTCTATACCGCTACACGAATACATTGCAAAGCTCAATATAAACCAATTTTCGTAGAAAATTAATGATGAATTTTTGTGAGCAATACCAACCTGTTTTAAAGGTATTACCATAGTTAAGGTTTCAAGACTCTCATTTTAAGTTGGTTTTTTAAGTATCCCAAGTTTTATTACAGGTAAAGATAACCACTATGCTTATATAATATCAGTTTTTAGAAGAGAATTTTGTTAAGTTCCCTTCTTAATGTTACAAAGAAAATGAAAATTGTTATGATTACAAGAGAATTGTTAAAATGAGACATTGAAGATGTATGGACAAAAGGTTAATTATTGAACTCTTAACAAAGTTTAGAGAATTTGACTCGAAGGACAATGTAATGCATGGAGCTGGTAAAACTGTTAATCTTGTTGATGGAAGGAAGCAATCATCTTGAAAAAAAGTAAGAATATTGGAATGAAATTAAAGTTTTTCAACATTAGTTTCTACATGAATATTGATTTCACTGAGCCACAAACCCACTAAATGGATTCTATTACTTATGAAATTTTAGGAAAATGTTCAATATGACATGATAAGGCTATGTATGAAATTTGGCGATCATTAGATTATGACAAGGGACTAAATCAAGGGTAAGTGTAATGACAAAAATGCCCCTATAATTATGTAACACTGGCTTATGACCAAAGTGACCCCTAAATGACATGTAATTTGATGAGGAGTCTTATTTGATGGTTTAAAAGGATTATACAAAGTTACAAGACCGTTGGAAATATTTTGAGGATTTAAACCAAGATTTGGGGTGGTAAATGACCAAAATATCCCTATGGGAATTATATAATGTGTTCAAGACCCTACAAGACACAAGTTACTACGTAAATTTATATGAGACTCATTTATGATATATTAAGGGTAAGTATGTAAGATCCGAGGGGGGATTAGGACAACTTTGGAATATGAACCAAGAGGAAAAGTACGTAACTACCCCTCAAGACACTATAAAAGATCACGGTTTTTATGAATACCAAGTGACAAGATTCTTATGAAATATTTTTGCATGCAAAGAAATGTTTATGACTCATATGGATAGGATGTACTTGTTAAGAATTTTTCCTTAGTTGTGCTTCAAAACTTAAAAAAACAAAACTCTTAAAACTAGAACTTGAGATATCTTAAAGACCTCTCGATGTGCAGTGCAACATGGTCCTATGACATAGACTACGTCACAAGGAATGCATGAAGCCTTGAGCATAGAAACTTAGACTATGTCGCAAGGAATGCATGAAGCCTTGGACATAGGTACGCAGATTGTATCGCACGGAACACATGAAACCTTGGATGCAAGTATTAGACTATGTCACGGGGAACACATGAAGCCTCACACATAGGTCAGGATTGAGTTGTTCACTGAGCATAGGACCCCACAGGTCTCTTAAGGGAGTGTCTGAGGGATAAGAACTCAAAACTCCAGACCAAAGTCCTCAGTACAAAACTAGGTATCAAAATGAATTACCCTATAAAAAAAATGTTAAAAGAAGAAAGCAAGTTACCTTGACGGAAGTGGGAAAATTGAGAATTAAGGCTCAATTAAGTATTCAAGGTTTTTTAGCATTAATATTGATACCTTAGTGTTTTCTTTTGAGTGCATTAGCTCTGATAAGATGATATGATCCGGCCATGTAGTTATTTATTGAATAAAAGAAACTGATCAAGATATGTTTGAAGGTAGCTTCGATGAACAACATACTAAAGTTTGGATGAAATTGCAAGGTAAGTCTATGCTTCATCGGACCTTTCGACATATTAGATCGGATCGAACAAGTGACATACAGATCACCCCTACCACGGTCCCTGTTTGCCGTATATAACATATGTCACATATCTATGGTTTGTAAATACTTGACTAACTTGATGTACACTCTAGACCATGAACCTCTCAAGATAAACAAGGACCCGAATTGTTTCGAGATTAATACACTTTTGGAGATAAAAGTTTTTTTTAAAGGTATATAATGTAAAACAGTAAAAAATAATAATAATAATAATAAAAAAAAAGTCAAAATAAATTAATTTAAATAAAAAAAGAAAAGAAAAGGAAAACTCATTTTTCAAACTTCTCTCCACCTACCTCTCACAATCCCTTCCTCAAATCTCCTCCCTAGAATTCTCTATGTCTCTTCCACATGTCTGATTGGTGAGGAAAAGATTGCCTTAATAAGGAGAGAAATTGTCCGGATGAGTGGATTCTCCAAACCTTCTATTTTTTTTTAAGTTGCACCCATATAATCAATATTTGGATGATATGATTCACCATGAAATAATACTGACATATTTTTTAAATTTAAATTTTACTACCAAACATAATTTAGAAGCAACAAAACACACGGAACACAACTTAATTTTAAGGAATAAGAATTACAAGGAATTTTGAAATGTCGAAGTATACTATTATAACCATAGATTCTTTTATATTAGCTTTCCACGTCCCTCCTCAAAATCTTCCCTCAAACACTAACCATAGAAAATGTTATGCTATGAATGAAAATCATGGAGAGTTCATGCATGTATGTATGTCATGTGCATCGGGATACTTCTCTGTTATGTTATTCTAGTACGGGCGCATACCTTTGATATTTATGTTTGTCATGATATCATGCGGTTCTTTCTTTTTCTGTGGCGTCCGGTGACGCGTTAACGTGTTGTGCCCGACCAAGTTAGGTCCAGGGGGTACGTATACAAGCCCGCCTGGTAGGTCCATGTGCACGTACGTGAGCTGTGTGTGGGGAAGTACCGCACATCCAACCATGCTTGAAACTCAAAAAAGTCTAAGGTTAAGTTAAGGTTTTAAAAGATAGGTTCCAATCATTATATGTGTGATTGCATTACTAACTCCAATAAATAGTGGAGTGACTTAATGACTATTTCTTAAAATACTAAAGTCACATGCTATCCTTATTTTTCACGTAAACTTAAAGCGCCACTGGACGGATGATGGAGAATGCTAAAATGGCTATGGAAGTAAAAATATGCGTGTAGTATGCATTGGTTTTCATTTTGTAGTTGATTGGTGGTTTTTTTTTTTCATGTTTTGTATTCCAAGACTGTTATTTTTGTCTTCTTGTTTTAAATTAAATGTGTAAGTCCAGTCGTCATTCGAAAATATTTTATTTTTAAATTTCCACCTATGTTATTTAAGACATGCGTGTGGTGATGCCTCTAATCGATTTTTCTATTGAAACCATAAAGTCAAATAGTTTGGGAGAGTGATCGCATATGCTCGCTAGCTACTAAGCCTACTTGTGTGGTCCCTCGTTCTCTTTTCAGGATAGACTTATGGAGTTGCAACCCTATTTAGAAGGCCCTTCCGTTTGCACTAACAATAGGGACACTTGTGCCACGTCAACGCGTTATCCTATCTAATTGTTCCGAGTCAAGCTCGACGTTACGAGAATGTGAATACCTATTGCTTGGCAGAAGCACAACTAAGTTTGACCTAAGTCAATAAATAATGCTAATGAGGTATCTAACAAAGCACAACTAGGTTTGACCTAGGTCAATAAATAATGCTAATGAGGTATCTAAGGAAATAGGAAGAGAACTGGCTCTAGTTGATAAGGTTTATAACTACTATTGACATGATCAATTTGCTTAGCCTTTCTTGGGTATCGTTGAGGTTAATTAGGTTCTTAGAGCTTCTAAACAGTTTAAATCTCGGACTTTTTGGACTACCTCTCGAGGGTAATCTATTTTTTATAGCACTAGGGTTCTATTCTCTGATTGCAGCTCACAATCCTAGTGTGTTTGGTCTACTAGAAGTTTCCTAACCTAGTTCATCATAAAATCATTCTAGCTCTATCATCTTATTTTCATCTTTGTTCATTTATGCATGCTCAAATAAGGAGTGTAATTCTCATTTTCAATTCAAAGTATCTAGCATAGCAGAATGCATCTCATGTAGCACAAAATTCAAAAATCTCATTCGACGGGCCTTTCGAACATTACATCATACCTAACATGCTTATCATTTCAGCTCAATTCAATGCCCTAAAGATGCATTTTCTAGGTATATAAAGTAATTCATTCTCACATGCTAGCATATCGTAGCAATCTCTACAAATATTACTCAAAGAAATTCAAATGGCTAGAAATATTACTCAAAGAAATTCAAATGGCTAGTTACATAATGGTGTGTGCTTTAATCACTCATGTTCTTGCTCAATCGATATTCCAAATCTTTTGAAATTCCACTTGGTGGGGATTCAAGTCATATTAGGCTTAGCATCGAAATTGAATATAAAAACAATCAAACAGAAGTCAAATAGACGAGAAAAGTACCTACCACAAGAGATTGAAGTAAGCTACACGTGCGCAACCATGTGCGAGGGTCATATGTGCACTCTCTAGCTCAGTAGCACGTCACCCTCGATTTGGGTTCCAAGTCACACAGGTCGTTTGGAATTTTGTTTGTGTTAAAATATTTCCCATCTGCACTTCGACACCTACATGAAGCAATTTCGCTCAATTTTGGAAGTTTAATTAAGTGTGACACAAGGCTCCTGCCCCTGCGCTCTTACACCGTGGGCTTGATCTCAGGCCAATGCACGCTTTTTTTTTCTTTTTTTTTTTTTTTTTTTTTTTTGAATTTTTGAATTTTTGAATTTTTGAATTTTTTCTAAGCATCTGGGTTCGATCTTCAAAAAAAACGTGCCTACGTCACTTTCACATGAATTTTCGATTCTTTTTTCCACTATTTATTTATTTATTTTTCTTTTAGCATACTTTATGAATATTATTATTATATAACAATTCCGCTCTTAAGATTTTCAATAAAATTCATCAGGCGTAAACTGGTGTAGATGTACCTTCCTAGTCTAGGTATAAGCGTTATTATGCTCGTAAACTAGAGAACATTTGTTTGAGGTTGTGCAAACTCGGGCGACCGAAGGGGTTGGTTTATTTATTTTATTTTATTTATTAGTTGTAGTAGAAGATAAGAAATGGTAGACACATGGAAAAAGATTCAATTTAAAATATATTCCATTTGTCGTCCGTCCTATTAAATAAAAAGTTTTGAGTATAAAAAAAACAGGCCAATAACTTAAGACATGAGGATCCAAATCAAAGATGATTTCTAATTGGAAGGATTTTTTTTTTGTTAAAGTAGGTATTTGATTGATGAAAATTGGAGGTATAACATTACGTCAATTGCATGGATTTCTTTTTCTCTTTTCACTTTTTTTTTCGATAGGTGATTGATGTGTTTTGTTGGGAATATAAATTTATTGACTCCAGCACAAAGTTAAAGTTGTGAATCACCTTTCTTCCCCTTTCTCCTTTCTCGTTTCGAATTTGTATATATAAACATCCATCGCCTTTCTTCCCCTTTCTCCTTTCTCGTTTCGAATTTGTATATATAAACATCCATCGTTCATGTGTAGAAATTTCGTGCCCTCAAACACAACAAAATAAATAATTTTTTTAATTCAATAAATATGAACAACCATCGTAATTACGGAGAAGTTATTAGAGTGATATGAGGAATAATAGTCACTTAAAGAGGAGTGGCCAAATTAGATTTGCCCATGCTTTAGCGATGGCGTCCTTTCCACCCCCAAATTTGAAAAATGTTCATCGTGATGAGTGGGTGTTTGATGGCCATACTTGGACTTTGAATCAACTCAAAAAGTATGAGGAAAATAAAAGAAGAAAAAACCACTTGTGATTGGAGATTATTATTATTATTATTTGGTTAAATAATAAAAAATATTCCAACTTTCTCTTTTATTTCAAAATTATCTTTCATTTGTAATATTATTCTCTCAAACATCTTAATTATCGTCACGTCATTTCAAGTCATTTAGTCAATGTTATAAAACATAATAAAAATTTGGTCGACGACTTGTCGCAATCGCACTTTTGATGGCAGCGAACTTGCGATTGTGCGACACTCACTTCTTAGCAAGAAGTGAGTTAAGCCAATTCATTCGTGCATCACCTATGGCCAAGCGACGTATGCTCGAGCCTCTGGCCTTGGTTCAAGAAGAAAGTTTTAGAAAACGGGGGAGATTTCGAAAGAGAGTTTTGAAAGCAAGATTAGAGAGATTGAAATTGGTATTATATGTGATGCAAGCAAAAAGGCAACAACAACGGCTTACAGCATATAACTATCGGGGAGGGGAATCCTTCCCTCTATTTTCCGTTGGAATTTGGCTCTATTTTCCAAGTAATTTCCTCCAATTTTAGGCCCATTAACGCTAGGATTAACTACTAAAAGGCCAACATGGATGACTAGGAAGAGTGATAATTCTATAGATTTCGAGCGAGGGAGAAGAAATTCTTTGAGTTGAAATCGAGGCAGATCAAAACCGAACTCGACAGAGTGCACCAACCCCACCCTATGCAAGCCAACATACGAACAACATAACTACGTAGTGCAACACCGATGCATTTGTCTCGAACGAACTTCAAACGTCTACAAGGGACCTACATACGAATGCAAGCACCAACCCAACATCAACTATTTTGGATGTATTTATTTCTTTCCACAAAAAACAAAATAAAATGAAAAATAGCTTTGTTGGAAAGCTGGATTAAAACTTTAAGGGTTTGGTGAAGGAAGCAAGTTGATTCTATTGGGATTTGTGCACTAAAGATGGTAGTTTTTGTAATTGAACATTATCTTATTTATGAATAAAGTAATTTGTTATTTTATATTGTTGGTAACATTATCCAATAATTATGTAAGATTCCAAGGTTATTATGGTAAACTTGAACTAGTTAACATTCAAGTAATAACCTATGACTTATCCTAGTAACACTATTGATAAGTCTACTTTGTAAGTGTTACAAATAATTTGATGTAAATCATTCATGTGAAGACATGTGGGGAGGTATCCATGTACAATGAGTTTGTAGAAGACTAGACCACGAAATATTTAATTTTTCCTTTATAAATCCGTTAATTGAGAAAATTAATATTTCACGGGATGATCATGTGAGACTCAATCTTAATCTTGAGTGAGTTATGAACTCCTGTCTATGAGGACGTGACCTTTGATTTGCATGGGTGAGAATGACTTTTGTAGCCGATTCAATATGACTACCATTTTGGAGACTTGACCAAATACGTAGTTGGAAACATAACTTCACAAGATGGAATTCACTCCTACCCATATAGGGTAAGTAGATGAATAATTCCCTTAAATGCTAATTTTGGGACTTGAACAATGGACCCCCACCCTCTCATTCGCCGGAGAGGGACTTCGTTTATGATTGGATCATAAACAAATTATTTATTAGATAATCAGTAGTACTTAAGGTACAATATGTAATAACTCGTGAAGGATCGACTTGTCTATAATAATTATACCCATAGACATAACTTATTCTACCGTGCATAAGAGTTCAACTATAGGACTACAATGAAGTAATCTATAGTTAATGGATGAAAATTAATTAATTAAACTAAAATTAATTAATTAAAAATTTTAATTAATTAATTTGATGTCATTCAAGATTTTAACTCGTAGGTCCATAACATCTCTTTGCTAGTTCATAATAACACCAAAAGGTAAATTTATTGAAAGAAAAATTTGAAAGATTCAAATTAATATGTAATATATCAAATATATTAAATGTTATAGAAAAAAAAATTAATTTAAAATGTTCCAACATAAAAGAAAATTATTTTTATTTTTATTTTTATTTTATTTGATACATTAAATATTAAAAACATAGGTTAGATATATTAAATAAAAATTTATATGTGAAGATAGAATAAAATTTAAATGAGTTAAATATATATTAAGATATCTTGTGATATTTAAATATGATTTAAATAAAATATTAGTTTAGATATTTCAATATATTATTTAGTAAAAAAATTTATAATGTCGTTGTAAATAGGATTTTTGAATTGAGTAAAAAAGATAATATATAATTTCTCTGCAGAAATTCTCCTATTATTCTAAAAGGCTCCCATAAGAAAATTTACTAATGTCAGAATCATAGATGGAAGATTTTGTGGAAGAACTTTGTGATTGAAATCGAGACTTGCAATCTACGATTTCTATAAAGGTGTAGGTTAGTTGATCTCATATTATTTGCTTTCTTTTAATTCTTAATAAAGTCAATACGGCTTCCAATGCTTCGGCTAAGGATGAAGAGTTCATTCCCTCATATTTGAGTTCGTAGAAAAGTATCTAAAGAAGATAGAAAAAAATATGAAAATTGAAATCTAGAAAACATTTGAGAAGGTGAATGCATTTGAAATACGAGGCAACACGTGTCGGAAGGGGTAGCAGACGCACAACGATCAAGAAAAAAATCGAAGGAATTTCTGCACACCTCCAGCAGCAAACCAACGTGTGCCACATTACATACCAAGAACGCAAGTTCCTCTTCCTTAGGTGCGTATATATTCAGGTATGGTTGTGCACGTGCGAGGCGCGTGAGATAGGTTTCTATCCCGTTTCGACTCTCGTTCAACTATTTTACATACTTATTTTGATATCATCCTCATTATGACTTGAATTAGGACCTACCAGAGAACGTTCAAATCTTTCTCAAGTAATATTTGTAGGGATCGAGAAGGAACGCATCATCCAACTAAGTAGCCATTTAAACTTTTTTTCAAGTAATATTTGTAGGGATCGCTAGGACATACTAGCATGCGAGCATATCTTGCCTTGCATGGTTAGAATATGCATGATCTCGACTCTAGAAGAGCAATTTAGATGAGAAGACTATGTATGTTATAAAAAATTACCGAAATGCTCATAGGATAAGAATTTTTTATGCATCTCCAATAAGCTAACCCCAAGCAAATAAGAACTTAGTAAAACTCCACGACATCTATAGATGATTAAAAAAGCTTAACAGACTTGATAGCAATGTGTATGTTATCACCAACATTCCAAAACCACATGAGTTACTATTGAGTGTAGGGTTAAAGACTTATGTTGCCATTTAGTAAATCAGTTTTGAGGAAGGACTTGAGACTACACGAGTAGTTAACTCCAAACATGGACTTCTATTGAATGTACAAATGGGTCAATGAAGAGGTTGTGATTCCATAAACAAGTCTTGGAAATACTTGGTACTACACCGATAGTTGGCTTAGGGTGAGGGTAGAAATGGGAAAAAAGCTAAGACCGCAATTCTGTAAGTCAGTCCTTAGAAGGGATTTGAAATTACACAGGTAGTTTGATCATGATGAGTGCCTCTAGTGAGTGTGGAAATGATCTTGAGCCTCCTAAATAGGGTGACACCGCCATAAATCAGTCTTAAGAGTGAGAAGTGAAACCATATGGCTAAACCTAGTAGTTGGTCAGCACACGGGCTTGCTCCCCTCATATTTAGAAGCAAGCTAAATTTCCATGGATGATATTTAAGCAAGCTAAATTTCCATCTATCCTAGTAGATTTGATAAGGTAGTACCTCAACTCAGGATATCGATCATTCACTTCTGAGGATTATGAGAATAGAAAGTTGGTTCTCCCCAAGATGTGATTCGCCGTTCAGGAGATCTACTGCGCTAGAATCTAGTGAACAAATTCTAGACCCCAATAGGGTTTGTGACAAGTAAGAGAACCGCTTGAAACTTTGAGACCTTTTTGGAAGCTCATATAGCTGAACTAGACCCAAACTTTCTAAAGCCCATAAGAAAACTCGTGGTAACTTACTAGGATAAAGACACGAAGAGCGCGTACAAGTAGGTTGTTTACTGAGTATTTTTATACTCACATGTTTTCTCTTTTTTCGGTGTTTGTAGGCTGTCAATCAATCCATCTTTATATTTTGAGTTTTTCGTACTTTATTTAAAATTGTATCCTAAACATGTTTCTCCCTTGTAAAAGACTCTTACAACACTGGCTTGTAATTAATTTTGATTTGTTTTTAATTGTGTTGTTATTTTTTTCATTTGATTTAAATTTTACCATATTTTTCTCTTTAATTTTATTTTACTTTTATTTATTTCATTTGTCTTTGTCTTTGTCATTACGTTCGAGGTCAAAGTCTAAAAAATTACGTCCTAACATTCTAGAATGGTCCACAAGTCTTTCGGCACACAAATCTAATTTTTTAGATGAAATTGTATGTCATATGAATGACACATAACTATGGCTTCTTTTATGTATTATTATTGTTGGTATGATTATACATGTATTATATAATGAACATGCTTTCATGTATGATTGTCCGTGGTTCTTGTGACCATGTATATGATTTATGAGACACCATGAATGAAAATGTAGGGTAGTGTTTGGCTAAATTAACAAAAATATGTACGTTAACCTTGTAAAGTATATAAGCCATAATTTCATAGAAGTATTATATGTCATGACCCAATTTTTGAAGCTTTGAATCTCGAGACATGACCAAAAAGACAAGACAACAACAAACAAATGAAAACAAAAACACGATAAAATTTCACATGAATTAAAGTCATACAATACCGTAATCAAATCCAAATCGAAAACATAACAAAAACCGGAGCTACTCAAGTTATTTACAAATGGAAAACAGGAATAGGATACAAATGTGTACAAACGTCAATGCAAGTAATACAAACTCGACCAATGCCAAGGGTCGACACCCCTCTGTGACAGTGTAGCTCCAGAGCCCTCTCCCACCTTGACTAGTAGCATCATTCACGAAAAGAAGAAAAATGTAGAAAGCAGTGAGTATAAAAATACTTAGTAACCAACCTACTTATGGGCTCTTATCGCATCCTTAACCTAGTAGGTATCCACAAGAATTTTTCTAGACTCTAGGATTTTCAACCTTAGTATCTACGGCTATATGAGCATCTAGGAAGGTCTTGAAGTTTTGAGCATATCTTTGGTCTCAAACTTACCCCTAGGGGTCTATATATGTGTCTAGCCTTTCTATTCTTTGACTCAAGTAGCATACTTTGCCTATATCGTGAATGACCGAAATCATTGGTTGAGGTACAACCTCATAATGATTTGATGAGACAATATGATGTTTGCTAATCTGAACCTTATCCATGGAAGGTTAGCTGGGACCCTTCCATAGGACCCTAAAGTGTCCATAGTCTAGGGAGACTAACCTTCATGTGTTAATTAGTTTGTCAACCTATGTGGCCCACGTTCCCCTCAGGACAGGTTTACAACACAATGACCTTGTTAAGGAGGCTCCTAACCCTTTCTACTAGGTTGGTGCACCTACAGGCCTAAATGCACGGCCCTATCTAACCTAGGCTTAGCTCATCAGTATCGCTCTTGGAAGCCTACCATTTGGTCGGGCATTATTGAGTTTGACCTAGGTTATTAATAATGTCATCAGGTACCGGAGGAAATAGGTGGTAGAGACTCTTGTGACACCAGTCATACTACTAATAGCCTGGTGAGATACCTTAGTCATTCCTAAATGACTGGAGGTCTACTAGGTTCCCTAGACTGCTTGAAATACGTGCTTCAGAATAAATACAGAAACTGCGCATTACTTATGAGTTATCCCAATAATGGAACTTCCCTCGATCTCTTGGACGCAACATAAGCACGGGAAAACTACTACACTATGGTTGTGGGCTATCCCCTTTGGGGCCTCCCTCGCCCTTATGCGGAACTTCCTTCGATCTTCGAGAACAGGCCCGCATATCGTTCATAATCATTGGAACATCCCAAACATTCATCAATCCATGTTCTATCAAGTCATTGGCCCTTCGGTGCCCATTCCATGACATTTACGGATATCTTACCGAATAGTGGGTGTATAATTCAACCTCTAACACTTAGGCTAGGGTGCAATACCGACACACCCATGGCACACGGTACTGTCCTTGAAAAACTCATTTCAAAGAAAGTCGCCATAAACACTTGTCTCAGAATGCTTGCCCTCACTATGACACACGCATGTGCCAAAGGGTAGCTCGCTTAGGCCTTAGGGCCTAGGGGTGGTAGAGAGCTGAAACGATGCCACCCCTTATAGTACATTTTGAGGCATTTTAAATACTCCACATGTAGATGTCATTTTGACGAACTGACATACGGTGTTGTGAAGCATCTGTCCGGCGTCTGTTTGACACAAAATTTGACGAGCATTCAAATTGTATATGCATGGACTTAACTTTAGAATCACATTCCCAAATTCCTTACAAAAACTCGACTTTTGAGGTTAACGCCTGGAGCTCTACCTAGTTCTTCAACCAGCCTATCTTTGGCATTCTTGTCTACTCTTTGCCCTTATCTTGCTTATGCCTCGACTTCTCTTCAATGCCCACTTTGTGTCGTGTGTTTAGATGATGCATCATCCTCCTCGGTCACATCATGGCACTCATCTAGGCCCTCGTGTGGTCGAATGGGCGCCACTTGACGGTCGTCGCTTCTCTCGTCGCAACGTGAGGGTCAAAACCTACTATCTTCATAGTTAGGTTGTGACACAATGCAAGATGGCCCTTTGACATAGACTACATTGCAGGAAATGCAAGAAGCCCTGGACATAGGTACTTAGACTATGTCGTATGAAATGCATGAAGCTCTAGTCATAGGTATGCAAATTGTATTGTAGGAAATGCATGAAGCCTTTGATGCAAGTATTAGACTATGTCACGGGAAACACATGAAATCTTGGAAATAGATTAGGATTGATATGTTCACTAACCGTAGGACCCCACAGCTCTCTTAGGGGTGTCTAAGAGATAAGAACTCAAAACTCCAGAACAAGTTCCTCACTAAAAAATTAGGTTCAAAAATGGGTTAACCCTACCTACAAACAAATATTAAAAGAAGAAAGCAAGTCACCTCGAGGGAAGTGGGAAAGTTGGGAATTAAAACTGAATGAAGTATTTGAGGTTTTCTAACAGTAGTATTAACACCTTAGCGTTTCCTATTGAATGCATTAGTTTTGATCATTAAGAGGATATGATCCAACCATGCGACTATTCATTGAATATAAGAAACTTATCAAGGTAGCAATAAAGAAGAGGTACACTTCTAAAAACAAAGGTTCTCTCAAAGATTTCCTCTCAGTTTCAATATGGTCGTTAAGAGTGAATGTGAGGTCTTTTGGGTACTAATGTCCCATAACTTATGTAATTCCCATGGATCTAATATTTAAGGAGGTTTCTAGACATTTTTTTTATAGAAGTGCTCATATCGATCATAGAAGGCTAACCAAAGATAAAAAGAATAACAAGATAAAACCTTAAGTCAATTTGATAGATATATAGAGTGAGCTTTATACCAAACTCTAAGAGTACAAGTCTTGAAAAAAAAAAGAGTTGTTTCCCTTAGGTACTAAATATTAAAGAATGTGGTTTAGTAGACCATTTTAAGCATGTAATCGGTCTAGATCGATACCGATGCACAAAATTATAAGTTTACTTGATATAGTGAAATGATGTAAGAGGCTTGTACATATGTTTTAAGTTTGACTTACTCGATTCATACAAGGTGTTCCTGAAGGTAGCATCAATGAAAGGCATACTAAGGTTCAGATGAAAGGGCAAGCTAACCCTATGCTACATTCGACCCTTCGAAACCTTAGTTTGGATTGAACTATCGCGTATAGATCGGCCTTACCACCATCAGTCTCAGTGAGGTAAAATGTATTCCATGTGTCGATGTTCCGCAACTATATGACTGACCCAACACAATTGATAGATTATGAGCCCATACAGGTAGATGAGGACCTGAGTTATGAGGAGAGGCCAATAAGGGGTCTTGGCTCATGAGATCAAAGCTCTATACACTAGAGACATTGTCTTCATTAAGCTACTATGGCAAAACCACCAAGTAGAGGAAGTCACGTGAGAACGAGAGAAGGAAATGAGGGAGACATACCTAGAGCAGTTCCAGGATTTAGACACTTTTGAGGACGAAAGTTCTTTTTAGAGAGAAATAATGTAACAGCCGTTTGAAAAAAAACAACGGTGGAATTGCAAGATTTTCAGCAATATTCAAAATTTCAAAAAAAAAAAATTTCAAACCATTGTTACACAAACTATAATGACTTTATTTTTCTATTAAAAATAAGGTGGATACTGCGTGCATGACATATCTATTACTTGAAAAAAAATTATTTAAAATATTTCATAAATGATACAAGAACTTAAACGTTCATGATAAAATCATTACAACATTGTGGCAAAAAATAAAATAACTTGAATTTAAATAAATAAATAAATAAAATAACGTAATGTCTTGATCTAACCTAAAGACTACAAACAACATGAATGCATCTACCCTAGCTTCGGTCCCATGGCAAACTCTATGACGTTGTCATTCGTACAGGGGTGTCTTACTTTTACCTGAAAAATAAGAGTAACACGTGGCTTGAGTATTTTAAGAAATACTCACTAAGTAACCCCACGGTTGAGGTTGTAAAATGCAATCACATGCAGTATGGTGGGACCTATCGTTTCATAAAAGTATCATGGTTTGACCCTAAACTTCGCTTTCCAGTCTAGGTAGGGTTGGATGTGTAGTAATCAGACACATGGACCCACCAGGTGGTCACGTATACGTACCCCTGGGCCTAGCTCTTTAGATTAGTGCGCGCTCACGCTACCAGACACCACGGAAGGTAATGGCCCTCATAATATCCTAGCTAATACAAATATCATAAGTATGCATTCGTACTAATCATAACAAGGAAGTATCCTCATGTATATGACACACATAAATGTACGAGATCCTCATAACTTAAAATCATCACATAAGTTTATGATGCAAGTCAAACCTCCATTCATACATAACATAATGAGCATGTAAAACATGCATACACAATTCTAGTCATATATTTCATACTTAACAAAATTTACATGGTAGAGGTTTATGCATCATAAATTATCAATATGATAAACATAATTCTACAACATAACATAATCACATTATCACATAATTTATAACATGACATACCATATTATAATATAACACAATATAGCATAGCATGACATAGCTTAACATAACACAACATAACATAGCATAATAGAGATAAGATTTTCCAAACAAACAAAATCATGATACTTGAAGGGAAAACGAGGCATGCGTCAACCTATGTCATATAATTTGTCCAATCAAGCCAACACTAGAGCCACTGACTTGTTTGGCCTAGGCCGGAGTTACGAATTATTCATAGAATTGGCCTGATTTGCTCTTCTAAGTCCTATTCAATCGACCAACAAAATTGAGTTAGGGCATAATATACGATTCAATTCATCAACGGTGTCAAATAAATATGGTTTTGGCTTAAAATAACTTAAATTAACAAAACACTTCTTAAAGTGTCAAAATCAGCTCCCAAAGGGTCCAAAATGGTAAAACGAGGTCCAAAAAAATTAGGACGGCTAAAAATTGGTAAGCCAAGCCGAAATTGTCATTTTGGAGACTTCAGAACACGAAAAGTCGAGACAAAATGAGAGGAAGATGAATCACAGTCCAGTAAATGGATCGGATTACGGGTGAATTACAGGGCAAGCGTGCGCTCAAGTTAGTGTCGGGTCGGGGCATGGGTCCTCACCATTCTGGCGACTCGCTAGAAAATCCATACGTATTTTTTCTGTCGTTACACAAACCTCCCAAAAATAAACTTAGTTCTTAAGATTAAAAACTATAGTTGTATGAACTTTAATAGTGAGGTTACTCACCGAATACTTTTAAATATATATTCTATCAAAACAAGAGACCCACATGTATTAATGATGACGTATGCTATAGGAGTCATGAAATGAAGTACTAACTAATTTAGACTGTTTTATATTAATCGAAAAGACCTAAATTTTTAAACTTAATAACATCACAAAAACTATCATTTTAAATGATCATGCATTAAATAATGTCATCGAACCATATGAAGGTGCACAGCAGTATCACTATGTTCCTCGAGCAGTCGTTCTCGACACCCAACAACCTTCTTCGTTCGTTTTGCATGCCTAGGCAATTTATACACATGTTGATAAGAAATTACTACAAGGGAAGTAGGATATAGATTACCTTGTTGATGAAATATCTTAAGTAAGAACACTTATTTGAGATTCAAATCACTCCACCAGCAAGATCATCATGTAAAGCTTGAATGATTTTAAACATACAACTTAAACTACATAGAATTGTAAAACATACAACTTAAACTACATAGAATTGTAAAGAAACTAGTTGTTGGCTAAAGGAGCGGTAAGAACCCTTGACCCTAATAATAAGAAATCACTCCAAAAAAAAGTAAAATTCGGATTATCTTGTTAGGCTTTTCTGTAATAACCAATTAGTCCAGGTGTCTTTTTGTAATTTCCATTTTTAAATTTTTTATTCAAATGATTAATTAATTAATTAATTAAAACTCTTAAGAAGTTTGCTAAAATTGGAAAAATGACAATTTTGCCATTTTTCCTTTCCAATTGCCTTAGACCCCTACAAAACTTTACTTTACTAGGGCATTAAGATTCCTTTCTTAAGCATCTTAAACTTATTGAGTGTTACAATCGCCAACTAAGCCCTAGCGGTGCTCGATTTATCAGAATTGACCCGCACAATCACCTAGTTGGATTAGCTAGGTTGGTTAATTGCATACCTAGATAGAATAGGTCCATGGTTTCAATTTAAGGCCTTATATATCTAGAAGAAAGGTGGATAATTAGCTAAAACCTTGCAAATATTTAGTATCAAAAGCCTTAGGAAAGTAGCTTCAACCCCTAGAATAAGATATTTACCGAGTATTTTTATTTCATTCAACCCCTAGATTAGTTGAACTTACGAGGAGACGAGAAAGAGCGTTTAGTTTGGAGAGGCTTTGGAGATAACGACGAATCAGAGTTTTCTTTTGTATGTTATAAATTCCTAGTTCATGTTTTATGATTCATTCTTTAATTCGTAATTCGTTAATTTGTAATTATTTAAATATTTGCCCATTCATTCTTTAATTCGTAATTCGTTAATTTGTAATTATTTAAATATTTGCCCATTCATTCTTTAATTCGTAATTCGTTAATTTGTAATTATTTAAATATTTGCCTAATGGGTCTGGAAATAAATGTTGGATTTACCTTTTGAGTTGTTCTAATGTTCTATCAGATGTCCAAATTTAAAGTATCTTAATTTATTAAGTTGAAATTTTTTTGATTGATTAATTTGAGATTTTGTTTAAAACTAAAAAGTTCACGACACGATTTCATAAGAACTTTCAAAGTAATTTTAAAACATGAAAATTAATAATAAAAAAAACATTTTTAAACGCCATTCTTTGAATCGAAACGAACCTTCAACAAGTTCAAAGGCCAAATGTATAATAATTTAATTTTAAAGTATGTTAAAAATAATTTTTTTTTAAAAATGTATATTTTAAAATAAAATTAATATTTCTATAATACCTTTGAAAAATGAATAATTTAAAGTATGCTTGGCATGCATAAATTCTAGAGTGATTTTAGACCATCTAAAAAACGTTTTCTTAAATAGATTAATTTACGAAGAAGCCCTTAAAAAAATCTTTTAGGTAGCTTGTAATATTTAAAAAAAAAATACAAAATTGTAATTAATAGAACGTGGTAAATAACATTTTTTTTTAAAAGACGAGACATAAAAATAAAGTTTATAGAAGGTATTCTACACCGACCATAAAATTGAAATATCAAATAAAGGACCACAAGATTTTAAAAGTTCAGAGACCAGAAAAAGAACGAGACGAGCGCAAATTGTAGAAATAAAAAATAAAGTAAAAGAAAAAGAAGAAATAGGACTAGTGAAAAGAGAGAGACCACTGGGGTAGAAAAAAAAGTGGCCCAATAAAATTAAAAAGACAATTTATTTATTTTAATTAAATAAAAAAGAAAATAAAGAGATATCTTTTGGAATAGGAGCAAGAACACAATGGGGTAGTGGGAGGCAAGTTATAAGCACATGGATTGATACACACCAATGATTCCAGGTGTATCTATAAATACGAGTTTACTCATCAACACAAAAACCCACTTCACACCTTCACAATATGGAAGACAACAAGGCTTTGACGGCGGCGATTCTCATTCAAACCATCTACGCCGCCATGTTTCTTCTCTCCAAGGCCGCTTTTGACGGCGGAATGAACAATTTCATCTTCACTTTCTACCGCCAGGCCTTCGCCACCATCTCTCTTTCTCCCGTTACCTTCTTTTTCGAATGGTACTCTTTTTTTTCGTTCCTTTTCTTTTTCTTTTTCTTTTTCTTTTTTTCTTTCAATAATTTAATTTTTATTTTTTCTGTTTGTTTCTCAGGAAAACTGCCCCACCCTTGACATTCTTCACCTTCTGCAAAATATTTTTGCTTTCTTTTTTCGGGTATGTTGAATTAATTGAGCTATGTTTATGTTATGGTTACGTCGATTTAATTATCGAATAAAACCCTAATTTTTCGATTCTTACGGTTTTCAGGATAGCCCTATCTTTGAATCTTTATGGGATTGCTCTTGTGTATACGTCCGCAACGTTAGCTGCAGCCACTACGAATTGTCTTCCGGTCATCACGTTCTTCGTCGCGCTTTTGCTTAGGTACATAAATTTAAATCTTTCGAATTTTTTTAATCTATAGATGAATTAACTATTGATTGACATTTGGTGTATGTAAGGAAGGAAATAGAAGAAAGATAGACGGTAAAAGGCTAGGAACTTATACACATCTTTGTTGGTACTTTTATAATTAATTTAATATTGTATTTCATTCCAACTTTAGTGAAAATTAAAAAAAAAAAAAAGTGGATTCTTTGATGATTCCCTCAATTTGGGTCAAAGTTCAATGAAATAAAGATAGAAAATATTGTTACAATGTATTTGGGGCATATACGCTAATCAAAACTATTTTTAATTCATAAGAATAATTCTTTTTAGATAATCGGTAGAATTTGTTCGTTTTTAATCTCTAAAAAATTAAGTTTCTTTTTCTTTTTAATTCTTAGCTACAACTTTTTTAGTGATGATATGAGAGGAGAACGAAACATCTTTTATAAGAAAACTTCTCCTTAACAGACAGTTTTAAAATTTTTTAGGAAAATTCTGAAAGGAAAAGTCGAAAGAAGACAATATCTGGAGAAATAATGGAACGTTGATTTTTTGTAGGCTTGAGGTGTTGAGGTTAAAGTCAATAGCAGGAATAGCAAAGCTTGCAGGCATAGTTTTGTGCGTTGGTGGTGTAGGGATGTTGGCATTCTACAAAGGCCCGCAACTCAAATTGTTCAATAATCATCACCTCTTTTCTGCCCATAACGCCGCCACCCACGCCCACTCTGCCACTGCCACTTCCACTAGCTCTTGGCTCAAGGGCTGCTTTTTAATGCTCTCTTCCAATACCCTTTGGGGCATTTGGATTGTTCTTCAGGTAATCCAAACGTTTCTTTTCTTCTCTTCTCTTTTGTTGTTGTCAAAGCTTTAACAAAAACTATATTGGAAACAGACATTTGTGCTCAAAAGCTATCCATCCAAGCTTGTGTTGACAAATCTTCAGTGTTTGTTGAGTTCATTTCAAACATTTGCTATTGCTATTGCAATGGAGAGGGACCCTCAGGAATGGAAATTGGGGTGGGATGTTAGGCTTCTTGCAGTGGCATATTGCGTAATTTTCTCTACCAACATCATATTCTTGTTTTTGTGTGGTTTTTGATGTGTAATTTGGATAAAGAATAAGGGGAATTATGGTGTAGGGTGTTGTGGTGACTGCTGTTACGTATTGTCTTCAAGCATGGATTATCGAGAAGAAAGGCCCCGTTTTTCTTGCAATGTCTACGCCGTTTTCTTTAGTTATTACCACCGTCTGTTCTGCTATCCTTCTTGGGGACAGTATCACTCTCGGAAGGTACTACCTTCTTTACCTATTTTTTATAGGACAATATTTGTTAGTGGTGAAATTGGGTTGTTATATTTTCGATCTGGGTTGGATTGAATTTTTGAAAAACGGTCGATTTATGAGTTGCAATGCAATCCAACCTTATCTTACTTTTTGGTGTCGTGGTTGCAGTGGTTTGGGCGGAATTCTATTGGTGGGAGGGCTGTATTTTGTGCTGTGGGGAAAGAGCAAAGAGCAAAAGATAAGTGAAGGGTTGAAAGAAGGTGGCAAAGAATGCAGCATGCAACAGAAGGAGATTACAAAATTAGGAGATCAAAATTCACCATCTCCCCTTGAAAATGTCTGATTTCACTTTCTTTCTTTTTTTTCTTTTTTTTTTGAATTTTGAAGATAGTTCTTTCTTGGTTGTATTTATTTTAATTTTGACTATGTTTTATATTATTTTAATTTCCTTTTCTACTTTTTCTTTTGCATTGAATTTGTTGTTTGGTGATAAAAACAACAAAAGTAGCAGACTTTAAAGAAAAGAGAACCTTGAAAATTGTAAAAGGATACCAATAATTATATCACTTTTTGCTGCAAATAAGATGCCACCTCAAACCCTCCCTTTTAAGGAAGACTAATTTGTGTCTTTTTTCTTTTAATTTTATTTTATTACATTAATTACAGAAATTACATATTTTTTTAATTTTTTTGTTTTGGTTGTTCAATTAAGAATTCTAAAATTAGGAGATAAAAAGAAAAGAAAAAGAGAGAATAAGGAGAAACAAATGAGCCCTTATCACTACAGCCGCCGCTGCCTTCTTCTTTCATCTTCTCCGGTGACGATCCACGAGCGGTGGCGAGCGGCGGCCTGAAGAGGGCGTTTTCCGGGCACCTTCTCCTTGTGCGACAAAAGCACCACGGCGACAGCTACCCGCTTGGTGCGACGTCGGTTGTTATCTTGAGTGATGGTGTGGTGGGAGTGAGGGAAGAGTGGAGAAGGAAATGACTGGGCGAGGTAGTTGGTTTTGTAGTGCGCAACATTACCGACCCTCTTACAACGACACATAAACTTGGGAAATACTCGATTCCGGAGAGAGCATGTGGGCGACGAGAAGGGTCGCGACAACTGACTTTGTTGTCAGACTGCAAAAGTGTTATGGGAAATTGTGTACTGAATCAAATGTTGGGTTTTAAATGGAAAAGGATTACAAATGTATTTATGTGGATGATATTATTGTAACCAAACAACGGATGAGATTACTTTTCGATGTGAAAATATTCACTTAAATTATTTCTAAAACGATGTCATTCACTCAAACCTTCAAACTCTTAAAACAAAACAATCAAAGTATTTGATATGAAATATAAAGTATTCAATATGAAATATAAATAAAATAAGATGTTTTAATCTTACTTAAAGATCTACAAAACACAAAATAAAAATGTCATTCCCTTTTTTGTCTTTGAGAAATACTCAAAAGTGACACCACTATTAAGGTCGGGAAATGCAAATGCATGCAAAATGATGAGACCTATCATTTAAAACCGTATTCTTTTAAGGTGGCTTTCTAGTCCGAGCAAATTGTATGTGTAGTACTTATGAGTTAATAAGCTTGACTTAACAAAAGAATTATTAAAATTGTATGTGCAACTTGTGAATTAATAAGTTCGACTTAGCAAGATAAGTTATTAAAATTGTATGTGTGGTACTTGTGAGTTAATAAACTTACTTACCAAAAGAAGTTATTAACTAGTTTTAGGATTATTGTTTAGAAGTTATTGACTTGAATAGGTTTAGGCCAGAATTGTTAGTAGGAGATCAATTGTGCTTTCTCCACTATATTATTTTTACAACACCAAAAAGAATTGAAAAGCGAAGTGCTTAAGCTTCTTCTATTCAAAAGCTCTCTTCCCTCAAGTTGTTTTCTCTGTTTCTTTTATTTGTTTCGACATATTTCGATCGCGGGCCATTTCCAACATTTGTATCAGAGCTAGGATGCCAAAACAAATGGCGTCATCATACAAAGTCACCAGAGGAGAAGTGATAACGATAAAGAGCGGAAAGGAGGGGAGTGTAACGCTCCAGTACCCGTTACTCACGTAGAGTAACAACGCAGCATGATCGATAAAGATCCGTGTTAACTTACAAGCACAAGGCGTGTGGAACGTCGTCGAGCATGGTGACGTTGAGGAGCGTAAGGACAATAGCTCTTGCCGCCATCTACCAAGCAATTCCAGAGGACGTTCTTCTCACGTTGGCAGAGAAGGACTCGGCAAAGGCAGCGTGGGAGATGCTGCAAACAATCCATGTGGGTGTGGAACGCGTCAAGGAAGCAAATGTGTAGACCTTGAAGACTGAGTTCGAGGTTATCCGCATGAAGGACAGTGAGTCAATAGACGACTTTGCCATGAAGTTGACGACGATCGTCAGCGGCATCCGCTAAATAGGCGATGTGATGGAGGAGATCTCCGTTGTCAAGAAGTTCCTTCAAGCCGTTCCCTCAAGATTCATGCAGATTGTTATGCTTACATAGCTTACTAGGTCAACTTGAAATCGCTCTAGTTCTAGCACCCTAGTCTTAGCTTGGTTCTTTTGTGCATGCTCTGGTAGGGAGATTATTCCTATTGATAACCTAAAGCATGGTATACATAATATACACATTCATGCAAGTTTATTAAGGAGATATCCTATCAATCACCTAAAATACTAAAAACATAAACTAAAACATTTATGCAAATAAACAGGCAAACAAGCTCAATGGGGGAGATAACATCCATCAATTGTTCGGAGTTCGGAGCACAAATCACAATAGCTCATCATTCTTTCTAACACAGCAGGAAGCAAAATAACACTCGTCACAAATCTTATTATAGGGGCATTTTGGTAATTTCTTACATCTTACATAGCTTACTCATCCACATTACTCAATTCGTATTCTAGTCATGCATATTCTCTCTCTAGTTTTGCATAAAATATAAAACTGTATTATTCTCGGATGTCTCATACTGGGGCATAACGATAATTTTTCCATAACATACATACAATATGTACTCATCCAAAAATGCACTTCTGAAGTTATTAATATGCATTTTCTAACTGCCTAAGGTAAGAAATGTTCACATGCTAACATGTCCTAGCAATCCTTACAAGTATTAATTGCCTAAAGTTCGTATGGCTACTTACTTGGATGATGCGTGTCTTCTCGAGTTAGCTATTTCATGTGTTAGGAGCTCCAAAATTTCTTAAATTTCTTTGGTAGATCCTAATTCAAGTAAAATTATGGTTAGTATTGAAATGGAAACGAAAAACTGATAAACAAGAGTCAAACAAGGAAAAAGGAGGAATTCATGTGGCCTTATGCACGTTGGAACGAAAGTTACGCCCAACCAACATACGAGTATGCCGTGCGCGTCCAGACGAAGTATTCGTGCCCCCTTAACGACACATGTCACTTGTCGATTTTGATGTCTAGGAGTGACATGGCAATCATGAAGAGAAGAACTTTGTTTTCCAAAAATCAGTGTCCTTTCAGACTGGAATTAACAACATAGCCTATTCATCCTAGAGATGTAGTTAAAGATTTATAACTATATGGTTTGTGTATCCTCCATTCATTCTAGAGATGTAGTTAGGTCTCTTGTCAGGAATATGGTATGGTCCTCACAAACTACCCTTCGTTAATCTGCCATTGTTAGCATTGCCAAAATGGATTATTCGTGACGAGGTCTTTGGTTAGTATTACTAGCCACATGATGGGTTGATGTACTTGGGTATTTCTACTGAAAAATAGTTCTTCAATTATATCTTCTTAGATAAACACCGAAAAGCAAATGGGATGATAATCATTTCCCTGGGATCATAAGCATCTTCTGCAAACATTAAAGCTCGTTTCAATGTATTTACGTCGTGCTTAGTTTTCTATTTCTGATAAATGATGTCAAATAGCTTTCTCGCATTCTATTTTAATACTTGAAGATCAATATTTTGGTTGACAATAGGAAAGAAAAAGAGATTTCTCCTCCAATGGGTTATTTAATGAATGTGTGTATAGTCCATCTTGACAAACCATCACTCTTCGAGACAATGTTTAGTTTTTGAATGCTAATGGACTTACAGTAAATGTCTCTCTTTGACTGTTCTCTTTGCAGTTAAATTATTACAAATAGCTTTGTAAGTAGCATCATAATTTGGTAGAGTTATGCTCTAAGAGTTGAGATGGTTTCAATGAACGAAATCTTAGTTTTCCCTTTGGCATAGCGGTAATAGCCCGAAAATAAATAAATAAATAAATAAATAATAATTATTATTCCGTTTAAAAAATAATAATAATAATAAATTAATATTAAAAAAAAAACAACCCTCCCCACTCCTCTCCACTAATCTCTCATCTCTTCCCCATCCTCTCCCCTCAACCCGGCACAATATCACAGTTCGTCAAAAAAAAATAAACAGAAAAAAATGCCAGATTTGAGAAAAAGTAAGGGCTTTTCAACAGAAGCAGATATGATGCAGATTTAGAGATTTTGGTCAGTTATTACGGTAAAATCCAGATTTCCTTATCCTAGTTATGTTAAATTAGGTTAGAATCACATTTCTTTCTTTATCCGATATATTTTACAGATCTGTAGTAATCAAATTTTATGTTCCCATATCCAATTAATTAGATTTAGGAAATAAGGTTAGCATCAATAAAAATTTTGTTATCAGATCTATAAAGCGGTAAGATGTAGCCAAACAATCGATTAAAATTGGCCAATAATATCTCTTTACATAATGAAAATAAATATGTTAGAGTAATATCTGTTTACAGAATTGAAAATATAGAATGAAAATAATTACAGAGGAGGGAAGATTATGGAAAGATTTGGTCAACAACCGTAAATACGAGGGCAACGAACTCCATTAAATTTGTCTAGTTGAAAATAACATTATATATATATATATAACATTTCAAGACTTTTAACCATGCCCAATGTAAATTAGAGAAATAATTTTATAGGGTTCAAACTTGAAACTGATGTCAACTCACATAGGTTGACTTGGATTTCAAAGGACGGAATCGAACTTTCATTAAGGATATATTCGTGACAACGACTTAAGCTAACCAGGTAAGTGACCTTACTATCGGCATGGTTATATTTGATGTTGACACGTGCCAGTGGTTCTGCACGTGTCATATATATTGATATGTGTGAATTATCTGTTAATCGGTATGCTTATATTATGTTTATCTTATGTTATAATATGTGAATTGTATGATAATAATTATGGTACGATGTGTTCAAGGATAGGTTTGAGATAGGATACGAGAAGGATGCACAAAATGAAACGTAACGATAGGAATAAGAGACGTTTATGAAACGTTAGGGTTAGGTTACATACCAGAGTGCTATGGATAGGAGAGATGGATGAAAGGATATGGTTAGGATATGGGTAGAAAGGGATAGGTTTGTGATAGATTGATAGAACGATAGCGTTAGAACACGTTCCTGTGATGTTATGGCTAAGGTACATTCACGAAACGAAATGACTTTGATAGGTATAAGAATGTTAAGGCTATGATAAGTTAGGAAACGATATGACCACGAAGTGCTTACAATATGACATGTTTATGATACGATATATTGTGATGTGATATGTTATGTTTAAATTGTTTTATGTGACCATTGAGGTAATTGTTGTATGAATTGCATATTACGAAATGACATGTTAAAAGCATGGAGCGTTTTGTTATGTTTTCTAAATTGTATGTATACAGTATGTTATGAATGACATGATATCACGATAAATGAAATGAAATGCAACCCCGATATGAATGATGAACGATATGTGAAATGATATGAGAAAGGATATGATACGAATGAAAGATGATAGCAGGGTTATATTCATTAAAAACATGGGGACCTCATGCATTATGTGTGTTCATGCATTTGGGGGATACCCCTATTCCATCACGAGGGTACGGACGCGTACATCCAATGGCAGGACAACGATCGTTATGTTTTGCATAGTGCTGCCGTGACGGTTACTAGTTCTAACGGGTCCTGGCATAAGGGGCTCCCAGAGTATGCCCACCGGGTAATGAAAGTGGCCCAGCGGTGTGCGAACTAGCTGGTGAGCCCATACTCGCACGTATGGGCTGTGTGTAGAGTATATGGTACACGTCCAAAGTTTACCCATTAGGACAGCACCGTAGGGAAAACGAAACGAAACTAAACGAAAGATAGGTCCCATCATTTCATTGCATGTGATTGTTGCATTTAACCCCAATAGTGGGGTCACTTACTGAGTATTTCTTTAAATACTCAAGCTATGTGGTACTACATTTTTCAGGTTAAGGCGAAACATTCATGTACGGCTGACGACGACATCGCAACTCGAGACCATGGCACATGCATAGGATAGTGGTATTTATTTTCTTAGACTTAGGCTAGAATAGGATGTTTTTAACTTAAATGTTTATTTATTTCATTTACTCTTTTGTTGTGTCGTTTTAAAGATATTTTTAAAACACGTAAGTCCATGGCTGTGTTTTCAAGATAAAGGTTATGTTTTATGGAATTTAAATGAAGTCTTCCGCATGCAATGTTTATGATATGTATACAGTAGCGACCTTAAATTAAGTAGAAAATTTCGGGTCGTTACAATATCTCTCTGTAGTTGTTTGGTTGGTTTAGAATGTCTAGTTTTGAGTGCTCGTGTGTCATTGACTTCCAGCTCGTTAGGAGTTGATAAATGATTTGAGTCATTATGATCTATTAATGTCACTGTTTGTGTTGGGTGCAGCTGAGTTGTCTGTAAATGGAGAGATCGTTCAAAGGTCACCAGAGAGAGAAGGGTGGAGCCACATCCACAGAGAGTTCAAAATAGACCGCTACTCATATAGAAGTACACATACTACCTTCTCTTTATTAAACAAAGTAAATGCAATATAAAATTAAAGATCGTTGGTTATTATAGGAAATAGAAGGTGACAGAAGACTTACAATACAAAGACATGATATGATAGCAATTCCGGACAATCAAGCATCAATGCAAATAATGGAAAATATTCTATTTTGTATTGTTCATTTTGTAAGGTAAACAAAACAGATGATAAAGTTTCAATTGTGAATGAAAATTATAATGAGAATGAAAATTATAATATTTAATGTGAGATGAAGTAATTCAAATATAATTTTTACTTAATAATAAGTTTTTTTTTATCAAAATATAATTAATATAATTAATAAAATGATCCAATAACATTGTTATAGCATAAAAATAAAGTTATGAATATTATATTATAGCGTTAAAAAATGCTATAATAAGTAAAAGATAGCATAATTTTTAGCTATATTCAACATATCATAGCTTTAATAAAATGTTATGAAATGTTTTTATAACGTATATAAGCTATTTTTATACTCTATTATAGTATCTATTATAGCTATAAAAAAATGCTAAAGTCTACGTTTAATAATATTAGTTGTCACGACGTATGAAAAATACTATAAAAAGTCTACGATAGCGTTTTTCGTATACTATCGTATCCATTGTGTCTTGTAGTGACATGTTCTTCCAAGATGTCAACTACATACTACACAAGATTAATCTTGAATTTTGTATACGAATAATATTAAATCATAAATAAAATAATAAAAATTAGATAATTAGATACGAGGATTTAGGACATAATTTTCAACAATAAACCTGTCTAAAGATTGTCCAAAACTGTAATTCTTACCTTTTTTGATGCTCACTAAACTTCAATTTTCTTATAGATTCTTCACAAAACTTGTGAGAAATACTTCCAAAAATAACATACTAAAAAATTAGACCCTAATTCAAAAGAAAACTTCTAGATCGGGGGAATATCAAAATAAAAAACTCTAAATCTTACCTTCAATTCTTCATTGATTCTCGATGGATTTGAGTGATTCAAAAGCCTGTAACCCTTCTCCCAAGCCGAGTGAGCATTGACTAAATTTTGACTTCAACTCATCTCTTTTGTCTCTTTTCTTTCTTTTGGTTTTATTTCTTCTTCTTACATAACATTGGTTAGAGCATTAGCATACCCCTAATTAGGAGAGAGGGTGAGGGGACCATTTTGTCCCTCGGCTGACTTTAATCGACTTGTTCCCAATTTTTCACTATTTTCTTTTATATTTTTCTTGAGCTCTTCTATCTCACTTTGAAATTCGGCCTATAAGATCGTTAATAAAATCTAAAAAATTCGAGCTTACAAGAAAAGGTTGGATATTTAAGTGTTAGACCCAAATTTCTTCCAAAAAGTTATTTTGCTTTTAACTTACTCTGATCTGATAATGCTATTAGATATTAAATTAAAATTTAATCACCTAACAAAAGTAAAATGAAAAGTTTAAAAACTTAGTGTAAGGACTAAATAAATAAGTTATTAAATATTTATTTGAGAGTTATTGTAATAATTTGTTGGTTGTGATAAAGACATGGGTACACCTAACTTATTCAAGAAGACAACTAGGAGTTTGACCTTTCGTAGAAGAGGATACTACAGATGGGAGTTGGCTGTGGATTATTTATAAGTTTGACATTACTTTGCATTCCAATTGATGACCAAGCAGTTAATAATGGAAACAAATCTTAAAGTCATTGACTGCATTGATTAGTTTGCGCCTTACATTGTGGGTACTCATTCACTAACATTCTGCTATTATACAATCAATTGGCCTACTTTCGAACACTCCCTTGTTACCTACAGCTACCAAAAGGAGCAACAGAAAGTTGAGGCCAATTCCACAATCATAATAATCAGCAATTTTAATTTCACATTTTAAACACAACATTCTGTGTTTATACTAATCTCTCAAACTCAAATGTCTATGCAACTCAATCAAAAACCAACAAATCATATATAGAACAAAACAATAGAAACAAAGCCTCTCAACAACTTACCTTCATAATGAATCTAAACTCTTCTTCATCATCCCACACTTTTTATCAACTTCTTTTTTCTTCACTGCTTACCTTGGCTTCCTCGTTTTTCTGCGCTGGTTCGGTACTCCTTTCTTTCGGTGTCTCCCTCTCGGTCTTCCCCATATTGCTCATATCTTCTTTCTTCTGCTCAGATGTTGTACTCTCATGTTTTTCTGGTGTTGCTTCAACTAATGTTACTGCTTCAGGTTTCTCAACTTTTCTGGGCAATTTTACATTCTCTGATGTCTTTTCCTCACGTGTTTTGCTTCTTGGCGCAACGTCAGATGGTGATGGCACGGTTACTTTCTCGTCGAGAACGGTCGCAGAAGTTGTAGGAACATCAGTGATCGGTATCTTTTCAGCTGGAATTTCAGATTTTTCTGTCTCTACTTCTGATTGAGGTGCCTTTACTTCAGCTTCTTCTGTATGTTTTTCAGGCTCTACTACAGTTTGAGGCACCTTTATCTCAGCTTCTTCTATTTGTTTTTCGATTTCTACTACAGCCCGAGGCGCCTTTGTCTCATGTTCTTCTATACATTTTTCGGTTTCGACTACAATTTGAAGCCCCTTTGTCTCAGGTTCTTCTATGCATTTTTCGGTTTCATCTACAGTTTGAGGCGCCTTTGCCTCAGGTTCTTCTATACATTTTTCAGTTTCAACTACCGTTTGAGGCACCTTTGTCTCAGGTTCTTGTGTACATTTTTGGGTTTCTACTTCAGTTTGAGGTACCTTTGTCCCAGATTCTTTCGTATCTTTTTCTGTCTCTTTAGACTCCACTGTCTCTGATTCCCCTGCCGGCTCCTCACATAATTGATTCACCCCTTCTTTCTGCAGAATATTCAGAATTCATGTTTAAAATAGCAATTTCAGAAGACGTTGAAGGAGGAGTTAGATATGCAAAGAACATTAACCTGTCATATGACATTTTACACCACAAAAATTGATCGAAGTAGAAGTAGAAGTAGATCAAAATAAACTGTGTCCCATAATTGGAAGTAGTTCAAACCGACAACTTCAAAGCACAGCTTCAGCTTAGCTAGCTAACACATTTATGAATACACATACCATACTTATCTACACAATCAGTTTGGGCACCCACCACTAGGCAACGCAAGATCACATTGATGAACAATCATTATCCAAGCAAATGATCTTTCAATAAACTTTTCGAAAATTTCTGGCTCGCCCCTCATCTGATTCTAAGAACAACTGTTAGCATAGCCTATCAATCAATCTTTACACTTAGCCATCAGTGTTCTCCAGATTAAAGGACCGTGTAACTAGGGCCCAAAAGCATGTCATATCAGAACGTGTGGGTGAAAAATGTATCAACACTTTTCCCATCAAGATCACATGGGAATGAAAGAAACATCTATAAGGTGCAGACAAACGGTAAAGTTCAATGAGCCGTGAAGCAATCACAGAATGGAGGCAAGACATGAGCAGGAATAACAGAAGAAAGTGGAGGAAAAAAGGGTGGCCCCTCAAAGGAAAGACACTTTTGCTAGTCACCAAACGAATGTGTCTATGTGGAAGATACGCCTTTAGATGATCAAGCCTCCCAAGTGCTGCTGCTGCTGCATATTATATATCTAAACGTCCAATCAGACGAATAGGGTTCTTGAATGGGAAAGGGAACCATTGAAATTAGGTCAAAAAAGTTTGAACCAAAAAATTTCAGGATGCCGACAAGTCATAAATTATGAAGAAACTGAGGCAGGTTGAAAAATATAATTGAATTTCTTTACATCACTTTTCACCTTTGAGAGGACCGTTCATTTCGCTTTACGCCCAAAAGAAGCTAAACGTTTCCTTCTGGAAAAGAGTAAACAAATCTGTTTGGTTCCCGAGAAAACGCCGAGATTCGCGAATAAATTGGAGGTTCCATTAGAAAATATGAAAAAGCTACAAAGAAACAACCGCATGTTCATATAATTCTTTTCCAATATAGAAACACGAGGAGGCATCAATAGCATATTCTTCAATTTTTTATACGTTTTCCCCAGTTCTTCATCGAGAACCAAATGGCAGCAGAATGCCCTAATTTCATAATCATTCAGCACAATCATCCAGTTCATTCAACGAACAACAAAGAGCGAGAACATGATTTCAACGAAAAACTGAGAAACAAAACCTAACGAGTTCATAAATTTAAAGAAGAATAACGATGAATTCATCCAACAATACATTGATTTTTACTTAACAAACAGCATCGAGAACAGAATCTCAAAGACTGATTAGCAGTCGATAATCGGAAGAAATTAGAAACCAAGTCGAAGAAACAAAGAGACGATTATAGCGAAGTACCTCCTTAAACAAGTGGCTAAGAGAGCGGCGTTTAACACTCTGATCATCCACTTTGTCGTCGTCAACAACTTCATTGCCTTTATCGCTCTGGTTTTCCTCTCTGGCGACTTCCTCCGCAGGAACCTCAAATGTCTTCTCAGCTTCAACAGGGACTACAGTATCAACAAAAACATCCTTCTCCTCAACATTCTTCTCCGGCACCGGCGCCGGAGCCTTGCCGCTGTCGACTTTCGGCTTAGTCGCACAAGCTCCCATTTCTCCTCCTGTTGATCGGATTACCTCTTTTTCTCTTATCTAAGGAACAAGAATTTGACAAAGAGAAATAGAGAGAAATTTTCGAGAGAATTTAGGATTTTATAGGGAATGTAATTGTTTGAGTGTTCGTTGTTCCGACAATTTTTCTATGGCGAAACAGAGAGAGGAGAAGAAATGGTAGTGATGAGGCAGAGGTTTTAAAAAAAAAAAAAAAAAATCAGATATTGAAAATATTATTATTATTATTATTATATGTTTCTATTGTTATTTAATTATGAAATTAAATTACAGCGAGGCAATGGCCGTACTTGAGCTGGCCATATCATTGGGGAGATTGCTATTTCCAAGCCATCCAGTGTACACCTCAGCATAAAAATTTATGACAAATACGACCATATTAATACACATATTTTTCAACCTTTCACTTTTTCTAAAAATAAACGTTCCTTTTAACTTTCCAAAATTTTAAATAATAACCTTTTAAATTAAAAGAAAAATCTTTAAAATACTAAACTAAAAAATTTTAAAAATATTCTTAAAAGTTTTTTAAAAACTTTAGAAGCATTAATTGTCACAGATACTATACATTTCATTGATTATCTCTCTTCAATTCTTCTCTATGTTTTACTCTAACTTATGATTCAACAAATTTTTATTCTTTTTTTTTCCTTTATGAATACTCTTTTAATTTTCTTCTTTCATTTATCCGTCTATACAACTTTCTTAATATGTATATTTATGAACAATCTCATTTATAAATATTTTCAAATATGAATATAATAAATTTCAACTTGACAATTGGTTTTTTTTTCAAACTTAAGTTAAATTTTAAGAATCGGCTATTTAAAGTGTATAATAATGATTTAGGTCTATACGCTAACTATACAAAAATAAATAAATAAACTTTTTTTTTTCTAAAAAAAAATAGAGTGTTTTTAATTTTTTTATAAAAAATATTAATTAAATTTTGAAAGTTGAAGAGTATTTTTTTAACACTTTTGAATTTTAATTTTTAAAATTTGAGGAGTACGTTTGGAACAAAGTATTAACCATTTTTTTAAGTTGATATTATTGAAACTTTTAATTATTATTTTTTTTTTTTTTATAAAGTGCAAAGTTAATTTTTTTTTTTTTATCAATATTATTTGCTTTCAAAATTGTCTTGGTTTGGTAAATTTTGTTTCTTTACGGCTAATTTATGGCTAATTTATATAAGGTTGTTTGGTTGGTAAATCGAGAAATAGGTTGCAAATCAGAGGAGAATGGCATAACATCTCGGTGCCATTACGAAACACAGAAAAGATTGTTGCGGCAACGGTGCTATAGCAGGCAATGAAGTTTCAATAGACAAAGAGGGAGCCACGCCCCCCGGAGTAAAGGAAAAAGACGGTGTTGAAGTCGGAAGAGTCGTCACAGTGGGTGAAGGAGTCGATTTTGGCGAGGAGGCCAGCGGCGACTTAGTTGGCGAAGAGGCCAGTGCAGCACTCGAGGCCTGGCCCAAAGAGTCAGCAATTAAAGTGACAAGAACGATGAAGAAAAAAAGCAGAAGAGGAAGCCATAACTATGAAGAATGCAAAGAGAAGAAAGAAGAAGATGAAAATGGAAGATGGAAGGGAAGTTGTAGCTGTCGAGGTTGAGGATGAAGAGATTTCTAGTTCAAGGGGAGACCGATTGTGTTGGAGAAGGTGAGGTTATATGTATAGAGTATGGTGAAGGGTGGGCCTGCGAAGGTTGGAGGCCAAAAGAGTGGTGTCGAAGAGTAATCAATCGGTTCCGCCTGCGGCAGCCATAGAGATTGCCCCTGTAACATTAAAGCCAGCAATGATGGTGGAGAAGAAGATGAGTAGAAGATTTAAAAACCATTAAAAATAAAGGATCGGGTTGCTAAAGTGAGAAGGCTCTTATACTATGAAAATATTTGACCACACCTAAAAATAAATTAGAAAGGAAACGGGGGAGAAATAAATAAATACAAGATATTTGTTTATAATAAAGGTCAAATATTATACCTATGGTAAACGGGATGTATTTGTCTGTAATAAAAATTCAAATATGATATATTTGGTAAACTATATCTCAAGACTAAATATCCTTAACTTGGTTGGTAGACCGAGAAATAGGTTGCAAACAAAAGGAGAATCGCATAGTATCACAGTCTCATTACCAAACACAAAAAAGATTGTTGCTAGTGGTAGGGTTGAGAGTTTCTATAATTGAGCCACCTATATATTTTGTTGGTAATAAATAATAAATATTAATAAGTTTTTATCAGACATCCTATTTTAAGGATTGCTCGAGTTTAAATATGGTCTCATCCATTCTACCCATTAATACGTTTTTTTTTTTTAATTTTAGAAATGTAAAGGTAAAATTATAATTTGAAAATAGAGGAACAAAATTGATGTAATAATAATAAAAAAAAAAATGTATGTCAATTGTATCATAGCTCGTTATACAAGACATCAATTATTATTTTAAAAATTGATAATTTAATCTTTTAATGTGTGTAATTAAATATTTAATTACTTAGTTTATAAAGTAAAATACTACTCTATAATTTTTTCATAAAAAATGTTATATAAGATAATTAAATTGTCTATTGAACTCTTCATTTAAAAAAATGATTTCAACTATACTCTTTTTTTTTTCTCATTTTTGAGGATAATTTCACACTTCCTTGAGCCTTAATGTGTGTAAGAATATGTTAGGATATAACCTATTAATGAATGTTATGAGTAAATACGATTAAATTAGAGTTTAATCGAGATTAATTATTCAGTTATGCAATTTAGTGTACCCTACCAAGTTTTCAAACGGAAGATCTTTGTTCTCTTTGGCATATGCTTTCTGTAACGTCCCTAATTTTTTTAAACTAATCAGTGATGTCAACTCATGCATGCTTAAATCATTTATGTGGAAATTCATAATAAACATCTATAAAATAAGGTCGTGGACTTACATAATCAGTTCAAAACGTGAAACTCAATACAACATAGTTTTAAATACAAATCAAACTTAAGAAAAATATGTAACTACTACTACTTTAAAATTCAAAACAATTCAACGGCCCCATTATGCCTTATTTTGACTTCTATAGTCTTTTCAGCGTTCACCGTCATTCGTGCATAGGAGCTTTACCTTTACCTCAAAAATTAAGGTAGCATGTAGCTTGAGTATTTTATGAAATACTCACTAAGTCACTCGACTCTTGGGGTTAGATATGCAATCACATGCAAAACATGAGTGGGACCTATCTTTTATAAACATTACGTAATCTTAGGCTCTTTTCAGATTCGAGCAGGGTTGGATGTATGATACTTCTCCACATACGACCACGTACGCGCACATGGGCCCACTAGGCGGGCTCGTATACGTACTTCTTAGGCATGACTTGGTCGGGCACAACGCATTACATGTCGACGAACGCCACAGAAAAGAAAAGGTCTGCATGATATCATGGCGAACATAAATATCGAACATACGCATTCTTACTAACATAACATATTGGGGAAGTATCCCGATGCACATGAAATACAAACATGCATGAGGTCCCATGATTTACATTTCATAACATGACATTTGATATATTCTCTTTCTTTTTTCTTTCATAACATAATTCATATTTGCAACATGTATGCATGGCAACATTTCATAATCCATCACAAACTTTACATGTAAGACATACTTTTCATTGAAGGCATTTCAGTGCATTCATAAAAGTAAAGTAATGGGTTAAATGCATAAGTGACATACATCTCATATCAATACAAAAATTATATAAACATCACATAACATAACATTACACATATAGCATGGAACATGCAAAAGCCACGTGGCATGCACCATCATACATCATACAATACATTAACACCAACGGTAAGGTCACTTACTTGGTTGGCCTTAGCCAAAGTCACTAACGATATGGTAGTCGCCTTGATACTACAATCCAACACCTAACTCTTTCCTATAACAGTTCATATAACATGCGTATGGCCTATTAATAACTTAACCTAGCTAAACATAAAGATTAATTTCCAAAATAAGCCCCTAATAAACTTGGTATATAAGAGTCTTACTAACCTCAAATGACTTAGATAAGGTCAGAAACGACTTTAGAAGGGTCGGAAACCTAGAAATCAATAAATTATAGATATATTGAGTCGTCTAAGCCGATAAGCTGAGCCGCCAAGTAGCCAAACCAAGTCGCGAGAAGCAGCTGAGAATCACCATTATAGTAACAATTAATTTGAAGCAATGTTACATATTATCATTTTCATGCTCAAATGGATATTTTAATATACTTATATTTAGACCCACCATTATATAATCATAGATTTAATTACGAGTATGCATCTACAATAGAGCTATACACGACGTCGTCTCCATCAAAGTATTTATATGTAATATGATTATCCAAAAAGAATCATAAAATGAAATTGTAATTTAAGCTTATACAATTCATCGTTTTGACTAACGCGCTTACCACGTTGTGTAATTTATGCAATTTGACGTCTTTATAATATTAAAAATTTATAATTCTTTTTAACTTGCCAATTAATATGTAGCTAGATAACTTATTGCTCAAGTTATTCATACTGTTAGCCCAAATATCGGTACCGGGGGAGAGGCCCAAGGGCACAGCGAGCTTGGTACAAATTTGGCCCATGCGTGCCTTCTTCCATATTTAGCGAAGCTTTGGAGCAAGGAATTTGCAGAGGACAACCAAGGGCAGAACGAGGAAGGGCATCTGCTCCGCAGAGCCAAATCCGCTGCCAATCTTTTCTCAAACCTTCAATTCCACTCTATATTTAAAATCATACAACTTCAACTTCCCTTCCTTAATCGCCAATACACTTCCCCTTTGCTTCTTCATCTTTTCAATTACCAATGCTAATCCCCAGATTTCGAACTTCCCTAATTCTTAAAAATTCCTTCATTAGGTCAACTTTGGCCGCTACTCATGTCGCCTCTTTCCACTCCACGCCTGCCTCTTGCGATAAGTGGAAGAGTAAATGGAAATTTGTGAGTTTAATTTTTCTTTTTGTTCTGCCTTTTGTGTCTTTTTTCTGTTTGAATTGCCCTATTTGCATGATTTTCCTGTTTGCTCATATCATTTGTTGTCGTTTTATTTATGAACATTGATTGTTTGTCATTGTTGTCTTCTTTGAATGCTTCTTGACTTGCTAAGAGTATGAGGTTATTGGCAGTGGATTAGTTGATTGAGTTGCAGCAAAACTATTCTGGCTTTATAGGGACAGCATTCTACATGGCAAGCAACAGCTGCTGAGAGAGAGCTAATGATATTAGGACCTACATTAACAAAACTATATATGGAAGCAAAGCTATTAGTTTACATTATCCCGGATGAATATGATTGCCTAGTTATAGTTGGGCTTGAAACTCTGTGGATGAACCTCTTAGCTATGCGTGTTGCTTTTTGCAAGCTACAGAGTTCATGTTTGAGCATATCAATAGAATTACCAAAGAACAAACCAAACTCGTTATTGTAATAGTTTAATCTTATCGCTGAAATTCTTTTCCTTGGTGGATGTTGGAATTTTGGGTGGTGGGTTGATTCGCAATTGATCTTGTTAGCATCTTTGTATCAGGAATTCTTTTGATAAGTGTAGGACATAGATATTATCACAGGATAGTTTATTCTTATTGTTTTAATGCAAAATATGATGATCTACCATTAGAGCTGGAGACAAATTCTAAGAAAGATTGTTTTTAATCTATGATCTCCTTTACTCTCCTTGGCATAAAGTATATAAGCAGCCTATAAATACTACTTTCAACTATGGTTTTCCTTGTTTTGCTATCTACTTTTTACAAATGTTTTTGGTGTTTGGCTAAGAATTTTCAAATGTTTTCTTTTGAAAGATGAAACTCATATACGCAATTTTCAAAAACCAAAAATTAAAACTCAAATGGTTGTCAAACGGGTTGTAATATTGAGAACATTTCTATTTGGGATGTATTTTTAGGCCCAAGACATAAAAAGCATGAAGTATCACTCGATGAATCCTATATGCGAGTTAGCTCAGACATTCAGGGATATTAAAAAGAAACATCACTCTATGTGTGTTGGGTATTTCTCTGGCTGTGTCGTGTCATGTGAATTGCTTCTTTTTCTTTTTGCTTAATAAAATGCTAGTGCATTGTTCAGACGTAATTTAAAATGGAATGTTTTAGTCGAGCTATGTTCTGATTAAATTAAACATACTTATTCTAGAGAGCCAAGAAGAGGATCATCAGCCTACAATCTAGGAAGGCTTTCATTTACATTTTGATCATAAGAAGTGAAATAAATCTACTTTATCTATGATCATCTGCACCACTGAATGTATAATACTTTCTAAAGTTCTAACTTTTAAAAAAAATTCCTTTTCTATACTTTGGCAGGATGATGGTGTGAGTGGAAAGGAGCCGTCAAAGGTATGTTGATCTATTTGGTGATTATTTTGTCTTTGTTGTTCTTAGATTATAAATGCAAGATTGATGTCATTGAGCCAGATGGAGTTTCTTTTTTCGATTGGTTCAGCATTTTGAATATCTTTCATGTCTATCCCATTGCATAATTGCATTAGATGTTATTGGCTTACATTTATTGAATGATACCCGAATTAGTCATTTATTATTTATTTTAATGATTCTAATTTGAAAATGATGATACCAGAATTATGTAAGATATGTAACCCGCCAAAGGCGTACCGATGCAAAAAAGGCTCTAAAGGACCTCCTCTACAACAGTGGATCTACCTTTCAGGTATTCATTCTGATGCACACTTGCACATATTAGAATTTAAGTTGGATATATCTAGAAGGGCTGTTATAATTATTATGAACATGATGTTTCGTGAAGTAGCAGTGGGCCGTGAGAGGCTCACCAGGTTGAATTAACGTATACTACAGCATCTTGGGAAGATAGTACATTAGAGGAATCAAATTGATCACTTCTTTCTTTCAATGCATAATAATCAAATGAATAGAGCTGATGCCATTCAATGCGTTGGATGCCATCTATTTGACGCAGGGGTTGAAGAAACCATTTAGATGTCTTGAATTCCAAAGTATACCTTTTTTGGTTCGGTTTTCCCTAGTTCTTTTGTAATAGCCTAAGCCCACCGTTAATAGATATTGTCCTCTTTGGGCTTAGCTTCCTCTCAAGGTTTTAAAACGCGTATGCTAGGGAGAGGTTTCCACACCCTTATAAAGAATGCTTCGTTCCCCTCTCCAACTGATGTGGGATTTCACATCTTTTGTCCTGTTTCTTGGTTGCAATGAGTGTAACTCTTATATTTTGGTTATGTACATAAATTTTAAATATAAGGAAAAACAAAACACATAGGCCCATGACTATATTTTTCATACCTTATTCAATAGAACAAGGAATCAAAATGGAGTCCTGGTGATCGCTGGTCTTCTGATGAGTCAGTCGATCAACCGGGCAGCTGTGATAAGAAAGGACGAGCAAAGTCATCTACTCGAAATTTTGGGAAATCCCAGCACAAGAGATCAAAACGTCAGTTCGCATTGCCTACTGCTATTTCATTTTCATTATATATGTTATTTCCTTTTGATAAATTTCACGGGGATGCGAATGTGTGATTTTGAACACTTTGTATTTTTCTTCAGGTAAGTTTAGAAGAGAGAGTTTCGTTAATGACTTCGACAATGATTCGGAGACAATCTTTCACGCCACATTTGGCAATAGATCAAATACATGGTCCTTCGGCACATGTAAGGATTCCTTTCAAAATTCAGCATCTGGTTTTGAGTGGACAGAGCCTCCTCCTAACTGGAAGAACCAAAGAGGTACTGAATGGGAGAATTCAAGTGATTGTGAGTCTGATGAGGAGACCTCTGATGTAGGATCATGTTCAGATAGAACTATTCTGGGGTTACCAAAGACAGGTCCTTTAAAGATTGAAGAAGTTAAAGCAGCGTAAGTTGATTAGTCTTTTCACTCGACTCAACTCGACTCGAACCCACTTGTTATTTGCTTATATCTTAAAGTCATCCCCATCGTCTTGCAGGTTCCGCATGTCTGCTTTAAAATGGCATCCTGATAAGCATCAGAGATCTTCCAAGGTGAGTTCGGAAAAATATTTTCAATCTGAATACGTCGAGCATTCTTTGTATGAAAAAACTTGAACCGTTGGCTCACCGATTCACGAAGCTAATGAGTTACCATTTCATTCACTCCTTTCAGGCAATGGCTGAAGAGAAATTCAAACTTTGTGTTAATGCATACAAATCCTTGTGCTGCGCACTTTCTCCAGGTTAAGCTGCTGCAGGTGTGTTCTAACTTGTAACAATTTGAAATGATTTAAGGTTTCCGAAATATAATTTATGTAGAGAGGGTTAAATATAGTCTCTGTAATTTGATTCAAAGGCCCCTCCCTCCCTCTTAGTTTGATGGAAAGAGGAGTGGAATAATGGATGCATTTTTTGTAGTAAGAAGGCAATTCCTTCCTTCTTCCTTAATCACCTATAGAGCACTGATCCATTGCATTGGTTGAGGATATTCTGCAACTTTTGTGTTTAGATCTTCTTTAGCTTTATAATTAATTGTTCATTAAGAGGATGAAGAATTTGTTGATAGCTACGAGTTTGGTGAATGTGAGCAGCTGCCCTTTTAAGCTTAAGTCAGGGGGCTCAGGCAAATAAATTTTAGTTAGTTGATATAATGGTTGGTCGACCTAAAATTTAATATCATCCAAATATAGTAAGGTTTGAAAATGTTTCGAGAGAATAGTTTAATTTATAAATTTTTTAATATAAATTTAAAGTTTAGGAATGAATTAAAAATAATAATTTTATATCTGGAAAATCCATTAATATTATAAAATGTTCAATCTCACTATTATTACAGACCCAAAAAAAAATAAAAATTTTAGATTCTTGAGAATTTACAAAAATTGAAAACTTGAGTTAATTTCTTCTGAAGCCTCAGTTGAGTTAGATTAGAGGTATAATAACATAATTCAGATAAAATCACGAGAAACAAAGAAGAGAATTCAGATAAAATCACGAGAAACAAAGAAGAGAATTCAGATAGTAGAGAATTCAGATAAAATCACGAGAAACACAGAAGAGAATTCAGATAAAATCACGAGAAACAAAGAAGAGAATTCAGATAAAATCACGAGAAACAAAGAAGAGAATTCAGATAGTAGAGAATTCAGATAAAATCACGAGAAACAAAGAAGAGAATTCAGATAAAATCACGAGAAACAAAGAAGAGCAACCGAGGAAGCCACCATAAATCCATAGATAAACACCAAGAATCCAAAATACAGCGCCCAATTCCTCTTCAACTTACCAAAGTAACTCAACAACCGCTCCTGGTGCGGAATCTCGATCTCCTCTTCCTTCAAGGCTTCGAGAGCTGATTCCTTTGGTATGGAGGGGCGGTTGTTGAGTTGATGATACTGATTTTTAATCTGATTCGGCGTTTCATTTCCGTAGTCCGCCATGGACGCACAGCTTCGTGTTTGAGTTCGACTTTCTCGGGTCGGCGAGGTGGGTCTGCCCAATATTGAATGTGGCCGTTCAAAATTATTGTTTCAGCTAATATTCAATTATATTTAATGGAGGCAGTTGAATTTCAAATTTTTTAATAAATTATAAATTTGGTTTCCTTTGCTAATGAAAGAAAAAACCAACTTTTATAATTGATAACCAATCACAAAACTAAGATTGGGATTACTTATGGATGGAAATATCTTGAGGCAAGAACACTTGTTTGAGATTCGATCACTGCATAAGCAAGATACCTCATGTCAAGCTTAAATGATTCTACATGCAACCTAAACTACTCAAAAAATAAAACGTAGTCCTAATGATAAAGAATCAAGAATCACTCTAAGGAAAAGTACATTTTAAATTACCTGATCAAATATCTCAAAACGAGAACACTTGATTGAGATTCGAATCACTCAACAAGTAAATCGATCATGTCAAGCTTAAACGATTCTAAACTACATAAAATTACAAAGAAACTGAGTCCTTGACAGGAAAGAAAAAAGTGCTCTTTTTACTACAATTTTTCAAGTCTCCTCTACAAATGCAACGTACATGACTTTATATAGCTTCAAAATTCAAACTCTTAATCTTCCCTGAAGCATTCAAACTCTTAACCTTCCGTGAGTCATTCCAAGAGGTGTAACTTTTTATAGTCAAACCCTAAATGATTCTATACATGCAATCTAACTAATATAGAATTGCAAAGAAACGTAGTCTTTGGCTAAAAAACACAAATGCTCTTTTTACTACATATTCCAAGTCTCTTTTACAAATACAACATGCATGGTTTTATATACCTTCAAAATGAAAGCATTGATCTTCTATTAGGCATCTCATGAGTTGTAATATTCATACTTTATGACTATAATTAACCATGCAGATGTAACCTAAAGTAAATAAAAAATTCTAAAAATGCATTAATGAAACATCATAACAACTCTAAATTATGATTCACCCAAAGTTTATAACAATGAAGTTTGATTCTTGTTCAATGTGGCATGAATTAAAACATCGTGTGATAATTGAAACATTGTGTGATAATTGAAACAACATTTTTTTTTACATTTTCCTTGAAGTTTATATCTTATGATTTATGTCTTGGTTCATATCAATAACGATATTACTTTACATTATTTATCATATTTTTGTTAAACAAACATTAGTTTAAAGTTAAAATTCTATAATTAAGTTCTTAAATTTTCACAAGACCTCTTCAAATAATTTCTCAAATTTATGAATATGAAGTTTAGACTAAAATGAAATTAAAATTTTTAAAATTAACTTTGCAATTTAATAATAATAAAAAAAAGTTAAGGAATAAATATGCTTTTTGTTCATTAACTATCTTCCATTTCATTTCAAAATTTCAAAATTGTTGTTCATTAACTTTTACTAATATTGACCATTAAAATAATAAATATAGTAGAGTACGAATGAGAATGGTTTTAGAAATAGTAATTTTAACACTATTAATTTAATTATAATTAATTTTGTAATGGTTGGCTGGTTGGAAATTTTGTTTCCATGATTGTTTTGTTGAAATTTTTGTTGAGAAGGACGAGAATAAAATATCACAAATAATTGTGTTTGATGTTACATGAGAATGCTACTTAGGTTTCAGGTAAATAAATAATATTTATATTTGCTTACCACAATTTCTTTTGAACCAAACGTCTTCTTTAAAATTTAGGAGTAGGAGGGAAGGAAATGTTGTAACATCCCTAATTTTATAGCTTAGATTAGAGACGTCACCACATGCATGATTTTTAAAAAATACGTGGAAAAATTAATAAAATCTTTCTTATGAAGTCATGGGCTTATATGTTCAATTTAAAAACAAGAAATAAAAAATACCATCAACGTTATAACAAAAACATTAACATAGGTTCCGGTACGAAAATGAAAACCCTAAACTACCTATAAACTATCCTAACTTAGGTTCCATACTCATTTCATCTTCACTATCATCCATGTAAGGGCACTTTACTTTACCTGAAATATAAGAATAACACTTAACTTGAGTATTTTAAGAAATACTAAGTAAGTAACTCCACTGCTAGACTCCACTGCTAGAGTCAGGTAATGCAAATATACCCATACATTATGAGACCTATCATTTTTAAAACATCATAATATGGCATTGAGCTCTTTCAAGTATGAGTAGGGTTGGATGTACAATACTTCCCCACACAGGGATTACGCACGCGCACATAGATTCACTAAGCGAGCTCGTGTACGTACCCCTTAGGCCTGACTTGTCGGGCTAAATGCGCTGACGCGTCGCTGGACTCCACCAAGGGAAAGACCCCCATGATATCATAAGAAACATAAATATCGAAGGTAGGCATCCATACTAAAATAACATTACAGGGAAGTATCCCGATGCACATGACACACATAAATGCATGAAGTCCCTATGACTTAAAATCATAGCATATAATAAGAAACAGTTCATTCTTCCTTTCTTCATGTCATAATATACATATGAGTCGTGTATGCATAATACTAGTCATACATTTCATCATGCACCGTCATTAGTATAACATAAATCTATAACATGACTTCACATGGCATGAGATAGCTAACATATATACCATTTCATAATATACTTAGCATGACATAATAGGACATCACATAACATGCATAACATAGAATAAAAGTCATAATTATGACACACGCAAGGACCACCAGAATCATTCCCTAAATTAGCCAATGTGGTGGAGATGTATTCCTTGCTTATAAACCCATGATCATTCCCTAAATTAGCTAATGTGGGACTCCCTCCCAACAATCCTCAACAATCCTCCCCTGAGGCCTATGGAGCTCTCGAACAGTCTCCCCTTAATCGAGGCTCAATTCCTTCTCTAGAGTCTTCAAACAGATGTATTCCTTACTTATAACCTCATGATCATTCCCTAAACTAGCCAATGTGGGACTCCCAATCCTAAAAAATTCTCCCATCGGGCAAAGTACACTATAGAGCCTCCCCTGAAGCCTTTTGGGAAGCCCAAAAGAAAAACCATGAGAGTTTATGCTCAAAGTGGACAATATCATATCATTGTGGAGGGTCGTGATTTCTAACATGACTATGATATGGTTATGAAATGATATGATTATGATATGTCTATGATACGATATATTATGTTAATGTTACGACATGTGTTGTAATGTGACATGTTGACTATATGATATATGTTATGGTGTAACATGTTTGGTGATATAATACTTGTGACATGTTTTATGATATGATACGTGCGTGATATGATATGACATGTCGAAGGATATGTTATGTGCATGATATGACATAAGACCATGTATGATATGAAGGATACAAGATTCAACTTCGATACATGCATTAAAGGCTATGTTGTAAAATGATATGAATATGAAAGAAAACGAAAGGGGATTTCTTTACATGATAATGAATGAAAATGTTGGGACCTCATGCATCATTGTTGTTCATGCATTGGGGAATATCCCCTTTTTATGATGGTACGGACGCGTATGCTACGAGATAGGAAAATGATCATTATATTTATTATAATGCTGCAACGATGCTATTTCTAATAGGTGTCCGACAACAATAGCAACAGAGAATGCTAGTCCAGCAAGAAAGAAGCCCATGAGGTGTGTGAACCGACTGGTGGGTCCATACTCGCACGTGTGGGCCGTTGTAGAACAGTAAATACACATCCAATTATCCGTTTAGATAGCCGCCTAAGGGAATATAGACTGAAATGATAGGTCCCATTCATGATTATATGTGTTTGCATCTAACCCCAATAGTGGGGTCACTTATTAAGTATTTCTTACAATACTCAAACCACGTACTACTTCTATTTCAAGTAAAGACAAAACACTCTTGTACGGCTGACGACGATATTACAAGTCGAGACCATGACACATGCATAGGATACATGTATTTATTTTCTTAGACTTAGGCTATAATATGGTGTTTTTATCTTTAATGTTTATTTATTTTATTTAGAAATTTGTTATGTCGTTTTAAATATGTTTTTGAACACGTAAGTCCATGACAGTGCTTTATGTTGAAGTTTCAAATGATTGTTTTTGCACAAATGAGTACGTTATGTATACAGTAGCTACTTTAGACTATGAGAAATCTAGGGTCGTTACAGCCCAATTGTCTACTGTATAGTTGGCTTTACCCCATAGTAAACGTGCTGACTTGGCCAACTTATCTATGATTACCCATATCACTATGTACCCCTTCAACGTCCTAGCTAGTCCTACTGCAAAATCCTTATATTCTCCCACTACAAAATCCTAGGTAGTCCTATTACCTGATTTGGGGAAGCTCGAGTGAGCTAAACCCAACAGAAGCCTCGTGGTTGATACAGAAACACCACGGCGTGAGAAAAGAAGTCAAACAAAGTATTTATCTCCACCTGGGCAAATAAATCATGAGACTGATGTTATATTAGGGGCAAGATCACCTGCCACAAATGAATGTCATACGTGAGAATGTTTGCTTAATCCACCACACCTAAATGGTGTGTGAAAGTTCTCTATTTATAATCAAATAAATTACAAGGATATGGAAATAGTAATAAATGGAAATAACAATAAATGGAAAGATACCTATGATAGGAAATATTTGCCTTATAATAAAATATCAAATATGATATATATGGTAAACTATAATGTAGTACTAAATATCCTTAATACCCCACCGCAAGCTGAGCGTCGGATTTGAACGAACGTGAAGCTTGGATATGAAAAATTCAAAGAGAGGTTGAGAAACACTTTTCGTGAATATGTCAACAACCTGGTTCGGAGGAGGTGTAGAGAAACACTTTCTTGGCCATCAAAAACTGCAGAGGGATCGCCGCTCAGCGGTGATGCTGCCTTGGCTTCGGCGAGAATATGTCTTAACCCATGAAGAGGGATCGTCGCTCAGCGACGAAACTGCCTTGGCTCTGGTGAGAATATGTCTAACCCCAGAAGTAGAAGGGGAAACCTAGAGCAAGGGACAAAGACAATGTTGAAGCCGGAAGAGTCGCCACATTGGACAAAAGAGCCAATTTTGGCAAGAAGGGCAGCCAAAAGAGTCGCCACATTGGGCGAAAGAGCCAATTTTGGCGAGAAGGGCGGCGGCAACTTGGTTGGCGAAGAGGTCAGTGCGGCGCCCAGATTCAAAAGGTAAATCTCTGCAGAAGGTCGATGGGCTTATTGAGATTATGTATATTTCCGAAGAGAATGCTGATGAGGATCCTGAGATTAGGGTTTCTGTGAAGGATGAAGGGTTGATTGGGAAGAAAATGAGAGAGGCTATGTTGGCTAAGGGGGAATCGATTGTGTTGGAGAAGGTGAGGTTGTATGTACAGAGTATGGCGAAGGGTGATTTGGAGGTCAAACGGGTGGAGCCGAAGAGTAATCAATCGGCTCCGACTGCGGCAGCCATGGCGACTGCCCCTGCGACGTCAAAACCAACAGTGGTGGTGGAGAAGAATAGTAGAGGATTCAAAAGCCATTGAAAAGAAAAGATCGGGGTTGTTAAACCGAAAGAGACTCTGATACCATGAAAATGTTTGCTTAATCCACCACACTTAAATGGTGTGTGAACGTTCTCTATTTATAATCAAATAAATTACAAGGATATGAAAATAGTAATAAATGGAAATAACAATAAATGGAAAGATACTATGATAGGAAGACAAATATCTATATATTTGTCTTATAATAAAATATCAAATATGATATATATGGTAAACTATAATTTAGTACTAAATATCCTTAACAATACAAATATGCTTGAGCGGGCTAAATTCTATAACTAGCTAAATGGGTTGCTAACAGTCGAGTCCACTAGACCCATAAAGACCATTGTTAGTGATCACCCAAGGGCTAGAGAAAAACACCAAGCCAACACCTTCGACGAAGGAGGGAGACAAAGATAAATCTTTGAAACAACACATGTTCACGTAGAAGTACCATCCAGACAGATGAAGAGAAGGACCGATTAGAAGCGTCGGCCTTGACAATTTTAAGACGGAGAGAGTTCTGATCAAGTTGAGGTCATATCAACTCCGAGATCAAAGCAACAAGAATCAAAGATCGGTGTGAAAATACTATGGACCAATCAAAGTTATCCACAAGGTCGGGAAGGCATCATATAGGATCCAATTTCTCTCATGGATGCGAACTAGCCCTGTTATCCACATCAGTAACTTGAGACGTTACTATCCCGACTAAGAAAACGTCAAGAACAAAGAGGCGACACGAACTCATGCAAAGAAGAAAATTTTCCAAGCGAAGAAAGTAGTAGAGACTCCGAAAAAGAAGACGCCAAGTGTCAACGAATCGAGAAGTGGTTTCCAACTGTTCCCTGAAGATTGGAAGATGCTCCTCAATGCTGAGATTTGTCGGACGCACGTCGAGAGACCTGAAGTCAGCTTCAACTTACATCGCTGACTTCGCGAAGATTAGGTTGACAAAGATGTCAACCAATTGAGTGGAGGAGGATGTCCGATAATGGTTGTCCAAGGCGTGTTGTCTATAGCCACATGTCGGATGTCTCGATCATGCTTCTTCTGGACATATTGTCCATGGCCGCATGCCCATTCCAACTCCTTTTACATGCTTTCATCTTAGATAGGCATTTACTACTTCATGTTGTTTCAATACAGGGTGTATGACTGTTCACCAAAATCATGTCTACATGCACCACGATTAAAATGTCCCAAAATGTACTATAGGGGGATATATGCTACCCGGGTAATATGCTATCAAAGCTGTTGTTGTTACCTAATCTCTTTTAGCTTATAATATTATTTCTTTCAAATTATTTTCAATGTTTTTCCTCGCTCACGTTTTCCAAAACATTCCTCTCAAACGTGACTCGAGGCTTGAGCATACGCCGACGTTGTTCACGAAATCTGAATTTCTCACGGCTCACTTGTTCGCTGGATTAGAACAAGTGTTGCACAATTTCTGTCCCACTATCACAAGAGTGCGATTGTAACACTATGCGTGCGTGGTGTCACAACCGCACTTTTGATGACAGCGGACTTGCGATTGTGCGGCACTCACTTCCCAGCAACAAGTGAGTTAAGTCAATTCGTTCTTGCGTAGCCTACGACCAAGCGACGTATGTTGGAGCCTCTGGCCCCGGTTCAAGAAGAAAGTTTTAGAAAACGGGGGCAGAGAGTTTTCGAAAGAGAGTTTTGAAAGCAAGATTTGAGAGATTGAAATGGGTGTTATATGTGATGCAAGCAAAAAGGCAACAACAACGGCTTACAGCATATAACTATCGGGTAGGGAGAAGTTGACAACTAGTCATATCCCCCTTTCATGTCTGGCAGGCCACATGATTTTTCCGAAACGTCATACTCCCTAGAAATACAAAAGAAAAGCATTACAAATGGAAAGACATAAATGGTTTGGCTTGGCATGGGCATGCGGCCATGGGTAGCACGCCTTGGACGAGCATGACCGTGACACGCGGGACGCAGTTGGGCCATTCGGGTCAGCATGAGCAAGTCTCTAGGTTAATGCGCGGGTTCTAGATTGCATCGACAAGTGGGTTGAACGAGTAGTGTGCATTGGGTCGTGGGTTGCGTGCATGCAAAATTGGCTTTTGAGCTGCTGAATTTTCACTTGGTTTTGGGTCACCCGAACCGAATCCAACCCGAACCCTCAACTCGCGGACTACATCTTTTTGACCCATTTTCCAAAAAAACTACAAACCTTTTCTCTCTTCTCAGATCCGTTCCTCCGATGACCACGTGCACAACTCCGACCGCCATTTGATTTCCATTCAAACGTACGAAAACCTAAACAACATCACAATTGGCGTGAGTCAAATGTATTCTTCATCTCCAATCCTTGCCATCCGAGAAAATGACCAAAACAGAGAAGAAGAAAACATAGTTGGGCTGACCTCCCGAGGATTCGACATTTCATGAATAAAATGTTTTAGTTCTTTTTTCTTTACAACATAGATGTTTGTGTCAAGAATTGTATATCATAGGTTAATAAAAATTCAAAATAGATTCTACTTTTATCAACTAATTAGTAAACCATTAAGGACAAATAATATAATTTAAATCTATAAGCCTATTTAGGTAATAGAAAGAAAAAAAATTCTCTCTTTACCCACTCTTCCATTCTAAGCAGGTTTAAACGAGCATCCGTTAATTATACTATTCTTCTAAAAAAAATAAATGTTCAAATTTTCGCGACTCTATAGCGTGAATATTGATTTCAAATGCTTTTTAGTAAAAATCGATAATAATAAATTAAAAAATTGTTCTTTTAACTTTAACTTGACACTTCAATATTTCATTCCTTTGTACTCTAGTTGGTTTGATACAAAATTTACTTAAATTAGAATGATTAATCACTATTAATTACCTTAATTTGAAATCATAAAGCGTTATTTTGAACCTCAAAAAGTGGTTTTTAACATTCAAATTCTAATCAATTTGATGTGACTTGTGTTAACCAAATTTTAATTATTCATGTCATATGTAGTTATTTAACTCCCCACGAGTGCTATGATTACTACCACTTCTGTTCTAAATTCTCTCTTTTTGGTAACAAAAAACAAGCCCAGAAGAAACAGAGAAAGAGAGAGATATCAATGAAGCCTTTGCGTTATGATTGAACAGACAGGCTACTACACCAGAACACTGCTGGTTTCTTCTTCTTTATTCATACAGACACACACAAACCATAAGAACAATCAAACATTTTCAACTTTTCCACACAATAAACAATTCCAACTCCCCTAACCACTCCCCCTTTTATTCTCTCTCTCTCTCTCTTCCCTTCAACAAGTATCATCATCATCTATTCAAGAAATAAATCAACATATACATATACATATTGCATATAGACAGATATCAAAATCAAGAGCTCACTGATCTCACCTTTTTTCTTTTTACAATCTTCAGAGGTGTTTGAATTGGATGGATGCTCATTTTAGATGCCTACTTCCATTTCATTGCTGTTGTTTTTCGCTACAATTTGATACTCTTCGTCCTCGTCTTCGTCATCTTCGTCTTCTTGATTCTGATCGGTATTCTGAGCTTCCCCATTGTCTGTTGCTGATTCAGGTTGGTTGTGGCTTTCTTCTTCTTCCCCTTCCATCATGTGCATCAATAGTTCCTCGGGTTTCAGTTCGTAATTTGGTTTAGTTGGGTTCTCGACAACGACTTTCTTGGATTTCAGTTTGTACAATGCGTCGAGCTGCTGGAAATAAGGGCATGTCTTTGAATCCTCGGGTCGTTTTTTGTTGCGTTCCTTTACTCTCTTGAAGTATTTATTGATGTTCTCCCATTTCTCTTTACACCTCTTTGCACTTCTATCATACCCAAGTTTCTTCATGGCTTGTGACATTTCCTCCCACAGAGGACCTTTTGGCCCATTCTCCTGATACTTCATTTGCAGATCAGTCCTAAGCTGAATCAGAGCATCGATCTCTTCTTTCGGCCACCGGGACGACGAGCTAATCTGATTCGAATTCCCATTGTTGCTATTATTATTCTCTTGATTGCTGGTATTTCTCTCAACATTCCCATCATCTTGCTTCTCTGTTAAATTATCCATCAAAATCAAGCTCTCAGGAAATGGCACTGTGCCAACCTGTTCAGAGAACATCTTCAAGAATGAAAGAAGAGCTGCATCTTTGGCAGCAGCAATTGATCTCTCTTGATTCAAACGCTCACGCTCTTTCTTGATTCGAGCTAATTCTTGCACTCTCCATTCTTCTTCTCTAGCTAGCCTCTCTTCTTCACATTTCTCCAAAGCCTCCATGAACTTCCTTTGCAATTTCTCCTGCTTCTCAATCACCTCATTCATTAACCTTTCAAAAAACTCCACAAACTTCCTCTTCTTCTTCCTCGCCCCACCCGACTCTTTGCTCGAGCAAGACGTCGTCGAAGTCGATATCGATGTGGTGGTAGTTTCAACAAAATTTGAACCTGGGTTTACTATGGAACATGGAATTGGATTGTGAACGATATTGTTTGGGATTTCTTCCATGGAATCTGCTTGGGAAGGTAGCAATGGATGATTGTCTAGAGCTTCTAATTGCTCAAAATACCTATAATTTTTCCCATTCGGTTTCCCTGATCTGATATCTTTAGTCCTTTTGTGATACTTATAAATGTTCTCGAACTTCTCTTTGCATTTTTTCGCATTTCGTTTATACCCAAGCTCACCCAATTTCCTAACAAACATTCATAAGATTCAATTCAAAACTCCATAGCTTCGATTCAGAAAATTCAATCAAATTGGAACCAGAAGAGCATAGAATATACAAGTTACCATGAAGAATTCGGTTGCAAAGAGGATAAATCAGGAAAATCAATCAACAATTCCAGTTCAAGAACACTCGCAAATCACAATTCCACAAAATTCTCAGAGTAAACGAACAGAAAATCATCCAATCGAACTAACCTGGAAACTTCTTCCCATAGAGGAGCTTTAAGGCTTGCATCTCTAAACGCAGTGTCCATACACGACCTCACCTTAAGCAAAGCGATGGTCTCCTCACGCGGCCATCGGTTTCCGGCCCAGCTCCGGTCAGCTTCCTCCTTAAATCCGGCGGAGGAAGCCGCAGCGTCCTCCTCGGCGGCGGCGGCGGAGTTTTCCGGTGAAGGGGAAATTTCGAGCATGAGTTGCAGGAAATTTACAGTTTCCGGAGGGGGGGGGAATGGAAGGAAGTAGAAAAGGAGGGTTGAAAAGAAGAGATGTAAAATAAAAAATCTAGGGTTGTGTGAAGATGTGGTGGGTAAAGGGTAAATTCGAGGAAGAGGAATTTAAGAGACGGGATCCGAATTCCATAGCTCAGTCTTAGCTTCAAGCTTCGCGTCCGCCATTAATTTTCCTTCCTTACCTTCAATTTCATTGGCTCTATAAAAAGCCAAGTAAAATATCAAAACTATAAACCAAAATTGGTGAATTACGGCTCTTCTTTATCTTATTTTATTTTATTTTATTTTATTTTATTTTATTTTATTTATGTATATAAAGTAAAATTAAAATTATTTATTTACTGTCTATTTTTATTTATCTATATATCTAAATATTAATTTTTCATTTAATTTCTTTTTTTAAAAAAGCAATCTAGATGCTTCCCTCAAACATAAAAATTGTAGTGCCGTTTGATTTGTTTTGGAAAGAGATAATAATAATAATAATAATAATAATTTATAAGACCAAATTGAAAAATCATATAAAATATGATAAAGAAAGAAATAAAGTAAGCCCACTACTATTTTCAGAGGTACCAAATAAATTAAAACTTTTTTTTTTCTATTTTATTTTACATTTATAAAAAAAAGAGTTGTATTTTCCATGGTTTAATTTTAATTTTAATGATTGTGGTAATATTAATGAATGTTCCATAGTGGTACGAATCTAAATTTAGTAATATTTAAATGAAATAAATGGGTTTTTTTTAGGAAATAAAGAAAAGAGTTAATAATAAAAAAAAAAAAAATTATTGATTGGTGGAGTTATGGTGAAGTGTGAACAAGTACAGCTGTGGTTGATTTGAAATGTCAAATACTGATTGGTTATAATAATTGCCTTTTGACTTTTTTTGGTGAATGCATCCAAAATCACCAAGCTCTGACCTCCGGTCAAAATCATTAAATTAATTTCGCATTATCCATCCAAAATTATAATTATTATTACAATTTTTCTTTTTTTGTTTTCTTAATATTTAATTATTTTGAAAATTAAGTTCGGCGGACGGCCCCCCCGGAGTCATCTTTCGCTTTAAGGCGTCCGAGTTTTCCCACTGGATACGGCAGCCTTACAAACTGATTTTACCTTTTTACCCTCTTTATTTAATAAAAATGATTTTCTGAAAAAGAAAACAACTTCTTTTACATAATTTATGTCGGCAATAATATTTTGGTTCTAAATTAATAATTGAGGTCTGATTATCCTTTGTTACCTTTAACTAATGGGTAAAATTTTGTAATTTTATATTTTGTGTGGAAGGTTAAAAAGGTAAATGGGGAAAAGAGGAAGAAAAGAGAATTGAATTGTTTTAATGAGAGTGTGGAATTTGTTCACGTAATTGAGAGACAGTTGCATGTTTTTGTGTCACTTTCAATCCCTTCCCTCAAACCTTTTTTTCTTTTTCCTTTTTTCACTAACCAACTTTCTATCTAAAATGGGAAAACAAATATGTCACAAGGTTAAATTATGATTTTTTTTCTTTTTCTTTTTAAATTTTTAAATTAAAATATATTTATTTTATCTCTTTCGTTTCATTTTTTACATAATACTATTCGTTCTCTTACCCTTTGAAGCTGCCTCGTCACCATGCGACAAGTTCTAATTTGTCCTACGTTCTAACCTAAAGCTATAAAAACAAATTTCAAAATTTAGAGGGGATCAAGTTCAAATAAACTCCAAACAATAATATTAAAATAAATTAAAACTTAGTCCGGATGACTAGACTAAATCTTTGAACTAGACTTTAGAGGATATACTCGGTGCTTCTACGCTTGACTTTTACAGATAGTTAGGATGCGGGCATATAATATAAGCTATTAGGCTCAAAGTTGGTCTAAACTACAAATGAGATCTTTTAAAGGATCATGACCAGAATGTGTACGACACAAAGTAGTTAAAAGAGTTACACTTACGTGAGATGTAAAGACTTATAATTTGAGGTGGATAGTAAGTTATTCTTGAAGGTTGCATCGATGAAAGATATTTTCAAATTTGGACGATGAGGAAAGTTAAGTCCACTCTTCATTAAATCCTTGAGAGTTTGAAGTGAGTTAAATTGGTAGTTTATCATTTGACCCGATCACCCTCTCTTTGTGCAAAATATAATGTATTTCACGTATCAACACTATGTAATTATATGGCAGAATCGCCCCTGCAATCGATTACGAGTCACTGCATTTAGACAAAAACGTAAGTTATGAAGAACAATTTGTGCATATGCTGAATAGGAATGTGAAAACATTACGTAGTCGAGAGGTTGCACTCATAAACATAACTTGGTAGAATCATGAGTCAGAGGAGGCAACATGGAAATGTGAAGACAAAATGATGATGAAGTGTATCTCAAGCTTTTCCAAGGTTACATATTTTCGAGGATAAAAATAATCATGAAGTGTGTATATTGCAACAAAAAAGGGTAAATGGGTCAAATTTAACTCGTGCTTTACCGCACCTAAACCACACAATATTTGACAAAGTGATTAAGAATCACACGGTTTAGGGTGCTTAACGATAATTTTGAAGCGATCTCTCTCCTTCTTTGTAGAAAAGGCTCCTCGATCATTTGCACAACTCAATTTGGAACCTTGAGCTTTCTTGAACGACCACCGTTCATAACATCATGCCCTTGCAAGGCTACCGCTTCCACCATCGTTTTATGTCTAGTGTTGAACGTTCTTGTGTCGTATAGTTTCGAACACCATTGGTAAGATCTCATTTCTCTCTCATTTTACTCATTTTCTTCTTGGTTGGATTTAATTGGCTGTTCAATATTTCTCTCAAACCACTGTTGTTGCAGCAATTTAAGATGGTAGAGTGAAAATTATCCCATGGAAGCAAAGTTACAAATCAGGAAAGATGTTGAAGGAAGCTTGGTGAATTCCACTGAGTATAGACGCGTCATCGGAAGTCTAAGGTATTTGACTCATACTCGTCCGGACCTTTTATATGTTGTTGGAATAGTGAATAGGTACATGGAAAAGTCCACTATGATGCATCATCAAGTGGTTAAGCACATTCTCCGTTATGTGAGGGAACCACAAGCTACAGGTTGAAGTATCAAAGAGGGCGAGGTCCTAAAGAACTAGTTGGTTTTACCGATAGTAATTTAGCTGGAGATATTGATGATAGAAAAAGCACCGCAGGAATGGCGTTTTATTTCAATGAAAATTTGATCTCTTGGCAATCTCAGAAGCAGCGAACTGTGGCACTATCTTCCTATGAGGCCGATTTCATGGCAGCAGCTGCGGCATCGTGCCAAGCATTGTGACTGAGAAATTTGTTGAGCGAAGTTACTAGAAGTGAACAAAAGCTTATAACTCTCTACATCGACAAAAAATATGCGATTGCACTGATGAAGAATCTTGTATTTCATGGACGCATCAAACACATTGACACTCACTTTCACTTCATCAGTGAGTGTGTTGAGAAGAGACAAATCGTTGTGGAGTTCGCATGCACTAGAGAGCAACGTGCAGATTTTCTAACAAAGGCTCTAGCAAGGGTTAAGTTTGCAAGAGATGCAAGAATTGCTAGGAGTAAAGAATCTCGAACAAAATCAAGTTTATGGAGGAGCTTGTGAGCTAATAAACTTAAGCTAGTAGAACAAGTTACTAACTTATATAGTAACTTTAGGAGAATTGTTAGTAGACTTAGTAGAATAAGTTACTAACTTATGGAGCAACTATAGGAGAATCGATAGTAGTTGCCCAATTGTGAACCAAGTTTTGTGTTTGTGAACAAAGTTTTATGCTTTAATTAAGAATGGTTAGTGATTCTTAACTTGAGGAGAGAAAATTTAGGAAACTAGTTAGTGTTTTATCTACTATAAATACTAATGAGATGTATGCTCATTTCACTCCAACTACAACAAAGAGAATTGAAAAGCTAAGTGTTAAAATGTTTTTTTTATGTCAAATCCAACAATGTTACTTTATGTCGTGACTATTGGTAGTGAATTTAGTTTTCATTGGAGTTGAACCTCGATGGATGGTAAATAAAGGAAGATTATAACTTGCTATAAATTTTTTATAAGATAAGTGAATTGACCGTTAGAATATCTTAAGATTTGGTTGGATAAATTGTTTGTCATATAATTAGCATGTGTCATTACATGATATTAAGGAATTACTGAGACTGTTTGATGTGTGATTAGCATATGTCATTGCGATGATTAGTCATAAATTTTAAGACAGATAATCAAATTTGAATAAGCAACAGATAATATTAATTTCAGTCACGTGAGTTACAAGTATAATGATGTAATGGGTACATGTTATGCTACACCAAATTATTGATCATTGAAATGAATACATAAGGGTGATGTAATGGGTACACGTTATGTTACTCTGTGTACCTCATGCCCATTATGTATTCATTTCACGGGTTACTTTTTTAATCATGCATTATGCATACACATACAATTATGTTACTTTATTTCACATCCCTTTCCTTTTTTATTGGTTTCGGTCGGAGCGTATGCGTATGCATACCCATAGTCAATCTAGATAGGATTGATATTACCTAGTAGGTTTATATACATGTGCATGACCCATGTGTAGTGAAGTAAGTGCACATCTAATTTTGTGTAGAAAAGAATATGGAGTCCAAGGGCACTCCCACGAGTCACTCACGATAGTCATAGATATGTTGCATGTATTTACATTTTCTTATCCAACAGTAGGCTTACTTAGTATTGAATCATTTTTCAAATTTTTTTTTTCTTTTTTCAGATAAAGGCAAGAAAATCTTGGACAGTTCTTGGTATTTGTTGCAGAGGTCATGAGACAATTTGTATTCGATAGCTATAATCATTTTTATGATTTTTTTTTTTTTTTGAAATTTTGTTAGAATAAAAACCGTGTTATGTTAATTAAAGTCGTGATTATTGTTCAAATTGTTCATTGTTGTTATTGTCAATCATAGGCTTGATAATGGAACAACTTGGAGTTATGATACCCCACTTTAACCAGCTTTCCTTGACCGTTGTTTACCAAACTATTTCTTAATCATGGTTTCTCCTCTTTCCCTCAAAATTGTTTTGACTTTAATTAAGTGAATATTGTCAAAATTGCAGTCTTTATTTCATTAAAAAATAATCTTTTGATTAATTATTTATTAGTTACAAAACAAATATTATTTTACTTTAATTTAACTAAAGTTAATTCTTTATGTCAATTAAATTACAAACCTAACTGATATGAAATCGGCCCAAGGAAAAACTCTGACACTAAATGATAAGGAAATCACTACAAGGGAAGTAAGATTAAGATTACCTTGTTGATCGAATATCTCAAGGCAAGAACACTTGTTTGAGATTCGAATCACTCCACAAGCAAGATTGATCATGTCGAACTTAAATGATTCTACATGCAATCTAAACTGCATAAAATTGCGCAAATACTTCTTTTACTATGTTTTCCAAGTCTACTTACAAATACAATATACATGGTTTTATATAGCCTCAAAATCGAACTCTTGACCTTACCTGAGACATTTCAAGAGTGTGTAACATTCATACTCTATGACCATAATTAACCACTATCTATACTTTATGACTATAAATAGTCATTATCTAAATGTAACTTTAAAATAGGTTAATGAAATATAATAACTGAGTGTAATCCACCCAAAATTTATAACAATGAAGTTTCATTTTTTTCGACATAAATTGAAATATCTTTTGATAATTTCAACAGCATTTTCTTCACATCTTCATTGAAGTATATGGTAGAGGTTGATATCAATAACATAATATTAAATTAAAATATGAGGATTAAAAATAAAATTTATATATTTTAGGGGGGAAAAGACAACAAAATGATATTATAAAATAATGGAATTGAAATTTGAAAGATTTAGAAATAGTCAACTCATTGAAAAATCAGTAGATTGGATAAATATCTAAAAGGGGATGGTTTGAGGGCTTAAAAGAGAGGAGAAAGTTGTGGTTTTGGAGCATTGATGGAGACCTTCCAATATCCTTCTTTCTCATTTAGCTCTAAATTTGATATTCTTTTCAAAATTTCAATGTTATCTTCTTCCTTCATAAAATTTCAACACTATCATTATTAAAGTTATAAAACAAATGGTTGGTTTAGTTGCACAAAAATTCAACATATTTTTGCTTTTTTTCTATGGGTCAAAAAAAGGGAGAGAATGAGGAGAGAATTTTTTTCCGTTAGTTGAACCCGGTTGAGGATGGGAATAATATTCTCATCCCTCTCTTGCCCCCGCCCCCACCTTAATCCCCATCCACCTCAATTTATATATATATATATTTTGTAACGACCTTAATTTTCTCTGATCTAGAGTCGCTACTATATACATGACATAACTTTTTTATGTGGAAACATTCATTTAAAATAACTTCATAATACGATATCCTGGACTTATACGTTTTCGAAAGGGTCTTAATACAACTCATGAAATAATCAAAGTAAATTAAAATAAAATAAAGGAAAACATTAAAGAACAATGCCCTTTAGAACTTAAGATCGACGAAAATAAATACAACTATGCTATGGAGGTTCCATGGTCTTTGATGTGATGTCGCTGTGAACCGTACCTGGGTGTCTTGCCTTTACCTGAAATATAAAAGTAGCACATGACTTGAGTATTTTAAGAAATACTTAATAAGTGACCCAGTATTGGGGTCAAGGAATGCAAACAGATGCAACATGAATAGAGACCTATAATTTAAAATCATAGTCTTTTAGGTGGCCTATAGTATGGGCAAACTAGATGTGTAGTACTTCCTTACACACGAACTACACGTGCGAGCGTGGGCCCACAAGGTGGGCTTGCACACCCTTGACTTGCTCGTTGGGCTAGTTGGCTGCAACCGGACGCCCGGAGGTACAACGACCGTCGTGCTTAATGTCAAGCATGATGATCATCTCATCATCATAGTGTACGTGCCCGTACTCATCATAAAAGGAAAAGTATCCCGATGCATGTGAACATACAGTATGCATGAGGTCCCTATGCTTTTCATCTTAACCATTCATGCGGCACAACCTCATACATTTCTCACATATTACCCTAGGTAACATGCATGCATAAACTTTCATACATTACATCGTTCATAACATTACTTAGGGGTTGTGCATAAGCTCTTTAGTGTTGTACATGTCGTAGCATGTCATACATTCATTTTCAAACATATTCATGTCATAGTGCAACATGGCATCTCATGCATACATATCATCATAACATGAGATATTATCATAATGTATCATATCGTCATACATCTCATGTCAACATAACATATCATATTATCATAATGTAATCTATCATCATAACATATCACATCATCATAACATAACATAACATATCATATCATCATAATACATCATATCAAACACATGACACGTGCAAGGGCTACTGGGCACGTGTCATCATACAGGTCCTTTATTTGGACTATTATATCATATACATCTAAAAGAAATTTTCTTCCCCAAAAGTGTTTTAATCTTGGAATAACTCAGGTCATTGTCTATCTGGAGAGGTTCTAGAGTGTACATCAAGTCAGTCAAGTATTTGCGAAGCATGGATATGTAACATATGTTATATACTGCAAAGAGGGGTTGTGGTAGGGTTGATTTGTATGTCACTAGTCTGATCCAATCTAGATTGTTGAAAGATTTGATGAAGCATGGACTTAGCTTGTTGTTTCATCTGAACTTTAGTATGTCATTCATCGAGGCCACCTTCAAACATACCTTGATCAGTTACTTATATTCAATAAATAGTCGCATGGCCTAATCATATCCTCTTATCAAAGCTAATGCGCTCAATAGAAAACGCAAATGTGTCAATACTAATGCTAAAAAGTCTCGAGTACTTAATTGAGCCTTAATTCCCAACTTTTCCACTTTCCTCAAGATCATTTTTCTTTCTTCTTTTAAAATTTTTTTATACGGTTAATCCTTTTTGGTACTTAGTTTTGTAATGAAGATCTTGATCCAAAGTTTTGAGTTCTTATCTCTTAGACACTCCCTTTGAGTGACCTATGGGGTCCTATGCTCAATGAACAACTCAATTCTGACCTAGCTTCATGTGTTCCCCGCGATATAGTCTAATACTTGCACCCAAGACTTCATGCGTTCGGTGCGATACAATCTGCGTACCTATGTCCAAGGTTTCATGTGTTCTTTGTGACATAATTTGAGTACCTACGCCCAAAGCTTCATGTGTTCCCTGCGACATAGTCTATGTCATAGGACCATGTTGCAATACTCATTGAGAGGTCTTTAAGATATCTCGAGTTCTCGTTCTAAGAGTTATTTGTTAAGTCTTGAAGCACAACTAAGGAAAAATTCTTATCCAGTACGCCCTAATCCATATGAGTCATAAACATTTCCTTGCACGCATAAATATTTCCTTGATTTCATAATAACCTTGATTTCTTATAAATTGTCTTGTGGTGTAGTTAGGTACTTTTCCTCTAGGTTCATTCCAAAGTTGCCCTAATCCTCTTAAGATCTTGCATACTTACCCTTAATATCATAAATACGTCTCATATAAAATTTTCTAGTATTTTGACTCTTTTAGGGTCTTGAACAAATTTTAAAATTCTCATAGGGGTATTTTGGTCATTTACCATCCCAAATCTTGGTCTAAATCTTCAACATATTCCAATGTCCTTGTAACTTTGTAGAAACCGTTTCAACTATGATATAAGGCCCTCATCAAATTTCATGCCCTTTAGAGGTCACTTTGATCATAGCCAGTGGTACATAACTATAGGGGCATTTTAGTTATTTTACACCTACCCTTGATTTAGTCCCTTGTCATAATCTAATAGTCACCAAATTGCATACATAACCTTATCATGTCATAGTGGGTCTTCTCCTAAAATTTCATGAGAGAAAAAAAGTTTATTTAGTGGGTTTGTGGCTCAATAGAATCAATATTCAGGTGGACATTGATGTTTGAAAACCTTATTCAATCTTCATTCCAATATTCTCACTTTCTTCAAGATGATTGCTTTCTTCTATCAACTAGAATAATAGTTTTATCAGTTTCATGCATTACATTGTTCTCCGAGTCAAATTCTCTAAATTTTGCTAAAGGTTCAATAATTGACCTCCTTGTCCATACATCCTCAAGGTCTCATTTTAACAATTTTCCTACAACCATAACCAAAAGGCGCCACAACTTTTTTTTTTTTTAACTCCTTTGTAACATTAAGAAGGGAGCTTAACAAAATTCTCCTCTAAAAACTGGTATTGCATAGTGGATATCCTAACATGTAATAAAACTTCCTATACTTAACAATTTAACTTCAAATGAGAGTCTTGAAACATTAAGAGTGGTAATACTTTTGAAGCAGCTTGACATTACTTGAATAAAAAACATCTCTATCATTAATTTTCTACAAAAATTGATTTATAGTGAGCTTTTGCAATATTTGTGTAGGGGTATAGGGAAGATTACCACAAAACTTCAAGTTGATTTAGAGACAATTTTCACTTTGTCATCCTCGTGGATCCTCTACCCAAGTCCACCGATCGTTGTTTCCTATTGGATCGTCTGTTATTTTTGTTAGTATTTCACCATAATAATAATAATAAGTCCAACTGAAATTGTGAAATACGACACTAAAAAGATTTTATTTACCTTAATCGGGGTCGAAAACAGGTCCGGGAGGGTCGGAACGTTGCAATTTAGTCCAAAAAGGGATTCCCGAGCCGAGAAGTCAAGCCGGAGACGAAGCTGAGCCGCCGAGCCGTTTAAGCCATCAGGAGTCGAGGGGTGTCTTGCTGTAGATGTGCCTCGTGGCACAACAGGAGACGAAGCTGTTTGTGGGCTGCAGGAAACAGGTATTCGGGTTTTGGATTGGGGCGAGGGAAGTGGGCTGGGCGAGGGCGCGATTGCTACAGGGAAACGGGTTGAGTACGGGTATGGTTAGGGGTTGTTTCCGACCAGTTTCTTGACAGCTGAGGCTCGGTTTTGACGTGTTTCCCACCCTGGTGACGTCACCGATTTGGTTGGATGGTTAAGGATGTAGATCCGTGCCCGGTTCGTTTGTGTCTTAGTCGTGGAAGGGGCACCCGTTTCCTCAACCTCTCCAAATTTCAAACTCAATATCATACCTCCACAGTGCATTTTAAGCTCAAACTCCCAAGGCTTTTGGTTACGGAACTTGTGAATAGGGTGGTTGTTATTCCTTGACTTCTTCAATAAAATTCTCCCCACCGAGAGTTGTTACTCGAGGCTTACCTCTTTAGCTTTAGGGAAGGAGAACAAAAAAATTTACTGAAGGGATCAGGAGAGAGGAGGTCTAGAACTCTTCGACCAAGAGTTATTTTAGTGGGTTTCTAGAAAAAAAATTCAAGTAGCCTCCTGCCCGAGCACCATCTTCATGTATAGTGGACCAAATTACTTGTGGATGATAGGTCTACAATTTTGATGAAGGAACCATCTAAATCCAAACATAATGTAACGATCCGACTTATCTTGCATGTAACGGTGAGGGTCGTTACTCAAAAAAAAAAAAAAAAAAAAAAAAGTGATATTAAGGATTTTATAACAAATGAAAAATATGTAAAAACTATCATTTATTATTAAAATCATGTGCCGGTACCCTTTAAAAAGATTAAATACATGCAACTTAAAAAAACTTTCAAACAAAATAAGAAATTAAAATCAAAAGATGGTGTGACTTCCCGGTTCCCATAAACTAGGCATCCACAAACATAGTTTAAATCAATGAACAAAAGTGTGGAAACGTCTATCGATAAAAATAAATTTCAATAAAACATAAAATCCTTGAGTCGCCCCATGACTGACTTCTCCACCCTATTCATCACCTTCGTGCCACAGGGTCGCCTGAAAATCGTTTTAAAAACAGGGTGAGTATTAAAATACTCAGTAAAGAACTCCCTTATTGGTGTCAAATACATAAATCATCACATGGCGATCAAACAAAATCGAGGAACTTTAGTGGTTAATTACACGAAACATACCGCGTGTAATTATTACCACATGAAAATTGACATCCACCTTTACTTCTTAAAATGATAATGAGTTGGTTGGTTACCCGAAGCACACTGCGTGTAACCCTTGCCTTGATAACCATTTTCTGCAATCACTCGAAGAGTGACTATTAGTGGCTAGTTACTCGAAACACACAGCGTGTAACCATTACCACAAGAAAATCAACATCCCTCCTTACTGCCTTAAAATGATTATCGAAGGCTGGTTATCCAAAACACACAGCGTGTAACTCTTACCTTGATAATCATTTTCTGCAATCACCCCGAATGGTGACTATTAGTGGCTAGTTACCCGAAACACACCGCATGTAATCATTACCACAAGCTCCTGAACCATCACTATCACCATCAAACATAACATGTATGCATTAGGTCCCAAAACATTTGATTTCATGAAAAAACATGCATTATGCCATACAACTCACATCGGACATATTCTCAATCATTAAATATAATTATGTATGCAAGAGGTCTCACAATATTTATCAATCATCAAATATAGTTATGCATGCAACAGATCTCACAATGTTTATTTGCATGGTCAACATACATTGAAGCACACATCACACGACCATACACAAATATATTTGACCCGTTTTTAACAACAAAACATTTAATTCTCATAGGAAAGTCCTTTACTTGTAGAGTTGCTTTCCTAATCTTTCCTAATCGATAATGGTCCAACTCTCACTCAAATCGAGCCTTCTTTCTACGTAGAGGTTGATGTCAATCCTAACTATCGAGAGAAGAAACCGCGTGGTACCTTAGTTACATTTACCCGTCTAAATGGCAGTTCCGGCAACGACGGTAGCGTTCACTTGCGGCGGCGGTTGTTCGATGTGCAATGACGATTGGCAGTGATCGTCCGATGTGCGAAGGGGCACGAAGTGATGTGAGCACTGGTCCGCGTGAACGTTGAGAAGCGGCGGATTAAGGAAGAAGATGATAAAGAGAAATGCTCAATTGTGAAATAATGTTAATGCAAGGATCATGAATGTTTTTCTGACCGTTGCAAATGACTTGGAAGGCCATTGGAGTATATGAGGTGCTCAAACAACTTCAAATCAAAATTCTTCTGGAAATACATTGCAATTGAGGTGGTAAGTGAACTTACTGTTGCTTGATCGAATAACTAGTCATTACATATATGAATGTACGCTATATATGTAAATATAATGATGAACAAATTATGAGGCGTGAGAGATGCTAATAGAATGGTAATGATGCTAATAGAATGGTAATATTAATTAAGCATGTTGTGAATCATGTCATAATATGGTGACATGATACTAGCCATGTTGATGAAAAGGTCGGTCACGGAAGAAATGATAATATATCATGAATAGTCATGACGGTATGTCACAAGTGGTATTATATTTTTTTATGGCACTTTATGCATATGTATGTGTGTTTACGAGCCATGATAATTAGGGAATGCAAAGAGGTGGTGATATGCTACTAATTTTTGTAACGATATGGTCACAATTATGTTTTTAGAAAGCTTTGCGATATGGCCATGAAGGAGAGTGATGCTATGGTTCCCCTAATGTTTCGGGACGATATAGTCACAATTATGTTTTCATAAAACTTCACAATATGACCCTGAGAGGGTGGCGATATAGCCTCTAATGTTTAGTGACAATATGGTCACAACTTGGCGATATGGCGAATAGATGAAAGTAATGTAAGGAAAGTTTTCACATATGACATGTTTATATGTGTGTGCATTTTTCGAACTCAATAGTGAAGTCACTTACTAGATATTTTTCTAATAAGGGTGGATTATGGCGTATGTTGTAGAGCCATGGGAATCATATATGTTTTTGCTTCTGCTTGTTTTGATTTCGTATCATGAACCTTTCAACTAAGGAGTATATATTTCTTTTTGGAGAACTAGACTAGTTTTGTAAAACGTTTAGTTCTCCTTTAACTGCTTGGATTATGTTCAGGATTTTTATGTGATGATTTCCTTGAGATCCTCATTTTAAAAAATCTTGGGGGTTTCTAAGAGAACAAATGTTAAGTCATGAATGTAAGAGCGACCAAGCCACGTTTTAAAAAGTTGGGTTGTTACACCTCCATTGCCATCCTCAATTCTCATAGACAGTGCCAACTATTAATGCACAATTTAGAATAAGTGAACACGTCTAATTGTACGTGATTCAGCAATAAATTTACATTTTGAAGAGAAAGAGGTGACCTCCAAAATAAGAAGAATTGCACACTAAGTGTGGTGAATACCACATACACTTTGATGTGGAAGTGAGAGAGTCAAAAGTGTAGCAAACATAAAAGTTTGAGGATTAAGTGGAAGTTACCTTGAATGAAGATGACCTAAGATTTCCTCTCTTTATCCCATTAGGATTGAATCGATTCGATGGTGAATTAGGCGTCCACCATGAAATATTGGGTCGTGGGCAGACAAAGACATGCCCACACAACCTTTTATTGGTTTAGCTTGACTTGATTGGTTCGAATTGGGTCAGCCAAAACTATGTTTCAACGTGTAGGCTATATCGACAAGGTTTGTTGCAGCGGGTGAGATTTTCATCAAATTTCATTTTATTAACCCCTAATTTTAAATTTTAAATTTCATATATTAATTTTCATCAGCAAAACTTAAATAGCAAATTGAAAGCTCTTAATTCAATAAAAGTAAAATTGAGAATTTAAAAAATTGAAAGTAATTGAAAAATCAATAAAAGTTGTGGAGTAGGCTTCAATTAGATTAATATATATTATATATTATTATGAAAGAAAAAGAAAAACTCCCAATTGGAAACCGTGAAGCACCATTACTTTATTAACAAAACGACGGAGGATTGAGTTTTCGCTTTTGAATTTAACACCATGACGAAAATGCCCTCAGAATCATAATCAACTTTCGAGACGAGGATGTCCACGTCAGCAGTTCAATTACTAAAATTATTATTATAATTAAACTCTATTACTATCTTTTTTACTGATTAAAATGTCAATTCTCTACCCATCCCAACAAAACTAAAAATACTTATATTTTTTAAAAATAAAAAAGTATCTTTTTTAATTAAAAACAAAATGACGAAAATACCCTCAACCGTTTGAATTATCCCCTCCTCCAAAAGAACCCTAAAACGGTAGTAAAACCCATAAACACTGAACGCAACAGCCCAACACGAAGCAGCAACCAAAACCAGAATCAGGGTGAAGCATCACAAGTTGACGCCATTTGAGGTGTACTCTCTGTCTCTTGGCAATGCTCATTGCTTTATTTTCGCTATTTTGATAACCCAACTTTTCCATTTCTCAGTGCGTTGTGATGTGGATGTGTATGTATGTTGTTTAGCGGAACTTTGTTTTCCAACCAGAATTTGTGTTTGGTTTTCTTTGGATTTCAATGTTTCTTTGTATTCTCCGCTTCTTTTTCCTCAGAAGGTGACCACCATCCGCTGCTCTCTGAAGCACCCACTTCATCCATGGCAATCAGAGTTATGGACTTAGTGTCCGGAGCCTCGCTCAATTCTTTTCATTTCAAAAACCCTAAAGGGTTTGTCAAATCTAGGGATTTCACTATCAGCTGTTCTGTTCCTCTTTCTTCCCATGGCGCTGCCACCATTGGTAGGGGGCGGAGTGATTCTTGTGAATGTTTACATTTTTGAATTACTGTTTGAATGATTATGGTTTTGTTGATTGTTTTAAGATTTGGGAGAGAGGCCATGGAAGGTGTCGGATGCTCGGTTGGTGCTTGAAGATGGTTCAATCTGGAGGGCTAAGTCTTTTGGCGCTTCCGGAACCCAAGTTGGTGAAGTGGTTTTCAATACTTCTTTGACTGGGTAAGTATGTTAGGATTCTGTTTACTGATTTTAAGTTTTATCCTAAACCATGATAGGGAGTAATGATACTTCATGTCCTCTCATATCAGCTCGGATGATATCATTTAAATTGTTAGAATCCAAATTGAAAATGGATATTGCAATATTCACTCAAAGCTTAAAGATTGACTTAGGCCTATCTAATCACTGACTATTGAAAACGGTAGGATTGTAATGGCATCTTAACGATTAAAATTGAGTTATGTTCGAATGGGGAATGATATAAGTGTGAGATCCCACATCGGTTGGGGAGGAGAACGAAACATTCTTTATAAGAGTGTGAAACCTCTCCCCAGCATACGCGTTTTAAAACCTTGAAGGTTTATTGATGCTTCCTGACACAATGAATCTGCAGGTATCAAGAAATTCTAACAGATCCCAGCTATAATGGGCAGTTTGTCCTGATGACCAATCCCCATATCGGCAATACTGGTGTCAATTTCGGTATGTTAGGCTCTCGAAGTCCTTACGTTGCCTTGTCTTGAGAACTGTTTGATAATATTGACTTCAACCACCTTTTCCAATTAGATGATGAAGAAGCCAATCAATGCTTCCTCGCTGGCCTGGTGATCAGAAGCCTAAGCATCAGGTGCATTTCCTTTCTTCTACTCTGTTTTAACAAAATTATTTAAACATTCATTTAGTGTAAATCATGATTTATGGGTTTGGTTGTTCCTCTTAATTTTCTTCCAGCACTTCAAATTGGAGGTGTAAACAGACGCTTGGTGATTATTTAATGGAGAGAAACATCATGGGAATTTGTAAGTCAACTTATAGTAGGATTTGTCTGATGACAATATGTAGAAACATTTAAATTTTTTAATGCTGCTTTTTTTTTTTTTCCTTCTCTAATTTATATAACCATGGGTTTGTTTCATCATGGAGCAGATGATGTTGACACTCGTGCTATTACTCGTCGGTTAAGGGAAGATGGAAGTCTTATTGGTGTTTTAAGCACTGAAAAGTCGAAATCTGATGATGAGCTATTGGAAATGTCTCGGTCATGGAACATTGTTGGTAAGAATTGGATGCAACAACGCAATTTGTAATGTTCATAAAATTCTGAAGCCTGTGTGAGTAATATTTTTGCTTTTCTTTGGCAGGTGTTGACTTAATTAGTGGTGTTTCATGCAAATCTCCTTATGAATGGGTGGATAGAACAGATTTGGAATGGGAATTCAAATCTGGTGGACAAGCTTCAGAGACCTTCCATGTGAGTGTGCTGCAAGAACGTTCTTAAGATGATAATGATATTACAATTACTAATACACATTCGAAATTTGTAATTTGCCAATGCGCCTTTACATTGATATTTTGTGTTGAAAAAGGTTGTGGCCTATGATTTTGGAATCAAGAGTAACATACTTAGGCGCTTGGCATCTTATGGATGCAAAATCACTGTTGTCCCGTCTACATGGGCGGCATCAGAGACCCTTAAGTTGAAGCCAGATGGGGTTCTTTTCAGCAACGGTCCGGGCGATCCATCTGCAGTTCCTTATGCTGTTGAAACAGTCAAGCAACTACTTGGGAAGGTACCTGTTTTTGGAATTTGTATGGGCCATCAATTGCTTGGCCAGGCCTTGGGTGGCAAGACCTTCAAAATGAAATTTGGTCATCATGGAGGAAATCATCCTGTTCGCAACTTTCGGAACGACCGTGTAGAAATTAGTGCTCAGGTGTGCCTATGTCAAACTTTATCGACTTCGAATCTACTGTCTGTATTTTACCTTATTATCTAGACTTCGTTGTGTTTGCATTCACTTACGTGTTGTTCGTGGCAGAATCACAACTACGCAGTCGATCCTGCATCCCTCCCAGAGGGTGTTGAAGTAACCCACGTCAATCTTAATGATGGAAGCTGTGCTGGTCTTGCTTACCCAAAGCTAAAAATTATGTCTCTTCAATACCATCCCGAAGCATCCCCCGGACCTCACGATTCCGACTCTGGTAACAAACATTTTATTTGGTTGCAGTTCTGTGTGCAGGCATCTAAGTTGATGTTTGAATGTTTGTTTGGTTGCAGTTTTTGGAGATTTCATAGAGATGATGAAGCAAGAAAAGAGAAATGGTTAATGTGACCATCCAGAGAGAGGCTGCTTTTTGGTGGAAGTGTTAGGGAAAGGGGAAAGGGGAAAGGGGACTGTAATATATATCTGCCCTTCTCTGTGATCATTGTAGCATCTCAACCCCCATATGATTTGCTTGGAAATATAAAAAGATAATAATAATATCTATTCAAACTAAATGGGAAGATTATAGTATTTATCTTTTTATTTTCCTTGAAATTTGAAAAAGAAATATGATGCCTTATGGTAGGCATTTTGAATTTATTTTTTTATTTTTTTAGCTAATTTAAATTATTTGGAGTTAAGCTTAGATTATTTTAGGGTAATTAGGTGAGTAAATTTCCACGGTAGAATTTGAAGTTATGGTTGTGGGAGTTCTTATAGAAGTAGATTTGAAGGATCAATTTTAAGCTAACATCAAGAGAGCGTAGTGACTTTGGCTTAGATATTTAGGTTTATTATTGGTTTGGTTGGATGAAGTAAATTGAATTAAGTATCAATGACATGTATTGTGGCCTTTCTGTACTGTATTTTAGGATTAATTAACATGTAGTATAATATGCTATGACTTATGTTAGGTTGGAATTTATGCTATTAGATATTTATGTATGTTATGGACCTTGTGACTTACATGTATATGATGCATAATACCTCTATATGATGTATGATGCATAATACCTCTATATGATGTATGATGCATAATACCTCTATATGATATGACATGCACAATATGTTTATATCATACTGTTAAGCTAACGTATGTGTTCATGAAAGTTATCTTTAAGAAAGAACGAACGTATGACCTGCATAATATGTTTATATCATGATTTAAAGCTATGGGAATTCCAGTTCATGAAAGTTATCTTTAAGAAAGAACGAACGTATGACCTGCATAATATGTTTATATCATGATTTAAAGCTATGGGAATTCCATGCATTTTCGTATGTCACGTGCATCGGAATACTTCTCCATTATGATAAGTATGAACACGTACATTACGATATCTATGCACGTCATGATATTATGTGGCTCCTTTCCTTCTTGGCTCTAGGCGTGAGCATGCCCTAGCTGAAGGGCAAGGCACAAGGATGACAACTGCTCCCTAAAAGGCAGGAGCACGTAATATTCAAGTCACATGCTATTTTTTTATAGATAAAAGTAAGTACATAATATTTAAGCCGATGAAGGTAAGACACTCATTGTATAGATGACAGCTTCACAATAGAGGTCATAGTTGGATAATTGTATTTATTTATATTAACCATTGGATTAGATGGGGACATTTTCATTACTACTTAGAATTTTTTATTATTTTATTTTGATTATTAATTACTTTTATTTCATTTACCAAATGTTTTAAATGAACTTTTTCACTAGACATGTAACACAAACCCTTAAATTCTTTGACAAAATAAGACCAAAGGATGCATAACCAGACACCTTTAATTTATTTAATTAAAAGTACTTTATATTCAAATTTGATGAAATAAACATACCTCTCCATCAAATTTTATTCATATATATTAAAAGATATTCAATACATAAAAGGATGCAAATATTACATATTAATTTATGTGTAAGTTAAAATTCAAGGATAATTTGGGCCCTCAAAGACGGTATCAAGAAAATTATTCAACTCAAACCAACAAAAAAGTTAAGAAGTGCAAACAATGAAGAAACTAGTTGATCCAATTGTGTTAATGAATTATAGTTGTCAACCATCAAATTATGCATCTCATCTGCAATCAAAAGTCAACAATTATATATCAATCACTCTTAATAATTCAAGACCAACCTGTTACACGCCCACACATTGCTAGACAGGCAAAGGGTCCACCACCATGATAGAGCGCCTCACGACCAACTTTTTCTTTTCTTTTAAAAAGAGTCAGACATTAAACCAGCGATGCCAACAACAATATGAAAGTTTCAAAAGTAGGCTAAAAATATTGATGTCAAAAAACAAATCAAGGAGACAGAATTCTGAAGAATTATCATACTAAGACATTCATGGAACCCTTCCGGAAGTGTAATCTATCTTAATATTTCTCAATTGGACCTTCCAATTTATGGAAATGTCCACATTTGGGTGATAATTTGGCTCCAACTACTGAAAATTGTTGGCTCATTATGCTCCAATAATCTAGGTTTATGAGGCACGATTGGAGAAATTAATAGAACTAGATACAGCAATCTAAAGGATGAGAGAAGAAGCAATGTAAATAAGAATATGATGCCTTATAAAGCATTCAAGCCAATAATAAAATATCATTTTCCATGCAAGTTTTTGACCGCAAAGGCTGACTAATATCTGTCATACAATAACTATTAACATTAATGTTCTCGAAAAAAACAAAGAACTTGGAACAGAAAATAGGAGAAAAGGGAGGGTAGAGAATTTAAAGCCAAAAAAGAAAGCATCACAATAATCTCTCCTACTAATAAAAGACATGGTTGCATCACAGATTTGACAAAGGCAAGGCAGGTTGAGATTTTGGAAGGAAAGTCTTTTTGGCCACCACCAACACAAACATCCAGAGGGTCAATTACTTATTAACTCTCCAAAACGCAGTAGAATTACGAACCTCAAACTCCCAGCGGTTGGGAAAGCAGTGGCATAGGAACTGACTGACATATACCCTCCTTCCATGACCCATATCCGTGCTCAACCGAAAGAGTTCACATAACACATGACACAAAAAACCAACTAAAGGAAATAACTCACCATTCAAGCACATATTGAACTTAGAAGCACTTCCTGTGGACGATGGATGGGCCAGATTCATCATACTCACCCTTCGAAATCCACATCTGGTTGGCAAAAATAAAGTATTTGCATTAATCAGTGTGAAACTATAGCTAGAAATGGGAATAAATGAGAGGTTAAGAGTGAATGTAGGGAGTATTTCACCTGCTGGAAGGTGCTGAGCGATGCAAGGATTGACCCTCCAATCCAGACACTGTATTTCCTTTCAGGAGGTGCAACGACCTTAATTTTCATGCTGCTTGGAGCAAGAGCTGTGATCTCTTTGCTCATTCGGTCTGCAATACCAGGGAACATGGTAGAACCACCACTGAGAACAATGTTACCATACAAATCTTTTCTGATATCCACATCACACTTCATGATTGAGTTGTAGGTAGTCTCATGGATTCCAGCAGCTTCCATTCCGATGAGAGATGGCTGGAAAAGAACTTCGGGGCAACGGAATCTCTCAGCTCCGATTGTGATGACTTGCCCATCAGGCAGTTCGTAGTTCTTCTCAATTGAGGAGCTACTCTTAGCAGTCTCGAGTTCCTGCTCATAGTCGAGTGCAACATAAGCAAGCTTTTCTTTCATGTCACGGACAATTTCCCGTTCAGCAGTGGTTGTGAACATGTACCCTCTCTCAGTGAGAATCTTCATCAAGGCATCAGTTAGATCACGACCAGCAAGGTCCAGACGGAGGATAGCATGGGGTAGAGCATAACCCTCATAGATTGGCACAGTGTGACTAACACCATCACCAGAGTCGAGCACAATACCTGTTCAAATAATGCATTAAATACTATCCAAATCAAAGTCCAAGAGTCCAAACTTTAAGACAGAAGGAGAAGATGGATGTGAACCTGTTGTACGACCACTGGCGTACAGAGATAGAACGGCCTGGATGGCAACATACATAGCAGGCACATTAAACGTTTCAAACATGATTTGTGTCATCTTTTCTCTGTTGGCTTTGGGATTGAGAGGTGCTTCAGTAAGAAGCACAGGGTGTTCTTCAGGTGCAACACGAAGCTCATTGTAGAATGTGTGATGCCAAATCTTTTCCATATCATCCCAGTTGCTCACAATACCATGCTCAATGGGATATTTCAAGGTGAGAATACCTCTTTTGGATTGGGCCTCATCACCGACATAAGCATCCTTCTGGCCCATACCCACCATGACACCAGTGTGTCGGGGTCGACCAACAATGCTGGGAAACACTGCCCTAGGAGCATCATCACCAGCAAATCCAGCCTAAAAATAAAATTTTAAAACTTCAGACCAATTACCAAAGTGAAGACAAAAGAAGAGCATACAGAGAAAAACAGTAATAATTATTGCGCACGTAGGTAGATCTACAACAAGAAAAACAGCTGCATTTTAAGGTCAGTAATCTAACCTTCACCATTCCAGTTCCATTATCGCAGACAAGTGGCTGGATATCCTCAGCATCGGCCATCTTTTGTAGTTACTGAAAGACACACAAATTGACACAGATGAGCAAAATATAACATAGAATTCAAAGCACAACTGTGATATGCACATTGAACGGTCAGTAAGCTGTAAGCCTAAGACAGACAATCCACCTTGTAATTTAAAGCCCAGAGTTCAAATAAAAATATTTGCCACCTAATAATACATCTACTTTAGAAACCCATCTAACTTTTACCTCTGTCTAAATCTTAAATATAGAGAAAACGGCTAAAAACATTGAATTTTATACACGAGGAAGATCTGTGAGCCGCACAATTTTAATCTAAAAATTTTATTAACTACGTAAGCAAACAATCGATCCTCGGTTCATCAACTTTCCACATATCTTATTAACAGAACAAGGAAATTAATCAAGATCCTTAATTGAAGTTTCTTCAGAAGTCCAGTCATGCAGAACACATGTAAAAAATTGGCAATGGAAACGATGCTAGAAAAATTCAAATTGCATCTGGAAAATTACAGGCGACTTTCGACAAAACACAAGATCTCGTCTCCAATACTATTAATTTTGTATAAAAAACACGTAACTTGTCAAAGAACAGCCACTGGTTGCAAATGCGCATCAAAAGGCCACCGAATCCTCACAAATCAAAAAGATTCCAAAAAAGACAACAGAACAAAAAAAAAAAAAAAGAGAGAGAGAGAACGGAATAAAAACACAGGAACAGAGTCATGTACAGCAAGAAACAGCATTACGATTAACGAATCACATCACGAAACTCAGAACAACGACGAAGTAAACAAGCACTAAACAAAGATAAAATCCACGAGCTAGAAGCTAAAAGTTGTACTGATCAACACAAATCAAGGCAGGCATTGGTAAAATCAGACACAAACAAACCAGATCGAAGCTCATAACAGTGATTGAAAAGAAAAACAGAAATGGCAGCTAAAGCAAATCCAAATCTCGAATAAAGAGCAGAGTAAGAGATCTAAACAAAAGCAGATCGAAAGGAGAACATACCTAAAGAAACAAGAAAGAGGAAGGAAAGTCGTTGAGCTCAGTGCGGGAATCGACGGCCTACTCTCCTTCTTCAGGCTCAGTCTCTCTCGGTTGCGAAGGCGAGAAGGTGAGATCGAAAATGGAGAGAAGGAGTGGAAGAAGGGAAGGGAAAAAGAGGACATTTATATGGAAAAGGAAAAAAAAGAAAGAAAAAGATGAAATGCAAATGTAAATGAAATTCAGATGAAATGAAGAATTTGGAGTGAATGATTTGGAGCACCAGTAAAGATAGGGTGACCTGGATGACAGCCTTTTCTTTCTCTTCGCTTCATTTCATTTTTCTCTTTCTCCCGATTTTAATTCATTTCCTTCCATTATTTCATTTTTATTTGTCACTATTTCTTTTCCTTTTTAACTTTACATTAGAGTTCACGAGTCTTAGTCTGGTTAGGTTAAGTTGAAAATTTTTCGTGTGGCCAACTCAAAAGTTCGAGTGGGTTAAATTAATAATCCAACCCAACCCAATAATTTTTACAACACAACTCAACCCAACCCTCTATTTTTTTTAGTTGGGGGCGTCCAGTTGTAAAAAAATATATATATATTTATCCAATAAGTTTTAGATAATATATATTAAAAGTTTACCGGCAAACACAAATCAAGTAATAATTAACTTTATTTTTTTTATTGATTTTTGAATATTTATTTTTCAGGAAAATATTTGTGAATAAAGTCACGGTTTAATTAATAAATTATTAATAAACAAACCTCTTTTTTAAAATAAAAAAATTTAAAAAAAAACAAATAAAGCTAAACTAAACAAAATGTCTTTTTATACTTTTCTGTATTTAAATATTGTATTATTTGTTACTCAGCTAATTGATTTGAGTTGAAAAAGGATAATGCTAAGATAAAAAGGGGAAAATTAGAAATTAAAAGGTTTAGCATAGAATAAACAAGATTATAGAAAAGGCCCAAACCATAGTGTAGCCCAACCCGCAAAGGCCCGAGCCTGAGCCCACACGTGGTGTTTGTGTGAGATTCTTTTTTTAACCTAATTCACAAAATATTAAAAAAAAAATCACATATAAATATCAATCTATTTATTATAGACAAGCTTATAACCCAATTAATACAACAATAAAAAAAGTTAATATAATGATTATTTTTTACCATTTATAATATGCAGCACTATTTAGGTCTAATGGTAGGATAATTAAGTAATTTTGGCTCACATATAAACTATAAGCTCTATTTTCTAAATGGATGAAATATGGTAGGTGAAATCGAATCACGTTAAGCAAAATCTAAGAATATTTGACCGAAGAAAGTTTAGGAGCACAAAGATGAGCCTGAAAACGATAGGTGAGCTTAGTATTGAAACGCCAGAGAACTAGATTAGATGAATTAATTGACGCATGAATAATTTGTGGTCTATTTATGTGTTATTGTTTATGATAAGATATTCTAATGGATGGCTATGATGCATGTACTTCCTGTTTGTTGATTCATGTTTACTATATTAATATAATTACGTTATGCCCTGTGAGACACCATGATATACCTTGTATCATCAGCTTAAATGAAATACCACGAATATGTAAGCATGTTTTATAGGGAATTTATGTCATCCCATTGAACCATGATTCTTAATATGGGATCTCATGTATGTCACATGAGCATGGATTACTTGTTTAGTGTGTTAGTATGTTATGTACAGACGCGTACACTACAATATTACACACGCTCCTTTCTTTTATGTTGATTTTTTGTAGCGTGAGTGTGTGGTAGCCCATAGCCAGACCTATGAGGTATGTATACTAGTTCGCCTAGTAGTGCATGCATAAATAGTGAGCTATTATGCCTTCAATCCTAACCAAAAAAGAAAATATGACCCAAAGAAAAATCATGAAAAGTAGGTCTCATCCGTCGTAAAACACGTTGCATATGATTGCATTTACCGTCTCCAATGAGAATGTAAGTACCCAAGTTAGGATAGGACAGGTACCACAAGAATTCTAGAGAATCCAATGAAATGGTTAAAAGGCCCAAGAAAAGTTTGAAGGAAAAAGCAAAAAACCATTAAAAGCAAAAAGATCATTTTTCTAATTTTAAGTAAATTTTCTGAATTTTTTATTTCTTATAGAAAAATGTCAGGACAAAAATTGGGTAGAATGTTTTTTTTTCTTTCAAAAATTGGATTTTCAAAATAACAAATTCAAAAATACCCCTAAAATTTTACTTATTTACGAAAATGCCCCTGCCATTCATATTCCTTTCACAATGGACCAATTTTAGAAAATCCTTCGTATCTTTAAATCCAACCATGGGGTTGGGCTCCAATTTGAGTATATTCAAGAACAATCGAGGTTCTTTAGATTCAACTGTTGAAATTCAAAATCAAAGTTTTGAACACCTTCATCAGAGTAAATATTTCTGACGAATTATTCAAAAACTTCATGTTAAAATTTAGTTTGATTCTAGAATTATGTAATTCGAGTTCCACTCGAGATTTAAGTTTTTAGTTTTTGAGTTTTAGTGCTATAGTGATATAGATCGGACCTAATAGAATTGATGAGAGTAGTCTCCACATTAAAAGCCCTTAACAATCGGGTTCAAGAGAGGTTTGCAAGATCACAAATCTTTGATTAAACGTTAAAGGAAATATGAGCATTTTGGAAGCTCGAGATTCTGTCATTTTGGCAGCAAAACACGTCACAAGTTGCCAACTTGTCTGTCGGCTATAGGCCATAGATAGCTTAGATGGCCATTGAAGGTCGTTTTGAATTTCTAACCCTATAGTCCCCAATATATTGTGGTGAGTGCCCTTATGGCGATTTTGTGGCTTTACTTGGCCTGGCCCTTAATTCGTTCTTATTGAGACATACGTACCAATTGACATAGATGAATAAATCAATCAGATTTGAATCAAATGTCTTGAACTTGATTTTGTGAAAGACTTCTACTTTCTTAGAAACTGTTTTATGAGATTGAAACAAAACTTCTTGATCTATATTCAAGTAATTAGTCCACGGTTGAAAAATCGATGAACTTAAAACCATTAAAAATAGAACGAAACGTTTCATGATTTAAACTTTAATCGAATCACTTTCATTTGCTTATCTATGACAAAAGCTTTCTAAGTTTCATGATTGAATCGTTTGACAAACCAACAACCATTATTCATTATTCTTTTAGGTGGCGACGTGGAAGTGAAAAGGCCAATTTTTGCTTTGGTTGGTAGAATATCTTAGTCAATTGTGTTATCACATTGTAGATATCTATCTATCTCGTTATGCTTCACCATTTGGCCCAAACCCCAAATCCAATGAGCTGTGCCCACAGAATCAATAAGTCCAAAGCCCACACAATAGCCATAGAAAACTCCATGGAAATGAATTCATGCTATAAAAATTATTCAAATGGATGAAAACTCCCAACACCTTTTTAATCTTTTGAAGGTTGAGGACTCTTTGAAGAACAATGATGCTCTAAAAATTGAAAATGATTTTAAAGATTATAAGGTTCCAAGGTGTAGAGCTGATGAACTTTGAAGTTAAATAGAAGATATCTGAAGGATACAAGAATTCGAAACTTTGATCATTCATTCAAAAAATATCGAGAAGCCAATAGTCGATCATATCTAAGAAGATTAACAAGTTAAGAGTTGATCATCTAAGAAAATCAACAAACGAAGGACCGATAAAAAAAGATCAACTAGTCAATGGTTTAGTTATCTAAGAACATCATCCAGATAAATGTTGATCACACAAAAGGCTAATCCAAGAAGATCACACAAGCTAAGGTTGATCGTCAAAGAAGACCAAAATGTCAATGGTTGATCCAAGAGGATAAACACAAGTCAAGGACCGACTATCCAAAAAGATTAACAAGTTGAGAGCTGATCTAAGAAGAACAATGTAATGATCAATTTTAATATTAAAAATAAGATTGTTATGCATGACATGTCTAATATGTGTAGAAAATTTTATTTAAAACACTTCATAAATGATGACATGGACTTAAACGTTCGTAAAATCCATTTCAAATAAAAGTAACCATCAAGTAAATAACAGAAAAAAAAAAAACTCAAAGTAATGAAAACGCTGTGATCTGACCTAAAACCTACCATTTAAACATAAATGCAATTGTCCTAGCTTCGGTCTTATGGCCTCCACTGTGACGTCGTCCTTCGTATAAGGGTGCCTTACCTTTATTTGAAAAATAAGAGTGATACGTGGCTTGAGTATTTGAAGAAATTCTCAATAAGTAGCCTTACTGTTGGGGTCGAGAAATGCAAATACAAAAATGAATTGTGAGACCTATTTTTCACAAAAAAAAAAAAAAAAAAAAGAAAGTTCATGGCCTTGATCTCTACCTTCCAGTTTGGACTAAAATTGGATGTGTAGTACTTCTCTACACATGACTCACATACGTTCACATGAACCCACCAAGAGGGTGTATACATACCCTTAGGCCAGTCCTTCAGCTAGCATACACTTACACTGCCAGAGCCATAGAGGAAAAGAAACCCATATAATACAATGGGGTACATAGATATTATAATGCATGTGTCCGTTCTCATCATAACGGAGAAGTATTTTAATGCATGTGACATACAAAAATACATTAAGCCCCCATAGCTTTAAATCATGACATAAACGTATGATGTAAGTCTTGCATTTATTCTTTCATAAACATAACTTTCATGAATACACGCGTGGCATAACGATATTTCATAATCTTTGAATACACACGTGGAAACTTAATACAAATGCCTCATGGAGTTCCGCTTGTTAATTAGGAGGCTTGGGTTGGGTGTTGCGTGACCATATTAGACGTTAGCAAGAATGAGATTGATCCCCTGTCCTTCTGAAGTTACGATTTTTGAAGCCATGACTATTCTTGATGGATCGACGGGTGCCTACCCGATAATCTCCTACCACCAACATTACCTTTGCGTATTAGTTGGAGTTGTGAGTGGGGCGATTCAGCGAGTAGTTAAGGGTTGGTCCAAAAGGATCCATAAGCTAAAATTCGATTTAGAAATCAACAACAAAATTTTCGACCCTCAAATCAAAGAGAAAGAATGAGAAAATGATTATGGTACAGAAATGAATACAAATTCAAGTTCACTCCTATCAATTAAGTTTCTTTTGAGATCTCACATTAACAAAATTTGATCTTCCGCTCAGAAATTTGAATTTCTTTTAAATCAAATATAAAATTTTAATTTTTAATGATGATGAATAGGGGTGGTGTCCCATTGTGTAGGGTAATGTTAATTGTTGGGTGGCCCCAAAGTCGGGAAGCAAAGGCAATACAAATAGTACAAAAATATCCTTTTGATGCGATTAATTTAGTCCCCATACAATGATTTGTGTATTAGTGCTCTCATCTTCATCTCCCATTCATTCAAAGTGCCTTTTTATTCCTCTCTTCTTCTTTTTTTTTTCTTTTTTAATATTTTGTTTTGTTCTTAGATTTGTCTCAACCCATTTTCATAATAATTATTCTATATTTTATAATTAAATTCACTATAAATGCTCTAAACACCATACAAATTTGAAGAAGATTAGAATTTGTGAGAAATTTTTAATATTTATATATATATATATACACAATTTCAGTGCACTTAAATCACTCTACTCCTAATCCCTATTATTTTTCATTACACCCTTAAATTTCGTACCGGACCTTCGTGATCCACCGGTGTTAAGTTCAAAACCGCATGCGGCGGCTGAGACGGCGGTTGACCGGAGCTGGAGGTGGAGGTACCAACGCCGGCGATCTTCTGACAAGTCTGAACTAAACACTGACGACATTTAGGGCAAGAGGAGTGAGAACTCAGCCACTTATCAATACACCTAACATGAAATCCATGGTTACACTTAGGGAGCAGCCGGAGCTTGTCGCCGGCAGCAAACTCCGACAAGCAAATAATGCACTCAGTATCCAGCCCGGGGAAGTTGAGCTCCGGGGAGAATTGAACAACAGTAAAGCTCTTGATGGCCTTCTTGTGAACCCCGGTGGGAGGGGCGGGGACGGAGGGAGGAAGGCGGTCGTGGGAGACGACGATTTGAGAGCATTTAAAAGCACATCTGATGATGGAGTTGAGGCCTAAGGAGCAGATTAAGGCGCAGAGGAGGACGGAGAGGACCATGACGACATTGGTGTCGAAGCTGGTGTCGGGGGCGCCGCCAGTGGAGAAGGATTGGAGTGGGTTGTGGAGGGCGGAGGGGGCTGCAGCGGTGAAGGAAAGGTTGTGGAGGAAGAGCTTTCTTGAATAAGGGAACTCTTGTTGTCCATGAATGGAAGTGAAAAGAATTGACATTTTTTTGTGGGGAGAAATTTGGAAGGTTAAGGAGAGGTATTTATGGGGTGAAAAAGAGAGAGCACCAAAGGATTGGATTTGCTTTATTATAATATATTTTTTAATTACTCTCAAATTAATTTTTTTAATCTATTATGATGGGATATATTATATGATTGATAAAAATGAATATTATTATTATTATTTAAATGATGACGTGGAGGGTTTTAGGGAAGGGATAGAGTTCCTAGCATTCTATGTGGATCCTCCACTGGGAAGACTTTAAATGGGGTTTCAAATCCAAATGGGTCCACCGCACTTCCCCTGTGGGGCCCGCCCTAAATTGCCCTGTTGCTCCGAAGCTTCCCTTCCTTATCGGCAATCCCGCACCCTGGACTCGTACCCGAAGGAGAAGAATTAACTAATTATTTACTTGCCTCTTCCAATGCCACCGTCCACGTAGATAAGTGTTTCTTTGATGGTGTTGATTGAGTTTGAATTTTATTTGTGTAATAATATTTCGTTCTCCTCCTCAAACGATATGAGATCTCACAATCCACCACGCTTCACGGATCAGCGTCTTCACTAGCACTCGTTCCCTTTTCCAATCGATGTGAGACTCCCTCGTTCCCTTCTTCAATCGATGTGGGACCCCCCAATCCCCCCTTCGAGGCCAGCATCCGGCTCAGGCCCACCGCTAGCAAATATTGTCCTATTTGGGTTTTCTCGTTTGAGCTTCCCCTCAAGGCTTTAAAACGCGCTTGCTAGAAAAAGGTTTCCACACCCTTCTTATAAAGGGTGTTTCGTTCTCCTCCCCAACCAATGTGAGATATCACAACGTCCTTGCTGGCACATCGCCTCGTGTCCACCCCCTTCAGGGCTCAACCTCCTCGCTGACACATTGCCCAGTGTCTAACTCTAATACCATTTGTAACAATTCAAGCTCACCGCTAGCAGACGTTGTCCTCTTTTGGTTTTTCTTTTCGGGCTTTTCCTCAAAGTTTTTAAAACGCGTCTTGTAGAGAGAGGTTTCCACACTTTTATAAGCAATGTTTCGTTCCCATCTCCAACAAATATGAAATCTCATAATTCTAGTTACTCGAGTCATCAATCAAACCAACCCAACATTTTAATTTGATCTAAAAAATTCCTTCAATCCAATCCAATCAATTCAATTTGTTTACACGTCTAGAAATTAGAATTTATTGGTAATATTAAGGGGAAAGCGATTGTTTAGTAGATCTCCCTTATAATTATTTAATTCCTCTCCCACTCCATATTTTGATCAATGATCGGTTGACTAATTGAATAAACTATATGCTTCTCCACTCACATGCCCTTAAATCATTTTTCAAATACATACATATGTACTCTATTCATTACATGAATCTTCACCCTTATAATTAATATTCTAATATTCACACCTCTTTTTTTTTATAACTATTTTATTTTTTTATTTTTAGATTTTGATTTTTTTTTTCTTTTTTCTTCATCTTTTCTTTTAAAAAATAAAAAAACATATTTATAAAGTACCTTAGAACAAAAAAAAGAACATTCATAGATGGAATTAATATTATAGATTTCATTTTAAAAAATAAAATAGTTATCAAATTATTTTTAATCCAATCCTCAAGTCATATTTGTAATAAACTTAATTTATTTTTGTGTTAATTTGGTCTTAAATATAAGTAAATTTTGGTAAAATGATTCCTAAATAATTAATCCTTGAAGAAAAAAAGATTGGATACAATTATATATTGGATCCGATTAAACTAACTAATAAACTACTTTTTAGTTTTTATGAACTCAGAAGGCGGCCAAGGTAGGTGCCTTTGACTTTTTCTTTGTCGGGAGGAAGAAGATGATATGACCAATTCAATTGAACCGACCATGCTTTAGTTTTTTTTAAAGATAACATAATAAGAAACATAACCAAGAAATATATGGGGAATTTGCAGATTAGGAAGAACTTGAATCGAGCTAGCTAATGCGACGAAGCAAGTAGTTATTTATGTATTTTCTTAAGATATACTTTTAAGGATCACTTAGGAATGCCCTACTAAGTGAATATGGAAGGATTAGATGAAGAGCCACTGGTTAAGACTTAAAAATTTAAATTATGGTCTAATATGATAAAAGAGACTATTTTGGGCATAAACCAATGTTAAGGAAGAAAATGACAAAAATGCCCTTAGTGTACATTCTACGATATTTTATAGTTGAATGAACTCCAATTGACTTGACTTTTACAGACAGCTAGTTATATATTAGGAATGAATTATAATATCATGATGGTTAAGCATGAGTATGCCATGTATGCTTTGAATAGGGCTATAAACCTTATAGACTGTCGCATGCATCAATTGTGTTTTAGCCCTTTGTGGCAGACTCTTAGAGCTAAAATCATGAGCATAAGAACTTATGAATTATGCTCTAGGTTAAAGTCACACCATGACTCTAAGCCTATATGACACTCAGATAGCTAGGTACCATTCTATTCAGACATGCGTGGTGCTTTAAGTCATCTTAGACCTCCCATTTACGTGGTACATCATAATCTCATGTTTTTCTCAAATAGGTAGAATGCCCACTATGACTTTTTGCAAGATGTCTTACTTTGCAAAATGTCAGACTCAGACTATGTCGCGAATGACGTATTAATGTCGAGGCAATTATGGGCCAAATTCAGATTCTGAATCTTAGTATGAATCTCGTACATAGGTTTTTTTTTTCATATTCATGTTATCAACCATGTGACCTAGTAGGTCTATCGGGGAGTGTTTTAGGATTAGGAATAACGTTATGCATTGTGTCTAGAGTGGAAGTGGACAACCCATTAGGATCCACTCTTCTTAAACTCGTCTTAGAATGAGAGATCACACAAGTGCACAAACAAGAGCTTGGAACAAACTGTCCAAGTTCAAGAACCTAGGACCCTAACTTAAAACCTCATAACCAACATCCTCGTAATAGAACCATGTTTATACTTTTATGGCTAGATTTAGAGTATGTTACCCTAGTATCAACTTTGCACACGATCAAGAGCTTATAAGTAGGCTACTTGCTGAGTTACTCTAATTTTTATATGTTTTTCATGTAATGACTAGATGATGGTCGAGGATGAAAGATGTCTGAAGCAGGTGCCATAGAGAGACAACCTAAATTCGAGAACCTCAACTAGTTTTATGTCTTTTTGTACGGCTTAGCTTTTTTATACAGTTCCATTTAATTGTATTTAAACTTAAACTATATTTCATATATGTACGTTTTTTTATGTGTAGTTTTATGTTTTAAGAATTTCGAGTCTCTTTGTAGTATTTTTATTCTTCCTAAATCAACTTATGTCACGAACGATGCTTCAAACAGCTTGAAAATCAAGTCATGACATGCTCCACATCCACACTTGATGAGTTACTGTTATTCAGCTTTTACAATTACTTAAGGTTCACATATCTCCACATGTGTAGGAGCGATCACAATGGTACATTATTCGTATTTTGCATCTTGAAATCCACATTATCAACCCTCTCGTTTTTATCAGAACTATTAACTCATGTATCCTTTATCATCGTACTACTTATATTTGATTATTTTGTATAGTTGATACTGCAAGAAATTTAGACGTTTAAGGAGAAACTAGACATCATTATTATCAATAATGTACAGTGAAGATGATCTCTTCTAGTCTATATTGAATTCTCATCATCATGTCAAATTCTGACGCACTAACTTTTGTAATTTGATATAAGTTATCTTTTAATTCATCATATGTTATTGTGCTCGACACAAAAATTACTAAATCTCTCTCATAATGGTACTAAAAGTTTATTCTATCCGAGTAAATATATATATATATATATATATATATATATAATTGCAATCAATAAAGAAATATATTGACGGGATGATATTTAAAGTGAGGTTTACAATATCTTTGTTGACTCCTTAACTCTATTATAATTCAATTTGGTACTTCTATGTACTCTTTTAAAATTTTAGTATAAAGTTCCACCAAAAATTTAAAATAAGTGCATGCATGCACTGTTTTCTTAATATAAATAAATATAGAGTATCTTTATTTAAGATAATGTTACCTTAAAACACATGATGCTACATATTATGTGGTGCTTTCGTGCTAAATGTTTCTAAGAGCTCAGCCTAACTTGTTCCATTTAACTTATCTTTATGTCTGATCAAAGAAAATTTTAGGAAGTCCATGTACTACACGCTTGCTTGATAGTAAGGGGAACGAGTGTACTACAAGAGGGCAAGGTCTAAGTTATTAAAATTAGGAGAACGAGTGAATTGCATTGTAACAATCTTAATTTTCCACTAAAATCAAGGTCGTTATTATATGGATAACTTATCTCCTTTAAATTTGGATATGGTCTAGAATGTGAACAACTCCTCACATCTAACTGAGGAAATTAAAAAATGAAGACAGCATGGTCTTAATCGAAGAAGATATTTTTTTTGTTTGTGGAGGTTTCAAAAAATCCAACCTTGAAATCACGATGATTTTGGATGTTTCAAGGTCGGTTAATCTTTCCTCTATAAATTATGAACTGTGGGCAAACATTTGGAGCAAGAATCGAGCTAAATCGAGCCTCCAATCAAGAGTTATAGCCTTTTAGTTTTTGAGTTTCTTATTCTCGAATTTCTTCCAATTTCGAGAGTTGTGGTTCACCAATTCCTTTCAAGCTTCGTGAAGTAACCGAGCGCTAAAAGTGTCTCTAACCAAAACCCCCAAAAACTACTGCCTTAAGAAGCTCGGGGAAGAACTTGGAGATCCAATCGGATGCTACACACAAATTTTGTGTAAAGGCTATGTCATTCAGTTTTTACACTCTCAAAGACCAACTCCATTGAAGACCACGCAAGGAGTTGAGGTCAAGAACACCTCCAATAATAGATCATTTTTGATGGAGTTGAAGGCTAACTCATCCATAATCGAGTTGCCCAATAAGGAACAATTTTGCATTTTTGGGTAAGCTGCAGACTGAGAAGGGAACTTCAAAATTAGCAAAACTATTTGTTGAGTTGGAGAGAAGTATAAGGGAAATATTTTGTGAAAAAGTGTGGCCTGTAAGTGTCTCGAATGCCTTAACCAATAGGAAGTGGTTCTGGGTTTACTCAGGCGAAAAAACCATTTTTTCATCGACGTTGAACAACCATATCTCACGCTACAGTGCACCATAAGGTAAGATATCACCCTTTGGCTCTTCCTTGATATTCTATTACAAGATTTAAGGGGGTTGAGGGGAGAAACACTTATATTTGTACCTTCGTGTTATAAATTCTCTCATCATTAGGAACTTTTGTCTCGGAAGGTTGCTTAATCTTGAAAGAGCTTGGATTGGACACCCTCATATCCTCTTATCTTTCCTAGGTCACCTCATCATGTTGATGGTTCCTCTACAAGACCTTGATCTGGACCGTTTGCTTGTTGTGCAACACTTCACATTTCTTGCGAGAATCTTGATGGGCTTCGCTGCAAAAGAAAGATCCTCTTTGAAACGGTGTGCTTCATGTTCAATAACGTATGAAAGGTGTGGAGTGCACTTGCGAACATAGACATGTGAATCACTTTATGCAAGAGTTGGTAGTGCCAATATGTATGCCACTAGAGCTATCCTATTTAGGACCTAAAAATAGCCTACCAATCTCACCTCCCCTCTAGTTGGTGCAACTTTCAAGAAGATATGATCCCCACTACAAACTCAAGGTCCTCCCTACGAGAGTTTGTATATCTCTTTTGCCAGCTTTGTGCCGTTAGTATTCTTTTTCTAATCTTCTGAGTTGTTGCTTTAGTAACCTGAACCAACTCTAGCCCTAGAAACCATTACTCACCTACATTTTTCTAGAAGAGAGGAGAATAGGAGACATACACCTACGCCCATATAGAGCCTCAAAGGGCGCGATTGAATGATTGCTTGGCAACTATTATCATAGACAAACTCCATAAGGTGTCAGTGCTCATCCCAGTAGCCTGCAAAGTCTATAACCTATGTTCTTAGCATGTCTTCCAGAATTGGATTCAACCTCTCGGTCTGCCCATTTTTCTGTGAATAAAATGTCGTAGTGAACTTGAGCTACATAATGATCCCCTTCTATAAATTGTTCAAAAAGTGTAAGGTAGATTTGACCCAATGAAAACCATAACACCATATAGATGGACCATCTCATGTTGCTTGTTCCAAAGTCAACGCTTAATCCAATGTCAAATTATATATATATATATATATATATACCATCAATAGTAGGAAACATGTATCCAATAAAAAGGAGGCAAGTTGAAGATAAATCCTTGTTTGACTATACTTTTCTTTATTATTGGGCCTATATAAATAAGCACTGATGTTGACTTCTTGTTCAATCTTTTTTTTTTTAGTTTAGGTCAAACCCATAAAAAAAAAAGATCAATTTAAACTGAAAAATCTGATTTTGTTATAAAATACTCCTTGATCTCTAAAGCTTTATAAGATAAAAAACTAACCATTTAGATTTGAATTTTGAAAATTTAATGAGAAAAAAATTTTCAATTGGTTTTCCATACAAAGAGGTATGAACATCTTAGAAACATCAAAGGAAAAAAAAAAGTGCAACGTGGATTTGAACCTTTAATCTCGATTTAGCTATATTTAATTAGTTTTCTTATACATTTTTTAATGAGAGGGTGTGCAATGCATGTGATCTTCCTGTAACGGCCCAAGCCACGACTAGTAGATATTGTCCTCTTTGGGCTTTTACCTTTCGAGCTTCCCCTCAAGACTTTAAAACGCGTATGCTAGGGAAAGATTTCCACACCCTTATAAAGGGTGCTTTGTTCTCCTCCCTGGTTACAATTTGGGATATCACAATAGCCACAAGGCGATGTGCCAGTAGGGCCCTGAAAGGAGGTGGGTTTGGTGGGGATCCTACATCGATTGGAGAAAGGAACGAGTGCCAACGAAGACGTTGAGCCCTGAAATGGGGTGAATTGTGATATCTCACATTGGTTGGGGAGTAGAACGAAACACCCTTTATAAAGGTGTGGAAACTTTTCATTCGCAGACGCGTTTTAAACCCTCGAGGGAAAAGCCCAAAGAAGATAATATGAGTGGCTTGGGCCGTTACACTTCCCTTTTTGGTTGGCTATTGTTATTACGATTCCCTCTTTTGGGTACAACATTGAATCCAATAAAGTTGCCCATGTGGGGGTCTCTCCAAAATATATTTGGATCATAATTAACGAACATAAAGATAAGTTTTCGAGTCGTATGAATGGATTAGATATGAACGAGTGGAAAATGAAAGTGGGTTTTGCAAGTGGGATTTCCAAAAAGTAAGAAAAGATTCCATTTCATGAATTATATACAATAATGGGTTTATAAGGATGAAAAGCTCTCATTTTCCTCCCACTCAATTCCAACATATCACATCCTATGCTCATAAAGATACTAACTTAATCACATGTTATGTATCAAAACATCTCCTCCTCCTCCTCCCAATCACTTTGCTTATAGCCAACAGTGTAAGAGAAAGGCAATGCCGAGAAAAGAAATTATAAACTTTTTAAAAGAGATATAATGAATAGAAAAGGTGAGGGAAATAATAAAGAGACTTATTAAAGATATGAAAATGGATCGAAGTATATCTTTTGTACCCATAAAATATCTGTTAAAAGTTTGTGAGAAAGAAAATAAAAACATTTAAAGAAAATAGAGAAGAGAGAATAATTATAGGTGATCATCTTGATAGCCATTTAATTACTTGTTCTATGATTTATTTACATCTTAATCTCATTTTATGTGTCGCTATGAAGTAAAAAATCGTGTTTAGAAGCTCTACTAAAGCTGAATTCATTACGCACGATGTTGTTGAACTTTCTTGGCTTCGATAGCTTCTCAAAGATCTTCAAAAAAAAAAAAAATTTGTACATGACCGGCCACTCTTGTGATACCAATTATGAAATTCAATTAGCACATAATCTTGTCTATCATACATGTACATGCACAAGTATAACATCGGATTTTTCTTTAATGTTGAACTTTCGAGATTTTATTGAGAGTTTTAAAAACAAAATTTTAAGATTAAATAGAAGAGACAATTGCTTATAAAAACCAGAAATTCAATAAAAATATTAAGAAAACAGTTAAAATTGAAAAAAAAGGGTCAAAGATAGGGGTAAATGTAAATCGGTCATTCTGACCCTTACTTAGGGGTTGCATTAGTCCTAATTAGATGCCTAATAAGGAAGGAATGGAAAGAAAGAAAGAAAAGAAAAAGAGGGAGAAAAAGGAGATAGGGTTTAGGGTCTCGAGAGAGAATTAGAGAGAAAGTCAAAATCTGCTCCAAACAGACATTTGGAGTCATAATTTCATTAGATTTTCTTTCAAAAGAAATGTTTAGGAGCGTTGGAGGAACCATTACGGGCTTTTGAATCACTCAATTCCATCGAGAATTAAGAAATAATTTAAGGTAAGATTTTTAGTTCTTGATTTTAGTTTTCCTTTAAATTTGAGATTTTTTTTTAATCAAGTTTTAAATTTTAGTATGTTGATATCGAAGGGATTACACAAGTTTTATGAAGGAAGTCGTAGTTGATTCGGACCGAAAAAGTTTAATTTCGATGAACGCCAAGAAGCTGAATTTTTTTTTGTGAGTTTTAGTTTTTGCCAATCTTTAGATTTGCTTGTTTCTGGCTGTGATTGACTCAAAAAATATATATATAAAAATAAATTAGTAAAATTGGATTCAAAGTCTCAATTGTCACGTGGAAACTTCGTTAATTCAAGTTGTGTAAAGAAAGTTATAAAAATCCAAAGAAAATAGGTTTAAACGGATTTTATCATTAGAATCTGGAAATTTGAGCATGAAGACAACTATTAGAGGGACACCCATCAGGAGAAGGGACGTGCAACGCGTCGCATAACCAGCAGCAGCCTAGACCCGATCCGTTGCCAACCCGTGAGCCACGCCCGCACTCGATGACCTAAATCGAACTGCTCGAGATACGTGTCAGTGGAGGGAAAATCTGACAGATTCACACATTGTGGGATTCAAATGCGCACTTTTTGGCTGAGGCGACCATTCACCTGGAGACAAGTGGCGACTTTGAGGTGCAAATTCCCCTCCCCCGTAGGCGCATGACAATTGCGCGTGAAGGCATGTGGGTGGCGTCTGCAAGGTCATTTTTGGACCGTTCAACCTCCTTTTGATTCTTTTTCATTCTAGTTTCGATATTGACCTTAATTTAACTTGATTCAAGACCTACTAGTGAGATTTCAAGAAGTGTGGAGCTCCCAATATGCAGACAAGCTAGCTTGGGAAGACACATTATCCATGTAAGTAACCACATGAACTTTAGGCAAGTAATACTTATAGAGGTCGCTAGGACGTGTTAGCATGCAAATATTTCTTACCTTAGGTGGTTAGATAATACATGTTAAGGACATCGAACGGGCATCTTTGGATGAACATTTATTGTATGTATGTCATGGTAAAACTACTGTTATGCCCCTAAGTTGAGTTTTCTGAGAACCATGTTATTTTATGTATTAGGCAAGGCTAGAAAAAAATATGCATGACTAGAATACGAGTTGGGCAATATGGATGAGTGTGGTATGCATGATGTAAGAAATGATAAAAATGCCCCTATGATAAGATTTGTGATTAATGATGTTTGATATGATTTTCGTTGTGTTGGAAAGGAGGATGTGCTATTGTGATTTGTGCTCCAGGTGATTTATTGATGTTATCTCCCCGTTGAGCGTGTATGCTTGTATGTGTATACGATACAATATGTGTTAACTCTAGGTGTTTGACTGTGTGTTCTCCTTGTAGAGCGTGTTTATCTGCACAGAGCTAGGGCATTAGAGTTAGGTTGTCTAGATGATGACCTAGGTCAAGACACCTCCGGTAGACTAAGCACCTTAGGATCGTGAGTGATAGTCAGAGTGTTTAGACCCTAGTGCTCACAGACTATGAAAGAATCGAGGAGTTAAAATAGAGCAGCTTGGAGTCAGAAGTTCGTGTTGAGCCACCTAGTCGCACTAGGAATCCAATAGACCTCCTCATATCCTAGATGTTACTAAGGTGAAGTTTAAATCATAGATTACGTGCTTAGATGCTCGATAAGAATATCTCCATAGAAAAGCATGCATGAGAGAACTTAGTTGAGATTAGGGCACTACAACTAGTGTGGTTTACATATTGACCCAAGTTAGTACGTTTTTCAATAGACCTTGCACCCCAAGATCATGAGCGATCAGAGGTATAGACCTGTGTGCACCTATAGATTGGTTTGACCACAGGAGCTAACCCCAAACGTCCTAGAAATGAGAGATGAAATTTAAATCATCTAGATGCCCTTAATAACCTAGCAAACCTCCGCCACATCCAATAATGACAAAGGTAGCCTCCTAGGTCGATAGTAGCCGATATAGTATTAGAAGACCCCCACTTCCCTTTCTACTTCGGTATGGCACTGTTGATCTAGGCGTGAGGCTTGTTATAGATGTGTGACTCGGTGGTTTGATGGATTACACTGCACAATAAATCTGTCCTATGGTAGGGCATTGATCATGCAGGCAGTTAGTAGATTACCTGCATGGTAGATTCGCCCAATGGTAGGGCGTTGATCATGCGAGTAACTAGTGGAGCAGGCACGTACTGGGGGGTAGGGCCCCCCAACCTTGGGCAACTTCATGGGCTGTGGAATGGTTTCGCCAGCTAACCACCCATGGATGATGAGTAGACTAGCACTCACCATGTTGTCCCCACCTGGTATGGAGTCTATGAAGGTAGCGCCTCATCTTCGGAGGGCTGCGTAGGCTAAGGTAGCTACCCAAGACTATGCCCAACAAGAGAAATACACCTAGAGCCTAGAGTAAAGCCCGTGGTCACGTCATGGATGGATGAGAGCTTACAAGTAGGTTGTTTATTGAGTATTTTATACTCACCCCTTTTCTATTTTTAGGGTTTTTTTTTCAAGTGTTCTTATACTCACCCCTTTTCTATTTCTTTTCAGGTGTTCGCAGGCTACTGGTTGAGGTGGAGGAGCGTTCGAGAGTTGGCAATCACATAGGGGGTCGTTCTAGAGCACTTGTCCATTTTAAAAAAAATTTCGATTTTATCTATTATTTTATTTTACTTTTATTTTGATTTTTTTCGCTTTCTTCTCTAGTCTCGATTCGAGTTTCGAAACCTTGAAAATTGAGAGCGATCCGAGACCATATCCAAATGAGAGCGATCTTAGGATAGGATGACTAAAAATGATTTAAATGAAATAAAAATTACTACCTATACTGACAAGGTGCACCCTTCCTTTTTGGTACCTCAATCATAGAAACTTTATAGTTAGCGTGCTTTACTTGGAGCAATTCTATATCGGGTGACCTCCTATAAATTTTTCTGAGACTCATGTGAGAGAGTACAAAATATGTTGGAAGGACTCATGTTGGTCTGTTGGGCTTGGTTCATTACAAATAGTATAAGAGCTGTACCTCTCCTAGTAAGATGTGATTTAGGGACGAACCAAAGCAAAGCTAGTGGAAATGTGACCGAGCAAAGCAACGGTACATGAATGAACCGAAACCACATCTGAATGAGAGCAATCGTGAAGATAGAAAGACTAAGAAAGGCTTAAAGGAAATTAAAGTTATACCTATACCAACAAGGTGCACCTTTCTTTTCGTTGGATCAATCATAGAAACTCCATAGTTAAATGTGCTTTACTTGGAGCAATTCTATATTGGGTGACCTCCTAGAAAAATTCCTGAGATGCATGTGAGTGAAAACAAAACATGTTGGAAGGACTCATGTTAGTCTGTGCGGATAGCCTTCACTCTTAGGAAGCAAGAAGTAAATAATGTGAGCATGTTGCAACGGATGCAAGAGCAATAAGAATAGTTTTCTACCATCGTGAGTAAAAGAGTATTGATTTGCATATCCATCATACACTACTCAGTGATCAAATTGCCAAGACCTCCCAAGCAGTAACCTCCTTTATAGCTTCATGTGCCTCTTCATCTTCCGTCACAATTTCTTCCTTTTTTATGATCATAATTCTCCCATTAGGGCAATCTCTACTATATAGCCAAAGCCCACCATCCACACCCTTGGGAGCCTAACGTCCTCGTTGGCACACCGCCGAGTGTCGGGCTCTGATACCATTTGTAACAGCTCAAGCCCACCGCTAGTAGATATTGTTCACTTTGGCCCATTACGTATCTCCGTCAGCCTCACGATTTTTAGAACGCGTCTGTTAGGGTGTTAATGTTACTTTTAAAATTTCATAGTTATTTTTTTAATATAAGAATACTTTTTTATTTTTTAAAAAAATTGGAAGAGTATTAATAATTCTTAAAATAAGTGTATTTTTAATAAAATACTAATTTTCTAATTTAAAATTGAGTTATTTTTTATTTTTATTTTTATTTAGGGGAATTTAGTTTTTTTAAAAACGATACCAAACATGTCATATTGGACTTTAAGAAAAAAAAAATCCAAAAAAGACACGGAGAAATCATCGTTTTGTTTAGAACATAGAAGCCCGTTCGTCTAATCGGCTACTAAAACCCTTCGACCTGAACCTAATTCACTGTAGTTGCAGAGATTTTAATTTGGTGGAGCAAATGAGCGGAAGAGGAGAAGGAGATTTGACTTTGGTCGTGAGGAAACCGTGCTTCAATTTGCCCACTGGATGCCCAGATTGCTTGCCCGTTTATTTCTATCTAAAATTGGCCAATCTTCATTTTCACTTGGATTTCAATCTCATCTACCCCGAGTCTGGTAATCTCCCATGTCTACTATGTCTTTTTTCCTCCCTTTCTTTTGTTCTTGCATTTGTGTAGTTATTTGCGGTGTTGATCTTACGGTTAGGTGAAATTGATCGGAAGTTGAAATCGCAGTAGGGCAATTTACGGTTCTTTTCGTAGAGATACTTCCATGTTTATTCGGCAGTGTCTGTATTCGTGTGCCTAGATTGGTTGTGTTTACAGTTCTTCAGTCTGGTCATTGATTCTGGTTCAACTAGTTGCTGTAGTTACTTATGTGAGATTAGGATTTAGATAATACCTGTTTCATTTTCAGCGAATTAACTAGTACGGTATCTGTTTTTTTTTTCTTTGGCAGATGTAATTCCTTATGTTGAAACTGGTAACTATGTGGCGTACAATAATGAGAGGGGCGGGGTCATTGAGTGTTTAAAACAGGATAGTATCGTTGATCTCGATACTGAGTTTCACTCAGTTCCAGAATGGGTATCTGCAAAATCTATGGTTAGTTCATGGCTTGCTGATGCTTCCATTTACGAGCTTTGGTTGGGAACTGATGGTGATTCAGCTCAAAAGGTCTATTATTCTGACCTTCCCTGGCCGATTGGAAAGGTTTTGTACTTAAAGAAAGTATACTCTGTGAAGCTCCAACTTGGGATTAACAAAGAAAATGCTGAGCGAAGAGAAATGCAGGTCTAAATCTGTTATTGCTTTTCATGTTTGTGGTTTCTTTAACTTGCATATGTGCTCTCTTCAACTCGTGTCAATTGATCATTAATTCAATTGGTAGAGAGCACAATGTGATCGATGAAGGACTTTCTTTTTTTACTCTCTTTATTGATATCACAAATTGATTGCATTTATTGGCTGACAGATTTATAGAAATGCAAATCTTGCTTATGGAGCTTTGTCAACTAGGTTAGGAGAGCAGGATTTTTTATTTAATGACAGGTGAATCTCTTGGGCTCTGGATATCTTGTTCGATATTATATACTTCTTAAATCGTCCTTATAATTTGATGATGCGTCACTTTTTCATATTTCAGGCCATCTAGTTTAGATGCACTTGTTCTAGGGCATCTACTTTTCACTCTTCAAGTACTACCTGTGAGTTATTTTTCGGATCATTCTTTGGTTGTAGTACTAGGAAGCTTCTTATTCTAATGATATGCTAACTTTTCAGATGTAGTAGCTCTCTTTTCCTTAAAAAAAATGGTAGTAGCACTAGCTCTATTAACTTAAGAGAAATGGGGGTTATAAGAAAATCTATTTGCAGTTTCTCATATGGTTTTTTCCATTTAATTTACATCCATATCTTGATCTTGATTTTTGACATCATCTTTATGTAGATGGATCCTTAGCACATCTAGCTATACAGATATTATTATTATTTTTATGCATACATGTATATTCTATGAAGAGGAATATACATTGTTAGAATTTAAGAGAATTGAGCATGTTAAGAAGTTGTACAATGTATGATATGTTTTATTAATCATAAAGTCATTTCTTATTGTTGTGGTGCCAAATTTTTTCTTTTCTACTTTTGAATCTGTCTTTCACCAATCATTCTTTTTAATGACTCCAATTAATTGTCTTATCCATTAAAAACACAACAATTAGTTGATTTCTTACTGCATTAGTTTCCATTAGTTTGCTCTTATTAAAATATTCCGCTTAATGGACCTTGATCTTTGTTTGATAGACAGTACATTATTCCAAATATTGCTTTTTTCCTTTCTTCTCAATTGAAATGGAGTTCTCACTCTGGGGATCTTGTTGGTATTATCTGTTCTTTAGGAAACATCAGTGCTTCGTAGTAAACTTTTAGAGCATAGTAATCTTGTGCGATATGCGGAGAAATATATGACAGAGTTGGTAGAAGTCGGTACATCATCAATGCCATCATCTTCTTCCCCACATTCCAGTTCAGGGGCTTCATCATCAACACCTAGAAGGGGTCCTTATAATTGGAGTAAGATGTTTCTGACTTTCAAATATATTTTTATATTTGTTATGAAATGTTTTTTTCTTTACACTTGATGAAATTAGTTTAGTGGACAATGATCTTAATATCAATAAATCATTTTAAATAGTCCTTACTCCTTTACTCGTTTTTAGAGATATTCTATGGTTTTCATTTGTTAATCCGACTTTGTAGTTGTTGATGTTCTTTGCCATGGATTGCATGTGTATTCAAATTCACTTTAGAAATATTCGGCATTATACTTGCATTCATCAACTTCTGTTCTTTCTTATAATCCCTTTCTCCTCTTTTGTGGTGAGGGTTGTAATTGGAATGAAGAACTAGTTGCATATATTTTTTCCACTTGCCTAAGATGATATATGATCAAGCATATTGTACTAATCACCAATTTAAACTCGCATCAACTGTAGTCATATTGAATGGCCACTATACTCTTCTACTCTTGTTGGCACACACCTCAATATAATGGCACTGTGATTTTATGTGTATGTTTTGCAATAGTCACCCTTTGTTATAGCCTTATTTTACTCAACTTATGAAATACAGTCGTTGAAATCTGAAGTCTTGAAAGTCCTTTTTAGTTTTTTCTTTGGATAATGTGAAAATACTTCTATTTCAAGTGTCTGAGCAGTGTGCATTGAATACCTAATGAAGTTGGGTAGATCTCTATGCTTGTTAATAAGATTATAGAAATTACTGTGTAAAATTACTTTCAACTGCTCTAAGATAAAATCTGAAGCTTATTATTTTCTCAATATATTGGATGCATCATTCCTCAGGCTCAAAGCCGAAGAGCAAGCCAAAGAAAGAAAAGACGAACGAGGAGAAAACGTTTAAAAGGAGAGGCAAGTATTTTGTAGGCGCACAGCTAGTGGCAGTTCTACTTTTTCTCACTCTCACGGGCAGAGGTGATGATGCTGAAGTGGAGCTGGATGATGATGAAGGCTATGATTACAGTGACTGAAATATTCTTGAATATCCACATTTTTGGAAGAGATGACAACGCCAGTAGCTGTTTGAGGAGGAGGATAACTTTTACTTTCATTTTTTACTTCCACCAAACATTTTGGTAGTTGACATCAACATGTTTTAAATGGAAGAGAAATAAAGTGTCTGCCTTTCTTGAAATTTTGAAGAGGTCTTCTGATCATGTCTGATTCTGAAGTACTGTTTCTATTATTTGATTCGTTTCAATAACTTTCCTTGCAGCTCTTCTACTAAAGTTTCAAAATTAAGCCCAACAACGAATTGAAATTCTCATCATACCCACAAGTTTACTAGCAAAATCTAATGTATGATAAGAATATTTTCATATTCTTCCTATGAGCTAATAGGTATCTTTCCCATGCAATTAATTCTTTTTTATGTTCTGTCTATTTTATTTTAATAAGCTAATTTTTATCAAATGAAAAATCACTTTTAACATTTGAATTTCTAATGGTAGCAATTGAAGAAGCTATTACAATTTAACCATTTGTTGTACTTGTAACAATTTTAAGAAAATAAACATTATCTAAGAAGAGGTGTAGGACAATTTTGTTATAGAGGATGAAACTTACTAGTCTAAAATGACATTTGACCTTCTCGTCTTCCATTTCAATATGATCTTTCTCAATTATGTGCCAATAAAGTTCTATAAAGTTGATGTGCTCTTGACAAAATAAGCCCTTCTTTACTTATGAACCATAAGTAAATTCAGTGCTCTTTTAAGGTAGGATTATGAACCACTATTTGGCCTAGATATACTACCACAAACTTACCAAGATACTCATAAATTTCCTAATTTGTCAACGTACAAAAAGTGTTTGGGGCATGACTAAAAATTCACCGGCCTCATACCTCATGACACACGTCACCTTTACTCATACCCTTATGCAATTTGCACCTGTTAACATTGCAACTACCGCAATCTCAAATCAAGTTTCAAGAAATACTTTGCACCATGGAGCCGTACAATCTAATTAAGGATGATAGACAACGGATATTTATTGTAAAAAGTAAGTTTAGTTTGGACATGATAGCTCATGCACAAACGAAAATTCACATGCGAAGACTTCGCACCATAGGAAGCTTGTGTGAGCCTAATAAATCTAACATTCAACAACTGGTTTAACTATTTTTGAAACTCTACCGACTCTGGTGGAGCCATATGATACATATTTTGGTAGGCGGTCTTGCATAGAGTAGCTATTCAATTGCATGGTCGATCCCCTTATGTCAGGACAGAGATTTAGTCTAGGTAGACTGTCAAACATTATATCGCGATATCTTCATAACACATGCTCAATGTCTATGTAAACCAGCTCTCTTGAATCGTAAAAAGTGAATTTATCATTGTTGAGTGTAATGACTTGATTTTTTAGGAACTCAAGTCACAATATGGCCGTCAAATGTTTAAAAAGCATCGATATTTTTTTTTGTCATTTTAAAAATAAAATCATACTATATAAGAACTTATGTTTAAAAGTAGACAATATCATAGTATCAAAAGATCAAAAAGAAAGGGAAGAAATGTGTATGAAGGAGGGAATAAATTAAGAAGAAAGAAACAAAGATAATAGGACCAAAAGTAAATGATTACATGACATTGATGAATTACCATGAAGATAAGATAAGAAAAGAAAAGAAAAATGCATTTATGAAAAAGAAAATTGACAATTATTTGGATTAAAATCTCATTGGAATGTTGACAACTTATTAACACGCCAAATATAGTGTTAAAAATTAGAAAGAAGGAAAGATATGTGAAATCGTGCCGTAGGGAGAAGATATGAGGGAATAAATTAAGGAGTAAAAGAAGCATTCATTATGATTGAGATGAGAAAATGAAAACATTAGCCTACAAAAGGAAAGCAGAAAAAGAAATTACTTTTAATTAAAAAGGATCTATCCATTGGAATTGTGACGTCATAATTTTGTGTTAAAAAAATGAGGGAAAAGAAAGCAAACTACGTAGAATTTCATATCAAAATGCTCTAAAACAATCTCTTATTGAAGTATAATTTCAACTAGAATAGGAAGAATCACAATTAACGAACTTAAAAGTGAAACAAGGAGGAAAAATCGAGTTAGATCGACCCAATTGACCTAAACCATTAATTGTTGACCTGACTGTTGACAATTAAACAAACCAAGTCGAGCCAAGCTGCATGCAAATCGAATTGCTCGAGTGTTCTTCAACCTTGTGTGAACCGGTACTATCCCTAACATTTATCCTTGGCTTTGTGAGCTTATAAACTTCACTTAGTAGAATAAGTCACTAACTTATGGAGTAACTTTAGGACATTTATCCTTGGCTTTGTGAGCTTATAAACTTCACTTAGTAGAATAAGTCACTAACTTATGGAGTAACTTTAGGAGAATTGTTAGTAGGCTTAGTAGAATAAGTTAGTTAGTAGAATAAGTCACTAACTTATGGAGTAACTTTAGGAGAATTGTTAGTAGACTTAGTAGAATAAGTTACTGACTTATGGAGCAATAATAGGAGAATTGGTAGTAGTTGCCAAATTGTGGACCAAGTTTTGTGGTTGTAGACTAAGTTTTATGATTTAATTAGGAAGATTGTTAGTTGTTCTTAACTTGAGAAGAAAGTTTAGGAAGAAGTTAGTGCTTTCTTCACTGTAAATAATCATGTATGTTTTTTTCGTAACAACAACAAAGATAATTGAAAAGCTAAGCGTTAAAGTTTCTTGTTCCAAAAGACCTCTCCCCTCAAATTGTTCTTTTTGCTCCCTTTATTTGTTTTGATATATTTTGATCGTAGGTCATTTCCAACACTTGGTATCAGAGCTTTCAGGATGCCGAAACAAATGTCAGTCACCATAAAAAGTCACCAGAGAAGAAGTGACAACGATAAAGAGCGAAAAAGAGGGGAGTGTAACGCTTCAGTACCCATACTCATGAAGAGTAACTATGCAGCATGGTCGATAAAGATGCGTGCCAACTTACCGACACAAGGCTTGTGGGACTCCATCGAGCATGGTGACGTTGAGGAACGTAAGGACAAGTTGCCTCTTGTCGCCATCTACCAAGCAGTTCCGAAGGATGTTCTTCTCATGTTGGCAAAGAAAGACTCGGCAAAGGCAGCGTGGGAGACGCTGCAAACAATGCATGTGGGTGTGGAATGCATCAATAAATTGCACCATAATGAACACTGCAAGAAGCTTACTCAAGAGCATGCAAGTTCCGACGATTTTCTGAGGTGAGGCAATACGACATGCAGTTTATCTTCTAAATCATTTACCAAAAAAAGACGTTGGACACTTGCAGCCCCTACGAAGCATGGTTCGTCAAGACACCACTTCGAGTATCTAAGAGTCTTCGGATGTACAGCACATGTTAAGACTGCAAATCCATATATCAAAAAACTTGATGATGGAAGCCAAAATATGGTGTACTTTGGCGTAAAGGATGGAACCAAGGCACACAGGTTGTACGATCTGCAGCATGAGAAAATTTACATAAATAAAGTTCTTATATTTGAATAAGAGAAGAAGTGGAATTGGGGTAACTTTGGAGATAACAAGCCGACTGTTACAAAGTTCACTGCCCTAGAAGAAGAGGGAGACAAAACAGACCTAGAAAGTACATCGACAATGACACCAATAAGTCCACAGATGACATCATTGGTGACACCGAAAGGCGTGATGAATTCTCTAAAACCAGAGAGCTTAGGCGAGAGTATAGGAGGATCCACAACAGAGGATGGACCAAAGAAGTATTGTTCTCTTGCTAAAATTTATACGGATACACTTGAAGAGGAATTGGATCTTGATGAGTTAGTGTTGCTCACAGCCGAGGAGCTAACAACCTACCGTGAGGCACCAACTCAAATGATGTGGGAAGAGGCCATGCAAAAAGATCTTGAACCCATTGAGAAGAACAAGACGGGCACTCCTGTTGAGATATGATTCAAAGGTTTGACCAAGTTTTGAGGGAGTTGTTAATAGTTTCTTAAACTTAATATATTTATGTTCAATAGTTCGGTAGAATTTCCAAAATTTTAGATTTTTAGTTACTATATATATTGTAATTTTCTAACTCTTTTGGCAGGGTGTGAGTAAACAATAATAAAGCTTTTGCTGGTTTAATTCTTTTCTATCTTTTTCTATCTTTTTTTTATCTCTTTCAATATTTTTTTTCCCATGAAATTTGGTATCAGAGCAAGGTTCTTTTCAACACGAGAAGTGATTTTTTTCGAAATGAAAATGGTAGTAACTAGTTTTTCTTCCTCTGCACTACTCATACCAATTTTTAATGGTGAGAAATATGAGTGGTGGAGCTTCAAGATGAAGACCTTGCTCAGATCGCAGGAGCTATGAGACTTGGTGGAGCACGGATTTATTGATCTATTAGAACCCACAATAGAAGAAGAGGAGAGACTAAGATAAACCAAGAAAAAGGATGTCAAGGCCTATTTATTATTCAGCAAGCAATTCATGAGACTATTTTTTCACGAATTGAAGCAAGAACCACATCAAGCAAGCATGGTCAATTTTGCAGAAGGAGTTTCAAGGAGATTCAAAGGTCATAACAGTGAAATTGCAATCTCGTGATTTTGAAACTTTACTCATAACGAATGGTGAATCATTGCTGATTTTTTGTCAAGAGCAATGACAATAGTCAGTCAGATGCTTTTCTATGGACAGAAAATTTCAGATGAAACAATTGTTGCAAAGGTGTTGAGAAGCTTAACTCCAAAGTTTGAGCATGTGGTGGTTGCTATAGAAGAAGCTAAGGATCTATAAATACTCTCCGTTATGAACTGATGGGCTCGCTTCAAGCTCATGAGTCAAGAATCAATAGATCATCCGAAAGGAATGAAGAAAAGGCACTATAAATGAAGGAGACAACCAACAACGAAGACAACGAAAGAGAAAATATTTGTTTAGCAAGTAGAAGTCGTAGAAGAGGAGGATTTCGCAACTTCCATGGTGGTCGTGGTAATAGGGGTAGATGGAGAAATGAAGAACAAAGACAATTCAATGAGCAAAGTAACATAAGGAATGTCATACAATGTTACGATTGCAGAAGGTATAGACACATAAAGCTGATTGTTGGTATAAAGATCAACAACTGAATTTTGGAGCAGAAAACGAAGAAGAAGAAAAGCTTTTTATGGCTTGTATTGATATTAATCCAAAAAAGAGTGATTTATGGTTTGTTGATAGCGGATGCTCGAACCATATGACAAGCACAAAATCTTTATTCCGAGCTTGATGAGACGCAAAGAATTAAGGTGCAACTTGAAAATACAAGAGATGCAAGTTGAGGGAAAAGACACAGTGAAAGTCGAAACTAGTCATGGTAAGATAAAACTGTTAGATAATGTTCAATTTGTGCCTGATATAGGGTACAATTTATTGAGTGTTGGACAACTGATGACTAGAGGACATTCCGTTCTATTTGATGATAGCACATGTGTCATTACAAATAAGAAATCAGGCCATAAAGTTCAAATTTTCATGACTTCAAATAAGATGTTTCCATTGGATGTTTCTAACATGGAGGATTTTGCTCTTACTTCTAGCACAAAAGATGACTCGATATTATGGCATCTGAGATATGGGCATCTTCCTATAAAGAGCCTGAAAATACTTCGGGATAAATTTATGATTTTCGGATTATCAAGAATTGATTCAATTAGTTTATGTGAATGATGCATTTATGGCAAGCAAACCAGGAAGTTCTTTCCCGTTGGAAAAGCTAAAAGAGCTCCAAATTGTCTAGAACTAATTCATGCTGATTTATGTGGGAGTATGTATTTTTTACTATTTATTAATGACTATAGTGGTTTACTTCCTACAACATAAATCAGAAACTTTTAAGAAGTTCCAGACTTTTAAAGCTATGGTGGAGAACCAAAGTGGCTGCCACATTAAAGTTCTTCTCACAAATAGTAGTGACGGCGAGTTCATATCTAAAGTGTTCAATCTGTTTTGTGAAGAAAATGGCATCTAAAGGGAGTTAATAGCTCCTTACACTCCAGAACAAAATGGAATCGATGAATGAAAAAAATTAAACTATTGTGGAGATGGCAAGAAGTATGTTACAAGGAAGGACACTTTCAATCCAACTTTGGGCAGAAGATGTAGCAACATTTGTCTATCTATTAAATCTCTCACCAACAAAGGCTATTATGAATCGAACTCCTTATGAAGCATGACATGGAAGAAAACCATCTGTAAGACATTTACAAGTCTTTGGTTGTGTTGCTTATGTTTTGAAAAATTCTCAAATTCTTCAAAAGCTTGATGAAAGTCTAAAAAATGCATTTTCATTGGCTATTGTACTCAATCAAAGACATATAAATTATATAACTCTCTCAATAAAAATATTTCAATTAAAAGGGATATAATATTTGATGAAAATATGAGTTGGGATTGGAGTAAAAAATAGAAGCAGAGACTACAGTTGAAGTTTATCCTGAGGAAGAGACAAGAGTCAACTCCAGTGCATCTTCTAGTGCCTCTACTACAATACAAAATTTGTCAAATTTATCAATTTAAGTATCACTAAACAGAAACTATAAATCTTTAAGGAAGTATAAATCTTTAACTGACATATATGCATCATATCAATTTTCTTTTACTGTTTCAGACCTTATGAGTTATGAAGAAGCAGCTAAAAAAGAAGAGTGGCAGAAAGTCATGATAGAAGAGATGCAGTCAATTGAGAAAAATGGAACATGGGAGATGGTTGACTTACAAACGAAAAAAATGCAATAAACTTGAAATGGGTATTCAAGACAAAATTTGCACTAGATGGAAGCATACAAAAGCATAAGGCTCGTCTTGTAGCAAAAGGGTATGCGCAACAACAAGGTATAAATTTTGAAAAAACTTTCTCTCCAGTAGCTCGCTTTGAAACGGTAAGAACTATTCTAGCATTAGTAGCAGAATTGTGGTGGCATGTTTATCAGTTTAATGTCAAGTCAACATTTCTTAATAGAGATTTACAAGAAGAGGTCTATGTAGCACAACTAGAGGGATTCATAAGGAAAAACAAAGAAGCAAAGGTATACAAGCTAACAAAGGCATTTTACGGACTAAAGCAGGACCCTCGAGCTTGGTATAGCAAGATCGATGAGTATTTTCAAGAAAAATGATACATGAGGAGTGAGAATGAGCCTACTTTGTATGTGAAGAAGGAAGGTAAAAGTGATTTCATCATTATTTGCCTCTATGTTGATGATATCATTTATACCGGCTATTCTAACTCTCTTTTGGATAAATTTAAGTCTCAAATGATAGTGAATCTGAGAGGTAAGATATGAGTTTATTGCACTATTTTCTTGATCTTAAAGGATATCAAGTTGAAGATTGGGATTTTTATTTCGCAAAGAAAATATACCAAAGATATTATGAGTAAATTTAGTATGCTTAATTGTAAGTCTGCAGCCACACCCATGAATATTAATGAGAAATTACAGCATGGGGATGAAGCAGAAATGGCAGATGTTAGAAGGTTCAGAAGCTTAGTTGGCAGACTAATTTACTTAACGCACAAACGACCCGACATTGCATTTCCTGTTGGCATTATTTCTAGGTTTATGCAAGATCCTTCAAAGGTTTATTATAGAGCAGCAAAAATAGTCTTACATTATGTTGCCGAAACTATGGAGTATGGAATTTGGTATTCTAAATCTTCTAATTTTAAATTATATGGGTTCACTGATAGCGATTGGGCAGGATCCTTAGATGATAGACGAAGTATTTCAGCCAATGTTTTCACTTTAGGATCAAGAGTGATCACTTGGAGCTCAAAGAAGCAAGCAACAGTAGCGTTGTCAACTTCAGAAGCAGAATATGCTGCAGCAACTTGAGCAGCGTGTCAAGCTATTAGGCTAAGAAGAGTGTTAGTTGATCTTCAACAAGAGCAAGAAGGGGCAACAAAGATTTTTTTTTTATAACAAAGCAACTATCTCTATGACAAAGAACCTGACATTTCACAGCGGAACAAAATTGTCTTACAGTATTGTAACACCAATGAACAGTTAACAGACATACTTACTAAGGCTTTATCAAAAGAAAAGTTATGCTACTTTAGAAGATTACTTGGCATCTCCCACTTTGAATCAAGGGGGAGTGTTGAAATATGATTCAAAGGTTTCAGAGGATTACTTAGCATCTGCAACTTTGAATCAATGAGGAGTGTTGAAATGACCAAGTTTTGAGGAAGGTGTTAGTAGTTTCCTAAACTTATGAATATGTTTATGGTCAATAGTTTAGTAGGATTTCCAAAATTTTAAATGTTTAGTTACTGTATAAACCTATATAAATTATAACTTTCTAACTAACTTCTTGTCCGGACACAAGCCCATCGGTTTGAAGTGAGTATTTAAGTTGAAGAAGAATAGTGAAGGAAATGTCATCAAGCATAAAGCAAGACTCGTGGCGAAGAAGTTTCTAATTTGAGGGACTAAACCGATAAAAATTCGAACTAAAAAAAAATATAAAAAGTTAAATTGGAAGCATTTTGATATCTCTAGTACATAACACCATCTCTAAAAAAGAATCATAGTCTTAGCTAATGATTTAAAGGATGAATTTCATAGGGACCATTAAGCAACACCTTCACATGGTGAATCAAAAGAAAAGCATGACATTGACTTAATCAATTAACTTCATGCAAAAATACAAACAACCTTCACTTTCTCATATTTGACTGCCAACCTAATTCCCCCTTCCCCTTTACAATCAATCAAATCCTAAATTCCTCAATTTTTTCTATTTCTATCATTGCATGTGAATCTTTTATCCCAATTTCACCTATAACTTTATGGGTGAATCAAGAAAAATTAATAGTAAATAATTTAAATTGTTTCTTATTTATTCAAAAAGTAAATGATAATTTAATATTTTTATATCATTATTAAATAATTAATTCTCTTGATTCTTCTTAATTATCGTAATATAATAGGTTATACGTTTTAATATAATTAAGGGTTTGGTTAAGAAATTAATTTAAACAATTATACAATCGATTAAGTTAAACAATCATAAACAAATATATTTAGATTCCACAAAAAATTTTAAAAAGAAAAATAAATAATTTTTTACAAATTTATTTTGTAAATTTTAGATAATTATTGTAATCTTGTTACAAAATTTTCCCGCTAACAGATATTGTCTGCTTTTTTTCGTTAGGTGTTGCCGTGTCAAAGTCCACAACTAATAGATATTCTCCGTTTTGACCCGTTACGTGTCGCCGTCAGCCTCACAGCTTTAAAACGCGTTTGTTAGGGAGAGGTTTCCGCGCTATTATAAGAAATGTTTTATTTCCCTCTTCAACCAACGTCAGATCTCATAATCCATCCCCTTAAGGCTAGCGTTCTCAATGGCACACTGCTCGATGTCTGGCTTTGATACCATTTGTAACGGCCTAAGTCTACGGCTAGTAAATATTGTCCACTTTGACCCGTTATGTGTCGCCGTCAGCCTCGTAATTTTAGAACGCGTCTATTAGAGAGAGATTTTTACACCTTTATAAGAAATGTTTCGTTATCTTCTCCAACCCACGTAGAATCTCACACTTTATCACGTTTTTTCAAATATACAATAAAAAAAAAGAGGTCTTAATATACAATCAATGAATCATAAAATTTAGGGTATGATACAACAAAATGGATAGAAATTGTAGTTCTATTGATAATTAATATGTGCATGAATGGAATTTAAATATGAATAAATCTTGATTTGATTGAAATTAGTGAGTTGATGAAGGTGAACTAAAAAAGAGTGAGTATTGATATTGATATTCTGATAGCAAAAAAGGAAAGCAAATGAAACGTAGGTGGGTACATACCAGTTGAAGTTGATATTACAAATAAAAACAGGTATCTTGAACAATGGAGTTCTTCTCATTTCTCTGATGAACTCTCTGTAAATAAATCTATAAACCCAAAACGGATCTCTCTGTACACTAAAAATCAGATTGATTCTCAGGTCTGGAAGCCAATATCGTTGTGTTTTCTGGAGGGGGTTGAGGAAGGGATTGGAATGAATCTTTTGGGGAAGAAGCCATTGAAATGGGGTTTTGTTATTGTTGGAGGATTGTTGTATTTGGAGAAGTTTGAAAAAGAAGCTCTTGAGGCGTTGCAATAATGGGGGAAACACAGCACACAGATGAACAAGCACAGAAGGAGGAGAAGAAGAAGAGAGAGATTTGCAGGCTTTCCAAAATGAATATCCATTTTGGGTTTGTTGGTGAAGTTTTATTGTTTCTGTGGCTATGGATGTGCAAAAGAGAGAGTTTTGAAGCGTAAAACCCAAAATAATGCTATAGAGAGAGAGAGAGAGAGAGAGAGAGAGAGTTGACAATCTGTCTAAAGGTAAAGGATGCTGATGACTGATTGATGGACGAAAAGAAGAAAGGTGTTGAGAGTTAATTAGGGAAGAACAAACCATTTTTACTCGTCTCACCTAATTATTCGCTATTCAATTCTAAACTTTAGACTTAGTGCACCTTTTCAAGAGTTGGGTGGAAGTATCTATTCAATTTCGAAGATGGGGTATATGAATTTACGGAGCCCATACTCAAATGGGAGTGATCTTTAGAATAGGATAATTAAGAAAGACTTAACTGAATTGAAAATTACTACCTCTACCAATGAGATACACCTTTTTTTCTCGTGGCTCAATCGTGAAAACTCTAAAGTCAAGCGTGCTTTGCTTGAAACAATAATAAGTAATGTGACCATGTTGTAGAGAATGTAAGGAATGTCAAGGTCATTAGATGTCAAATCTGTAAGGGATGTAGAGGAATGTTGGGACTATCAAGTGTTAAATCTGAATTCTAAATCCTAGACAGGTAAAGGTTTAGAATTTATAAATAAAGAAAAAATCATGTCCTCGGTGAAAAATGCGAGATTTTCGATGAGGCGTTGGAAATCTCGCTTTTTCAAATGAACCATGAGGACACTCTCTCTCAACACCCCTCAATGCTCCAAACGCCCCAACTCTTCTACATTTGTGTCTTTTCGATGAATGCAAACCGGCGAGGATTGAGAACCCTCGGAGCACGTTATAACCAATGGTACTCATGTAGTTGTAAGAAATCAACAACCATCAGACCCATGTACAGAGAGGGTAAGTCACTCGTCCTTCATATGACTCGTCGCATCGGTTTTTTCATCGACGACGAGACTTGAGTTTCAAAAAGATTGAAACATAAACAAATCTATGTTTGTAGGTATTTACGCAGACTTGTGACGTCGTGAGAGTGGGAGATACATTGAAACGGAATCACGACAGTCGAATTTCGAAGGGGAAGACATCAAATTACGGTTTACAAAGGAGAGATAAATTTAGACTAAGGGACGTGTTAGAAACAGAGAGAAAACTGGAAAGATCAGAAGAATTGGGAGAAATCTCACACTCTATCGAATAATGAAATTGGCTATTATATTACAGCATTACACAAAACAAATATGGTAGGACTAAATTGACTAAATCAAATCTAATTCAAATAACTCAATCAAATCTAATCCAAATAACTAATCAAATCTAAACTTAACAATTCCTCCCACAGTAGTAATCAGTTTATATCTACGTTAGAACAGACTTCCAATAGTCTTCTTTCCATTTTACTCCAACCTTCTTTCCGCCCTCAAGTAACTCCATCAATTCTCATGTGTCATTTCTGTTTATTGCTTCAATTTCCAGATCCATGGCTTGCCTCCATTTCTCACTCTTCAATGCGTCTTCAAAGTAAGTTTACGGGATCAGTAGTGGTAAACATGGCCAAGTGAGCTTCATTATCTTCTTCAGAAACATCTTCTCCTATTGCATAATCTCTCATCCAGATTGGTGGTCTCCTATTCCTCCCCTTATTCGAGCTAGGAGAGCTTGCTTCAGCCAAAGAGTCGGAGGAAATATTTTCCTCTCTAGTATTTTCCTCTACAACTTCTATATCAGATTCGCTCCCTTCTTCATTTTCATCAAACACATCTGCTGCCTCCTCTTGATCACCCCATTCCAGATCGCACATAATGGATTATTCATAGGTCTTATCCCAGTCTCAACTCTTATCTTCCTCGAATACAACATCCCTACTTATTATGATCCTTTATGAAGTTGGATCATAGATTCTGTAAGCCTTTGACTCTTCACAAACTCCCAGCAAAACACAACTCAAACTCTTATCATCCATCTTAGTTCTTTTACGGTTAGGCACATGAACATGAGAGATACATCCAAAAACTCTAAAATGCTCAATCGAAGGTTTGACTCCACTCCAAGCTTCTTCTAGAGTTTTATTTTTTACAGCCAATGTTGGACTTCGATTCAGTACATGCACAGTCCAGTTGACTACTTCAGGCTAGAAACTTTTCTGAAATCATACTACGAACCATATTCATAATAGTTCTATTTTTTCGTTCCACAACTCTGTTCTGTTGTGGCGTGTATGCAGCTGTCAGTTGTGTTTGTATACCATTTACATCACAAAAATTGGTGAATTCTTGTGATGTAAACTCTCCTCCTCGATCAGTTCCTAAGGCTTTAATAAATGAGTTTGTTTCGTTCTCAACATGAATCTTAAAGTTTTTAAATACAGCCAAGGCTTCTGACTTTTCTATTAAGAAATAAACTCATGTTTTTATGTTGAAGTCATCTGGGAAATTAATCAAGTACCTTTTCTTGCTGTTTGAGATGAGTTTGATCGGTCCACAAATATCAGCATGTGTTAGGTAAATCCCTAGGTTGAAATTCATTCCTAGGTTTTAGGTAATTTTTATTTTCGCATGTGTTAGGTACTAGGTTGAAATTCATTCCTACGTTTTAGGTAATTTTTATTTCTGTTCAACCCACACAATCAGAGTAAGTGGAAAGTTCACGTCGAGTGGGAGCCCTTTAATTTAGTTTTCCACTACTTTTTATTTTTAGGATAGGTTTGTTATTTAAATACGTTAAAGTGAATCAAATAAAATGAATGAGTCTCCAGTAAATCTCTCTCTACTTTTACTTTTCGTTATTTTTTATTTTCCTTCCGCCGTTTTTTCGTCGACGTCTTCTCCCAATTGTCAGAAGTCAACAGCATGCACCAATTGGAGAATTTGTAAAGCTCGCCATGTGCTCCTTTTTGGAAACGAGTGCCTTTGTTGCTTACCCACCATACAATTTTTACACAGTCTCAATGGTGACTTGAGATGTGGTAAACCATCCACTATCTTCTTTTACTGGAGAGTCTTTAATCCCTTAAGGCCCAAATGTCCATATCTACCGTGCCAAAGTTGCTCAATATCTTCTGTGATTGTATTGAAACAAGTGGATGCTACAGGCTGAGATATAACATGCAGTACGAACATTCGAGTCAAAGACATCTTTGTCTCCATGATTAAGCCTCTCTCAAGATGAAACACCTTGCATGTTCCATTTTGAAACAAAATGCCAAGCCTCTTTGCTTGCAATTTCCCAATACTCAGCAGATTGTTCTTCAGCTCTGGCACATAATAGAACACTCCTGTGACTATCTGTATGATTCCATTCACTTGCAGCCGTATATTACCTTTTCCCGTTACAACCATGCTTGAGTTGTTGTCCAGCTTCACTTAATCTTTGAAACTTCCATCAAAATCTGAAAAATATTTCTTCTTCCCACACATATGATTGCTACATCCCGAGTCAAGGAACCACATATCTTCTCTATTGGCCTTGTTCATATTGACGTAAGCCATCAACGACATCTCTTCTCGAGTCTTTGCATAGTATGCCTCCTTCTCCTTGCTTTGACTTTCCCATTGAAAATGTCCTAGCTTGTGACAATTATAATACTCCACTATGGCCCTGTTGAAGGTTTGTCCGTTAGGTAAATCCCTAGGTTAGAAATTCATTCCTAGGTTTTAGGTAACCTGTTTTCTATTTTCAACCCACACCATCAGAGTAGTGGGAAGTCCACGTCGAGTGGGAGGACTCTAAGTTAGCTTTCCAGTTCTTCCCATTTTTAGGATAGGTTTGTTATTTAAATACTATCAACTGAATCAAATAAAAACGCATCGAGTCTTCAGCAAAATCTCTCTCTCTCTCATTTATTTTTTTATTTTTCTTTTGCCGTTTTTTTTCGTCGACGCTTCTCCCAATTGCCAGAAGCCAACAAGTGGTATCAGAGCCAGGTTTATTCCATCGGTGGTATATCATTCCGGAGGAGCCAACTTTATTAACATCAAGTTGAATAGCTCAAGTGGTTAGAGTGTCGACCTAATAACACACAGGTCTCAGGTTTCAAGTAGAAGAAAATGCAAAGTGCAAAATACACACATCGTGGGGTCCATCTCGAGTAGGTTCGCTCACTCCTCCACGCCGACGCCGAGTGCCGGCATCTCCATCACTGCCACAAAATGAGTGGGCCTTGTTGATGCGAGTCAACCTACAGGCGCAAGGGTTATGTGATCCTGCAGGGGGGCGAGCTCACGTGTCTCGCGACGTCATCTTCGACGAAAGCAAGCTCGATCCCATGGGGCTGAAAGTCGTCTTCATCGGCTACGAACCCAGGAGCAAGGCATACAGACTCTATGATCCTGCAGGGGGCGAGCTCACGTGTCTTGCGACGTCATCTTCGACGAACGCACCTTCTGGCAATGGAACGACGTGATCGTAGCAGATCACAACCCAAATCAATTCACGGTGGAGTACCTCGTCACCGAGCCGGAAGAAGGAGGAGCCCAGCATCAAGAACCGTCTCCCCGCCGCCAACAGCAGCACCTCCTGAACCAGGTGAGTTCGCAACACCACGGACTGCGGATTCGACGCTGGATGTCGATCACAATGATGATCTGGTAGCCAGGTACCGAAGGATGGACGACCTGGACTGGCGGCTCGCGAACTCGAACAAGAGGTGGCCGAACTACATGCCATCAACGCAGATGAACCGGACACCTTCGCCGAAGCAGAAAGAAACCCGTGCTGGCTGAAGGCAATGCATGAGGAGATGACATCCATCATCGAGAACCAAACGTGGAGTCTAGAGGTCCACCACATGGACGTGAAGTCCGCTTTCCTTAATGGAGAGCTGAAGGAGACCGTATACGTCCGACAACCAACCTGGCTTCCTGGACAACGACAACCCAGGTAAGGTACTGCGCCTACACAAGGCACTCTACGGGCTGCGGCAAGCACCACGAGCCTGGAACGCTTGAGCTGGTCGGCTACAGTGATAGTGACATGGCCGGTGATGTTGATGATCGTAAGAGCACTAGCGGGATGATCTACTTTCTCTCAGGCGGCACGATCTGCTAGCAATCAACAAAACAAAAGGTAGTTGCTTTGTCTTCCTGCGAAGCAGAATACATCGCCGCTTCGACGGCGGCAACATAGGGGATCTGGCTTGCGCGACTGATGGAAGAACTCATCGGAAGAGAAAGCAATCCACCAATGCTATACGTGGACAACAAAGCTACGATCTCCCTGATCAAAAATCCAGTTTTGCATGACCGGAGCAAGCACATAGAAATCAGATTCCACTACATCCGAGAATGTGCTGATCGAGGGCTCATCAAGATTGATTTCATCCGAACAGAGGAACAGCTTGGAGACATTTTCACCAAGTCCCTGGCGCGGGTAAAATTTGAAGAACTACGCTCAAAGATCGGAGTTCAAACAATATGGTAGACATATACCATAGGGCTTTAGGAGGAGATTGTTAGGTAAATCCCTAGGTAGACATGAGGGACAAAGATGTCTTTAAATCAGAGGGTAAAATTAGATGTCTTTAAATCAGAATAGACATGAGGGACAAAGATAGGCTTGTTGAAGGGCCGGGTAGGGCCCCGGGCCTTAACCTCGAAAGTCAGGGTTCCGGAAGGAATTTGGTCATGTGGTTCGGGAGTTAAGTCCATCCATATGAAATATGAATGCTCGCCAAATTTGATGTCAATCGGACATCGGACGGACAATGCACGACACCGTATGACCGATCATGTCTACTCCTAGTAGATTGAAAATGTTAGCTCTCCACCACCCCTGAGCCCTGTGGCCTAAGTGAGCTACCCTGTGGCACATACGTGTGTCACAGTGTGGGCGAGCGTGTCGAGACGAGTGTCTCGGGCGACTTCCTTTGAAATGGGTTTTTCAAGGACAGTACCGGGCGGCACGGGTGTGCCGGTATTGCGCCCCAGCCCGCGTGTTGGAGGTTGTTACATACACCCACTATCTGGTACGGTATTCGTAAATGACTCGGCATGGGCACGTGAGGGCCTATGCCTCGATATAGCCCGGATGGATGGATGTTCGAGAAGTCCCGATGAGATGAAAGACACGCGGGCCCCTTCTCGACGACATGATCGAGCGAGTCATGATGGCTGACAACATCCCGAGACTCGGGATGGCGTCAAGACATATGGACCCTGTCGATGGGGATCGAGATGACAAGACAAGATGCGACGTTCTATTGAGAGACCTTGGCCCGAGCAGAGGCAAGGTCGAGCCGGGTGACTTGGCCTAGTGTAGGAGCAAGTCGGTTGTGTCGCAGACGATTGAACATGCACGCGCAGGCGGCGTGTGTGGTTGGACAAGCTTGGATTCCGCACAAGCGATGTCCGATGGGCGAAGACAAACATCGCCTAAGGTCCGACGAAGCCACAAAGCCGGGGCGAAAAATATATATGGGGCTTAATTCCCCTTAAGGCTGGTCGTGGTCGTGTCAGGATCACGACGCCGCACGGTAAAAAATGTAGGACCGTGACAATTGGTATCAGAGCCACACTTTGTGTGTCTAGTCGGACAAGACAGTCAAGAAAAATGAACCCAAGAGTTGATCGAAGACCATGCAAGTGTGTCAAGAGTGCCAAGAGTAGGCAGGACAGTTGCCGGTCAGAATTATAATCAGTTGAGGGTTAAAGCCAAGACTACCCGAAGTTCATTAGTGTCGTGTGTCGACACTTCATTATGGGTAGATCTACCCGTTAAAGCAAGAACCATGCCCATTTTCAAGAGCTTGGTGTTCCGATAGTTGGAAGACAAATGAAACAGTGAATGCACCATGTCGGTGCCTTCCAAAAGAACCACTCACATAAGAGGAATAGTGTCAGTGGTTACAAGCAGAGAAGCCGAGAGTCAAGAAAAGACACATGTCGGCCAAGTGCGAAAATTGAGTACAATGCAAGTTCTTATGGGAGGACGACCTTGCTGCACAGAGGCAGCCGAGTGCAAGTGGGGGAGAGCCTGAATCATTAGGCCTCTCACCCCGTAACGATGCTCCAATATGCGAGCACACATATTCCTTGAGTCATCACCTTGTGCCTAAGGTCGATGACTCCACAAGAGTTGTCAAGACCAGTATCCGCTCGAGAAGTGAGCATCAAGCTGGAAGTGAACATACAAAAGATGAAGCTGCGAAGAAGACGAGGAGAAGTGTCAATGCAGCAATAGCCACATGAAGGTGGCAAATTACAAAGAGTTGGCCGAGAGGTAACGCCAACAACTGAAGAAGAATGTCAAGAAGTTTGACCTTACTCAATAGAAGAAGTGGCCGCGACAATGTTGTGGTTGGGCTTGCGAGCCCCACCTCGAGAGGTGCATCAGTTCATACGACTCAGAGGATAATCACATTGAGGCCAAGTTGGCCACGATGGGGCAAGGTGCCCTTAGTAAGTCCATAGTTGTCTGGTGAGTGTCTGCAGAGATAGTCAGCCTCACCCATAGCTATGGCAAACACTGAATAGCCACGTCTACGTTGCGAGTCTCAGTGGCCGAGTCCAAGATGGGCGAACAACAGAATAGGTCCGAAGAGGGATAGCCGTAGACAGTAGTGGAAAACCAAAGTTGAGGCAAGTTCACCCAACAATTGACCAAGTCAAGAGTCAGATCGTGGTGCCATATGACAAAAGAGAAGTCTGAAGCATCCACTCGAACTTGTTCTCAAGTTGACGGAAGACGTCAGCAAGATGAGCCATTTTTGACAAAAGATAGTCAGGTGGTCAATAGTTAAGAAACACAAATAGATCCAATGAGTCGAGTCAACAACAGACAGAGAATTCGGATCGTCATTGGGACGATGTCGAGATTGAGTGGGGGAGAATTTCACAATCAGTGGGGCGAATGCGCCCGAGAAAGTCATCGAGGACGATGGCTAAATTAAGTGGGGGAGAATGTCACAATCTATAATATGATTGTGCCCCGAGTGAGTCATCGAGGACGATCACTAAGTTAAGTGGGGGAGAATGTCACAACCATACTATGAAGAGAGTAGGTTGTGACCCTCACGGTGCGACAAGCAAGGTGGCGTCCCTCAAGAGACGCCCATCCGGCCATAGGCGGGCCAATATAGAAGAATGCCATGATGCGATCGAGGAGGACGATGCATCATCCAACACACCACCACGCTAAGTGGGCACTATAAAGACAAGCTGAGACATAAGCAAGACAAAGACATCAGAATAGACATGAGGGACAAAGATAGGCTTGTTGAAGGGCCGGGTAGGGCCCCGGGCCTTAACCTCGAAAGTCGGGGTTCCGGAAGGAATTTGGTCATGCGGTTTGGGAGTTAAGTCCGTCCATATGAAATATGAATGCTCGCCAAATTTGATGTCAATCGGACATCGGACGGACAATGCACGACACCGTATGACCGTTCACAAAAATCATGTCTACTCCTGGTAGATTGAAAATGACTCATAATGTACTATAGGGGGTACCATGGTGTTAGCTCTCCACCACCCCTGGGCCTTGTGGCCTAAGTGAGCTACCCTGTGGCACATACGTGTGTCATAGTGTGGGCGAGCGTGTCGAGACGAGTGTCTCGGGCGACTTCCTTTGAAATGGGTTTTTCAAGGACAGTACCGGGCGGCACGGGTGTGCCGGTATTGCACCCCAGCCCGCGTGTCGGAGGTTGTTACATACACCCACTATCCGGTACGGTATTCGTAAATGACTCGGCATGGGCACGTGAGGGCCTATGCCTCAATATAGCCCGGATGGATGGATGTTCGGGAAGTCCCGATGAGATGAAAGACACGCGGGCCCCTTCTCGACGACATGACCGAGCGAGTCATGATGGCCGACAACATCCCGAGACTCGGGATGACATCAAGACATATGGACCCTGTCGATGGGGATCGAGATGACAAGACAAGATGCGACGTTGTATTGAGAGACCTTGGCCCGAGCAGAGGCAAGGTCGAGCCGGGTGACTTGGCCTAGTGTAGGGGCAAGTCGGTTGTATCGCAGACGATTGAACATGCACGCGCAGGCGGCATGTGTGGTTGGACAAGCTTGGATTCCGCACAAGCGATGTCCGATGGGCGAAGACAAACATCGCCTAAGGTCCGACGAAGCCACAAAGCCGGGGCGAAAAATATATATGGGGCTTAATTCCCCTTAAGGCTGGTCGTGGTCGTGTCAGGATCACGACGCCGCACGGTAAAAAATGTAGGACCGTGACACTCGGCATGCAGCAGCAACTAACGGCGCCCTACTCCCCCCAACAGAACGGAGTGGTGGAGCGCCAAAATCTGACCATCATCGGAACAGCAAGGTCATTGCGGATGACGGCCGGGATGCCCGGGAGATTCTAGGGAGAAGCGGTAATGACGGCCGCCTATCTCCTCAATCGGTCCCCAACGCGAAGTCTCGACGGAAAGATGCCACACGAGGCCTGGTACAACAAGAAGCCAGCGGTACATCATCTCCGAGTGTTCGGCTGCGTTGCATACATGAAGGTAGCGCGTCCCCACCTCGCCAAGCTTGATCCCAGGGGGCTCAAAGTTGTCTTCATTGGCTACGAACCCGGGAGCAAGGCATACAGACTCTATGATCCTGCGGGGGGGGCGAGCTCACGTGTCCCGCGACGTCATCTTCGACGAAAGCACCCTCTGGCAGTAGAACGAGGTGATCGTGGCAGATCACAACCCAAATCAATTCACGGTGGAGTACCTCGTCACCGAGCCGGAAGAAGGAGGAGCCCAGCATCAGGAACCGTCACCGCCACCAGCAGCTGCACCCCCTGAATCAGTGGAGTTTGCAACACCACAGACTGCGGATTCGACGCTAGATGCCGATCATGATGAGGATCTGGTTCCCAGGTACCGAAGGACGACCTAGTGGGAGGAGGTGAACCACCTGGACTGGCGGCTCGCGAACTCAAACAAGAGGTGGCCGAACTACATGCCATCAGCGCAGATGAACCGGACACCTTCACCGAAGCAGAAAGGAACCCGTCTGGCTGAAGGCAATGTAGGAGGAGATGACATCCATCATCGAGAACCAAACGTGGAGTCTGGAGGATATGCCGCCGGGACACCGAGCCATAGGGCTCAAATGGGTCTTCAAACTGATGCGCAACGAAAAGGGAGAAGTTGTGAAGCACAAGGCTCGTCTGGTGGCGAAGGGCTACGTCCAGAAGCAAGGAGTGGACTTCGAAGAGGTATTTGCGCCAGTGGCAAGGTTAGAATCCGTCCGCCTTTTTCTGGCAATCGCGGCACATTGCTCTTGGGAGGTCCACCACATGGAGGTGAAGTCCGCTTTCCTTAATGGAGAGCTGAAGGAGACTGTCTACGTCCGACAACCACCTGGCTTCCTCGACAACAACAACCCGGGTAAGGTACTACGCCTGCACAAGGCACTCTACGGGCTTCGGCAAGCACCACGAGCCTGGAACGCGAAGCTCGACAGTACCCTACTGTCACTGAAGTTCAAGCGATGTGCCTCTGAGCATGGCATGTACACGCATGGCCACGGTGAGCAGCGACTGATTGTGGGAGTGTACGTCGACGAACTCATAATCACTGGAGGCGACATGGAAGTCCTCGAAAGGTTCAAGAGAGAGATGTCAAAGAACTTCAAGATGAGCGATCTCGGCATACTCAGCTACTACCTCGGCATCGAAGTGCAACAGAGTACTGCCGGCATCACCATCTGCCAAAGTGCGTACGCGAAAAAGCTGCTGGACACAACTGGGCTTGCGGAGAGTAACCCTACAAGAACGCCAATGGAGGCCCGGCTTCAGCTAAGAAAGGCCGGCACTACGACGACAGTCGACGCCACCAATTACCGCAGCATTGTCGGGAGCCTGCGCTATCTGATAAATACACGCCCTGGCCTTGCTTACTCAGTTGGATATGTGAGTAGATTCATGGAAGCACCTCGGGAGGAGCATCTTGTAGCTGTCAAGCGCATCCTGCGCTATGTGGCTGGAACCAGAGGCTGGGGTGTGAGATACAGCGCAGGGAAAGGAAAGACGAAGCTTGAGCTGGTCGGCTACAGTGATAGTGACATGGGCGGTGACGTTGATGATCGTAAGAGCACTAGCGGGATGATCTACTTCCTCTCAGGCGGTGCGATCTGCTGGCAATCAACAAAACAAAAAGGTAGTTGCTTTGTCTTCCTGCGAAGCAGAATACATCGCCGCTTCAACGGCGGCAACACAGGGGGTCTGGCTTGCGCGACTGATGGAAGAACTCATCGGAAGAGAAAGCGATCCACCAATGCTATACGTGGACGACAAAGCTACGATCTCCCTTATAAAAAATCCAGTTTTGCATGACCGGAGCAAGCACATAGAAATGAGATTCCACTACATCCGAGAATGTGCAGATCGAGGGCTCATCAAGATTGATTTCATCCGAACAGAGGAACAGCTTGGAGACATTTTCACCAAGTCCCTGGCGCGGGTAAAATTTGAAGAACTACGCTCAAAGATCGGAGTTCAAACAATATGGTAGACATATACCATAGGACTTTAGGAGGAGATTGTTAGATAAATCCCCATCTTTAAGGGAATGTGATCCCTAATTTTTAGTTAGCTATTCTTTAGGTAACCTTAAACCCACTAAGGTGAGTGGAGAGTACACGTCGAGTGGAAGCGCCTGAATTAAGTTTCCCACTTCTTTCCATTTTTAGATGTATTTTGTTATTTAAATATCCCAACTAATGAGGAATGAAAACACATCGAGTCTTTAGGCAAATCTCTCTCTACTTTTACTTTCCGTTATCCTTTTTCTTCGAAGAAGTTTTCCTTCGGCCTGTTTTTCTCGTCGACGTTTTCTTCTCAATCGCCAGAGTCAACACAGATGCCCTAAGTTAGAAAACAACACACTTGTCGGCCCTCATTACTAGGGAGTCACGATTACAAGCAGATTTCGAGTGAGCTAACATAACTGTAGTAACTAAAGGAGTTATAGCACAGATGACTCGACTTATAGTACAACCCAAACTCCATTAGATGATTATTTAGTCCCAGCGAGAGGACCCTAGCCTATATAAGATTTTGAGTCAGTTGACAGAGCGCCTAGTAGACGTTTTCTCCAAATCCTCAAATGAAGGACTACTATGTCAAGGACGCCTATGTATTCCAATAGTAGAGGAATTAAGGAACGAGATATTAACTGAGGCTCACAACTCGCCATTTGTTATGCATCCAAGCGGTACTAAGATGTACCAAAATTTGAAACAACATTTTTGGTGGTGAATTATGAAGAAGAACATAGCAGAATTTGTAAGCAAATGACTAATATGCTAATAGGTAAAGCAGGAATGTTGAAACCCCTAAGTATACAGGAGTGAAATTGGCAAAATATAGGCATGGACTTCATGATAGGACTACCTAGAAGACTAATGGGTTACACAATAATTTGGGTAATGTTGACAGGTTGACAAAGTCGGCACACTTTCTACCGGGCAAGGCAACATATATAATGGATAATTGGGCTTAGCTATATGTGAAAGAGATTGTGAGGTTGCATGGAGTTCCAGTGTCGATAGTGTCGGATCGAGACCCACGTTTTACATCAACATTTTGGTATGGACTCCAGAAAGCGTTGGGTACTCACCTCAACTTTAGCACTGCCTTCCACCCTCAAACAGATGGTCAAACGGAGCGTTTGAATCAGATTCTCGAAGTCATTCTACGTGCGTGTGTATTAGACTTCATAGGGATTTGGGACTCAAAACTACATCTGATGGAATTCTCGACTTCGCGTACAACAACAATTTTCAAGCAACCATTGCTATGACACCGTTCAAAGCTTTATATGAAAAATGGTGTAGATCTTCATTATGCTGGGATAAAGTGGGTGATAGGGAGCTAGTAGGATCTGAGTTAGTCTAAATTTTCAATGTGGTTGTACATAAAATCAAAGTAAGGATGCATACCGCTCAAAGCAGATAGAAAAGTTACACAGATGTGAAACCTAGAAGCTTGGAATTCGAGGTAGGGGATATGGTATTGTTGAGAGTGGCAATTTGAAATTCCTTCTCCATGATTCATTAAGAAAATTAATAAGTTCATTAAAAAAAATTGAAAAATTACATTTTTGCCCCCCTTTTCTTCTAATTTCTTTTGGGCATTGCAAACTCAAGCTCTACAATGGATGTCGTGCCTTGAGACTCATCCTATTATATTCCTACAAAGTTTACTTACATTCATTCTTGTAGAAGACATCATAAGAAAATGAGCTTGGGAAGTCCCTAAATTGATAGGAAGAAGTTGAAGCTTTCTTAAAAAAAGTCAACCGGTGAATGAGGTACTTTCCTTGAGCTATAACTCTATTTACACATTTTGTAAGTCATGAAAATTGAACCATGTGTCTAAGTCTAAAAGTTTGATGAATGAACTAACTCGAGATTCTCATTGGAACACGTTACTCAGCCTCATTTATAAAGCCTTGAGACTATTATCGCCCACGTCTTTTCCCTATGCCAAGGTTGAGACGATGGCATGACCGATACAAACGAACCAGCCACCCGTTTGGTTTTCTTGAATCAACCTCAATTTTTGAGCTTTTTGGACTCCATTTTAGCACATCCCCATCAAATTCTTTTTGGTTATGGAATCTCCAAGAGATTTAGACTTTAGGAAGTCTGGGAGCCGCCCTCAAACACACTTCGTAAAAGAATACTTATAGGAATCGACTAAGACTTGGGCAAAATGATTAAGAACATGTCGTATGACTAATTTAACGAAGAAATTCACAAACTAAAGTTAGTAAAATGAACATTTGACCGCATATGCATGTTTAAGAGCTTCCACGACTCGATTTCAATTCTGATTAATTGGTTGGGACTCTAGCATAGTATATAATCATCCTTATATGTTTGATATAAACATGTTTTTTCTTTAAGGAAATCAAATAGATATAGTAATTTTTCGAATTTTTTAAAAATTAGATTGAACATATGGGTTTCCTTTTGAGAAAACCAACCCCTTTGGGTTCAATTCGGTATTTTATTTAAAAACCAGCCCAACCCGAGCCCAAGGATATACACTTGAAAATATGATATTCGTTATTTCTTAACCCCTTGCCTCCCCGTTTTCCCTGTCCTCTCTTCCCTTTCTGCATCTTTGATTCTTCGCCAGCAGCAGTCCTCGCCGTCGCAGCTTCTCGTTCTCAGCCTCGCCGTCGCAGCTTCTCGTTCTCAGCCTCGCCATTGTCTGCAGCAGCAGCCTCGTCGGTCGTTTTGTAGCAGCAGCGCCGTAGGTCTCAGCCTTTCAAGTTCTATGACGGGCTTTCTTTCGATTTAGCTTTTCGCTTTCTTATAATCTCAACTCATTGTAAGCTTAGATTCTTTTTCTTTCCAGTTCACGGCTATAATTTCAATAACATTACATTTTAATTTTGTTTTGTCAAGAAATCCAGAAAGGTCATGGCTATGAGATCCGCGGCCTCGGTCGCTCTTCGGGGCCTCAGGAGATTCTCTTCCAAAAGTTCAAATTCAGTTTCGACTCAGGCTTCCATCAATCAGGACGCCACCTCCGACTTCGTTTCTGGCAAGTCCCTCTTTTACTTTTTACTTTATGTGATCTTCATTTCTAAGATTTTCTTGTATTTACTTCGTCCCTTTTTTGCATTCCATATACTGTCATCATCTTTTGATTTTGAGTTCATAGATTTTCTCGTGGTTGGAATGTTTGTCTACTCACTCTGGCTACTATGAAACCTTTTCTTATTTAATTGCTTCATTTTATAATCTGGAACACAGATACTAAATGTCCACTTTCAGTTTTGTTACTTTCTTCATTTGTTATGTCCTAAGTACTGAATTTGTTGTGATCCAAAATGTTGCTATGTTCACATTTTCTCTTGCCTTATGCATTTAGTAATTTTACTAGTCATATCTGTCTTCAAAGGGGTTTCTTGATTGATTGATTGATTGTTCGTTTGGTTTCTCGTCAATTAATAGTTCCATCTTGAAAGAACTGGCATATTCTTGAGTTAATCCTCAATGGTTTTGTTTTAATAAGAAACTAAGCTTTCGTTGAGAAATATGAAAGAGACATACAAAAACAAGCCCACCAAAATAAGCTCCAACTCTAATTGCATTGAAGGACCCAAATCTAAAAAGATGAGACCATGCTGGTAGTTACAGAATGCCGGATTAACGGACGCCTGTAACCAAGAATTAAATCTAACCAAAATGGCAACTGAATACTTTCGTTTTGTTGTTTGGATTCAATTATTTTTTCCAATGGAAAAAATTGTAAGCTTTTGATTGTTATATATACTAGGAAAGGGCTTCTAGAGTGTTACATGTGCTGGGGAAGTCTCAATCCTAGGATGGTAGCTTGGCTATAAAGAGAAAAAAGATAACTGTAATTTGGAGCATTTTTTGTTAACTTTTGTGTTTCTCTTCAAGAAACAGAAAATATTCACTGATAAAATGTAAATTTGTAAAGAAAGTTGTACAACGTCCTCAACAGAAGCAAATTATAAACCAACCTACAGCTCCACACTTACTAGAAAAACTCAAAACCCATCCCACAGACCTATTGAGTTCAATTCAAACCAAATATACCATGAATAGAACAACTCCTACAACTCACAAAGCATCACACAAAGCTCAACAAGCATACTCTTTGACACACTAGAAGGAACAAAATTGCAAAAGCTAATCGACAATCTATCTCCCCTACACCAGTGAATAATAACAATCTTCAATTTTCACAGCAACATCTTCTAACCGAAGAGCAGCAAAGATTGAAAAAGCCAAAGCCATTGCAAACGACAGTAGAACTTCATCCTTAAAAGATAAGGATAGGCGTGATTCAAAGCCAAACAGCATCATTGTCTAGCTGAAACCTACTTCATCAAAGCACATCCAAAACCTTTCTGCAATTGCTTTCTTTTTATTTGATAAGAGTTTAGACTTGTAATGAAAATTTGGAACAAAACAACCTAGTGGCAGGGGTAGAGGGAACTCTTGCCCATGGAGCTACAAATTTTTTGACAAGAAACAAGACTTATGATGAAAAATTGGAACAAACAGCCTAGGGGCAGGGTAGAGGGAACCCTTGCCAAAGGAACTAAAAAGAAGGGCCTTCCAATCGTTAATAATAACTTTTCTGCAGTTGCTCATTTTGATTCTTTTTGCACCAGTGTTAATGACACCTTCTCGAGGTGGTGCTCAAACCATTGGAATTATTTACATGTTTCTATACTTGATATACAATTGGCAGCCTTTTCTATTTTCATTATTCATCCATTCAATTACCTGTTTTTTACATCTTGGTGTAGGCTTAGAATCTCTTTTATAACTTTTCCTTTTCTATTTTTCTTGCTAACTGGGGAGCTTTTCTTTAATCTCCTTTAGCTTTGGGATCTGGTTCTTTCCCTACTCTTTTGTATATTTCATTGTTTTATTAAATGTCATGTTTAGACAGCATTAACTTGAGAACTAAGATCAGGTATATTTCCTTTAGTAAAAAAATGATTAAGATCCTCTTCTTATCATGACAGTCTTGACCTGAAGCCTGAAGACAATCACCAACTTCAAAATCACCAGTCGAAAATCAACCTAGCTTCCCTACCGTGCATCCTCAAAAATTTTGAATTGCAATACCCTCCTTCCTCTTAGAACCTCAAAAAAGCGCACCTTAATGCCAAACCTTCACCATCTTCTCGGAAAAGCGAGCATGGATACATATCCTCAAAAATCATCTTGATAATACACTCTGAGACCAGAATGCTTAGCCTTTAAAATCTCAACCTTGCTCCCCTTCTTCTTTTTCTTCTTTTTGTTTTTTTTTTCTTTTCATCTAAACCAAACCCTTTCGTGCCAACTGACTGAACCGACTGAATAGATTCAAATAATTCAGAATATGGAAACTTGAGTCTAGGCGTCTATCTCCGTCTCTCTCTCTCTCTCTCCTTTTTTTTTTTCTTACAATCTTTCCTTCCTCTTCTCTCTCCTCTTTTTTTTTTGTTTTTTTTCTTCTTTATAACATGATCCTATTCATCTCCTTGGGCCTTAGCCACCTAACCTTCTACATAAGAAATTTCATGAGTAAAAAACCTATAAAATGGACAGCTTACTTCGATTAACCCTTCCATTGATCAAAGTGAGGCACTTAAGCGAGACTCTTCACCCTTTCAACATGTAGCTTCTGCAATAACTTTTTCTTTTTTTTCTTTTTATGACTCCTTTCCTTATGTTGGTCTCTGTTTTTGTATCATCTTTTGTCCAGAACCAGGTATCTTAGAAAATAATTATAATGATAATAGTAAATGTAGATGAGGATATACATGAAAGGATTTATAGCCAATTCTTTTAATGATTTTAAAAGTGTTACTAGCACACATCACCCTCGAGCACGAGAATTGTGCTTCGCTCTTTCTTTGAGGTTCCTGCTTGGTGTTTTCAAGCCATGTGACCTTTTAATGGGTCTTCAGCACAAAAACAAAAAAAAAACAAAAGAAAAAAGAAAAAAGAAATGGTGCTTGTTTCATTTAACAAAGTTGTCATGATCCAATTTTTTAGTTGTCTGAAGCACAGATCGTGATGTGGGCTGACTTGATAGAGTGTAAATATAATAAATTTTTTTGCTTTTAAGACTCGAGATTTAAAAACATAAAACTGATACAAAACTTAGGAAATAGAGTTGGAGTATAAATACATAGAAAGGGAATAAAGGACAAAATATAACTGGGACAAAACTCATACAAAACGGTGGAGGCGCTCGAGCCTAGGTTTGGCTCTCTATGACACTTGCTCCCGTTCTCAACCAACTTTTAGTCATTACCTGAAAAACATGTAAACACTAGCGTGAGTATAAAACTTAGTAAGTAGACTTTTAATCGGGTGAATGTTAGGTACTATATTCTTAAACCTAACCAAAGGCATTACATGGTCTTTGTCCTAGGTCATGGGTTCTTGAGTTCATAAATATAGCTTCTTAAGTTTTAGACTCTGAGCTCATTAACTTGGTCAATTTGTTGCCTAACCCTGACTTATGCACTTGTATGATCCATTGTCCTTGGACTAGTGGATGCTATCGGATTGTCTACTTCCACTCCATACACAATGCATAGCACTAATCCTAATCCTAAAACACTCCCCCTGAAAGACCTACTAGGTCACATGGGTGGTAAATAACATGAACTTGAAAAACCTATGTTTGGGATTTGGATTAGGATTCGAAATCCAAATTTGGCTGTAACTGCCTCGACATTCCTTTGCATTCTCTGCGATATGGCCTTAACATTCCATGTCTAGGATTAGAATCAAAATCCAAAATCCAAATATGGCATCTGACGGCCTCGACATTCCCTGGCCTGCGACATAGTCGGAGTCTGACATCTTGCAAAGTAGGGCATCTCTCCTTGGTGAAGAAAACATATGATCATGATGTACCGTGCATTGTGGGAGGTCTAGGTTGGCTTAGGACATAGGGCAGGTTTGAGTAGAGTAGTACCTAGCAATCTGGGTGTCATGGTAGGCTTAGGGCTAGGGTTGTGCATTTCTGGGAACTAACTTATTTGGCTGGCTGGGCTCTTAACCCTGGAACAATATCTTAGGTGCATAAGTTCATAGATTCTAGCTTGAAGGAGTTCATCATATAAACTTGAGGCACAGCCTAGGCACAAGTCACACTTTAAGGTTCACATGCCCTAATCCAAGCATACACGTTATAATCATATCAACACTCCATAAATTCATACATAAGTAATTCATTATATTATAAATATGTGTCATGCAAGATATCATGTTTGGGGTTCATTAAAACCATAAATTCTCGTAAAAGGTTCAGTAGGGGCATTTTCAGCATTTTCCACCCTAATCTTGATTTATTCCCTAAGCATGTTCTAATATCATTGAGATTATGCCTAGTCATTCATAATATCATTAATAAGCCTCATATCAAATTCATGTTCTTTGGAGTCCATTTAGGCCTTGAAACATCATAAGGTCATAGTAAAGGTATTTTGGTATTTTCCACCCAAGTCTTGGTTTATGCTTTTTTACTCCAGTGGTTTTAAAATCATACATAGTCATCCATAGTCTTAAAAATAGTCCTCATATAAAGTTTCAAGTCATTTAGGATTCATTTGAACCATGAAACATCCTAAGGGCATCATTGGGGCATTTTAGTCATTTTACCCTTATCTCTAGTTTAGGTCTTAAACATACTTCTATGTCCATCAAACTTTTCATGCATCCATATTATATGGTTTTAGACCATCCATTAAAATTTCATGCACAATGAATGTCATTTAGTGGGTTAATTTTATAACTTACGATTCCTAAACAAAATGTTCAATTTAAGTCCTTAACTCATGGTTCTTGGTGTAATCCTTCCATATTTACTTATTTCTGCGTTAACTCAAGGTTATTAGACAATACCAAGCAATTCCCATAAGTATTTCTTAAGGAAAGACCAAAGTGGCTACTTTCTTGCTTAGTTGTGTTTGGGACATCGACTCTCAAATCCCTCCAATTTTTTTGTATAGGATCTGTAAGGAGTCAGCATTGAGGAACTAAAACGATTTGGGTGAGAATCGGTCTAAAAGGGGGTGAAATAACAAAAAAATCACGGGAGCTAGTTTGGGTCGTTTCAAGTGAACTGGCCACGTCATCGTCTTCAACCTTTAAACCGATGGAAGACGTTTGTGGACCGTGTGCGATAGCTCTGAAACTTACCCCCTTATGCCTTATACAGTGGTTATCTCCTCTGCTTTCTTCTTCAAACTTGAAGGGAAATATCATGAAAGAGCTAGGAACTGGCCTCATGGACGAAGTTACGGGTTGATGAACAACCCTTGAAAACCAGGCTTGTCGCCAGAGCTCCCCATCACTACCCTCTCTTGGTTCAGGTGTTTCCCAAGCTCTTTTGCCCCTATGTTCTTTAGCAAAATTCCTCTCCTTCTTCCCCTGAATCTATTAGGATAGGCCTTAGGGGACAAATTTTGCTCCTCTCCAATTTGATGGTCAAAGCCTCGAGTTTGTGGGTCCCCTTCGTTGCGAAAAGACCACTTATTGGGCAGAGTGATCTAGACCTCCTCAACCCTTGATTCCTTCCTGAAAATCATTGAGGTTAGAAGGAGATATTGGATTCTTCCCAAACTAGCTAAAACTTACTCATTTTTTAATTCCTCTATATACTCATTATTAGCACCAAAGGCTTCGAGGTCTTCTACAAAAACCCCCCTTAAGCTCCCAGAAGCTGAACGAAATAGGTATTAGGATACGAATTTGTATATATGGCCTGATTGATTTTCCAATCTTCCCCCTAATATGGCTTCCAAGAACTTTCCTGCCACTTTCAGCCCTCAAGCCCTTCAACAAACTTGTTGGAAATGTTCTTATGAATGTGTAGAGACTAGTTTGAGCTAAAATGGCTGAAAGCTCCAGATCACCTTGAATCTAGAGTTGAATCCTCGAGATTTGCTGTCGGAAAATCCTCTCCGTTCAGGCCCTTACTGACACCAACTTGCAATTTCCACCGATGGATGTCTTTGTGGCAAAGCCTCATAGGTCATACCCATTTTTCAGGCTGCATGGACCGTTGGATTGCTAGTAATTGAGGGAAATATCCAGTGGGCCATATTTGAGTAAAATCGTTTGGTTTAGGGTTATTTTTACAATTTCTAGAGCTTCAAGCTATTGTTGCGAGAAACAGTAAGGCTATTTTTCAAAATCCCTAATTCTGAATATTTTAATATTTTTTCCAACAAATTCCTTACCTTATTTTAGGTACTTTTCCTCGGGACCTTGAGATTCCTTCTCAATTATTTATTAAAAATCCTTGAAGTTCATTAAAAATTGAAAAAATTACTTGCCTTCCCTTCCTTCTAATTTCTTTTCAATCTCCAATTATTTCCCTATAAGAATGCCTTCATTTCTTAACTTCTATTCTCATTCTCATGCTTCATAATACTATATTCTTCATATGCTGGTTTTTTTTTTAAAAGTTGAAAATAGGTTAGAATATGTTTCTGTTTTCTATACTTCGGCTCATGTGTTATTTTTGTTCTTTTTACTTCTTTTAATAATGATTTAGACCTTGTACTTACAGAATTTAAAATTGAGTCACTGTCGTTAAAATTTGTTATAATTGAACTGCTTTTAATTTAGTTTACATATTTTATGCATAAGTTCTTTTTTAATGTAATGTTAACTCAAAACTTTGTTCGTCACATCACTAAAGCATAAGGATTATGTCAATACGAATGAAAGTTTGAAAACAGCAAAGAAAAAGAGACAAGGGAGAGTCGTTTGGTCCGCTGGGGATTCCTCATCTCCCTCTCTTTTGTATCTTCTTTCCATCAATACATGGTTTCTAATAGAATTCTTCTTCTAGTGTCGTTATGTTAAAGATTACTTTTACGTCATTTTTCAGATATAGCTGGGATGTCTGGTCGTACATTACGTGAGCGAATGACGAATTACATGGCTACTCTCGACATCAATTCACAAATTGGAAGCTGCATGCCACTTTCTGCAATGCGCATCGGTACGATTATCCACAACCTTGAGATAAATCCAGGTCAAGGTGGGAAGCTCGTCCGATCAGCAGGAACATGTGCAAAGATATTGAAAGAGCCAACATCAAGATACTGCTTGGTGAGACTCCCTTCCGGTACAGAGAAGTTGATCGATTCAAGGTGCAGGGCGACCATTGGTCAGGTGTCGAACCCAAGCCATGGAACCCGGAAACTGAGAAAAGCAGGACAAAGCCGGTGGTTGGGTCGACGCCCAGTGGTTCGAGGAGTGGCGATGAACCCAGTTGATCATCCTCATGGAGGAGGTGAGGGTAGAAGCAAGAGTAGTGGGAGCTTTGGAAAGGGGTCTCGCACACCCTGGGGAAAGCCAACCAAGTCAGGCTACAAGACTGGACCTCTCAAGCGCAAAAAATAGAACGAACAATCCCTCCACTCGTTCATTTTTGTTCTCTTTAAGTCAATTTTGTTGAGGATAGTGTGAAATTTATCTGTTTACCCTTTTGATTGAGTTGAATTACACTTTGTCCATCTGAGTAAGTAATATTTGTACGAACAATTAACGTAATTGTTCGTACATTCAATAATGTAACTCATGTAACCACTAAGTCTACTCTTTCGGTAATAGTTTTCAGTAACGTAATTATTTGAATTATGATCAAATTTAGACATTCGAACATTACATGAATACATAAAATAAAATAATTTACATCGAAATAAAATCTTTTTTATAATAAAAAATCTCTCAAATTTACAAATCCCACGTATCATATAACAATCCCCTCCTCCAACTTCTCTACATGTCTATGAACACGAGCCTTCCTTCTTTAATTAATTAATTAATTAATTAAAATTAACAGTATTAAAATGTATTTTGATTTCAATTCAAAATGGCATAATGTAAGAACTGTTAGTATCATAAGACGAGAGGGTGAAGGACTTGGAATTAACCTTCAAGATCTTAAGCAGATCTTTCCCCATTTGTCTCACCGGCGCCGGACACTCGCTCTGCAGCACCAACAGTATCTTCTCCACCCCTTTTGCCTCCGCCACCGCCACCAAAGCCCTCTCCTCCCGGAACAAATAGCATATGCACCACAGCGCCGTCACCGCCTGCTCCGTCGCCGCACTCGACACCTTCATCACTTTCCTCACCATTCCACCCACGCACTCGCCTCCGTTTTCGCACATCTCCGATCGCCCTTCCTCCACCGCTGCCGCTGCCGCCAACAGCCTCATAACCTTCTCCGTTACTCCCACGGCGGCGTTCCTCTGCAACAGCAGCCTCGTTAGGGCTTTTATTACCCCCAACTGAACCACTCTTATTTTCACGCGTCTCGGCATTGATATTGCGATTAAGCACGATAGCACCGATTCGATTAGCTTCATATCCTTGTCTACTCCGATTAGTGCTATCAATTCGCATAGAATCCCTTCGTTCTCGGCAATTAGGGTCTTCGATTCGGCGTTAATGGCGACGCACTCCAGAATCCTCGCCGTTCCAGTTCGCGATTCCGTACTCCCTCGCTGCAGAACGAGAGCCAGAGATCTCAGACAATCGCGATTGCTTTTCAGCATGGAGTTCATAAACTCCTCTCGATCAGCAATTTCGCATCTCACCAAATCCAAAACCTTAACCGCCAATTCAAAACATTCAATATCACCACAACTACCCTCTCCTCCAAGAACATCGAGAAGCACGGGGACAAGGCCGTGAATCGTGCGGAGAAACTCGATGTTCTTCTCCAATGGTGGAGCAAAACAGAGTAGGTTGGAGAGGGAAACAGAAACAGAGCAAGATGGGTGAGCGTGGTTTGGAATCGGAGTTGCATTCGTCCCCAAATGATGATCATGGAGAGGGAATTGGAAGTGGAGGGTGTGGGACCAAATCTGAATGAGGCGCTTGAGATTGCAATTGGGAACGAAATCCTTGGAGAGAAGGAGCTGCATGGTAGCCGGACAGGTATTGTTGCCGGAGTCGAGCCAGCGCTGGATGCTGGAGCGGTCGTAGGTGACGCCGGTGGTCAAACTGACGGGAGATTTCATAAGGTCGAGAGAAATAGGGCAACGGAAGTGAGTGGGAACAGTGATGAAGAGATTGTTTTGCTTGACCATGGTGAATAACAGAGTAAAGTGAAGAAGAAGAAGAAGGGAGATGGATGACAGCAGAGGAAGAAAGCTTTAAAGGCGCACACACACACACACACATAGTCAAAGCTTCGCTCTTCTCATCCTACCTTTTCTCTTTATTCACTTCTCTTTCCCTCTTTTTCCTCCTCAACTCTTTTTTGTAATGTTATATATATATATATTATATGTATATGTGTATATGTATACATACACATATATATGTCTACTTAATCCCGTGGTCAAGATTACAAAAGAAATTTCTTGTAGTCAACTAAATGGAGCTGAAGACAGAATTGTTAGAATGTTTTACATTTTTTTAATAAAAATTATATATAAAATGGCGAAAAAATCTATGTCAAAATTCTGGGTGCCAAAATAAATAAAAATTTTGACGAAGATATAGACCGAAAATGAATTTAGATGAATACCAATTTTAATAGGGAAGAAAAAGATATATTTTAAAAATAATTTTAAAGTGGAATATGAAAAACCAAAAAAATTAGCTTCCTTAAATTTTTAATTTCAAATCCTATTGTATTCCGAAATTGAAAATTGAAGTCGTGAATTTTATTGTTTTTTTGACATTATGGGAATGAAGCGTAAGGTTTAAATTTGAATATATGTTTCTTTCTTTTTGTATATATTTTAAATTTGAAATTCTAAAAGTAGGGTAGAACGGAATAAAAAAATATGATATTGGGAAAAGTTTGGGTATAGAATGAATCCCGTAAGACCCAGAGGATTCGCTGATCATAGCCGTTGGATCTGAATTAGAGATCTTTTTCTTTGAATGCACGGCTGTGATGCAGGAATGCGAGTACACGTGGAGTTCGAGGGTGGGAATGGGATTTAATGCAAGGGAACCTTGGGGCTTACCTCAGGCTCATGGGGAATGGGTTGCAGGACCCCAGCTTTAAGGATTCGAATCACCTGATTTGAGTCGTCGGATGCATCATCTGACGGTGGAGAATAAATCAGAAAAGTGAGAATTAACTTTTATTTTTATTTATTTTTTCCCAGTTCACACCCACTCTCCTATGTCCTATCTCCATTTATAGTGCTACGCAAGTTGGATTCTTTAAATTTAGTAAACCAAAAATAAAAGTTTTATTCTATAAATTCTAAATTTTTATTATTTTTTTATTTATTTATTTGGATGACTTCTACTATACTTCCCTTTTTTATTTTTTAAATTCATAATTTTATATTTTTAGCCTATTTCGAGTTTTAAAATAAAATTATTTTGTTAATGAAATTAAATAATTTGTATATGAGGTATTGAGTTTTTTAGTTTTATTCTCCATCGTCCTTCCTTCGTATACATTTTCATTTGAACCAACTTACTCACGGTTATACGTTGATACATTCTATAACACGACATCGTTTAACTATGCGTCAAGACATATGACAAAGTCTTTTTAATGTCTATACTAGTGTTCAGTAGCGTACTAACCTCTTTTCATGAAATTATACGCCACAATCATAGTACAAATCATGTTAAATCTAAACATATTATCAATAATCAATACATCATGTAACATTCACATTTCGTGCATAATAGATCATAGCAATATCATTTATTATCTTTTATAGAGCATTCCTACCGATAATGAGGCGCTTACCGTTAGACCATGGAAACACTTTCAGCTTATATTATAAGTTAGTCTACAAAATCTATAAGCCTAGAGCTTTAATGCAAACTGTAACGACCCTACTTTTTCCTTTAAAAATAAAATTGTTACTACATGCATGTCAGGACTATAATGTGAAATAGTTTGATTATAGCTTTGTTTCGTGACCTCATCTATATATGGGTCATTCTTAGCATAGAGTGTTAAAACAATTTAATAAGTGACTCCACGGTTAGGATTGCAAAATGCATTCACATATAATAGGTATCATGACTTGTGGGATCTAATTTTCATGACTGTTCTTTGAGCTTTACTTTCTTTTTCGATTAGAGTAGCATTCATAGTACTTCTTGACACATGATCCATGCACGAGTGCATGAGCGCACTAGGTAGGCTGGTTGACGATCCCCTAGGCTAAAATAGGTTAGCTTGCATTTATACATACCATGCTGGAGATGCAATCCATGGTCGTATAACATATAACATGTCTCAGGTCCCACATTAAAATTATGGTTCGATGAGATTGTGCACATAATACTTCCATACTTATCATGACACAAAATCCTTATGAAACATGTGCATATTCATAGTATTTCATTTACGCTTATTTGGTACATCATGGTGTCTCACAAAGGGATAAACACGGTCATATTAACATATTAGTCATATCAAATATACATGAATTACTTAGTTCACCTAAGCTCATCTTATTTGATCATTCCAAGATTAAGTTCAACTATAATTCAAGTTCACGAATGAAATTTCATTTATTCATAAAATTGAGCTTAGAGTTGATTCATGAAGTCAACATAACTTAACAATCCTAAAATAAAATCTAAACGGTGTTAAATATTATTAATTGTTCAAAGAAGTAGCTATACTAACATTTTCTAACCTTAATACAACATAAACGATTCTGGTACTTTCCAAAATTGTAACGACCCTATTTTTTCAAATAAAATAAGGATGTCTACATGCATGACATGTCTAATAGTTGCGAAAATTCATTTATAATAATTACTTTAAAAATTTGTCATGGACTTAAACATTTGCAAAATTTATTTAAAATCAAGGTAACAATGATGCAACGATAATAGCAAAAATCGAAATAATAGAAATTTCAAAATGAATGAAAACACCACATTCTAACCTAAGGGTTATAACGTTAAATATAAATGTAAGTACCCTCACATGGCTTCCGCAACGACTTCTTCATCCATACTGAGGTGCCTAAGAAGTAGCACTTGACTTAGTTTGGACCCACCGAGTAGCCCCAATGTTGGGGTCACAAAGTAACCCCACTCTTGGGATCAGAAAATGCAATCATATGCAATTAAGGTGAGACCTAAATTTTCATAAAAACATCATGGTCTTAAACTCTACTTTTCAATCCGGGTATAATTGGATATGTAGTACTTATCTACATATGACTCACACACGTGCACATGGACCCACCAACCTAGCTCGTATATGTACCCTCTAGGTTTGCCTTTCAGCTAGCTCACACTCACAATACCAGAGCCTTGGAAGAAAATGAGCTTGCATAATATCATGACGTACATATATATATTGTAATGGCATCCGTACTAATCATAACGGAAAAGCCTCCTGATGCACATGATATAAAAACTGCTTGAAATCCCCATAGTTTTAAATCATGACATATACTTATGATGCAACTTGTACCTCCATACTTTTCGTGACATAAAGTCCCTATGAGACCTACATACATAGTACTTGTCATATCTTTCGTGATTAACATACATAGCTTACCAATGTCTCATAGACATAAAGTGAACATGTTAACATAGTTTACATGGCGTGGAATGGAGGCTCATGCATCATACAACATCGGTATCACAGCACAATTCCATAACATAGCATAACCATATCATAGTATATCCTATAACATAGCATTAACTTGTATTATGGCATAACTTATATCATAACATAAATATAACATAACAAATATCAAACAATCATAAAACATGACACGTGTAGAGGTCATAGGGCACACGTCATTCATACATCAAATAAGTTATATAACCAAGCCAACAGTAAACTCACTTACTTGGTTGGCCTAAGTCGAAGTTCTTAATTATTCCTGGTACTAGGTCAAATCTAAATCTACTCCTCAAAGTTTGATTCAAATTAGGTTTGATATTCCAATAAAGATATCCTATAAAAGTAACAAAACAAAATTAGATTAAATTATTTTCAAATATTGAGTTGAAAGCTATGAAATGATTTAATTATCACTAGTGGAGATTACCTAAACTCACTCCTTTTTCAAATCTAATTTAGCCCTAATTTTAAATGTTCATTAAATTGTATTGCATGGATTTGGATGACTCTCTATCAACTTTATTCATTTTATAATCTACTTTTTAAAAGAAATGTACGAATCTCTCTTTATTTTGCTAATGGATGTCAAAGCCATGTTTTAATTATAATACATATAAATTTTTAATAAATGTTGACGGAAAAATTAAAGAAAAAAGGGTCAATGAATATTAATTTTTTATGTAAAATAATTCCCAACTAATGAATCAGAATTTATTCCACAAATCAGAAAGTATTTTAAAATGAAGACTTTTATTCTTAGACTAGAACAGAAAATAAATTGAAAATTAGGAGTGGTAACAAGTTAAATGATTTAGATTAAATATTATAGATCTGTAGGCACTTAGAGGTTGAATTAGCCACCCGGTGTTAGTCCCGAATGTCCTAGAAACGAGAGACGAGATTAGAACGCCTAGACGCACAAAGAACCTAGTAAACCTCCACGAAAATGATGACTTAGAAAGCCTAACAGACTTATCGGTAGTAACAACAATGTAACCAAAAAACCTCTAAGATAATTTGAGTTACTATTGCGTGTGGGGAGGTTGATGTCGCAATTTCGTAAAATGGTGTTGATACGGACTTGGGATCACATGGGTAGCTAGCTCTTCTATTATGTGTAGAAACGAGTCAAGGATGATGCCCGATTTCGTAAACCGATCTTGAAGAGGAATTTTGGACTACATGGGTAGTTATTTCAAGGTTAGTATTTCTATTGTATATAGAAACAGATCAAGGTTGATGCCACCATTCCGTAAACCGGTCTCAAAGAGAGATTTGGAACTACACAGGTAGATGTTAGGGTGAGTACTTCTATTATGTGTAGGAATGGGTCATAGATTGAGACTGCGATTTCGTAAACCGGTTCTGAAGAGGTCATTGACACTTGAAGATTGTTCCTAAAACTTGAAGACATACATTGAAGCTCAAATAGCGTAGGAATAGGCTCCGGCTTCCTTGAGCCTAGAGATAAGCAACCTAGTCAAGGTGGGGGAGTGTTTAGGAGTTGCACGGTCACAAAGGGAAATCAACTCGGGGCGTTAATTTAATTTGTAATTATACTCCTAACTTAATTATACTATATTCCACAAATTAGAAAGTAATTAAAATAGTAATTAAAATAGAAGAATTGTATTTCTAAACTAAAATTTGAATTAATTAAAAGTTTTTAAATAATTTAAATAAATAAAAAATCAAATAACATAAAAATAGTCCCATTGGAATGGTGCCAAACCAAGTGGTAGTCCATAAATTGCCTTTAAACCAGCATGTGGGGTCTTTGATGAAACTTTTTCTTATTTTATTTTTGTTAATTTATATATATAAAGAAATAAATAAAAATGTATTGGTAAAGAAAGAATAAAGAATAATTTAAATTATGAGAAAGATGGGGGCATATATGACTTTAAATATTTGTTTAATCTCTCTCCCTTTTTCTCTCTCTACGAATTTAAAAAAAAACATATTATACTTTTAAATCATTAAAGTAAAGCTACGTGTTGTTCTTCTTCCCCGTATATGTTTTCGACCCAAATTCACTCACTACAATCCCGTCGAACTTAATCTCTCAACTTTTAAAATTATTTACGTCTCTCGACTTTTAAATTTATATCTATTCCATTTTTAAATTTTTTAAAATATATTAAATAGATATTTAAATTAGCTTATTGAATTTTTAATGTTATGGTTTATTGAACATGTTTTAAATATTTTAAATTTATCTTTCTTTCTCATTCATTTTTCATTTAAGCTATTTACAATCATTTAACAAATAACCAAACTACCCCTCCAAAAATTTCGGACATTTTTCTAATAGTTTCCTTCTATTTCATCTTTAAAGAATAAATCGAAAAATTAATTTTGATGGAGGGTTACACGTTAAATATAATCTTTTAATTATAACAAATTTAATTGTGTTAAAAAAAAATTTAAAAATCATTAATGATTATTTTTTTAATAAAAAAAATCAGAAAAAGTCCATACCTAACATTATAATATTATTAATAATAAGAAAAAAAATATAAAAGAAAAAAATGGTAGAAAAGGGAGTCAAAATTGGAGGTTGTGTTGCCAGAAAAAAGGCTTTCTCCAAAGTCAAACTTTAACGTCTCAAGTTTCCAAATTGAACACTTAAAACTCAAATTTCAAATTTTTTTATTTTAATTTTATTTATTTTTTTAAGGTAAGGAATCTAGAAGCATAGATTTTTTTAAGGTAAGGAACACTTAAGCCTCAATTTTTTCAACAATACCGAGAACTTTTACAAAATTTAAAAACATTCCTCATATTTAAATTCACATAGATTTTTTTTTAAAGGGGTAAAAATGGTTCTTTATTGACCATTAGTTAATCTAAATGAAATTATTATATGACCTACATTCTAGCATAGTCCAACGGCAACTTTGAAAACGTGTTAGTGTGTATCGAATGATTGGTAGCATATCGAAATGGTGATGACGAAAACATCGGTGTGAGAAGGAGAAGGAAGAAAAATGGAGAAAAGAGATGGTGATGTTGGTCGTCCAACCAAAAAATTTAGAGAAATCTTGAGGCCATGCAAAACATGGTTTTAAAAACTTAATAGAATTGTTAGGTACTATCGCATCTTCCTTTTTTAGGCTCAATCATAAAAATTCTAAAGTTCAATGTCGGTTGAATTTTAGAAATTTTTCTTAGAAAAACGTGAATTAAGACAAAATATGCTTCCATAACTCGTGTTCGTTTGTGGGGGAGAGTCGTCACTCTTGCAAACCGTTTAGGGCTAAAATTTGGATTCCAAACCTTGGAGTGTTATAATATTAATGTTACATTAACATTGTATTAGATGACGGTAAGATCATTCATAATAACTTTCAATATTTTAATCTCCTCACCTAACGACTCTTGACTCTTGAATCTGAAAAAGTAAACATTAGATCCAGAATCAAATGGGCCCTAAACTAACTGGGCCTAAGGCCCAAACAACATTAACTTGTGAATGACCTTAGTCTTTGAATGGACTCTTGTCTACCGTCCAAAAAAATAACTCTTGTTTTATGGAGGTGTGGAGGGGTTTGATTCCGCAGATTTGGGGCCTCACGGGAGATGTCGCAATTTTCAGCGAGGTTCAATTTAAAAAAAAAATAAAAAGGACTTTCGTACTCGAATGTACCTGTATTATGAAATAACTATGGATATTTCTTCCCCATTTCATCCTCTGGTTCGCATATGGCTTCTTGTACTTGCTAGTTTCTCCACAACACTTTGACCAAAACAATGTTCTTGGTGTAGTGCGTAAAGTTTTTACCCCACGTGCCGAGATCCTCACTGATTTTTCTTCGTAACTCAATGCTAATCCAAGTCGATCCTTAAATTGAGATAAGAGAAGAAAAGTACGGAAACCAAATAAAAACTCAAACTCCATGATTAAAATAAGGTAAAAACAAGTAAGGAGTATAAGTAAAACCCATAATATAATCATGCTTACCATACAAATTCAAAAATAAAATTAAAAGGACCAAATAGAAGCATTGTAAAATTAGTAATTTAAGCTCTAACCATTCATTATATATTCATATAAAAACAAAAAAGGAAGAGTTAAGGAAAACGAGATCTTATATGAATTTATTTATAATAATACATGTGGAAAAGTCAAGAATGGTAGAAGGGAAAAACCCAACAAAAAAACCTGATCATTCATATGGTTGCAAATCACAACCACTCATCCTTGGATCCCATCGCCTATTAAATTATATATAAATTCAAACAACTATACAACTTTTTAGATGTATAGACAAATTCTAGATTTTAGTGTTTTTTTTCCAATTATATTCCACTATTAAATTTGGTCACATAAATTTTCTAAAATATCAAAAAAATAATAATAAATATGATATACCCAAACAACCAACTTATCTCTTACTTATATATTTCTTCTTAATTAGTAATTATTAATTGGGTATTCATGTTCATCTTCTTAATTACTAATTATTAGTAATTATTATTCATGATCAGTAATTATTAATACTAATTGGGTATTCATGTTCATCTTCTTAATTACTAATTATTACTAATTATTATTCATGACCAGTAATTATTAATACTAATTGGGTATTGAAAGGTACATTTTAAAGGGTAATTAACGAATGGCTACAAATGAAATGAAATGAAATTGTTGTACAAATTACAATTACCTACTTTACGAGAAGAAAAAGAAGAAACCCAAATTTCCTCTTAGATGGGTATTGGCAATGGAGATTGAAATTTTAGAGAGAGAGAGAGAGAGAACTTAGCTAAAAGTCAAAGAGATGGTTGAAGATATTTGGTGAAGATATTGGGGAAACCAGAGGAGCCGGGAACAGAGCCGAAGGGCTTGGCCAATGAGGGCTCAGCTCGTGAATCAACGAATAAGTAAAGCTTTGAGGCTCAATCACCGGCGAGAAGAATCCAGCTGAAATCGGAGCCAGACTTGCCGGCGCTGGAGATAAAATTCCGGGGATTTGCCCTAATTCCACCGAAAACTCTGTCAAATCCATCATGTCGCTAACGTCGATTTCCCTTTCCCTTTCCCTTTCCGATCGGGGGCTGGCCTTTTCGATTGTGGCGAATCTCGCTGCTGGGGAGAGGTCGCCGTCGGCGGAGGAAGCGGCGGAGGAGAGGCCGGTGAGACGCTGCACGACGGACATGAAGTTGTTCTCCGCGACGTGGAGGACTTTGGGGGAGATGTCGTAGATGATGAGTGGCTGAGGCCATTGGGAGGCGGCTGGAGGGAGAGGAGGGCGGCCAGCGGTGGGAATCGGCTGAGGGTGCGGCGGCGGCTTCTTGATTTTGCGGGATTCTTGGTTGACACGGAGTTGAGGCGGGCGGGGGCCCTGGAGCTGGATCTCCTTCTTTCTTGGGGTGTTGGGGCTACCGCCGGCAGAGGAGCCGGGCGGGTTCATGACGGATCTGGCGGAGGAGGATCGGAATCTGATCGGAGATTTGGGATCGGGGGAAAGGGGGAGAATCGGGGATTTGGGTTAATTTTGGGGTTGTTTTTGTTTGTAATAATTGGAGAGTTGATAAATATGGTTGGAGGAATTAAATATAAATAATATTTATTTATTTATTTTTGTGACAAAAGTATTGTTTGTTTGACTTTCTAATTGTTGACTTCATAACTGGGAAGAAGGGAACTGTGGAAGGTGGAAACTCCCCCACGAAAATTAATTTTTATTTTAAAAACTGGTTTTAATATTTTTTGTCTGGACATTCAATTTGGTATACAATAATTCTTAAAAAACAATATTTAATAGATGAAAAATCTGTTAACATAAAATTAAAAGGTGTTTAATTATTGGTGAAAAATCAAATAAAGTGTATAAATCCAAATAAATAAATTCAAAGACTAAAACAAAATATTTATAAAAGTTTAAAGAGTAAAATAAACCTTATATAATGACCTCCGTCTTAAAAGCCATAATTTTACTTCAACTATTTATTTTCTTTAACTTTAACTCTTTGGACTTTTACTTAAAATGGACGAAGAAACCGAGCTCTTCGAATTGGAGGCTCTATTAAAAGCATCATCATATTTATTTAGATAAAGCTACTAGTCTATAGTATATGGGTAAAATTGAGTGTCTTATCCTAGTAAAATTGAATTTATAGTTTTCTATGAAAGGGTGGCCAGTTAATCTTACACAGAGATGTTTAGGAAGATAAAGTCAAACTGTCCTATAATATATGATGAGGTCACGCCTCCAAATCCAAGATGCTGGTCATTCACTACCAAGCCGAAGTAAGCTAACTAAGTCTAAAGAATATAATATTTTCTTTTACCCAAGAGCTATGATACGACATCTAGTAGACTTGCGACACTAGAGAAGGTGAACAACTCTTAGACCTTGAGGGAGTTTGTGGCAAGCAAGAGAAATGCTCAAAACTTCGAAGCCTCTCTAGAAGCTCAAATAGTTGTAAAACGTAAGCCCAAATTTTCTTGAATCTAGAGAAAATCTCGTGGTAACTTACTAGGTCAAGGATGTGATTAGAGCCTACAAGTAAATTGCTTGTTGAGTATACTTGTACTCACCATATTGTACTTTTCTTTTTCAAGTAACAAATGACTGCTGAATAAGGCGGAAGAGTGTTTGAGAGCTGCGCGGTCATAGAGGAGGGTCGCATCGAGATGTTAGTACTAAGTATAGGGGTTGTGGTTCTTTAAATTTTGTATCTCGTTTCCTGGTCCTGTTTTTTTAATAAATTTTGAAACAACATTTGATTTATAATTGTTTTTTAATGCAGTATTGTTTGTGTTTAAATTGCACAAAATTTTATCATTTTGTTGAGGGTCAGTTTAAGTGGTTGGAAATTATGTGGTAAAACTTCAATTAATTATTTAATTTTTAATAACAATTTTGATTATTTAATTTACAATGTAATATTATTCATTGTATAAAAAATCCAAAGTTAATTAGTGTAGTTTTAAACAGTATGTAATTAACATACCACACAATTATTGACTTAGAGGGCTTTCAGGATTTATGTCATAAAGTTTCGTAATTAATTATTTAATTTTTAATAATAATTTGATTATTTTATTTGTAATTTAATATTATCCTGGTAAGAAAAATTTAATATTATTAATATAATTGACTAGTATGTGGTTGACATACATGAGGATTATGTTCAAGTAATAACCTAGAAGATTTATAGTATAGGATTGTTATTTCATTTGCATTTTAATGTTATCTATTGTAAAAAAAATTCAAGGTTATAAATGTAATCTTGACCGGTATGTGATTGACATATAAAAGAATCATGTTTAAGTAATAACCTCAAGGGTTTATAGTATATGGACGAGGTTGAGTTTCTTATCCTGGTAACACTATGGATACGGCTCGCTATGTTATTGTTATAAATGATTTGATCCAAATCGTTCATCTAGAGACATGTGAGTAAGGTTATCGTATACAATGAGTTTGTACGAGACTGGACCATGAAATATTTAATATATCTTTATAGATTCGTTAATTGAAAAAATTAATATTTTAGAGGATGATCATATGCAACTCTATCTTAATCTTGAGTCAGTTATGACTCCTGCTTACGAATGTTTGTCCTTTGATTTGCATAGGTGATAATGACTTTTTTTAACTTATCCAATATGTCTATCATTTTGGACATTTAACCAAATACGAAGTTAGGAACACAATTTTACAAGAAAGAATTCATTCTTCCCTTATAAGGTGGTTAGATGAGTAGTTGCCTTGAATGATGTTGATTTCAAAGACTTCAACAATGGGGTTCGACCCTCTCATTGGTTCAAGTGAATTAGTTTATGATTGAATTATAAACAAATTATTTATTAGAGAATCAATGGTACTTAAGCAGTAAGATGAAATTGTTCAGGTAAAATGAACTTTTGACCTAGCTTTAATTACGAACAACTCGAGAAAAATCGACTTATTTGTAATGATTATATCAATGAATACAACTTGTCTTACACCGCATAAAAATTCAACTAAAATTAATGAATGAAAATTGTTTAATTATTTCTTTTAATATTGTTAGAGTTTATAATTTGTAGGTTTATAAGATCTCCTTTCTAACTTATATTATCACGGTAAGATTTAATTTAGTTGAAAGGTATAAATTAATATATATATATATATATATAAATAAAAGAAGGAGAAAATATATTCCATTTAGAGTATTTATATTAATATTTATTATATTAAATATATTAAATATAAATAATGAAAAAATATTTAATAGGGAGTGTTCAAATAAAAATTTAATGTATCTTTGATCCATTAAATTTGAAATTTGAACTAAGGTTTAAATTAATTAAATATATTGGGATATATTATGATATTTAAATATAATTTAAATAAAATATTATATTATAATATATTAGATATTTAAATATATTATTGTGCAAGCATTCTCATAAAGTCGTATAGATCACTTTAGTTGAGCCAAAATGTATCCATACTTTTCCTTTCAACTACAAGCCTTTATTAGTAACACTATTGATACGCCTCGAGCTAACTACCTGTATAGTCTCAAATCCCTCCTCAAGATTGGTTTATAGAATCGTAGTCTCAGCTTTGACTTGACCCTATACTCTGTAGTAACACAAGTGGCTCAAGTGGCTCTAGGGTTTTGGTGACATAGAACACACTACACTACAGTTAAGCCTCTTAATCTTTTTTAATCATTTATAGATGTCGTGGATGTTTATTAAGTTCTTAGTGGCATCTAAGCGGTTTAGTTCTCTTCTCACCTTTTTAGGACAATCGAGACTAGCTCTTCGGGGGCATTCTAATCTTTGGATGCGCTCAGGTCTATCCCTCTAATCGTCGCTCACGATCCTAAGGTGCTCCATTTAGTAGCAATATATTGACCTTGGTCAATATGAAAACCACTCTAGCTCTATTGTCCTATTCTTAATTTGTTCATTCATGGAGACTTTATTAGAGAGATATTTCTGTCAATCACCTAAAACACAAAAATATAATCTAAACATTGGGAGATAAAATTTATCAACCACTCGGAGCATAGATCACACTATCTCATCTTCCTTTCTACCACATTGGAAAGTATTAAAATAGGCATGCAACTTAAATTCTCATCTTAGAGGTATTTAGATGATTTTTCATTACATACATAGTATTCTCACCCATATTGCCTTTCCAAAAATGGACGCGATTTCTTAGCATATAAGTTGCACTGTGGAACTTTTGAGTGGTAGGGCGGTTCATGTACTTGAAGGTTAACTCGATGGCCTCCAACCAAGCTTCTGCCGCCTCACTATCTAGGGTTCGCCCCTCAAATAGTGGGGGAGGAGGGGTCATACTTCTTGAAGTCCTTCAGGGTAGCGAGATTCTTCTGACGTAAACTGATCTCGGTGTCCTTGTCTCGCGATCCGCCAACATTGCATCCACAATGTTTGTTAATTGACTGGTCATGGTGGTCTGCAACAAGTTTTGCAGCTCCTCTACAGACATCGTCATCATGTTGCATGATGGTGGTTTCGTCTTGTTTGGCATCGGGACCTAGGTTGCCTTTATCTCAGGCGTCTCTTGAGAGGGAACATCGGTGGCCTGTGCCCTACCACCTCCCGTACAATGCCTGCTAACACCACCTCTAGTTCTTGATGCCTTTCTGTTAATTCACAAATCTTAGGTTAAGATTTTTCCAATATATCGTCATGTATTCCATACTAGCTTAGCATTGAATCAGTCAGACAATTCAATTTACTAAAAGGTCTTAGTTATTCATGCTAGCTTTGCTTACTTGACCGCGGCGGGGCGTAATTGAGCTGCTGTGGAGAACTCTAGGACTCTCTATCTAAACATTCTACATAACCTATCAACTTAAAGCTCTGATACCAATCCGTAACGACCCACTTTTTGAGAGACTCGAGCCACGGAATGTTACTTACTGACATGGAATTAAGTAAAAGAGCGTAAATTTTAAAACTTTTAAACGTGCATGCACATAAAGAAAAATTAGATTTTATACGACATCGTTTGAAAATACATTACAAATTGACAACATATACGACATACACACAAAAACATGAATGAAATCTCGAAATACAAAAACATTAAGGGTTCGTAAAGGAGAACATATCAATTGGGTACATGACACCGATCTAGCCCAAAACTCCATAGTCCCTAGCTCGTGTGTGCCTCCGGCTCGTTCGCTCCATCATGCCTCATCTGAAGGAAAAGTCAAAGTAGTAGGGATGAGTATATAAAATATACTCAGTAAGCAGCTTGTTGGTAGTTCATAGTTCATTATCAAGTTTTGTTAATCTTAGTTAATGCGTTCTGTGTCTTATTCTCATGAGGTGGTTCGCTCCAAAGTGTAGGCATTTACTAGACTACACCTAGGTTTACTCATTCTATGTCTTGGTTCTTGCTCCTATTTAGACCTTCAGCTCTCGAAATATTCTTAAGTACTCTAGGTCCCCTAGTTAGTCATTTATGCTAGTCTCTTTCATCATCATATCTTTAAGTCCTCGAGGCGCGACCTCGGTGTTAGGTTCTCAAGGTTCATGCATTCTAGGATTCGACCAACTCTCAACTATACTACTGTGGACCCCTGCCACTCGTGACAGGCTCACTAAAAGGAAATTAACTAGCAAACTTCCTAGAAGTCCCCACAGAGTACTATCAATAATAAAATAGCCTAATTCTATGGTTATTCAGGCCCCTGACAATCGAGACAAGTTTACGATTAGGGGTTAGTTGGCAAACTCTTAACCGTCTCCATATAACCACTAACTCACATGCATGAACAATAAATCAAGAGTTGCAAGATCGACCAACTCTAATCTACCACTGTGGACCCTACCACTCGTAACAAGTTCACTAATAGAAAATTAACTAGCAAACTTTCTAGAAGTCCCACAGAGTACCATCAACAATAAAATAGGTTAGTTCTATAGTTATTCAAACCTTTAACAATCGAGTTAGGTTTACGATTAGGGTTTAGTTGGCGAGCCCCTAACCGTCCCCATATAACCGCTAACATCATAATATATGAAATAGAGACATAACATGGTGATCTAAACATGGATACATAGTCATAAATTTCAATTCATAGGACAATGCGTACGCATTTAGTAAACATGCATAATAACAGTCAATATGTGTTATCTCAGCTCATTCTATGCTCAAACATTAAATCGACCCACATCCCTCTCTCCTTCAAAAATGGCCTCGAAACCACGTGGGTCAGCGCTGTCTTTCGCCGCTTGACTCATTTGTACTTGTCGGCGGCGAGCATCGTACGAAGCTGCAATGAACATTTTTTTTGTTTTTTGTTTTTGCTATTAATATCGTTATTTATTTCTTTAACCACGGAGTATTACAATGACTAAACTTGGTCATCACACGATAATTCTTGAACTAATTCTTGAACTAGAGTTGCATGTTTGAGCATTCAAGTAATTCGAATAAACTTAGTTTGAGAGTTGAATAGAGATGTAATTGTTAGAACCACATAGGTCATGGTGGGTGTTGTAGAGATGGAATGAGGAAAGTGAAGGGAGTTTAATTGAGAGATTTGATAGGGTATGCGCATGGAGATGGTGCAAATAAGATTGATTCATGATTTCATTATATATATAAAGCATAATTAAGATACCCCCAAAATTGAACCTCCAAAGCAAAGAATATCAGGAAGTTTAAAGCGCCTGGATTCTGGTTTCTTCCTCTGCTTCATTGTGGCATCAAATTCCGTGCTCCACAACGCTTTCATTACCTAATCCAATCGCAACCTTCCACCTCTCTGCAACGCCGTAGAGATCATTCCCAAGCTCTCACTCACAGAGAGCTAACAAATTCCGCCATTTTCGTCTTCCTCCAACCACCTTTCTGCACTCCCACAAGCCCCATTGCATTTCTATCCTCATGACTCCGGCTTTCTCCTCCTCCTCCGCTACCGCCGCCGCCCAGCGGCTTATCCACTGCACTGCTTCGCTGCGGCGAACTCACGCGCCCCACCGCTCTCCCTCGATGTCTCCTCCGCCGAGGAAGCTGAAACTAATGGCGGAGATAATGGCCAAGGCCAAGTATGCGGTTCTCGAACGGGATGATTACGACGACGTCAGGTGTGAGAAATGTCGCTCCGGCGACCGGGATGATGAGCTGCTGTTGTGTGACAAATGCGACAAGGGATTTCATATGAAATGTGTGAGTCCGATCGTTGTTAGGGTCCCGATTGGATCCTGGCTTTGCCCCAAATGCTGTGGCCAAAAAAGAGTAAGAAGTATGAATATTCTCGAACTTGTCGATTCTTGATTCTTGATTTGTTTTTTTTTTTTTTTGTCCACTTCGTAAGGTGTATAATCTTTGGACTGTCAACGTGTTCGAATCCATTCTTCATTTTTTCTTTTAAATTTTGCTTGTAGGTTTTTCTCAGAAGAAAATTATCGATTTTTTCCGAATTCAGAAATGTAAAGACGCTGAATCCCCATATCTTTCTGCTCAAGGTAAATTCTTGATTACTGTGTTCAAATTCATATGATCTTATGTTTGTTTTATAATCTTGATCACGATCGTGCTCCTGGTATTCAATAATATGGGATAGTTATGATATACTTTCTATATATCTGCTCAAATTGCTATTCCTTTCGTAGACATTTCCCTTTACAGTCAATTTTAATTGTTTAAAAGCTAGAATATGGTTCTTGAAGCGACATCCCAGATGAATTCCAGAGAAGCAGATCATCTCATATTCTTCCTTATACTTAATTGAATATGTCGAGGTGTAAGTCATGGAAATTCTTTAAACAACAAGGAGTTCACCTGATTCTTGTGGTTACTTTAAATTTAGTTGCTTAGTTAGGAGACATACTAAATGTTTATGCTTTATAACACATGCTGTAAGACCATTAGACGTTCAAATATAAATCTTCTAAGAAGTACTCTGCTGAAATTTTTCTACACCATAGGTGTTCCTGAACTCTTCATTTCATGTTGGTCGGTTTTCTTTTAATATTCCTTGTACCCTTAAATGCCAGAACATTTTGTTCTGATACCAATCATTGTACTGTAATACCACAACAAAAAATATTATGATACTCTTTGTTGTAGCGTTGGAAGCCACAACTAAAAAGCTTTGATTTGCAATTGTGTGTCATTTTGTATTTGCCTAGAGGCAATTGGGAGAAATTTTGTTGAGAGACTCTGTAGTGTGAGAGTGTGAGAGATACACTGGTAGATGTAGGAGAATTTCTTCTCTCCGAACCATGTAAATCTTTGTGTCTCTTTGTTTAATATATATTTGTGGGTGTGGGAGTGTGGGAATGTGGTCTATCTTACTTCCGCTTCCGCTACAACAATTGGTATCAGAGCATTTTGTGGCATTTAAGGGTAAGACACCTTTCATTTAGACTTATTCATGGATTCATTGTTTTAATATTATACAAATGGTGTCATGAACTGAAGCTATGAAGCATAGGAGACGACTACGGTCATTGGTGTGGCAGAAGAAAAGGAGAAGATTACTGTCATTTCTTCCAAGTGAAGGTCCTGATCGCAGATTGAAACAGATGGGTTCACTTGCTACAGCTTTAACAACATTGCAAATGGAGTTCAGTGATGATCTGACTTATTTGCCGGGCATGGCTTCAAGATCTGCTAACCAGGCAGAGTTTGAAGATGGTGGCATGCAGGTTTAAATACTCATCTGTTGTTAATGACTGAGTTAAGAGTGGAATGGTCATAAATTATGACATCTATCTGCCTTCTGTTGTAGGTTCTTTCCAAAGAGGATACTGAGACCTTTGAACTCTGCAGAGCCATGAGCAGAAGAGGCGAATGTGCTCCCCTTTTGGTAGTTTTTGATTCTTGTGAAGGGTAACTTTATTTTGAGCTTCTTAATCATATTCCCATATGATTCTAACCTCTCCACTGAGTAGGTCCATGCTCAATCTATGATGTAGTTTTACTGTACAAGCCGATGATCAAATTAAGGATATGACTTTTATTGCTGAATATACTGGTGATGTGGATTATCTTACGAACCGCGAACACGATGATTGTGATAGTATGATGACCCTTCTTTCAGCCAAACATCCATCTAGAAGTCTTGTCATCTGCCCTGACACACATGGAAACATTGCTCGTTTCATCAATGGAATAAATAATCATACTCCGTAAGTTTATATACTTGTTCATTCATATCAGCCTTCTTGTCTGTGAAGATAGAAACTGAGTTATGCACATATTGATATCTTCTTTTAGTTTATGTAATATTTGTGAGAATGAAATTGTTGATATTCCATTTTTGTGCAGAGAAGGTAAGAAGAAACAGAACTGTAAATGTGTGAGATACAATGTTAAGGGCGAATGCCGTGTGATTTTGGTTGCTATTCGGGATATTGCTAAAGGGGAGAGGCTTTATTATGACTACAATGGATATGAGTATGAATACCCCACTCATCATTTTCTCTGAGAATTTCTTAGGATACGTCTAACAACTTTGGGATTTGATTTGTCTGTCCCATACAGTTTTTTCACCATTTTTTCTTCTTCTTCTGCTGAATCTTGTTGCAAAGTCAACAGTTTTTGCTGGTTCTACCAAAGTAATTTGTATTGCATCCCCTCGGCCGAGGTCGAGGCTCGGACGGACCAGGCCTGGGAGGAGGGGGGAGGAGAGGGTGGGGGTAGGAATGCCAGATTTTTCCCAAGTTTTGGTAGTGAAGGATGAAGTTCTGTTAGGTATATTACTGTAATACAATTGTCAGTTAAAAGTGCTTTCATTTCTTGTGAAAAGTGATTGGTTGTTATTCCATGGCTACTTTTCTCCCATTTAAGTTTCTTCTCTTATCCCTTGCGTGATGTTTCTTTATTATTTGCCGTTCATCCTCATGAGCCATAACAAGGAATTGCAATATTCTGCCATGTACTGTGATCTGAATTTGTATCTCAGACAAAAATAAACTGTCAAAATCAATGAAATAGGGAGAGAAAAAAAAAACATTTGATAAGATATTTTTATGCGGATAGAATTTGAATCTCCCTAGACTGAGTCCTGTTGTAGATATTCATTTTAGTAAACTTTGTTGTGAAATGATATACAAAATAGTTCTCTTGTTCATATGGTATGTCCGAGCCCGGTCTTGGAACGAGACTATTACGTCACTAAAGAGAGTTCAGACGATGACAATTCATACAAATTCGTTGTGCGAAGAAACATTCATCCAAAATGAGGGGCGAAAGAGTTGCACTAAAGAAACAACAAAGGGAGTTCCTTGGTTTGAAGAAACCTTGCAGCTATAAATATAATTCTTTTGGGATTTTATTTTAGCTGAAATTACATATTTACCACAATATTTCGAACGCCTCTAACCTTTTAGTTGAGAATATTCTCGAGTAGATTTTAATAAATAATAAATTTGTGAGATGATCAATTTGCATTTTTCAGCTTTCTTCAAATTAAAATTTTGGATAAATTTTCAACATTATCATCAATGCGCAAGCCCAATTCAAAGAAGTACCGGCCTTAATCTAATGGGCTTAATAAATTGTTTGGACCCGGGTTGAGTAGGCCCACCCTCCAAGCAAGGCTTATAAGCCCAATTCATGCACTTGGTTCATTAGGTTGAAGTTTGGATTTTACGAGCTAATAATCAATTTTTTTAAACTTTTTTTTATCAGTTCTTAAACTAAAGTTATCCAGACTTAGACTCTTTGATACTATAACTATAAACTTATAATCTAAAATGTTTTGAGAATATATTTTTAGAAATGGAAAATTAAAAGGTTTATTTACATTATACAAATTTGGAAAAGATTGATTCGACCCGTCTCTTCACGAAGATAATATATATTTAATCTAATAAATAAACACGTAAAATTAGAGTATTCCAATTAAACCTTAAATTTGAGTGGAATTTTGATCTATTGAGCACTTTGATGAAGTTGAATTAGCACAAATATTAAGGTGACATATAGATGTAAAATAAGATAAGGTTATCATCTAGTGTAGCACCTGAATTCATGCACTATAACCTTGACCATGTAAAAGGAATAAATTCATAGAACATGCCAATGACCAAACATGCTTTTTGATAATTGCTTGTTTGGTTCCTAGTTTTGGTAAATGTTGTTGTTTAATGTTACTTCGAAGGCAATCTCATGGGGCAATCCAGTCACCGAAAGAAGAGTTGAGTTGTGTGAATTAAGTACTCTTTTCCTTTTATGTAGGTCATATCTATATGTCAATAAAAGATAGAAAGAAACGAGGTCTTTATAGATTTATATGGTGACCCAACAGTGGGCCAACAAATCCATTTTTAAAACCTCTTGAAATGGTTAAACGACCAAAGAGATGTACCTTAGATAATAGGTGATCTTTTTACTGAGATTGTATTAGATGTGGAAAAACAAGGAGCACCCTTCGTAGCTCTATACAAATTAATTCTTTTAAGACGTCATTGACCACTATACTTAATTGACCTCGAGTTGGGCTTGCTATCTTTCAAATAAAAATTGGACATTGAGAAACTTAAGGTTTACCTCTTCATAGTAGATGAGGACAAACTTAATAGAGAACTTGAAACAATTTAATCCATAAAATTTTCATATATTTGAATCCAAACCATACTAATGAGTTAAATAATTTAGATATATATATATACATATATATTGTATTGAAAGAAGGAAAAGAATATGGAGGTTAGCCATGTGGGGGGCAGAGTGAAAGAGATGACACCAAAACCAAACAAAAACAGATATCCAAAGCAAAAGGTGTAGCACATTGGATGTAAGTTTAGAGGATGGATGTGGGTGTATCTTCAATCTTCTTGTCATTTTCAAACACTGTCTTGTAATCAAACAAAGGATAAGGATATTCCCATCCTCTCTTTCTTACTCTATATAACACAACACCTCTTCTTTTCACACCCACCGCCATAGCCCAACCATTCTGTTCCCTCACCTCTTAACCAAAACAAAACAACAAACATGGGAAGTTTGGAGGAGGAAAGATTAGTTCAAATGATTGATGATTTCATAGAATCACCTGAAGCTCCAACCTCTTGTTCTTCAAATCCCCTCCCTCTTACCTCCAACACCCATTATTTTTTCACTTTAAAGGTACAATTTCCTTTCATTTTACAATACCCATTACAAAAAAAGCCTTCAATTCTATGGTTTAATTGGATTTATGTATATAGGAGATTCTTGGGAGTGGAAGAACAGCTGAAATTGAAGTGAGTGAGGCTGTGTTGAAGCACATGAGAAGGAAAGGAGATGCTCCCAAAACCACCAGCCTTAAGAAATGGCTTGTCATGAAGCTCAAAATGGACGGCTATGATTCTTGTGAGCTTTGTCACACCTCTTGGGTCACTTCCATGGGATGCCCACCAGGTGAGATTATCATTCTCTCTTTTTAGTTCTTGTTTATGATATTCCATATGATTGGAGAGGAGAACTAAATACTCTAACAGACGCGTTTTAAGACCCTGAGAAAGAAAAGTTTATAAAAAATAATATTTACTAAAATAACATATTTAATTTATAACAGGGGATTACGAGTACATAGAAATGAAGGTGGAGGGTGTAAAGAGGATGATAATAGACATAGATTTCAAGGCGCAATTTGAAGTGGCAAGAGCAACAGAGAGTTACAAGCAGCTGACAGAAGCACTGCCATCGGTGTTCGTTGGGAGTGAAGAGAAGGTTGTGCGAATAATATCAATCTTATGCTCAGCAGCCAAGCAGTCCCTTAAGGAGAGTGGCCTCCATATTCCCCCTTGGAGAACTTCCACTTACATGCAGCGCAAATGGGTGGCTGCTTCCCAACAAAGGCCAACGGCAGCGCCCTTGGTGAAGGCAATTGGGAAGAGGGTTTGGGGCGGTGGCTCTGCCTTGTCCACTCAATTTTCCAATATGAGTATTAATTGTTGTTGATTGTTCTTACTTCAATTCATTTTTGATCCAATCTTTTGAACCCATGTTGTAGAATGGACACATGTTAGCCCCTTATGAATTGAATGAAAAAGTTGGAGTTTGGTAGGAATTGGTAATTGGGTAAGAATGAACAAGCAAAGATAGATATGTATATGTGCATGACTCAGCATCTCTATCTTTTTCCATTTTGATTCATAATTGGGTTGATAATGATTAGAAGATTGAGAACTCAAAGTATTATTAGATACTATTGGAAGTGTAACAGTCCAAGCCAGTCTTCTTTGGACTTTTTCTTTCGGGCTTTCCCTTGGAGTTTTAAAATACGTGTGTTAAGGAAAGGTTTTCACACCCTTACAAAGATGTTTCGTTCTCCTCTCCAATGTGGGATATCACAGAAAGTTCTTCCATATTTTAAGTCCCACCGAATTAATTGGGTAGAATCAATTCCTATACTTCTTTGAGTGTAACAATCACGAAAAAAAAATAATGAACAACCTAGGTTCTTCTTTTTCTATTCCAAATCAATTTTTGAAATACAAACAATATATATACATGAGAGTATGGAAATAAGATTAAAATTATTTATACAATAAATAGAAAGAAACTTTTAAACATCATTGGTACAAGAACCAATTGATTAAAGGTAAATTGAAAGAAACTAGTAAGAAATGGTGTCATTTCATATCCAAAGTGAAGTGGGCCCTAAGGGAGAAAATAAAGAAAAGAGAATTGTAATGCTAAAACAAGAGGCACTCATCTAAAACCAGTGGCCCTCACAAAACAATGGGAAACACAAACATTCTACTTACTATACACTATGGAGAGCGTTGTGTCGACAGAGAGTTACGTTATCAATGACACACATATCTACACATTTTTAACTACTCTTCTCCTATTGTTCAACAATTATGTTCATTTTTCCTTGATATTCTCTGGATTGGATTGAGCCACAAGAATCCAACCAAATTGCACGCCTTATTCGACCCAACAATCATAATTTTCTGTTTTAATTGGATCACTCCGCTCAGGTCCACTAGATATTGTTTCTTTGAGCTTTTCTTTACGGGCTTCCTCTCAAACCTTTAAAACGCGTCTGCTAGAGAAAGATTTCTACATCTTTATAAAAGATGAAAAGGTTTTGCTCTCTAATTTTACTTCCTCACAAATCACACTAACTAAGCTCAATTGCAATCATAGGTTGAAAAAGGATCTTAATTTTAAAAGGTAGCCAAAGGTGGTGAGGTACATATAGTTATTGCCCTCACCATTCGATAAGAGAGAATCCATTTCAAACGACTGTGACTGCATAACACGTGTCTCCTCCCATTTGCCTCTTCCTTGGAAAAACATGAATTCCAAATTCTTGTGAGATTTTAGATTTACTCTAATTTTTTATATTTTCATAACTTTTTCCGGTACGATTTAACTTGGTTCCTTCACCGAAGTTATAGAGCACTAGTCCTATACTTTTCAAACATATTTTTCTCAGAATTAATCGTCAACCACACGAAGAAATATTTATGTTCGAAGTTGGCGAAAACTACAATTATTCCACTCCAAATCTCCTCTTAATTTCTTCATGAAACTCTGTGTCCAATTATTCATGAATATTTCTTCCGAGGAATGTCAATAATCTATAAAAAAAAATTGAGACAAAACAAATAGGACGATCTGAACGCCTGGAATGATTTTTTTGGCTAAAATCCAAACCACTAATTAACCTAATTTTCATTTTCTTCTTCTTCATCTTCTTCCTCTTCTCAAACTCTAATCTCACTTTCCTTTCTTTCCATTTTTTCTTTTTTTTTTTTCATCTCTATTGGTAAAGAAAAAAAAGAAGAATAACACGTATTACACACAAAAACTTATAATCATTATATAATTTATTTTTATTAAACAAATTATTTTTTTTCGCTTCATATGCTTATAGAAAATAGTTCTTGGAACTGATTGGCATCATCCTCCATGACAACGTTTGATTTTAGAGCCGCCTCGACGGTAAGGATTAGCAGGTGCTGCATTTCCAATGGAACAACTGAAAGGTGGGTTAGGTTGCTTGCAAGAATTAAGAAATTTAAGATACTTGGTCTCTGAGGCTACTTCTTGGCTCACCACCAACATGCCAATTAAGCCTGAACATATCAACTACGATCTCATCTTCTTTATTTCACGTCACAAAACTCTTCTTATGCTTTTGATTGCTTTTTCGTGATTTTTTCTTTTGTTTTTCCTGTTTTATTTATAAGTTTTCTAATGATTGAGATGTTTGGGTGCTTAGCTTTCTAAATTCTTGAATTTGGAATCTTCCAAATTTTCATGAATCCCCTAAATTGAGTCGAGAAGAATCTTGATAAAAAACAACTTCAAAATTAGACTCTAGGAATGTAACCACCCTAGTTTCTTATGAAATAGAGCGGTTATCATATGCATGACGTGACATTTCTATGCAAAAATATTCATTTAAAATCATTCGTAAAATGATTTCATAGACTTAAACGTTCACATTCAAGACCTTAAAGTAAAACAACGAAAAATATTTGATGTGAGATATAAATAAAATCAAAGAAAAGATTAAAATGATGCCTTAATCTAACCTAAGATCTACAAAATAAAAATGTCACTACCTTGACACAAGGTTCCATGGTTTCCAACACAATGTCGCGTCAACTGTACAAGGATGTCTTGCATTTACCTAAATATTAGAATAACACAAGGCTTGAGTAATTTAAGAAATAATCAATAACTGTCCTCACTATTGGGGTTAGGAAGGGTTAGGAAATACAAACACATGCAGAATGAATGAGACCTATCATTTAAAACGGTCTTCTCTTAGGTGGCTCTCCAATTCTGGTAAATTGGTGTGTAGTACTTCTCTACACACAACCCACATGTGCGAGCATGAGACGACCAAGCGGGCTCGCACACCCCCTAAGCCTGCTAGTGGGGTTAGCTCCTCTGGACAATAACAGGACATTTGGAGGGAACAACAATCGTTGTTGCACCATGCTAAGGATGATGGTCATTTCAGTCTCATAGTGTACGCGTTTGTACTCATCATAAAAGGGAAGTATCCCGATGCACGTGAACATACAATTATGTATGAGGTTTCCATATTTTCAGGGTGGCGTAATAAATCATGGAGGACAACCCCTATTCTTTCATCACATATCACACTCGGTAGTATGATATGTGACATGGGAGTTGTGGTTCGTAGCTTCTCCTTATTGCAAAATATTCCATAACATGCCGTAGCATATCATGGCCTAACATAACATATCATAGTGCATCATGGCATCTCATACATTACATAGCTTATCGTATCATAACAGAGCATTTCATTCATACCATCATATCATTTGACATGTCATATAACGACACATTCATAACATCACATTACATTACAAGGCATAACAAACATATGACACGTTCAAGGCCATTGAACACGTGTCATCATATCTAAAACAATTTTTTCAACCAAAACGGATAAAAGAGGCACTTACTTAATTGGCCTTGGTCGAAATTACCTCTCAAACTCACCTCATTTAGTCTAAAAAGTACCTTTAGTAAGCTTGAATGGGATCACCATCTATGGCCATCCTCAACCCTGGGGATGAACATTGTTCTCCTATGTCTCATAAAACTGTAGGAAAATAAAACCCACTAGTTAACCCATGCCCAACATTCAATTACATGAAAATCCATTGAAAACGTGGTTTGATTGGATGTATCATAAACCATGTTTAAATTTTATTGGGATCTATCATAAAGCATATAAATGAATTGTGTGGTAAATACCCCGAGTAATTAGCCACCAAAGTCATCACAAGAGATGATTCAAAAAATGATTTTTTTGGAAATTATACCTGGTGTGATCAGACAATTAGCCACCAAGGTATTGTGTTGGTCATTACGAATAGGGGTTGGTCTGGGTCAGGTTGAGTTGAGGAATTTTTTTGAACCAACCTAAAAGTTCGGGTTGGTTGGATTGGTAACCCAACTCAACCCAAAAAATTTTCTAACCCAACCAAACCCAACCCTCTATTTTTGGATTGGATTCGGGTAGTTCCAAACTAAGAAGAGACACGAAGTGGAGAAACAACCTATCGTCGAGCGAAGAAGTCCGACGAGAAACATGAGCATAGAAGTCCAACGAAAATGGAACGGAAAGCTGAGCGGAGAGACAGTCAGCGACGACGTCCGACGAGAAACACAGAGACGAGGTCGAGTGGAGAAATGGGAGCTGAGGAGAGAGTCTGACGGAGAAATAAAGAGGTGATTGGCGAGCGACGTCATCCGCTATAAGATGAAAACAACGTCAACGGAGAAGACGAATGTTGTGAGATGAGAATGATGAAGATGAAGAGTAGAGACACAATGAGATAGATGAGAATCATCATTACAATTATTAATCAATCTCGTGTATCCAAGAGCAGGGAGAGAAAGTGTGCACCTTATAGAGTGCATGAGCGCCAAGTGGCAAGGGCAAACAACATGACTCATGGGCGGGCTGCGTGGGCTTGAACTTTTTTTTTAAGGTTTTTGGGTTGGGTCGGGTTGTCTCAATAAATTGAATTTTGAACCTGAACTGGGTCGGGTTCCAAAAAATGAACCCAACCCAAACCTCCTTTTGAACCCAACCCAACCCAACCCTTATAATTCGAGTTGGGTCGGGCTGGGTTATCGAGTTGGGTGTACATCCCTAATTACGCCCCGGTTAAGATCAAGCTAAATGATCCTAATCCTAAATGATCCTAATCTAGATCCCATTTTTTAAAAAGACATTACTCTCTTGATTTTACCCATATAAGGAGTGTTTTATTGAGATTTTTAATACTCACCATTTTTTAAAAATGATTTATAAGATAAAAGGGTAGATATTATGAGAGTGAGGGTGAGGTTAATGTTTGATTCATTAATAGCAATTAATGTAATTAATTGCGTAATTAAAAATTTAGAAAATAAAATAGGGGCAAATAAGTCCAAAAATCATCTCTTTGATTCCCAACGAATTGAAACATGATTCCATTAGATATATGCGTGAAAAAACGTTTGATCCTTTTATCACTGTGTCGTCCGGCATATGATTATCACATCAAACACTATATTTATTTTAGCCTCACATCAATTACTTACAAAGGATTAGAATATAGTCGTGTTCTCATTAATATCAATCATGAGAAGTTAATGTGAATCACTCTAATCTACTTCTATACATACGTCTATGAAGTGGACTAGAGAACGAGAGGTCTTTTCCATCCCCAATCTCTATCTCTTCAAAAAAAATTAATTTAATTTGCAAATGTGTAATCAAGATTCTCCACCGAGAGTATAAGAGAATTGGATTCCTTATAGGTAATTTTTTTTTCCATTTTTATTTTTTTAAATTAATTCTTTCGAATAAAATATAATATAATAGTTTACTAACAAAAAAATATTTTTAACATAAATATCACAAACTTAGTCTCTAAACTCTTATAATAATATAAGTAATAATATAAGTAATAATAAAGTCATGGAAATAAAATTGTATGGCAAAATAAATATTAAAAAAATGACATGGAAATAAAATTGTATGGCAAAATAAATATTAAAAAAATGATTTTGCTATAATTTAGAATAGAAATGTGCATGTGCACGCTTGTGTGTGCAAAAACAAGGATACGGTGGGCGGGGTAGAAAATGTAATTCCCGTCCTTAGTTCCATTTATTTAATGGAGAGATTTTTTTTCTCGTTTAAATGGAGATTTTTCACCCGAGCAAATGTCCATAAAGCCCCTGTCCCATGGGATAAATATACATTTCTTCACATCATTTCATTAAATATCTTATTTTTAATTTGTTTCTGCAATGATAATCACACATTATTTTAACCATTATCTTTTATAAGTCAAACACAAAGTGGATGAAAATCAAACACATGTATTAAAAAATATATATACATAAGGAAAATATAATTGAATCGATCATAATAGGAAAATTTAGTGTATTTAAAAATTAAAAAATAATAAATAATAAATAAGGGATGTAACGGTCTGAAATTCAAATTCAAATGTGGCATTTGGCTCACCTACTTTCTTCAAATTTTATGAATTAAAATCATTACTATAAAATATATCTAAATTCAAGCCCACAGGAACTAATGTGATCGTTTTGAGACTATTTCGATAAGTCAATTTCTAAATTCACTCTATCAATTTCATTACAAAGCTCTTGAATGGTGTTAGAAAAGAAATACCAAAATGAGAAATTCTAAAATCATCCATATATTCTATAAAATCACTTTAAGTTATTCCATGGCAAGATGATGAGATGACTTAATATGACGATATTCCATATTAAGATGATGTGCATGTATTAAATGTCATGATGCATTATGACGATGATTATTTTTCTAAGACACAACCCTAGTTAATGTTAATGATGATGAACGTATGAATGTCAATGTATGCATGTTACTTAGAGTAATATGTGAACGGTGTATAGGGTTGTGTCATAAAAATGATTTAAAGATAAAAACTATAGGGACCTCATGCATTTTATGTGTACATAAAAATCGGGTTACTTCCACATTTATGATGATGAGTACGAACGCGTACACTATGTTGATGATGATCATCATGCCTCGCATGATACTTGGGGGTTTGCTATCCTCCCGACGATGCTACGGACAACTAGCTCGACTATGATGGGTCCAGGGGGGTGAACCGCCTGAGTATCCACGCTCACACGTGTGGGTCGTGTGTAGGGAAGTACTACACATCCAATTTTGTTTGGACTAGAGGGCACCCTATAATAATTTTAATCATAGGTCCCTAATCATGAGTTGCATGTGTTTGCATTCCTTAACTCCAACACGACTTGCGTATTTCTTAAAATACTCAAGTCGTTTGCTACTTCTATATCAAGTAAAGGCAAGACACCCATGTACGTCTGACGACGACATCACAATTAGAGACTATGACACGTGCATAGGATAATGATATTTCATTTTCTTAGACTTAGGTTAGTATAAGGTGTTTTTACTTTTAAATATTTTATTTGCTTTATTCGACATTTCCTTATGTTGTGTTAAAGATATTTTTGTGTTTTATGACGAAGTTTTAAATGTTTAATTCTGCATAAGAACATAGGCTATGACGACATAAGCAACTTTAGGTTACTAGAAATCTAGGGACATTACAGTCAATTTTTATCGAAATTGGTTAAAACATTATAACAATAATGGCCATATAATATAGATTAATTTTATTAAAAAAGAAATTAACAAATTGAAGAGTATAATAATTAAGTTTAGAAAAATTAAAATGAAATAGACTTAAAGTACAATTACAAAAAGAATCACTATGATTACAATAGAAAACTAAATAAAATGTAACAAATTAATTTATCATGAATATGGTAAATTAATTTAGAGTTCAATTGATAAGGATTTTATGTTTTTATTATTATTCTAAAGAGTTGCATACTTTACTTTTAATTTTCATGGCTTTCTAGTCCACATTTAATGTTTTTTATTCACTTATTTTATTTGATGTAACATTTAAACTAATATATTTATAAAAGTTTATAAAGTATAAATTATTAATATAAGTTTTTATTTTTTTATTTTTACAAAATAAGAATTAAAATAAACCAACTATTTCCAAGATAAAATCATTATTAAATGAAGTCTTATATGTCAATATAATAATAATAAAGTAATAAATTATGTCAAATCAAAAATTTCAAATATTCCACTTTTCCAGCACACTTTTCTGATTTGTCAAAAAAAAAAAAAAAAAAAAACGCTTTTCTGAGCTTTAAAAACACGCACCCTTTTTTCCCTTCAGAAAAGAAAAAAAAAAGAAAAATTAGTGAAATATTTCAATTAACTATTTAAAAACTATTTGCAAATGATTTAACTTTTTACTTCCAAAATAATTATACTTCAATGATAACGTGATGTGCAAAGTAATTATAATTTATTTAATTCATTAAAATTCTTTAAAATAATTATTTACATTTTTTTTATGAATTTAATAATTATATCTCGAAACTAACTAATATTTTTTTTTGTTTAATATTAAGTTAGTTGAAATATCTATTAAGAAGCAGTAGGTTTAAATGATAGATTCTTTGCTTCACTTTTACATTTATGTTTTTTATTTTAAAAAATATACTTTTTTTACTCTTACGAATAAAAAAAATAAAAATTAATATCTAATTATCTAACATTTTTCTAAAAAAATTAAATCTCCATATAAACTATAAAAACTATTTTCCATCCCAATTAAAAAATAAAAGGAAATACAAAATTGATTTTCGCTTATTGGGCAAATGATTGAACCTTAAAGATCCCACTTATTACCAAATCAACCACTCAACTTTTTTTTTTTTTTTTAATTCCTTTTTGTATATATATTTATATTTTTTTTTAATTATTGTTGTTGTTGTTGCTATTTCCCCGTCTCGGTCGGTGTTTTGCTTCTCTCAACCACCTTTCAATCTTCTTCTATTTCAATAATAAAACATCATACCGACATTTTCAATTCTCGAAGTTTCCCAAATCTTTCCATTTCTAATCTTTCTGCTAAGATCCTTCAACGATTTCTAAAGGTAATTTCTCTCTGCCTCTGCAACTTCCAACACACTCACCCCCTTCTGGATTTCCCTTTTCTTCCGATTCCATTCAACTTAACACAACAATTCATCCATTTCTTCATGTGGGATTCCATTTTTTTTCACTTTTGAAGCTACCCATTTGCAATTTTGGCCCATTGCCTTTGTTCTGAGATAAATCATCACAGATTGATAGTTTTGTTCTGGGATTTTAGGGATTCGTGATTCTAGGACTTGATCAATGCTAGTTTAAGATAGTTGCTGAATCTTTAGCTGTTTGTTTCTTTGTTTCTTTGCTAAATATTTGATGGCATTATGGTTGATAAGATGAGTAATTTGAGTAAGAACATGGGGTTCAATAAGAGTGTTTCGTTTGGTAGAAGGGCTTTAAGTTCTGGTAGTCCCAGGGTGAGTCGTGTGGGGTGGATCTCCCGTTGGTATCATGTGTTTGTTGGCATTGGGTTTCTTGTTTCATCTCTTGTAGTGATTACTGCTGGTTATATTCATGTATTGCCTGCTCTTCCTCTGTCTTCTCATCATAATGATGTTTCGAAATCGAGTTATTCGAATGGAAGCTGCAATATGTATGAAGGAAACTGGATCTTGGATGATAGCTATCCACTTTACAATGCTACAGAGTGCCCTTTTGCTGAGAAGGGATTTGATTGCTTAGGTAATGGTAGGGTGGATCAGAGTTATCTGAAATGGAGGTGGAAACCGATGAATTGTGATGTACCGAAATTTGATGTGCAAAATGTGCTGGAAATGATGCGGAGTAAAAGGGTTGTTTTTGTTGGAGATTCCATGAGTAGAACACAATGGGAATCTTTGATATGCTTACTTATGAGTGGGGTTGAGGATAAAAGGACTGTTTATGAGATGAATGGGAATACGATTACGAAGCGGATTAAATACTTAGGTGTTCGGTTTAGTTCTTTTAACTTCACGGTTGAGTTCTTTCGCTCGGTTTTCCTTGTGCAAGAAGGTCCGATGCCAAAACATTCACCTAAGAGGGTGAAGTCTGCTCTTAAACTTGATGTGTTGGATAGTATTAGCAGCCAGTGGATTGATTCAGATGTTCTTGTATTCAACACTGGACATTGGTGGGTTCCTGGGAAGTTGTTTGAAATGTAAGTGCCCTTTTTCATATTGTGATGTTTATCTGAAACTTGGTTACCCAGATTATGTTGCAGTTCTGATCTGTTAGTATCATAGACAAATGTAATCTGATATTACACTGTGAATTGATTACTTTAGCTCATACACATACATTGTGAGATCCCACATCGGTTGGGGAGGAGAACGAAACACCCTTTATAAGTGTGTGGAAACCTCTTCCTAGCAAACGCGTTTTAAAAACCTTGAGGGGAAGCCCGAAAGGGAAAGCCTAAAGTGGACAATATCTACTAGCGGTGGGCTTGGACTGTTACATACATATTGTATCAACTTTTTGATACTGTTAGATTCAAAGGGTAGAAAATATTTATAATTGTCATGAAGGAAGCGATAGTCGGCTTTTCTAGCAAAGTAAGGACGAGCAACTCTTCTAGCGTATAGATATGAACCTTGAAATATTCATTTCACGTGTAGCTCGTGTCCTCATGCATATATGAGACAAAGATTTGATAGCTAAGTTTCAGCTGTGGAAGATTTTCTCAGTAATTGGCTTGACTATTTGAGATTTAGGTCTGCAACACAATGTTCGTTTATATGAAATGGGTTCAATAGTGATAATCAAGCTAGAGCTTGGAGGTGTTTAAAACATATATTCCAGATAGAAGTTAGTGGTTGAATTAACGCTTATGTTTTTTGAGTTTCAATGGACGGGAGGTGATAATATGAACCTTTGTCATCCAAAGTCACAATGTCTTAATCATTTGAGCTATGCTCAGGTTCGCGTACTAAAGCTAACAATAATAATGAGCTTACTATGTTTAGAACCTCTTGAAGGCTTCTAAATGTTGGTTGGACAGTGGTTGCTATTTTCAGGTTGGAAATTCTCTAAAGCTTGGAATGTCAATTCCCACAGCTTTTGAAGTAGCACTTCGCACCTGGGCGTCCTGGATCGAGGAAAATATTGACACAAACAGAACCCATGTTTTCTTTCGTACTTTCGAGCCATCGCATTGGAAGTATGTCATTTTCTTAAATTCCCTTGTTTGTAGTTTAGGAACTGGAAATCATTTTTTTCTTGATACATTTATCTGGTGCATTTAACACCAGTTCTTGAAATGAATTTAGCCATGTGCCTTAGGTGCTGATATCGTTTTTGATGCATCAGGGACCATACCTTCAAATATTGCAGCGTTACCGACGAACCCGTGAATGAAACAAGAGGAAGGGAGAAAAGCATATTTTCTGATACCATATTAGAGGTGGCAAAGACTATGAAAGTGCGCATTAATGTTTTGCGCATAACTTCGATGTCTGCGTTCCGAAGCGATGCGCATGTCGGTAAATGGAGCGACAATCCATCAGTCCCAGATTGCAGTCATTGGTGCCTTCCTGGGGTGCCTGATGTATGGAATCAAATTTTGGTGTCCTACCTGCTTACAGAATATGAGAGTTCATCTAAATGACCAATAATACAACATGTTCAAGTAAGTGTTGACCTCTCAAAAGAATCTTCAGTTTATGCAGAATGGTCTAACACGAACTTCCTAACATCTAAGTGGAGAGGATGTGGTGCTTCAGTGACAAAGAACTGAGTCTTCACTGTTGCATATCCTCTTCTTCAGTCCTTATTTCTAAAATTCTTTGAGCTTCGAAACATCTTCTTCTTTTCTTGCCATTTATTTTTCATCCATTCTTTTGTTGTATTATTACTGGGTTTTTTTAAGGGATGAACACAGTGGGGATTTATAGCAAGATATAATTTTACTCCATTGTCTTCTCTACTTTGTTCGGAGTAATGATTCTGGAATAGATACACAATCATAATGAGGACTTAAAATGTATATCAATAACTCAGCTGCATCTAGCATTCAATTAGATGTGACCTGTACTGCTAAACTCAGCAGGTTGTGATGTTGTGTAGAGATATAACTTGGTAGTGTCTGCGTTGAATCAAACAAGAAATCTTTAAGATCATGTGCACCATACTACAAAGAGCCCTTGTAGCCTCCGGAAGATGTAGTCGTTACACTCGAGCTTTATTGAACAACTCGAGTTATGACTCGTTGCTAAAGAATTTGTTGAAGGGTACGATTATCATTTTAAACCATATGGTGTTGTGATCTTGACATGCTTACAACCAGACTTGAGGAGAACCCAAGTCCTGTATACATCTTTCATCCAGTTTTATGACTTTGTTGAATCTTAGACGAGGTTTGTCTTTGTCTACCGAACACAACTTGTGCGAATCCAAGTTTGTTCGGCCACACACGCTGCCTGTGTGTGCATGTTCAATCATCTGCGACACAACTGACTTGCCTTTACACTACGCCAAGTCATTTGGCTCGACTTTGCCTCTACTCAGGGCCAAGGTCTCTCAATGTAACCCCGCATTTCAAATCATCTTGGTTCCCAATTAACATGGTTCACATGTCTTGATGCCATCTCGAGTCACGGGGTGCTGTCGACCATCGCAGCTCGGTCGGTCATGCCATCGAGAATGGGCCAACGTGTAGTTCTTAATATTGGGACATCCCGAACATCCATCCATCCGGGTTCTATCGAGGTATTGGACTCTCCCGTATCCGTGTCATGTTGTTTATGGACTCTGTACTGGGTAGCAAGTGTATGATCTAACCTCTGACACATGGGTTGGGTCACAATACCAGAACACCCGTGTCGTCCGGTACTGTCCTTGAAAAGTCTATTTCAAATGAAGTCGACCGAGACACTTGTCTCGCAATGCTCGCCCTCACTATGACACACGTATGTGCCATAGGGTAACTTGCTTAGGCAACAAAACCCGGGGTGGTGGGTGTAGACATGATTTTAGCGAACGGACAGATGGTGTTCGATTGACACCAAATTTGGCGAACATTCATACTTCATATGGACGGACTTGACTCCAGAACCATATGCCCAAATTCACTTCAGAACCCCAACTTTCGAGGTTAAGGCCCGAGACCCTACCCGACCATTTAACAAACCTATATTTGATACTCTTGTCTACTCATTGCCCCTATCTTGTTTATGTCTCACCTTCTCTTTAATGCACACATTATATGGTGTTTTAGTTGATGCACCATCCTCCTTGGTCGCACCATGACACTATTCTATATTGGCCCTCATGTGGCCAGATGGGCGGTACTTGAGGGTTGCCACTTTGGTTGTCGCAATGTGAGGGTCACAGCCTATACTCTCTCCTCTCCTCTCTTCTCTTCCTAGTGCTAGTAGAGTGCTATCCTCTCCTCTCTTCTCTTCCTAGTGCTAGTAGAGTGCTATCCTCTCCTCTCTTCTCTTCCTAGTGCTAGTAGAGTGCTATCCTCTCCTCTCTTCTCTTCCTAGTGCTAGTAGAGTGCTAGTACAAGTTGTTTAGCAGATTAAAGAGAGAGTGGTAGTGCAAGTTGTTTAGCAGATTAAAGAGAGAGTGGTAGTACAAGTTGTTTATCAATGGTTATCCAGGTGGGCAGGCAGGGAGTGAGATTGATGTATACTAATGAAGGCTATAAAATTGCTTCCACACCTACAATACATATCCATCAATCACTTCCTAATTGCAACATCTGCATTCAAAACCCATTGGAATTATCATAAAATCCATCTTCACCAAACACTCCAATACCCACAAATCATTTTAATTCCAAGAAATTGCGTCTTTCAAGATCATATTATCAAACACCCTCTTAGCTTATGAGACCAAGTTCCATCCTTCCTCTTTTGAAATTCTCCTTTTTGTTGTAACCTTCCCTTTTGAAATTGGTCATTGAATCGATCGAAGGAAGCATTGCGACCAAGGAAGAAAGAAAAAGCACACTACTACCCGCCCAATTCTTCAATCGATTCAACGATCGACCATCAACTTCTGACTACGACATCAATCAACCATGCTATTTTGAAGTAATGATGTGAATTGACCATTCAATCTCTTGGTGAATGGTAAGCATCACCAACCAAAACTAGAACTAACCCCGAAGAAGTTTTCATTTAAACACAAAAGATGCCTTTGCTCTAAATTTTATCATCCTCTTATTCCTTCCCCAAAATAGGTTTTTTACCAAATTGATATCTAATGCCAAAAGCCTCCAATAGTCGATTTACAAATTATCAATAAATAAATAAATAAAACAACTCCAATACTAATTGATATGAATAAACGATATCATGATTCTAAATAATTTAAAAATAAATATTTATGATCCAATCATAAACTAATTTTCTCTCGGATCAACAAAAAAATAATAATTATTGTCGCCTAATATGTGAAGCATATAAGAAAACAGCTCAAACATCACTAAAACCTAAAATTTGACCTAAGGGACACGTGGCGCGCAACTAGTGGAGAGGTTAATATTATTCTTTTTTTAATAATGAAAGAATCTGCATGAAATCTTGTGTGTTCAATAATACCCCTAAAAGGGCGAAAGGGCATTAAATGCGGGCATCTTTCTATTTTCGTAAGGGATGATGCCACGTGTCGCTGCACTGAAATTTGATTTATTCTTGATCATCCAGATCCAACATGAATGAACCCAATTTGGATGTGCCACGTCTAATCTAAACAATTATTTATTCATTTATTTATTAAATTCTTCCTAATTTGTTCATTTTATATTGAATATGAAAAATGCTTTACCATGTGCTAGAATATAATATAATATACTTTAATCTAATCAGAATACATTATACCGCCCTATTCCTAACCCTCCGATCTTTCCTAATCCACCTATTTTTATCTTCGTCATATTATACCCCATTCTCGAGTCATACTTTAGTTGAACTTCCTCCAAAATTGATTGGCTCCACAAATTTAAAACCTCGAATTTATTTTGTTGAAGATAGGTATCACACTATCCACTTTAGTCATAAGCGTCTGAACGCTTTACTTTTGGCTCCATCCAAACGGTCACATTACAAATGAAAATAATTATTTAATACTCGTATATCTATGATCTCTCCGTGAGATTTTTTGTTTACACTCCTAACATTTTAGATAGTATCCTCAGACACTCAAATGTCACTTGGGAAGAAGAAGAAACTTGTTCTTTGTTCTAAGTAAAAGATATTTAGTACTAAGTTATAGTTTACCATATATATATATATATCATATTTTATATTTTATTACCGCCTTTTTATCATCAGTATCTTTCCATATCCTCGTAATTTATTTGATTATAAATAGAGAACTTTCATACCATTTAGGTGCGGTGGTTCCAGCAAACATTATCAAGCTCCACCAACGTTACACGTTTTTATATGTTTCTAAAACCATAATTAGATCATTCAAAGCATTGAGATGAAAAAATTAAATTGTGGTAAATATTTTTTTTGACATAGTACGAGGACTATTCAAATTTGATGATTCTAACATGTATGACAGTAACCCGCATCTAAAAATAGTTTCACTCTCGACTAATTTATTTGGTTCGTATTCAATTCGACTATGGTAGGGCAATTCGTTGTTCAAATAAGTTTAAGAAGATGTAATGAGATTAAAGGTGGATGAGGATTTTATTTTAGATAGAACAATCTTCCAATAGAATTGAAGGGGAATGAAATTTATGCTATAAAGATTTATTACTGGCGAGCCACCGCAATTGTGCCGATCAAAGCAGCTAAAAGAAAGATCGAAATTAGTTCAAATGGAAGAAAAAAATAGGTTGGTAAATGAATTCGAATTTGTGGAAACTCAAAACTCCATCCTTGAGACCTTAAAAGTATACATATCATGTTTATTTACAAAAACTAAGATTTTAAAAACAAAGTGATCTAAAAAGGGGCAGAAACGATGTCTGGAAGTCGATAAATAGATGGTAACTCATCAACTTCTTCTTCATGGCAGAAATTTTGCATCGTTGAATCTCTATCTTCAATCGCTTTACATTCCACAGCTTCTAATCCCTGCATGCATTCCCCACATCATTAAATTTTCATCTTAAACATATATCAAATCTCTTTTATAATTAATTAATTAAGTAATTACCTCTGTGAAAATCCTCATTGCTTCTTCTATGCTGCTTGTGTTTATCACATACAGAGCTGCTTCCTGAAATTCATGGCAAAGTTGTATGATTATTTAGAACAAAACAGTGATTCGAAGTAGAGAAAAAAAAGAAAGCAGAGGGTTAGTTTGTTACTCTTGCAAACTGGATTTGGTGCATTTTCAGAGTCCTTGGCTCGTTCTCAATGGATGACTTTCTGTCGATTCTTTCCATTATTGCCTTTCGATCTTCTTTCACCAACACAGATTGAGCTCTCTAGAAACGACCGATTCAAAATGGCTTCTGTCTGTTTATGGCAAGGGGACGACAGTGAATGAAACGCCCTTTCCATTTTCATGGATTTATATATAGATGTTTATTGATTGAAGATGAGGACGTTGACAACTTGGCATCTGCCACTGGTCCATCACTTACCCACGTGTCTACTACCAACCATTTAGATTCGGGGACACGTGGGCGCTGACGGATGGATTGACGATGACGTGCCTTTCCTTCCCTCTATAACTGGCCAACTGACGCCTGCCCACGTTGGCACTCTTCTGGTTAATCCCCCTTGTGGAGAATCGCGTCTTGACTGGACACGTGTATGGTGGGTTTTTATTTATTTGTGTGTGGGGGCCCCACTGGAGAAGGTGCATTGGACTTCATGCACCTGATGTGTCGTAGATTGAATTTGTATTTCCACATTGAATCTTAATTAGGATAAGATTTTTTAAAGTATGGTAAAGGTGGGGTTGGGTTTCTTCTGGAATTCGTTTTACTTTTAAACTTTAATTAATGGATGAATTAATTCCGTGTTGTTAATGATAACAAAAGCGTGGGAGATTAATTAATGTTTTAAGTCGTTGTTCCGTGAGCCTATTATGTTAATAATATCTAAATTCCAAGTGATTGATTAGGTAATTAGGTGGGTAATTATGGTTGAAGACCTTGCATAATTTTTAATTATGCAATCCATTTGATAAGTATTTTAGGATTAAAGTGATATGAATCATTTCAGCTAAGACATTGTTGTAAAGGGTACATGGAGAGAGTAAAGACATTTTCATAAGAAAAAAATATTAACTGTATATATTTCTCATAAAATAAAAAAGAATAAACCAATAATATTGTGGCAACGTTTGAGCACTGCTTCAACGTACAAGAATATGAGATCTAGGGGTGTTTGAAGAAGAGCTCAAATGGGAATGGGTACAACTATACTATGATTTAATATAGAGAAAAATTGTGGTGGGTTATTTTATGTAATACGTAAAATGAGTGGTAATAGTATTGAGCGACACTAATATTATATTAGAAGCTATAATATATAATAAGGGAGAGGCTGATAAAAGAGGAAAGCGACGCCAAAGCATCTCATTGAACTTGAGCTTGATAATCGTTGGGACGTGGCGTTCCACTTTTGAAGTCTTAACATAGCAATGAGGTTTGATTTGGGTTTCACTTGTTCTTCTTGCCACCGGACAGAATCCTTTGGATCTGGAGACCTCTGCTGAATGCTTGGTTGAAGAGGAGCCTGGTCTGGAACTCCGACACGAAAGGGAACCAGGCGAGCATGGCCACGGGTGCAAAAATGACAATGCCCATCAAGTACTCGTACCCTCTGGCTAGAGCTTTCACTGATCCCCACATTCCCACTGCCTTCATAACAGGTCTGCATGCTTGTGTTATCTACAACCACCATAAAACAACACAACACTCCTAATATAAAATTATATATAAAAAGTGATATTCATAATGATGCATGCTTCCCAGGTTATCCGAATTTCAGATGTATATATGGAGTGAATGAAATGAAAGCCTATATAATTTACTACCAAAGTGAGGGCTGCGTAGGGTTTTTTAGGTCACATACTTGCAAAATAGCCCATCCGGTGGGCATGAAGGCTAGAATGCTTGCAAAAATGTCGCCAACCGTGAGATGGAGAAGCGTAAAGAGCATCGTCACTACCACCACTGATCCAATGAACAGGAACAACTTCAGAAGTCTGAACATTAGCTGGAAGTCTGCACTGAATTTCTTTCTACCCATGGACACAATCTGCAGGTCCAAACGTTCATCAGTGAGTAATTATGGATATAAATAGGGTTTCTTTGATGCAGGAAAAGTCATTGGAGTTCAATCATTAACCTTAAGTATAACCATCACGGCAACAATGACAAGCCAGGACAATGCATACACCTGAAAATTATAAAAGAAAACAAAGAGGCCTCAACCATGGACAGTCGATAAATCTCCTGCTATATATTAAATCAGATAATGACAAAAAATAAATGAATGATTAGATGCTTACCGTGATGCTTTTGTTATTTCCAGCCACATGTAGATGATACACTATTCCATACTGATAGAGAAAGAATCGGATAGATAGAACGATTTCCCAGAAGCGTCCAACGAAGCCAGTGTGCTGAAGGTGTTCTTGTTCCTCGTCCCACCAGGACTCCCAACTTTTATTTGCAGGCACACCAATACCGCCTCTGCTGTTGATCCATTTTGACCAATCATCCCAATCATCCACTATCTTTTGCCACTCAAAACCTGAAGGGTTGAAAAGGAAAGGGGCAAATAACCAGGAAATAACCAGGAACCACATTGAGGATGTGACTAAAAGATAAGCTACAGTATCAGTTGCAGATGTTCCGTATATCTGGTAAGCTATAAGCAATATCATAAGCTCTAGTCCTTTCACAAAGTGACTCCTTGAATACATCCTATAGTTCTCAGCGTATTTTTCATGCCGCACAACAAAACCACGACCTGTAGCTCTGTACTTTGCTCCACCATGGAGGACTGTGCGCCCATAGTAGTGGACCTTTGTGCCAAGAGAGAAGGTGAAGAAAACGGAAGCTAGTTGTAATTGCATGATTATTAAGTCACCTATTGCAGTTCTGAACCCTCTCTCCAGCCCAATTTCCATGATCATTGGCAAGGCAGTTAACAGACCTAACTGGACAACTGATTGTGAAGCCATGGCAGCCTTTAAAGGATCATCTCCTTTTGACCTAGCATATTTCATTATGGACTTCTCCAATCCACTCAATGACAGATAAAGTCTTCCGTATAAGAAAGCATATACTGTAAGCACAATCAACTGCATGACAAAAGGAACAAATAATCAAGCACAGGAGAAACTTTCCAAGCTAATAAATGAAATAAAATATGCAGATTAGTTCAGAAGCCAAAGAAAAAACATTTGGATATAAAAACCTACCATGGCACTGACGTAAAATCCTACTGTTGTGAAATAGAAAGACAGCATGCGGAAAAAGTCGAAACGATGACCCAGACGATAGATGTCTCTGCTGAGAATTTGCTCTCCATTACCACAAGCTACCTTTGCCTCAAAAAGAGAGATTTGATTAAGACCAACATCTCTTCCCTTCCCAACTTGAATATACTCATGGTGGGTTACATTTCCTCGTCTCAATGTTGAGTTGAAGCCTACGGAGGAAATATTTAAAATATATAATAAAAATCGAGAAGAAAAATTCCCTTGACTACTGGATGTGGAGTGTAAAGAATAATACCAGCAAAGATATCTTCACTGAGATTGATGCCTCGAGAAGCTTTGCTCATGCCCCCACGGGTAATATGGAAGATTCGATCAAAAACGTCAGGATGACCATAGTGAAACCTCACCCTACAACCAGCCAATACATGTTATAGGTGTGCAAACAAAATATGTTCACATTTAGTTGGACTGACAGCTGAGCAACAGAAAAATTCATCATGTTCAATCTAGTATTTCTCCCTCTCAAATATTCACCATTCTCCAGTAAAAATATAAAAGATCAATCCTTCCATGTTAAGGTATTACAAGAAATTTTAAATCAAAATTTTGTTGATGCAACATATTCTAACTCTAAAAGTTTTGAATCCTTCAGTTCTGCTTTGTTTTTTTCTACTTTCTAAAGGTGATTTAGTTTATTTTGAACTATGTACATCCATCAGCAACTTAGAATCTCGGGTACAGTTTTCCAGAGACCGCTTTGCTTTCAAATATGAATAATGTACTGTTGGGTAAGATATGTGAAATTAATCAAGTACAAGAAGAAAAGCATACTTTAACGGCCTTGCAAGAACCCTCTGACCAATTGTGACGAAGCTAGTTTCTTGATTTGACATAAACCAAGCCAGAGAAGAAACACTGCAGTGTGCGAACAATTGAAGTTAGACAGAAGACATACAGCTTTTCATAGCACTTGCTCAGAAATAAAGCTAACCTTCCAGTAAAGATATGTTCACGCACACCCAAAATTGTAGGTGGACGAACACCATGGTCCTCATTGAACTCTTCTAAAAGGTTCCGCATTTTGAAAGCTTCTTCCAAGTAATTATCCTAGAAGCGATCCAGAAAGTTAACCATCATTATTAAGCATCTAAGCCATAACTAAAAAGCAAGTAGTGAAATATTGGTTTTGATGGTTCACCTGATTCATGTCAATTGCTTGAAGTGCTTCACCTCTGGTAAAAACTATAGCGTGGTTCTGATTTTCAGGTTTCCCTTCTCCAATCTTAGCTAAACCAGGCAGCTTAATCCGATATATTTCCTGTTAATAAGAGCAAAGTAAACAAGATTACTCTAATGGTAACGTGAATTAACATTTTTATCCTTGAGTTTAACTAATGATTACCTGGTCAAGATTGTCAACAGCTTTGACCAATACAGAATAGTAGACTTTCTGTGCTTTTCCACCTTCTCTCTCTTCAACTTCATCAATATAAGCCACCCGAAGAGAGGGATTACTGTGCCAAAAAAGAAAGTGAAAAGAAAAGTTTCTTTGATCAATTGCACCAAGCAATACGAAGTTTCAAAATGACTAAAGAGGCTGGTGAACATACTTAACCATCAGATTCAGGATATCTGTCGCTCGACGATCCCCACTTCGTTTCTGATTTCCATAGTTCTGGCAAGTAGCAACGTATGTGAATTTCATATCAGCCACGGCCTCTAATTGAGCATACAAGGATCTCTGGCTTCTTTTATCCTCTTCTGACGGAACTGTGATCGCTTTGTAGCCTTCAAGTATCTCTATTATTAACAAAACAATCATTAAGGAAACCATGGTTAGTTAATACTCATTAGAGAGAAGCACACGGACAGTGCTGATAAGAAAACAAGACATCTCAACCACTCAAAATGTCAACAGGAACAAGCTTACCACTCTCAGAAGCCATGTCAAGAAACGCCTGAAGCTTTAGAGCCCTTCGATAATACATCATACCCCTAACTGCAATAAATGTGTTAATGCCAGCGATATAAGTGCACAAATCAACTCAATAGTAGCTGTAATGCATTTAAGCTACCTGTTCTGGATAGAGTTTGCCCTCGTAAGGAGGCCCAATGACGGAGGTGTAATATGTTTTCTTCATTTTCCCAAATCTCACTGTCTTTTTTACAATTGAGTCGCTCAATGAAGTTATTCCATTCATCTAGCAAGAAGGCAAATGTCCATGAGACAAGTCACAGAAATCACTTATCAAAGAACCAAGAGATATTTGGGCCGGTTCTATCACTCACCTGGAAAGATCTTCTGCAAGTAATATATGATGGAGACACCATCTTCATTTTCCATCTCAAGGTCGGTTTTGGAATAGACAGTCTCTTCACTATAGTATGGAGTCATGACGCTGTTCACAATCCAAACATATTCATCTTAGAGTTAGATTCAGAACAGTCTTTTCACTATATTTTGTTGTCGTAATGCTGTTGACAACCCAAAAATATTCATCTTAGGGTTAGTTTTAGAACAGACAGTCTCTTTCAATATATTTTGGAGTCATAATGCTGTCAACAGCCCAAGAATATTATTAAGTACAAAAAAACTGAGTTAAACTTGTAACATTTAATGTTTAACGAAAGATGTTTCTTAAGAAAAACGAAAATTTAATTTTTATTAAAGGAGGTTGTATAAAATCTCTAATTTTTATATCAAAGATTAAAAGAAAAACAGTCCTTGCAGTGATTAGACACGAAACATGAATATATGTTTAATAATGCTGCCAGTACATTTATAACTTATTTTGAGTTTGTAACCTAGGATCTTGAATCTTAGATTCCTCAGCGACAAGCATACTGTATAGGATGATGCATCCAATTTCAAATTCAGAAAGAACTTCTCCAAATAGAATAGACATATAGTTAATGCTCAAATATAGTTAAAGAACCAGACCTGAATGATAACATCTTACGGACTCGTGGAGCACGTGGCATATCCATAAACAATGAATTTGTGAAAAATGCAATCCTTCTTCGTGCTTCAAGATTTATAGGAACTTCAGTGGCAGATTCTTTCACAGTCAGTAGTAGATAGAGGCGTCTAATCTGACATACCCCGAAAAGACAAGATTGTTTTGTTTCAATCGATTAAAATCAAAGAATGATAGATAATTTCTCAAAATTAATATTATTTATTTTCAATATGCCCACCTGCTCTTCCCATTGAGCTGTAACTGTAGGAGGAAAGTTTATGGCGGGTCTAGTGTCAGTACCAGCAAAGAGTTGCCTTCCGGAGTCCTTGTTATGACCCAGTTCTACCATTTCACTGAAAGATTTAACAAGGAAAGGATCACCATTTTAGTATATAACAGTAGCCATTTAAGGATGCCAATGACATAATTAAATACACTTCAAATTACAGAAAATATATTTGCTAACCGGACTTCGTTGAGCATCATATCTCGAGTGACAACTTCTAACATATCTTGCAGCAAAAACACCACTGTATCTTGCTTGGATAAATCGCCATCTTTCTGAAACAGGAAATCAAGAGCAAAGTTTCCAATCTGAAATAATAGGCCAGCAGATACTTTAGAGTTGCATCATATCTTACCAAGATCTCCACGAGTTCCACAAATTTCTGGCACAGAATGAGTAAAGCACCCATTTTGAAGTTTGTGAGAAGTGTGTTCTTCGAAATATTGTTTTCAACTTCTTTAATAATGGTTCCGATAATCCTGTTAATGTCAAAGAGAATTAGAATTCACGTAAACAATTGACACAGATTCCCATTTCACCGATTAGTTATAGCATCTTGCAGAAACAGAGTAGCAGTTTACGCAGTATCTCAACCCTGGATGATTGGTACTCATAAAATATTTGCAAGTGATCCATAAACAACAATAGATGAAAGTCGTTCCGATTAAGAAATATTTAATTTTTTCCTCCTATACGGTGAGGGGCAATGAAGTAAATGATGATCTATTACTTGCAAAATCCCATGCTGAAATTTCTCCCTCATATTAAGTACTAGGTTTTAAATCATATTGAACTTAAGGTTCGATTTTGCATGTCTTCTCTTTGCAGGAAACGGAAACTATGATCATTTGATGATGTTTGGTTCAATAAGAAGAAACTGTAGCGTAGAACCTTTTCTCATTTTCTCCAACCACCAGAACATTCAGGACATTTTTGAAAGATTCATAACACTCAATCACTGCACATTTCATGTACTCATCTGCACAAATTCGCTTCCAGAGGTCAGAGTCCCTGGATCGGAATTCAGCAGCCATGTCCAATGCTATTGGAATCTGCAGAGGTAAAGAAGTTGTTAATAGTCACTACTAATATGTCCAAAAATTGAAAAGGTAAGATATACATCAAGGAAAACATAAGGAACTATATCGACCTTGCTGGCTAGTAAAAAGGGAGGCCATTGGATTATTTTTAGGCTGGGATCTGATGAATAAGGAACTAGCAAGAGATCCATCTCCCTGTGGTTCATTTGAAATTCATTTTAGTTTTAACAATATGACTAAAAGAACGCTTGAAATGAAGAAGTAAAAGATAACTTAGTTTATGCAGTCTTTCCTGTCACTTATTAGATCTTCCTCTCGAAAGCTACATATCACTTCATTCCACAACTGTGCAAACTTGGCAGCTTCACTTCTCCTGCTAGTGTTAATCTACACAGAAATAAAATAGTAATTACTAATACATAATGTTTGAACCACTGATTTTATACATCTTAGAGAAAATAAAAATTCGAAAAATAAAAGAGCAACCTCAGCAAAACGCTTTGACAAAGAGAAACCCCTTTTCTGAGACTTATCTGATGGCACCAAGTATGCGTTGAATGCACCTGGTAAGGACTGAAACCTAGACCTAAGCATACCTAGAGTTCGTATCTGTAATGAGAAGAACAACCAAATCAAACCAATGATACAGACCAATCAAGTACCACATTTATGCTTAAATAAAATAAGTGACTTAGAGAAACATTGTTGAATATTCTTCTATCACCACGGGAAATACTTGCGCTTCAATTGAATGCACCAGTTAGTGCAGTGTAATAGTTTCAAACCAAAAGATGCAATTAAAATAATTACTTTCATCATAATCTTCGGACAGATTAAAAAGTAGTCATTTCTAACCCAGTCCGAGACATTAGAAGATACCACATTATTATGCTTGCTAGGGTAATAGGAGGATGGAGAAAGATGTGAACGGATATTACATTAAGGATGATGTGTCCCCTCATAAGATAAATGAAAAAAATATGGTTAAACAAGAAAAACATTACCTCTCCTAATCGATCACATGCTCCAATGAAACCACCATATATGGTCGAAAACATAGCATACCAAATTTGAGTGTCCATGAAATAAACCTGCATTTAAATAAAGAAGTACAAGAGGCTTTATCCAAGATAATACAAAAAGTTTTCCCTACATTTTACAGCAATGGAATAAAGCAAAAACAAAGAAGTGAATAGAAAACACACCAAAATTATTGGCATCCACAGTGATACAACTGCCCCATAGTTGTTCTTGGCTGTATTGAAAAGAAACCTTCAGCACAAGCAAAATTAATCAAAGCATTAAAGAGAACTGCTCATGCGGGAAACAAGCACCTTTAGGAAAAAATTCATGCCATTCATATTCCACTCGGCGAATATTCATTATATCTTTTGTTGGCTTCACCAATGGCTTTATCTGAAGGGATTAAATAGAAAAAGGTTAGAGAACCACATTGATTAAAACCTCTAAATATTTTACTACTGCAATTACTATCCCTTCCATTTTGAAAATGAATTACCTGAACAAAGTAGCTAAAAGAAAATTTGCAGCACAAAAGTGTCACCCAAAAGATGGTATACCTGAAATAAGAGAATATGTCTAATCATGGAACGCATACCAACTAATCAAGAAAGTAGAATTTGTAATTTCAAAAATAAAGAATTTGGAAAAAATGAGATCCATAGCCTGTCAAACTCACTTTATAAGTGTAAATTGACTTTCATGCATTCCTCTTCCGATATATATTCTTGGCTGCAGAAAGAGTAAACACAGTTCTCAAATAAGAAGCTTATATGCATCTTGGACGCTTTTTAGGTGAGAAAAACATATGGTTACAAACACATGTAGACCGAAATCATGAGACATGTTTTTTCACCTTGATAAGGTCAAAATGGTTTTAAATTTTCATGATTGCATACTTGTAGAAACTCAAAGGAAAGGGAAAAGAGGATAGACATATTACAGACAAGCTGGTGTAAGCACACCATAAATGAGGATCATGATCCTTAGTAAGGCACCGAAGTCTTACCCCACGGCTAAATTCATAATTATGAAGATAAAAGAATATATTCGTAATCCGGATGAAAACAAGGTTTCAGCAGAATAATTAGGTTTCAATTTTTTAGTACACTATTTTAAAGGGGTGCATGAGAATAGCAGTTAAGGTATATGCTTGCGTCAGTCGCAAGTGGTCAAAATGTATTTATTTGATGAAGCACATATGGACAAAGAAGGGAGGAAGAGAAACACAGAGAAAGAGAGAATTGAGCAGCATCTCTACCTGAGACCACCAAAGAAGAAATCTAATAATGTGCCAATCTGAGTTTTCAATCCAACGCCGAAGCATAGGAAATAAGAATAGAGCTGCTGCAAGTAAATTTGGTAGCAAATACAGAGCAACCGCCATTATATATAGAGGAGGAATGCCCCTCAACGAGTTAAGAAAGGACAGCACGTCTCTGAATTTATTAGAAACCATCTTGAAAGTATGAAGATAGCATAGGGGAAGAACAATAGCCCAAGCAAGACTGACGATAACTTTCAGAATATTTCTTAGCACATCAGTGAACTTCCACCGGTGAAATCCTGGGAAGTTCAAAGCTAAGTCCAAGATACCTGAGTTGAAAGATGTATGTCATTTCTGGTAAACATACAAACATATGGCTAAACTAAAAGAAATAGATTCATAATTCCTCCTCCCCCAACCATGTTGACGATTACAAGTCGTGTAAACTTTCAAACATACAAGTAGTGAATAAAAATATAGGCATATCATGTAGGAAGATTGCTGCAAGCTTGGCTAGGGATTTAATCCCAAAAAAAAAAACATGGAGCGATTATGGAAACATTATGTAAAAGTTCAATTAATATAGAATTCTCAATAGCCTCTTTACAGGAGTCAAGGGAGGAAATCAAGAGGGATTTGTATCAAATTAATACCCGTAGCAAATATTAAATCTACAGAAATGTGGTAGTTAGATCATTCAATAATTCTTAACATTACAAGAGATAGAAGAAATAGCATTGAATCAGAAAGAATCAAAATCTTTAGAGATTGGAATTTAACACCTTTTATGTTAATGCCATGTTAAATTAAAACAAACCCTTGAAGCTTTATTGAAATCATTCAAATAATTCCTTACAAGTCGAACAAGATAGTATAATAATTGTTGTTGCTAATTGGATTAGTGTATTTGGAACATATATTAAGAATCGACTTGAATGAAGATACTGCTTACTTTGAAGAAGGCGAAGGACTGCAGCAGTGATGAAAATGCTTGATAAGGCGTACAAGACATCCTTTTGGAAAATCTCCAATGGTGTAACTCCTTTCCATGCAGCAATGACCATCGCCTGTAACAAACAAATTGAAGAGGGGTAGATTATATATAGAGTAAAGAACGACAAATCAGAAGTAATATGAAAACAGCCTAAAAGTTTGTATGGGTTGTAATTGCATACCTGAAGAGCTAGTATATAAAAGGTCCATAATCGATCAAAACTTCGGAATGTGTGCCAAAATGTTCGGGTTTCAACAAAATAAGATTTTCCTGTGCTTCCAGATTTTCTTTGTGGTCCCTTTCGTCCCTAGAACAACAGTTTCCATAATTTTTTAATGAACTAAGCTACCAAAACAAAGGGATCAATTCAGAATAAAAAAGAACCTGCGCCAGATCACGCGTTGATTTGAAAAATTCTCCATCATCTCGCATAGGCCAACCAAGAGAAAAGCAACCAGGCGACCTACATATTGGAAAGTTCAAAAATTAATAAGCTCCTGGACAACTTTCAAAACCAGACAGGATAAAGACCAATAGTTTCTGGAAGGTCAATTCTTTGTCATGCTAACCAGAAGTACTCATTCAGATCATCATAGTTGCACCAGGCTGAGTGCGGAGCTTTTCCATTTTCGCTTTTTTTCGCCTCCTGGAAAATCGAAAGGAAAATTGTCATTCTTGAAATAAAATGATATGCAGCTGAAGAATTTGGCTGAAATAAAATGATTTGTAGTTTAAGAATTTGGGTGATTACCTTTTCAATAACCCAGTAAAGGGGAGTTATAACCTTCCGCAAGAAAGCCTCATCATCCCCACCATAAGAAGGCTTAATATTTTCACCAGTAACAATGCTCACATTTCCAGCCAACAGGCCATGAAGTTCATATGCCATCTAGTTATAAAGAATGTAAAAGACTATAATTAAGCGAATATATGAGCAAATTTTCTGGCACAGTGTTCAAAAGGAGAAAAAAGGTCATATGCTCGGCAAAAGAAAAAAAAACTCACATTATGAAATATATAGCACAAACATTCTGGCATGAAACGAACATTTGCTGCTTCACCCCAGATGAGAAGATATAGACCCATGTAAAGTATCTTCCTTTGCTGTATTTCTAGCTGACCTTGAGGGAGCCTAGACAAAATAAGACTTTAAATTTAGTTTTCTGATCTCCCCATACCATAATAATAATTCAAAAATAAAATTGCAAAAGCTGGTACGGTTTTTTAGAATTTTCAAAAAAAAAAATGATATCTCACCTTAGACTATGTTTCCGTCCCAAAAATTTGCACCATGTTTTATAATTCTTAAACAGTTTGTTCATTACTGCATCAACAGCTCGTTCGTCAAGCTGCATTTATAGAGTCAAAAAATATGCTCAGAACAGTGAGGGGAAAGAAAAGTAATCCCAGAATTTGATAAACAAGGAGATTCTCTATGCACCAGGAAGAAAAACATATAAATGACTCAAATATACGGCCCAATATTGACACAAGGAACTCTGTTCAAATCAACAAATATATTGGATATACATATCCGTAAAATGGCATAATTTGCAAGTAAGAGTACGTGTTATACCTTGTTGAGAGGTTCAGGCTTGGGGTGAAGTCTAATATGAGAATTAGCGAGCAGAAGGATCAAATGTTCCCGCTGATTTCTAACATTATCTCTCTGTAGCCACCAAAATATGTAAGCAGCGTATTGTTTATCTCTCAAAGCCAGTTGTTAGAATTGATTGCCTCTTATCATGAAAATCATACCTGAAATCCAAACATTGCTCTTAACCAATCCAGTAGGTCCAGATCACCTGTTTTCTGCCTGCGCTGCTCAAACGTACTTGGCCAGTTCAGGCCACGAGTATTCCACAAGGCACCCACAGCAGCCTTAACCTAAAAGAAACGGAAGGGAACAAAATTAAGTTCGAATTTGATATGATAACATGGTGCCCTTTTATCAGTGGCAGAAGGCATACCTCTTCGAGCTGCATTATAGACTGCGAAGCGCCAGCAGAATCAAGAGGTAGAATGTTATAGGGTGCATAAATTTCAGTCTTTTCTTGGACATCCCTAGCTGCAGCGATAATCTGCTCATTGGAGGATACTATTTTAGATAACTTCGTGCAGCCCAATCCAATTAAGTGAAACGATAAACGATCACCGTAACTAATGACAAACAAAGATCAATTAGACACTTGACACTAAATCGAACGAACCTCGGGAGCAACTTCTTCAACTTTCTCGGTCTTATTGACGGCGCAAAGCACTTCGAAAAGCACACCGGCTGTCTGGTAAGCTTTACCGAGCTGGGCTCTGCCAAAAGTTTATAAGGAAAAAAATCTGGAGTTCAGACAGACGATATACGATACAAACATCGAAACAGAGGTGAATCGAACTTGGAAAGTTTACACGAGTACCTGTCTGCTTGCTCCCCCTGATCAAGAGCACTGACATAATGCTTGTAATACTGCTGATAGAAAGCCTCGATTTCCCTGGCATCTGTTTTTTTCACCCTAGACGCAAGACTTGATGCATTGTCCTGGACCGAAGAGAGATTTGAAATCAGTTTTCCTCCGTTAGTAATTGAAGTAATTTCGACTGGACCACAAGAATTCTTGGGGAGTTATACGGTTTGAAACCTAAAGCTACACTGAAAACTCCATTGCAGAGAGAACAGGCATCTCATCCGGCGGGAATAACTTCAGGATCTATGATACGTCCAATATCGAGAGTGCACGGGATCGTCCCACCGGACCTTGTACGGTTGGCGCCCGAATCGTTAACGGTTTAAATCCGCATGCATTTTATTATGTCAATTCACTTTCAGAAACACATTTTTAAAATTCTTCAATTAGATCACAGAATCGTCAAATACGTTATTTCAGTCCCCAACAATCATCTCTCGTTCCTCCATAGGATGGTTCTGGTGACTGCTACTCCATAAGCTTTATGCATGATGAAGCTTAATTTATTATTTTATGAACCTAAGATTTTATCAAATGTTACCGATACAATCGGTAATGACGAAAAATGGTATGAAAAGTTCATAGCCTTGTAAAATTCTAGGTCTTTTCTTTTCTTTTATTGGCAGGTAATACTAAGAATTTTTCCTTAGGCATCACTTCTAGTCTAAGTTGGTTGTTGGTACACAATCATAGAGCTACAATCTGGTTTTCTTTTTTTGAAAATAAAATTGATATTGACATCATATCAATATTTAGATCAACTTACAACTCCAATCAAGTCTAAATTTTTTCTCAAATCACAATGGACTTTTTTTTCTTCTATTGAACTAATTAATACATTAAAATATAATTTGTTAAATTAAGTTATAATTAAATGTATTCAATTAGTTTAATTATCACATTGATTTAACTCATTTCAATATATTTTACTGTAAAATTATTGATATTATATGTATTATAAATTTTTATTTCAGTAAAAGGTGCATAATATAATTAGCTCAAGATGAAACATAGCATAATTAAATTTTAAAAAATAAAATAAAATATAAAAGAAGTGTGTGGTCACCAAAAATTAGGACTTTTTTCTATATTTGGAGTTTGACCTTAAAAACTGTTGGGGTGTGTTTGAAATTGCTTTTACAAGGTTAAGCAATTATAGAGAACCGTTTTAATTTATGTCTGTTATTTCTTTCCACAAAATCACCTACTCATAGCTTTTAAACACAACTCATATTTTCTAGCTAAAATTTTAAATTTTCAATCATAACTTTCTGTATTTTTTTATTTTATTTCACATATTTTTCATCTTATATCAATAAAATTTTAATTGATTCAAATTTTTATAACAATTATATTTCCTAAACTTTTATCAAATGATATATATTTAAAAATAACTTATCAAAATTATTTAAATGTTTAAACATTTAATTTACAACAAAATAGATATTAACTACTAATTTTCCTATACCTAAATTGTAATAATTTTTTTATTACTTTACCAAATACTATAGTATACTTTTTTCACTACTAAACACTAATTTGCTTCCTTTAATAGCTCTAAAAGTAAAAAACAATAAATAAATAAAAAATAAAAAAAATCGGTGGTTATTTTAAAAGCTATGACAATCCCAAGTAAGCCTAAGTCTTCTTTCCGTTCGTTCTTTTTTTTTTTTTTTTGAAAAAACAATTATTATTGAGTGAAATTCTAGTTTACTTCATCCTCCACATTCTTTATTATTACTACTATTTATAGTGCTTCCTTCACTCTATAATTAAAGGTGGATTCAATTTTAATGGATGAGTTGTTATTAGGATATTTCTTTCTTTTTTTTCTAAAGATTGAAATGAATAATGACGTCATGTAATGACGTCATCTCTAGCTTCTAGAAGTAGATCTAGACCATTTCTAATATAAATGTGAATATAAAGGTAAATTAAATAAAATTTTAAAACATTATAAAGAAAGAAATACATATAGAGATGGATAATAGGCATCCTATATCAAAATATAAAGGTGAATATTCTTTTTAGGAAAAATATTATATTTTAGCCACTTAAGTCCTATTAAGATTAATAAAATGAAGGATAAACATTTGAAGTCAAATTTCATAATATTATGAATATTTTTATTAAAGTTAACTATTATATGAAAATAATTTGCGAATAAAACATTTCTAACCATCTAATTCAAATTTATATTTAGTATTTAAACTTTAATACCTAAAAAAAGTTCTTAAATAACCAAAGATAAGTGAAATGTAATATTATAGGAGAAAAAAGGCAAAAGTTTTTAGTGATGCATAAAAAAGAATAATTTCCATCCAACTTATAACGAAATTATTCTTTCTCGTCCACGAAAAAGACATTCAAGTTTATTTGGAGTAAGAAATGGCCATTCTTCTATGCTAAATAAACGTTAAAATAAAAATAAAAGAAGAAAAGAATGGATAGAATTTCATGCAAGTAAGAAAGTAAGTAGAGATTAAAGTGTTACCCTCTCTAATCGTTGAAGAAGTGCTGTTTTAAACTGCCTAACACCACGTCCACTCGAGCTCGGATCCAACCTGTGCGCCTTCTCAAATGCATAGAACCGACCTTTTCGGCGGGAAAAGGAAAAGGAAAATGAAAATGGAAATATAAATGTCTAATAGATCACAATAGCGGAACGGTGATTAAATTCGATTGAACATACAGAGATACGCGACACGAGGGCGTTCGGCTTCGATCTCCGTAGCGACGCGAAGAATTGGAGCAATGGAAGCGAGAGAGGACGGAACAACCTCATTGTCGAATACCTCAGTCGAGAACGTGGTGGTCGCCGCACTGCGAGAGGGGCGCCTCGTCAGCCCCTGCGGGCCAGACTCGTGCGTGGACATTACAATGACCTGGAGGAAGACAAACCGCTATCCTCTAATTGACGCCCTGCCAAAATTCCAAACTACAACATCACAAAAATCATTTCGCACAAAGCAGAAGCAATAATGAAAAAACAGAACTCAAGGATCGACCTAGACTACTCGGATGCAAAATTCAATTTACGCAACAACAAACAACCACCACAACAAACATCCAGAACGCATTACGCAATACTTTACGCCTACGTTCAAAATCCGCATCTCAATCGCAGCAACAACAAAAACGAAATGAAGAACACTCGAATAATGAAACAAAGTTACAAAGATTAATTAACGTAAGTCAGAGAATTAAAAGCAGATTTTAGGATAAAATGGTTGAGGAAATGAAGAACAGAGACGACAATGATGAAGATGAACAGAGAGAGAGAGAGAGTGAGCGAGTGGAGGAACTAGAGAAGAAGGAGAAGAAAAAAGAAGGAATGTGTAGAGATTTCTGACCTTGTTGCTGAACGAAACTGGAGGAGAGGCAAATGTGCAGGGGATGCGGAAGAAGGAATATATGATAGGAAGGGGGGGAGGGGGAGAAATAAGGGAGTGATGCTGGTAGAGTTTTGAGATGGACACGTGGCGGTGACAACGGGGGAAAACAGAGAGCATGGCTCAACGGCGTTCTCGGGGTTGTTTTGTTTTGTTTTGTATTGTTACTGTATACAATTTCCAAGGTGTCCTTCGTATTCTACACACCCCCTATACAACTGGATCACCTCCATTTTTCTCCCCTTTTCTGTTTCTTTTCAAATACCCAAAACACCCTCTCTCAACCAAAATGAATGTAAACAAGCCAGAACGGCAGAAACAGAATATGCTCCACTGAGCCCTCATGGCCCTTTCCCTTAATTAACCAACCAACGAAATCGAACGACTCCCTCTGTGACTATGTAACTCTCGAACGCTCCTCCACCTCAAGGCAATGACATTTGTTTGAGATTCAAATCACTCCACAAGCAAGATCCATCATGTATAGCTTGAACTAAACTACATGGAATTACCTTGAGTTTAGAAACTTAGCCCTAATGATAAAGAATCACTCCAAGGAGTTTAGAAACGGATACCTTGTTGATCAAATATCTCAAGTCAAGAACACTTGTTTGAGATTCGAATCACTCCACAAATAAGATCGATCATGTCAAACTTGAATGATTCTAAACATACAACCTAAACTATATAGAATTTTTAAAGAAACTTAGCACTTACTAAAAGAAAACACAAATGTTCTCTCTACTACATTTTTCAAGTTTACCTTACAAAGATGATATATATGCTTTATATAACGTCAAAATGAAGACCCTTGATGTTCAAGGAGGCATTTTAAAAATGTAACCTTCATAATTTATTATCATAATTAGCTATTATATAATTGTAAACTTAAAGTAAATAAAAGTCTTAAAATACATTTAAAAAAACATAATAACTCTAAATTATCATCCCTTCAAAATTTGTAACCATATAAGAATAATGAAATTTGATTCTTCTTCACTGTCATGAATTTTAGATAATTTAAACAGTTTTTTTACATCTTTCTTGAAGTTTATATTGCATGATTGATCCCTTGGTTCATATTACTATGTCTCCCCTATAGTACATTAGGAAACAGTTTTTTCACATCTTTCTTGAAGTTTATATTGTATGATTGATCCCTCGGTTCATATCACTATGTCTCCTCTATAGTACATTAGAAAATAGTTTTTTCACATCTTTCTTGAAGTTTATATTGCATGATTGATCCCTTGGTTCATATCACTATGTCTCCTCTATAGTACATTAGAAAATAGTTTTTTCACATCTTTCTTGAAGTTTATATTGCATGATTGATCCCTTGGTTCATATCACTATGTCTCCTCTATAGTACATTAGAAAATAGTTTTTTCACATCTTTCTTGAAGTTTATATTGCATGATTGATCCCTTGGTTCATATCACTATGTCTCCTCTATAGTACATTAGGAAACAGTTTTTTCACATCTTTCTTGAAGTTTATATTGCATGATTGATCCTTTGGTTCATATCACTGTGCCTCCCCCTATAGTACATTAAGGGGTATTTTTAATCTTTCTTGGGTAGACGTCATTTTGGCGAACAATCATACGGTGTCATGGAGCGTCCGTCTGGTGTTTGATTGACACCAAATTTGGCAAGCATTTATATTTTATATGGACGAACTTGACTCTAGAATCGCATGTCCAAATTCTCTCCATAAATCCAACTTTTGAGATGAAGGCCTGGAGCCCTGGCCCTTCAACAAACCTATCTCTTACACTCATGTCTACTTTTTCGCCCCTATCTTGCTTATGTCTCGTCTCCTCCTCAATTCACACACTTCAATTCACATATTATATAGTGTATTGGATGATCCTCCATGCGGCAGTTAATTTTAGGAAGTTTTCTCTTCTATCGGTCCATGGAATTCTATTTCAAAGATCTATTTCTAAAATTTATTAACATTTGCATGTAACATAAAACACAATAATTAATTCATAGTTTTCAACCATTTAATTTTGATAGACATACAATCAAACCACGACAGTTTTAAGAACTTGGCTAAGCCTGAAAAAATATTAAAAAAAAATGTTAGTAACCATTGTGTATTGAAGTTCTTCAAAAGAATCATAGACAAAGAAATTAAAAAGGAGATTCGAAAGTTAAAACTAAAAGGCGTCGAAGTATACATACAAAAAGAAACTCAAAATGCATATGTTGACTGTTGAGGTTGTGTATAAAAACTAAAGGCCTACAAAATATACATACAAAAAGATCAAAATCTTTGTTCTATGTATATGCTCTCTTTAAAATCCAAAAACCAAAGAGGAAAACGAATCTGATTCTGTTGTACAATGATTATGCATTGTATATGATATGAGATCTTGATGGAGTATGTTGCCTCACATTCGTGGATCTCAAGTTTTGGTAGTGGTCACCTTGATCGTGGTGATGCGGTGACCTTTCTTCTTCTCTATGCTCGGCCACCATTGCTACTCCGAACTGTTCCACTACCAAAACTGAAGCCGTCGCTGCTAAATCGGATGAAGCTAGCAAATCGCCGATTGCTCCAAGCTCTGGACATTCGCTCCAGTCTGTGAGTCCAGCGATGAGTGGCGATGCTTGAGCTTCTCCTCTTCCAACGATGAACAGGTCGTGAGCATCGTCCATTGATCTTATGGCCGCCACTGTCTCCTCGCCGTTGTTCAAGATTCTCTCTGTGTATGTAATTGAATCGGTTGCTGCATTATTTGTCATGAATTTATTTATGTATTCATCATCCAACTGCCTCTCATTGTCGATATCTGTTTGCATTGTTGAAACTCCTTGTGCATCTGCTTCTATTTTTGCTTCTATTACTTGTTCTGCGGCGATGAATCGCATTACGCTTAAGGTCACTCTTGGATTTTCTGACATTCTCCATGCGTATGCTAGAGCTTCTCTGTCGTCTTGTCCACCGAAGAACAACACGATTATGTTGTAATGAGACGCCTTGTTCGATCCGGTTCGATTCGAGCCATTTAGGCCTCGATCGACTAGGATTCCGACGGAGCAAGGGGCATTGGCTAACACATTTTGGTTAACCAATCTAAATGCTGGATTTGTGGATTCCATTCCTCCATCGACTGTTTGTTGCTTGTGGAATGGGATGATTATGAAGGCGACGCGTTTGTCCTCGGCTAAATAGCAGATGTCTTCGTGCATTGTGGAGTAAGGGGAAATTGCTGTTAGAGGCTGAACAGAGATGGAATCGATGTGTTGTTCATAGTTCTCGAATGCACTGATTATGTGTTCTGAATGAGCTTGGGTTCGATTTACGGCAGGGCGACCTGATTTTCTGGTGTTGTGGACAATGAGCATGGCGGAGGCTCGGCCTGTGAGTTCGACCAAGTGTAGCACATAAATGCAAATTGGGGATCTTTTGGTTGGGTAGGAAGCATCCAGGAGGTTGATGATTGTCGGCACATTTCGAGGTGTGTGGATGCAAACCAATACTCTGAACTCCGAATCTGGCTTTGAAGCTTGGATTGTTCGTTTCTTATACGGTAGAAACCTTCTTGTTGGCCTATAGAGTATGGTAACTACAGGTGTTATTATCCCTGTCATAATGAGGGCTACAATCACCATAACTGTGAATGTTTGATCATCTAATATCTGCATATTCAATTTACATGGATTCTTTGGTAAGGATGCTATGAAAAGTGGAAAGGTTTATGGCAAAGAAAAATAAAAACAGCCCAACTTTTGTTATCTGCAGATTATGGGGTATTCTAGCTTAGGATGTATTCAAGATTGTTGTTCTTGTTGGGGCCATTTAAGTTATACATATTTCTCATGTATTTTCAAGATCAAGGAGGGACGGACAATACATGTTCAGAGTGTATACCTGTTGGTCCTTTCCGACGTTGAGGATGATCATTTCAACAAGGCCTTTGGTGTTCATAAGCAAGCCTAATGTGACACCTTCGCGATAGGACATCTGATAACAAACGGAGGCAAGTAGAGTTCCAATGACCTTGCCAATGAAAGCAAGGATAGTGATGAACAGAATAGATACCCAAGTCATTAATCCCTCTATGCTACTCACATTAGTCTTGAGCCCACTTATTGCAAAGAAGAGAGGGAGCAAAAGCTCTGAAACAAAATCCTCAAGTTTCTCAATCAAAGCCACTCCAAGTGATCCATTTGGGATGACCAACCCAAACACAAAAGCTCCAAAAACTGAGTGTGTTCCTATGGCATCTGTAATAAACCCTGAGATCATAACCCCTGTGAGGATCAAACAAATACTGAACTCACTCATAGTTTCTCCTTCTGGGGTTTTTCGAATCATCCATGCGATCATCGGTCTAATTATGAAGATACAAAACAAGACAAAGACTGTACTCGACAGTACAACCCATAGAGAAGCGAAAGATGAGGAATCGTTCTCAGACAAGGCTAGGGCTAAAGCTAAGAGAACCCAAGCGCACATATCATTGAAAAGGGCAGAAGCCATAGCCATCCTTCCAAGCTCTGAGTTTATCAATTTAAGCTCTGCAAGAATTCTAGCAAGAACTGGGAAAGCAGTCACAGAGAGTGCAATACCAAGAAACATGATATAAGTGCTGTAGTTCAGTTTCTGATCTACTTTGTGCAGCTGGAATGAAAAAGCAGCTCCTATTCCGAATGGAAGAATCATTCCTGCTACAGCTATTGCCATTGCCTTCCTACCAGATCGACGAATAACTGAGAGTTCCATCTCCACACCAATCAAGAACAGAAAGTAGAGAAGCCCCACGTTCGCCATTGCTTCAAGCACAATTACACTTCTTAAAGGAAATAAGACGTTGGAAAATTGATCACTCCTCCCCAGTACTGAAGGCCCCAAAATCACTCCACCCTATTACACGCAGAAATCAAGTGTAAAGCTTCAAATGCCAACAATTTAGCTGAAAGAAAAAACCCAGAAAAAGAAGCGAAATCTTGAACTCACCAAAATTTCAGAGATGACTCGAGGTTGACGAAAGGGTTTTAAGAGGAAAACCAAAGCGCGAGTCATCATAACCACCATTGTTAACTGCAGGATGAAGAGAGGGAGAGAATACTCCAAAGGGTTGTCGCCTTGCCACACCCCATTTGTTGTGATCATTCTTGGCGCATAGCAGATGATTGTATCCTCTGTGCCATTGGAGATTGAGGAATGCTCATCCATTTCTTCTTCTATTAGCTAATCACTTCTCTGTTGCAGTGCAGGAAAAACCACCATTAACAGAACCTTGATGAAACTTGTGGAAGCTAATGAAAGGTCTCATCCAACCAATGTGTAATCTTCGCAAGAAAATGAGCCCATGAATTGTAAGTGTTGATACTTTCAATTGGTTTGCATTAGCATTTCCTGTTTTACCAGTGAAGACTCAACTTGTTTGAATGAGGAGAAGAAAACAGAACGAGAAATGTTGAAGTAATATTTGTATTTGAGAAAATCAAGTGAGGATCTGTGGCCACAGATAGATTGACTGTTTCTTTACCCCATATTCTTGATGGGTTGAAAATGTAGGAGGCGTTAAACATGCTATTTTAGAGAATTAACAATATTAACCTGCGGTTAGTTAGGGAATTGATATGGAAAGACATTTTTTCGGAGTTTTTTTCTTTTTTTCTTTTTTTCTTTTTTTGATAAGCAACATAACTTACAAAAATATTTAGAAACCATCCCGGTACATTTAAAAAAAAATGTAAAATTTAAAAATTTAAAGGTATGTTCTTTTAGTTCAATGAAGGTGGGGGGTGGGTAAGAAAATGTGGGTGGCTGATTAAATATTTCACTTTATTAGTATCTTACTTATTGAGTAAAGTTCACGACGTATAAATACAACTAGGGAACGGTGTATAAAACGAGACCGAGGCAAAAAGACATAAAATCTATGGAGGCTCTCGAATCTAGATTGTCTCTCTATAGGACTTGCTCTAGACTACTCTTATCCTCGACCAATCATTATCTGAAAAACATGTAAAAACTAGAATGAATATAAAATACTCTATAAGTAGGCTACCTGTAGGTTTTTGATTATGTCCATGGTAGGGCACCATACTCTAAGTCTAGCATAAGGGGAGACATGGATTCTATTCTAAGGACCTTTGTCCCTAGAGCTGGAGTCCTTAGACTTGGTCAATCTTATGCCTTGTTTTTATTTATGCACTTAGTGTGATCCCTCCTCCTATGATGGGTTTATGGAGAGTAGATCCCAATGAGATGTTTATTTCTACTACACACAATGTATAATACGAGTTTTGATCTTAAAACACTCTCTTGAAAAACCTACTACGTCACATGGTTGGCAAATAACATGACACTAAGGAAAACCTCCTAGGATGGGTTTAGGTAAGGATTCAAAACTCGTATTTGGCCCATGGTTGCTCCAACATTCTCCTGCATCCTCCACGACATAGTTTAAGTTCTGATGAAATCTTGCAAAGTAAAACATCTTGCAAGGAGCTTAGATAGGACATCCTACTTAAGTGAGAAAATTATGAGATCATGATGTACCACGTAATGGAGGTCTAGGGTGACTTAGGGCATGAAGTGAGTCGGAATATAGTAGTAACTAACGGTTTGGGTTTATTAGGCTTAAGGCTTTGGTTGTGTAGTTCTGGAACCCGCTTACTTGGCTGGGTTCTTTTAACTTTAGAGCATTAGTCATAAGTTCTTACGATCATGGTCCAATCTCTAATGGTCTAACTAAAAGGCTTAAGGCACAATCTAACCATACAATCTTCATAAAGCCCTAATTCAAGCACACATATCATGATTATATCAAAACACCATAAAATCATACTTAATTAGTCCATAACATCATAAGTAGACATCGTGCAAAGTTTCGTGTCAATCAGAGTTCATTAAAACTATAAAATATCATAGAATGTATTTTAGGGGTCTTTTTGTCATTTTTTACCCTTAACATTGGTTTATACTCTAAACATGCTCCTATAACCTTCAAATTAAGCATGCATATATTCTATGATATTAGGCTATACTTTAAAATTTCATGCATTTTATTTAGTGAGTCAATTTCATAAATTATTTAGTTATAGGTCCTATTACATAATTCCCAACTAATACGTCCCTTTTAAGTTCTTGACATGTGGTTCATGGCCTAATCTCTTAATACTCCCTTAATATTTATGTTGGGATGTATGCTCTAAAGCATCGTAATTAATTATTTAGTTTTTAACAATAATTTTTGTTATTTTATTTGTAATTTAATTGTTCTCCCTTGTATGAAAATCAAAAGTTATTAATGTAATCTTGAACAGTACCATACAAGAGGATCGTGTTCAAGTAATAACCTAAAGAGTTTATGGTACATGGATAAGGTTGGGTGCCTTACTCTGATAACACTATTGATACGGCCGAGTTTGTAATCGTTACAAATGATTTGATCCAAATTATTCATGTGGAGACATGTAAGTGGAGTGGGGATTTTCGTTCAAAAATATCATTGAATTTTAAAAAATTTCATTAATAACATTTCAATTTTCAAAAAGTTAAAAAATACTCTTAGGATCACTATCATGTTTAAAAAAATTCCCATAAAATTTTAAAAGTAGCATTAATACCCTTAACCTTTATAAAAAAAAAAAATTAAAATTCTTATAGGTATACACCAACCGTTTCGTCCTTATACTCATAGTAATAATATTTTTGAAGTTTTTTTTAATTCATTGAAAAGTATTTTTTGAATGTAAAATTTATGAATATTTTTATTAATATCACAAAATTTTCCTAAAAAAGAGTGGAAACAATAATTATTTTTGTAAAATAAAGCGAAATTGTTCTGGAAACGGTAAACCTCATCAAGTTTTCTTCTAAACATCTCACTTCCTAATTGGCCGCCATTAACAACCCGTCCTCTCCCTTCAGTTTTATTTTTATTATATTTACTTATTTTTTAAAAAGATTTTAAGAGTATTAAAGAAGTATAAATTTGAGTGATTTTTTTATTAAGTCCTCCAATTATAACGTTTTTTTTTTCATTTTTGCAACATCCTAAACTCTGTAAATTATAAATTAACTGCAATTCAATCATCCCGCCATTTCCAACTTTTTTGCTTGCTGTGGAAGCTTTAGAGACAAACTATGAGTTCTCTAATTAGGGCTCATAGTTTGTCTTTCCTCTTCCCCTCCCACCCCAATTTTCTTACACCACTCCACCATGCCGATCGAAATGCCCCCAGGCCTCCCATTCTCGGTGGATACATGGACTCCTTCTTCCAAGCAAAAGCGCCACCATTTTCTAACGCACGCTCACATGGATCACACCATTGGAATTGCCGCCGCCCATTCCTCCTTCCCTATTTTTTCTACTTTTATCACCAAATCCATCGTTCTTCAGCACTTCCCTCAGGTTTCTCTTCACTATCATATTAGTTCTCTGTCTGTTTTTCTTTTCCAGGACGCTTAATTTGACTTCGAGTTCTTGTTTCTTTCTTTTATTTTCGTAGCTTCATGATTCGTTGTTCGTATGTATCGAGGTGGGGCAATCGCTGGTCGTAAAAGATCCTGATGGTGATTTCACTGTTACAGTTTTCGATGCTCATCATTGCCCTGGTAATTTATTAATCCGACCCATGATTTGATGTGTTTGGATTTACTTTTAATTAAGAGATTTTACAGATTCAGGGCTTAAATCTACGCATCTCGATTGTCAGTCGGTTCCTATCCGCTAAGAATTTGAATTTTAGAAATACCAAACATCAGCTGCCAGACCTGCTGCACACGATTATAGGATTAAGATTAACAGCGCATTGAAAGTTAATTGTTATGCGTGAAACTACGGGGTCAATGAAGCACTTACCGGGTCTCTGGGCTTTATTTGCTTCAAACACCAATTTGACCATGTTCAATAGATTTTTTCTCTCTGATAAGATACATAGTTTCAAGGGAAAGAAATTCCCACATACCATGACTGTGAGCTAAAGTAAATTACAAAATACAACCAAGCTGTCTTATTTGTTTTATCAAAAGAGGAGAATAATTACAAGGACCTTTAACCAAGAAACTTCAAGAATCAACTTCTCAATATAAATAATATATTTTTTTGAATAAGTGATGGCTAGATGCTCACTTGGATGTTTTAAAGGGTTCGTCTATGAGTTTTTAGCACAACCCCAATGGGTTGGAAGTTAACTTTTATGCAAGTTTTTTTTCCTGAGGTTTTTCCCCTCATCAACATGAAATTATCAACTATCAAGGATATTTGGGACGCCTTCATGTAAAGTCTGGGACCTTAATTCTTGAAGACACTTTCTTGAGGAAGGAATCGAAGAGAGGGCCTACCTTTCTGAAGTTCTTTTGCCATCTCTCCGCATGGAAGAACCAGACAAATTGATCTGGCCCCTTGAACTAACCAGCCCCTCTTGGTCAGCTCCCTCACCTGCAATTTAGACCAAACTCAAAGTCTTTCTTTCTCTTCCCTATACAGTGAGCCTTGGCGCATGAAACGCCCCCAAAAAAGTCTAGTTCTTCCTATAGTAGCCTAGCCATGAGAGTATATCAAGATGCAAACACAAGCTCCCTTTCTAGGTTGGTTTATCTTATGTATGAAGGCGGTGGAGGCACATGATCCTCTTTTCATCAATTGTCCATTGTTAACAACTATTGGTCCTCCAAGGCCCATGCTATCTTCCTTCATAGGACACATTACTCTGCCCAACAGCCCAAGGTCATTCCTACATCTTGACAAGTCATTTTTTTAAAAATGGAAAGGGAGATCCAATGACCATAGGTTAATAGAGCTCTTGTGGAACCTATGGCTTGAAGGGAACAACATAATTTGTAACAATAAGGGGAATTCTTTCATAAATTCTTTTTTTGATAAGTTTAAGTGACTGCTTTGCTTTGGTGTGAATGTTACTCCCTTTGACAATTATAGTCTTAATAATATTTTGATTTTTTTAAAAAATATTCTTCATTGGCAAGGGTTTTGGCTTTCCTCACCTTGTAAGTTATATTTCATACTATCAATAATTTATTTCTTATAAAAGAAAAGATAAATCACATGTATCATAAGAAAATCATATGGTTCCTCTCAAGGAAAGAATGTTACAAGTAGCCAAAATTTAGCTTTCCTTTCAATTGGATCCTCTGTCAAGAATTGCACGAAAAGATCTTAAGTTATATGCAGATAGGACCAATTAAGATGGAGTGTCTTAAAATACAATACAATATCTTTTCTTAGAAAAGGTGCAGTAGTGAGAAAAGTGATAGGTGTGGATTGTTCTTTAGATTCTATTGTAAGAAGTTATTTTTTCAGTCACAAGCGAACAAATAAGACCTTCACCGTTAACTCCCCATAAGAAATACTTATGCTTAATACACCTCAACTATGAATATTTATGAAAAGTAGACGATGCCTATAGAAGCATAAATTCTTCACCTGTTTTTCCGGTTTGGGACAAAGAAAAGTTTTCAATTTTTACAGAGAGAAATTTGAATACCTATTGTCTCCAAAAACTTGCAACACCTTCTGTTTCTCTAGTAGTGCACATTATGGAAAATAAAAAAGTGGTTATAAACTTTTTTCTACGTCAATTTTAAAAACAAATTTCTTTTTCTACTCTATCTTCTTTAGGATTTAAACTTTTCTATCCTGATTTTTCAAGATGGTGGAGTGCATTTAATTCTAGCGACAAATTTATGAAACTTACCGTTATAAAAATCTCACATCTTATTAGCACTAGAGTTTGAAAGAATTGGACTTACATATACATTGGTACAATCATTAACTAAGTAATTTTCATGAAGTTCTAGAGAACTTTGCCACAACCGCATCCTTATCAACAGCCATCTACTTTTGAAGGGTTGCCTCACTCGTGCCTTTTCAACTAGTTACAAGCTGTGAAAGAGTTGGGAAAGAACTCAAGTATTTCCCTTTTAATTTCTGAGCCAGTGGGCAAGAATGATAAAATATCTAATTATAGCCTATTGAATCAAATTCCCGACTTCTCCCTGAAGTTATCTTCTCAAGAAAAAAAAAATCTTGAGTTCATCTCCTTTAGCTATTACACTCTGCGTTTTGCCTTCCATTTTGTTTTTTCATTATGTCTTGAGCAAGACTTTTGATGTACTCTCTCTTCATAATTAGATCGAAATTTCTTAGTATTGTATATCCTAAATTTATTACACTTTATTTTTGTTCTCATAGCTATTATTTCTTTAGGGGAATATGTGTATACCAATTTTTTTTTTTTTTTTTTTTTTTTTTTGGACTTTTATGTACTATTATTTTTCATTTTAGCATTTTTTTTTGTCACTTCTCTTCTGTTTGCATTTTATCTTCTGCCTTTTGTCGTTCTTTTTCTTGGAGATCTTGTGGGTTTATTCTGTGCATTCAATATTTTATGTTATAAAAATATAGAAGCTGTATTGACAAATGATGTATTTCTCTGGCATGGATTATAAAATGGTTAGGAGCTGTTATGTTCTTATTTGAAGGAAATTTTGGCAATATTCTGCATACGGGTGATTGCAGACTAACTCCTGAGTGCCTACAGAACTTACCTGAGAAGTATCGTGGAAAAAGTGGTAAAGAGCCAAGATGTAAACTGGATCTGATTTTTCTAGATTGCACATTTGGTAGATTCTTTCAGCAATTCCCCAGCAGGCATTCAGCAATACATCAGGTAACACAATTTGTTCAATTATTTGACTCTTCTTTAGATTTGGGAGTCAAGTGGATCCTCCATAGATTTCCAAATACGAAATCTGCCTATTACTGTTGTCAACATAGCTAAATAAGAAATTTTCTGCTAGTTAGCTAGTTTTTTGCTCCTCTCTCTCTCTCTCTTTTCTTTTCTTTTCTTTTCTTTTCTTCTTCATTATTATTATTATTCTTATTATTATTATTATTATTATTATTATTGTAATGAGAAACATGGAGAAATAAATATATATGTATACAAAAGAATTTGATCAAACTAAAGGTCTTAGGGATGAGGAATTCCTAAGCTAAATAGGAGTAATCAAACAAAAGACCTCCCATATAAGTTGATCGACAAAAGAGGAGTATAACAAATGTAGTGAAACTACAAGAGTTTGCATTTCCTGATTTCACTGTACAACGTTCTTCTCCACATTTTCTCTGAATTCTTTTTAGATCTTTTATCCTTTTCTTCTCCCCCAATTTTTGGGTTGTTGACTGATACTATCATTTTAAACCTTCCTTTATATATTAAATTTCTATAATGCATGGTGTATGATATCTTGGTGTCTGGTAATCTGTCCATCTTCTATTGTGTGCTGCTTGGATCTTTAAGTCTGTATTTTCTTGGCTGTTGGGCAGAAGTCAATATTATGTTTTTATGTTTTTAAAATATTAACCAACATTAAATGCGTATCTTTGTAGGTTATTAATTGCATATGGAAACATCCTGATGCTCCTTTGGTGTATCTGATTTGCAGTCATCTAGGACAGGAAGATATATTGCAACAAGTATCCCAAACATTTGGTTCAAAGATATTTGTTGATGAATACACGAAAGCAGGTTACAAGGCTCTTGAACTTATAGATCCTGACATCCTCACTCAAGATCCATCCTCCCGCTTTCATCTGCTTCATGGATTCCCTAAACTATGTCAAACTGCAAAAGCACTGCTTGCAGATGCCCATACCAATTTTCAGCCCGAACCTCTCGTAATACGCCCTTCGACTCAGTGGTATGTTCGTGAGGAATTGTCAGAGATTTGCAACACAAGGAAACAAATAATTAGTGAAGCAATTAAAGATCAGCATGGTATTTGGCATGTCTGTTACTCGATGCACTCGTCGAAGGAAGAACTAGAATGGGCCTTGCAAATTTTAGCACCAAAATGGGTTGTTTCAACCACTCCTGGTTGTCGGGCTATGGATTTGGATTACGTGAAAAAGAAACCCAGTTGCTCGAGTTTAACTTCCAATGGCCTAATCTGGAAGCTTTTTGGTTTAGCAGAGGAAAGTTCTTCAGATTTAGATGCTTCAGCGATTGAAGTAAGGTGTTCTCCTATAGTTGAAGCATCGAATCTAAAAGATATGGATCCTCAACTTCAGCCTGCAAAATTGTATGCAGTTCCTAGAGAAAAGTTAGACATTTTGTCTTCAAGCAACTTGCCACCTCTCACATTATTCGGACGAGCTAGACTCGGCGCTGAAGATGCCAATATGTTACCGGAAGAAGTTTCATATCCATCAACAGAGAATGAGCCTATAGAAGCAGTTGGAGATAAAGTAGCAGACTTGTCCATTCACGATGCAAATGGTAGAGCGAGTGACAAACCATCAAAAAGTTCTAGAAACGAAGTTAACTCCAAAGGAAAACACGAGAAATTTGCAAATAGCAGGGTATTATTAGCGGATGAAAGCGCCTCCCATTGCTCTGATCGGGCTAGGCTCCATATTTCTGAAGTAAAAGTTGTGTCCATGAACAACAATAACCCGCCAGAAGCAGTCAGCAGTGAGGTAGAAGAACTTCATGTAGTCCATGAGCAAGAAAGTAGAGCTAAGGGAAACAAATCGTTAGACGATTGTGAAAATGTCGGTACCGTTCCCGAAACACACATTGGGAAGTTAGTAAATGATGACAGAATAGCAGGGTGTAGTAATTCACATGTTTTAAGTGTTGTATCTTCAAAAGGTTTTAATGACAGGTTTAGAAAGCTGTACAGGTCAATGAATGTAGCTGTGCCTGAGCCTCTTCCTTCGCTTGTGGAGCTTATGAAATCGAGAAAACGGGCAAAGCGGAACGCATATTTCTAGACATAGCATGTGTAGCAAGAAGGGAACCCAGCATAGCTTAGCTCATAGCTACTGGCGGCTTGCTAAGTGACAAGGTACACAATTTTTTTTATCAGTTTTATAGCAAAGGTATATAGAGATGATATTTAGATTCCTCCTCCAAAGTTGGGAAGCTTAGGGATATTGTTGTTACATTCTTTTTTTTCTTTTTTTCAAATTCTTGATTGTTCAATGTTGGAATAAATTTGATTAATTCATATCCTATGAATAAAAGTAGCACCAGATTTGGTGCTTCATTTTAAAGGCGGTTTTATTCGTCTCTCTATTCTCTTTTCTTATGTTAGGATCCATACGTATATATTCTGGTGATCTCTTATCAACATAATTTTTTAATTACTAGTCTTTGTTAACATTTCATAGAATGATTGCATGTGACTCGATTTTAATGCCTATGAAGGTTTATCCTTTAATTCTCATGGGTGAGAATGCTTTTTATTGTCGATTCAATATGTCAATTATTTTAGAGGTTTCACTGAAAAGGGAGTTAGAAACGTAATCTTATGAGATAAAATTAACTCTTACCAAATAGGGTAGATAGACGAGTAGTTCCCCTCAATATTGATTTCGAGACTTGAACAATAGAGTCTCATACTTTCATTAATCTGAGAGGGAGTTGGTTTATTGTTGGATTATAAACAAATTGATTATCAACCATTGGGTTGAGTTGCAAATTTTAGCAAAAAAAAAAAAATTCTAAGTAGGTGTACACACCCCACCAAGAAAAAAATAATAATAATAACAAATTAAATCAATCTAATTTAAAATTTTCATATATATATATATATATATATATATTAATAAACTTTAAAAATTATTGGAGATTTTATTAAAAAAAACTGAAGTTCAGTCAGTTTTAGATAAATAAAATAATTAAAAGTGAAGAAAGTTTGTCACAGACTTTTTTTCATTAAAAAATATATTTTCTGTCAATAATCTTATAATAATAATAATAAAAAAAATAAAAAAAAGATAGGAATATTTATAATCCGTGTGTTTAGAACACCAAGAAAGTTTGTTAATAATAAAATGAAGATTGTGAGTAAAATTCCACTAACACTATAGTGGTCTGGTCATTCACTTATTGGTGCCTCACCCAACCCATAACTGAACCTTTTATTTATTTAGAATATGAATTCAATTTGGTACAAATATTAAAGTCTTAATTTTATAGAAATAGTTTTGAAAATATTAATAAAATATCAATATCCATAAATAGGTTCAGAGAGAACTTAAAAGATAGCTAAAAATATTTGTTATAATCTTGTGTCTTTATTATTATTATTTTTTAATTTCATTGATTTAGTACTAACAAATATAATTAAATACATATAAGTATAATTAAAAACATATAATAAATGGGTGATTCATGTGCACTCTCTCTCAAAACTTCAAATTTGGTGCCTAATTCATTGCCTTTTGGTGCCTAATTCATTGCCTTTTGGTGCCAACCATTGCTCAAATAAACCGTGCAAACCATTTCTCGAAAACAAACAAACCAAAACTTGCCTCTTTCTGCTTTACGCCAACCAAGGGATGTTGCACAAAAACCAAACTAAACCTATGATTTTTAGATTTCTATTTTACATTTTTAGAAATCGAGGGGGGATCGGAATTTAAATTTTTAGAGCTATAGATAAAAGATAATAATTTGTTCCTTCTCGATAATCTTCACCTAAAATGAATTTGTAAAGCGAGGAAGAAAAATAAACATTTTCTAGTAAACTTATTATATTTTTTTAACCTTTTTGAAAGGTGGAGAATAGTTTTAGAAGTTTAGAAATTTGGTTGAAACAAATAAAATTTTAATATTATTCCTAAAAAAAAATTAAAGGTAAGCGTATTTTAAAATGTAATTCAAAATTTAAAATTGAGGAGTTTTATTTTAAAAATATTGATATTTATTTATTTTTTGGGAACAGATTGGTTTTAGTGGATTGAAGTTTGAATAGATTAATTAGGCAAAAACAAAAAGGAAGTGGTGATAAACCCACCGCTCAAACGCGTTACTTTATACCAATATTCCCATTCAAATTCCACATTTCCCCTAATGATTTTTCTAAGTTCCAAATTTTTGCTATTGGGTATTATAATACCCACAAAAATCCATTCCCTCTTTCTGTATAACCTGAATTCTATTCAACCCCGACGATGTACAACAAGTTTTGATTTCTCCCTGCCACCATCTTCAACTGGGTCCTCCATTTTTCCATGTAGAAGTTTCCTGTTTCATTCGGGGGGAAGAAAGAGTCAATCGATTCCTTCTGGGTTCTTTTTATTTCGCCCAATTTCACTGATCATGACGACCACCACGACTTTTCTTTCTCAATCTCGAAAGGGGTTGTAGTTTCTTCATCAATTATTCGGTTTCTCTTTACTTTGAGCCATGCTTTAGTTCGTCGTCCCTGAGTTTTCTGGAATCGAGAAGTTGATCGCCATGCTGTTGCTATGTGGAAGGTCTGATGATTCACAGGTGATTTTTACTATTTCTTCTCCACCATGATTGCTGCTTCAACTTTAATTTTGAATCATCAGCGTCTCTGTGTTGTTTTGGATGTTCTGATAGTGATGTCTGTTTAGGAAAGAAGATTATTTAGGAAGTTTTTGAAGCTTTACTTTTGAACTATGGGAACTTAATTAAGTTTTTGTTTCTTTTTCTGGTAACTAGATGTGGAATATTGGGAAGTTAAATACCTTTGTGAGGAAATGGACAAATTGGGGCATCGGATTTGTAGCCACAACGTAGTATTTGAAATTATTGGTATGCCGTTTACATCATAAACTCATAAGTTTTCACCATGATTAAGGATTTTTTTAGAAAGTTAATCCCTAAAATAGAATGATTACTAAAAGAATTAGAGACACAACACTATGAAGAAAGACTGGAATTTCACAAGGAATATGAAGTTACTTCAGAAGGAATTTTCATCGTCTCCTACTAAAGCCACCATGGAAGAACAATTAATAGACCAACTTGGTTGGAGATGAAAACTGGGCACCCCTTCTGAATTTTTTTCTGCTGTATTCAAGCCTTCATAGCGGATGGACCATATAAATTTGTTTTTTATTTTCTTATGATTCATCCCCTTCTAGATTGCTGACTGCACTCTTTTTCCCACCGTAACAATGTCACAGATGATGTGTATACTTCTGTTTGAATTTCTTTATTTGTTTCTTTTTTTCCCCTTTCATTTTTATCCATATTTGTAGTTAATCACAATGGATTATGAACTGTATTATGAATGCTCTCTTCCTTTTTTTCTCTGTGATCGTTTCTCAAGGTATTCTAGCAGTGTTCGAAAATGAGAATTAATTTGTCTAGCTCTGGCATATGTCTTTCTTCTGTTTTATACCCTGCCCCCTTCAGTGTTCCTTATAGCCGTTTGATACCCAAATGATTGAGCTGTAGAAAGTTAGCAGGTAACTCATGTATGCATTTGTAATACACAATAATCAGTGACATTTTTCATGGAAATTCCTGTATCTACTTGGTCTTTTGTTCTTTAGACCTCTGCCTATAGGATCCTCTTGGGAGTCTTTGGATTCTCTATTAACTGAACCACTTTCTATTATGAATACAACTATATCTTTAGCGGTGGAAAAAAAGAATGTTAGGTTGCAAGTCATATGGAATAACAGGTCAGAGATTGACTGCAGCTATAAGAGTAGTCATCAGTTTTTTTCCCCCCACAATAAGGACTTTATTTCTGTTTAACATTGGACTTCTTAAGTTCTTCATATTCAGCGTTTATCTGGGATTCTAGATTCATCATTTCTGTCTCAAGTAGCTTTACTTTTTTTCCGCGGTAAATATATTGTATTATATAAAATTAAAGAAGAAATCAATTTATCCATAATTTTTCTTGTTGGCTCCCATGTAGGTAATAATTGGAGATGAAGCAGTTTAGAAAGAAACCACTTTCAATCTGAAATACAACTCTACGACTTTACTGTTGGAAAACGTGTGTCAGATTGCTAGTCATAGGAATAACAGTTCAGAGATTGATTGCAGCAAAAGGAGAAGTAGTTAACAAATTTTTTTTCACATTGGTTACTTTCTTTCTATTCAATGTTGCATTTCTCCTGCTCTTCATATTCAGCATTTCTCTGGGATTCTAGATTCGTTCTTTTCTGTTTAAAGTAGTGTTATTATTTTCCCCTGTAAATATATGGTAATATATAAAATTAAAGTTGAAATTCATTCTTATCATTATTTTTGCTTGTTGGCTCTCATGTAGGCAATAATTAGAGATGAAGCATTTTGAAAATGGTGAATCTGACTTGGAAGGGGGTAAAATGGGAAAGGAAAAAGACAAAGCATTACGCAATAATAGGGACCAGGCCTTATTGTCTGGCCTTGCATACTGTGTTTCCTCATGCAGCATGATACTGGTTAACAAGTTTGTGCTTTCCAGTTATGACTTCAATGCTGGGATATCGTTGATGGTCTATCAGGTGAACATTATTGAAAATATGATAAGAAGTTAACATTCATTTTTCCTTTGTAGCAGCTTAATATTCTCTGTTGTTTACCACACCTTTTGAAAGTTAAATGGAAGCCTCATAAGTTGTTGCTCCATTTATTTATGCAGAATCTTGTATCGGTGAGTATTGTAACCGTAATGAGCTTTATGGGCATAATATCCACAGAGCCACTCACATGGAGACTGGTTAAAGTGTGGCTGCCAGTAAATATTATTTTTGTTGGGATGCTCATTACTAGTATATTCAGGTATGATCTTTCATTCCCTTATTGTTTAATTAAAGAATTTAAGTATGTGTTTCCTGAAAGGAAGTTCAGAAAATTTCAGATTCGACGTTTTTCTCTGATCTTTTTTGAAAATATGTGCACAATTCTTGACCATTCAACATGTGCATAATTGTGATTTTTTAAATGCTGGAACATTGCCACGCAAGACCATCTCATGTGCCCCAAAGATCAAAAAATGGATTCAGTAATGCATGTCAACCATAAAGCTAGCAAATACAGGATTTCCCCAGTTGGCTTCATTTAACCAAACTTTTTTGAGTCTTGTATTGTATCTTAGTGCACCAAATAGTCTTCTTGCTTTGGGTCAAGTCCAAAATCTTAACAAGATGGCCTATTCTTCTCACGCTAATTTGGCTGTTAAAGTTTATTCTGAATCTTCTGCTATTATTCAAACCAATTTTTCTAAAATGAAGCATTTAAGCAAAAGAGGCCTTTCACCCATTTTTCCTTCTACCAATGTGGTTCCAGTTCTGTCTATCATACAGTCTCATTTCTGTGTCTGGTGCTTCGTGGATGACTTACATAACCATTGTTCACCAATATCTGGAGTTTTTCCTAAGATTCTATTTATTTGTGTTAACCTTATTTCTTTGTCTATAACTTATTTGTAGGTTTGTGTTTCATGTACTTCCTCAGATAATTTTTACTTCTTCTGCAGTTTGAAATACATTAATGTTGCTATGGTCACAGTTCTGAAGAATGTTACCAATGTAATAACTGCAGTTGGTGAAATGTATCTATTTGGCAAGCATCATGACAACAGGGTCTGGGCTGCATTATTCCTCATGGTATGTAGTATATCTAATTATTGCTACATGGACTAGTTACAAAAGGGATATTTTAGTGTTATTTCGTTGCATGCCATGGTTACTTTATTGCTATGTTTTGTATCCACAAAGATTTAATCTATAAGTTCTTCCTTTACGTGTTCTAGCGAATCTATTAAGAAGCCTACACAAAGATAGGATACGGTCTGATAACAACCATTGTATAAAAAATGGATATGACATCTAATAACAGGTTTAACCAAATTTATTTTGAAAAAATGTTTTCACATACTTTCACACAGATTTAATGCTTTCAAATGTAATAAATTAAATGATATTGAGATTTAAAGGTATAAATATTCTCATATACTCTTCTTCTTCTTGATTTAATTTCTTAATTGCATTTATGTTTTGATTTCTATAGTAGTTGATGTCAAATTCCGAGATTTAATGGAAGAAATGAGAACTGACATTCATTTTTCTATGAGACGTCTTTGACAAGTTCTTAACATGTTCTCATTTGTGCCCTAATGTCATGAGCGCCTCTCTAGTGTGTTTGAAAATTTTAAACTACTTAAAATTCAAGACTAATCGTGTGTTAGGATCATGTCCATGTTTGGCATTGATGCTACTCAAAATAGAGTGCGCATGCTTCCTAGCTAATCAAAGAATGTAAGGAGTCAATTTTTTAGTTGTGTATACATATTGGTTTATTTAATGATCTCATCCAGTTTTGTTTGATGAGAATGGAAAGAGGATTCAATTTTGAAAGTTCATTTTCATAAGTGATGTGCTTAGTCGAACCATCTGGTTCCAAATATTTGATTCGCATTGCTTAAAGCTCAGTACAATTAAATGCCTACTATGACTATAACCAAAAGTGAATTTCCCTCTGCTCAAAGAATGTGCAAAGGGATGAAAGTGTGGATTTCTGAGAAGAGTGCATGACCTTATTATGTACGATTGATTGCAACTTTATATTGTTGTTCTGTTTTGTGACATAAGATTAGAATTTCAGCTGTTTCTAGTGTGGTATCTAGCTGATGGCTTGAGCCCCACAGAAGGAGGCCTTCAATTTATTAACCTCATGATAATCATTTAGATTTTAGGGGTTCAATCATTTAATCACTTCCCCATTTCAAATGTTTCCTCCCTGTTGAGCTTAACACTTTTTTCCTAGATGATCACGAATTCTAGAATAAGGAATTGAAATTCAAAGCTTTGTGCAGATAATCTCGGCAATAACTGGGGGACTTACGGATCTATCTTTTCATGCTGTTGGCTATACATGGCAAATTATCAACTGCTTCTTGACTGCTTCATATTCTGTGAGAACATAACTTGAAGGCTTTTATATATAGTTTATGTTCCGGCACTTATATTCTCTATCACTTTCTTTTAGTTCTATTTTCATCTGTTCCAGTTACTTTATTCCACTGCAATATTCCATCCTGATTGTTGGTTTTTTGTAGTTCTTAGGCCAATGAGAAGTTTCGTTGCTTTCTCACATATTAATTGGTTTTTCTTGTACTCAATTAATTTGAAATTCGATCTTCCAATTGAGAAAAGAATAGCTGAGAGTTTGAAAGAGGTCACTAGGGATGCATATTTCTATATTCTTCTTTATTCCACGTTGGCAATTGATCTGTTAGTCGTCGTCATAGTTTATTAGCTTTTATGACACAGCTGATGTTAAGTTCTTATGCAGCTGACTCTACGAAGGATAATGGATACAGCCAAGCAAATAACCAAATCAGGAAACTTGAATGAATTCTCCATGGTCCTGCTAAATAACACTCTTTCTATTCCTCTTGGGATATTTCTTGGTTTTGTGTTTAATGAGATCGATTATCTCTCAAGAACGTAAGCATATTTTATCTTCTTTTTTTAGATGCTCTTGTTTCCGCAAAATGTTCCTACAGTTTCAGAATCAAGTATATCTCATTTTTCAAGATTCATTTATTTTTAGCCTCTGCTTCCTCCCACAAAATACTTAGGAGCTCCAGTTTGATAACTATTTGGCTTTTTAGTCTTTGGTTTTTGAAAATTAAGTTTATAAATACTACTTCTATCTATTGGTTTCCTTGTTTCGTTATCTACTTTGCATGTATGTTTTAAAAAACCAAGCCAAAATTTGAAAACTAAAACAATTAGTTTTCAAAAACTTATTTTTGTTTTTGGAATTTGGCTGAAAACTTAAATCTTTTCTTAAGAAAGGTGAAAACCATTGTAGAGAAGATGAAAAACTATTGTAGAGAACCAAATGGTTATCGGATGGGGCCTAAAGTATCAGGATTTCTTATTGAATTATGTGCTCATCCCACTAATTCTTAAGAGGCTTTACCTACTCCAAGGCTAGATTCAAAAGATCCAAGGGTTTTGAATGATTTAAGTTTTCTACTTGGAGTTGGAGGTTTAAGCTTGGTTGTAGACCTTAGAGAGAAATGATCATGTTTTCTGTCGTGGAAATTTATAGCATGTTAATTTAACGAGTGTTATGCTTGGCAGGCCGCTTTTGAGATCACCGATGTTCTGGCTGGTGATGACATTCAGTGGTGTTTTGGGTCTAGGAATTAGCTTCACGTCCATGTGGTTTCTCCGTCAAACTGGGGCAACAACGTACAGGTAAAATCAGGAAAAACAAAGTCTAATGCTAATGCTATTTCTAAGATTCTCTCATTCATATGAGCTTGGTTATTAGACATATGACGAGGTGCAATAAACATACCAGCATTTAAACTAAGATTCTCATGCTTTGTGCTTTGATACCATACTAAATGTTCCTCTGAAACCCCATAATTAGTAGGATTTCAAGATTGGCTTCTGATTTCACACCTTGACATGTGCAGAATCTGTTGTGTAACATCCTTTGTTCTAAATGAATCTTCTAAAAATCTGTTTGTCGGGAGAAAAATGGTCCAAGCCCACCACTAACAGATATTGTCCTCTTTGGGCTTTCCCTTCTAGGCTTCTCCTCAAGGTTTTAAAACGTGTCTACTATGGAGAGGGTCTAGCCCTACTCTGACCAGTGTCTCGCACCGTCCGGTGACGGGTTTTGATACCATCTGTAACAACCCAAGCCCACCGCTAACAAATATTGTCCTCTTTGGGCTTCCCCTTCCGGGCTTACCCTCAAGGTTTTAAAACGCGTCTACTAGGGAGAGGTATCTACACCCTTATATGAAATGTTTTGTTCCCGATGTGGGCTCTGTTAATGGTTGACTTGGGCTGTTACAAATAAATACTGACAAGTATACTTGCGTAGTCTCATTTTTATTCTAACCGTGCTTCATGTGACGAAGACTTGAGTTCCAGTTTCTACCTGCCCCCATTTGCAAGATTATTTGCCTTTAATTACTTGTTTATTGACACAAATTTTTTCATATTTTTATACCCAATATTTCCAGAAATTGCATGGCAACACGACGTTTGAAATATGTTAACGCTTTTATAATATAGTTCAGATTTTTGGTACGAGATCTAATATGCACATCTGATCCCTACCTTATAACTTGCAGTCTTGTGGGGTCATTGAACAAGATCCCTCTCTCAGTTGCTGGTATCTTACTTTTCAAGGTCCCTACGAGCGTGGAGAACTCCACGAGTATATTTTTCGGTAAGTGTTTCTCCTAAATGGTCGAATTCGGATATTGTATTTCCTCAGTAGCCGTAGAGTCTTGGTAAAAAGAAAAGGCATTTTGCAGGGCTTTTGGCTGGTGTTTTTTTTGCAAGAGCCAAAATTCGAGAGAGAAGTTAATCTTCGATGGCGATATCCGAAAAAAAGAACTTTGCTTGACGTGGTCAACATAGAACTACCTGGACTGTAATTTGGAATAGAAAATGGGTAGCTATATCTCCATAGCTGCAGTTCATTGTTTGTTGGGTGGGTGGTTTCAGCTTTGTAATTGGCATGAAGCTGAAGAGATTTGTGTTGAAATGCTACTTTGATTTGGGTTTGTTGTATGGAAGGAAGGAAGGAAAGACAATGCAGCCCATTGGTTATTGTTTGTTTCATCAATGAACTCTTCTTGTTCTCTCATTTCTATACTTTTCAATTAATGAATTCATCAAAATACTTTTCAAAGCATTCAAAGTATGTTTCAAATCGCACAAAAACTCATAATTTTACAATATTTTTAACCTTTGAAGAATCCAGATTGCTATTGTTTTACACACAAAAAAGGTCATAGAAATACTGTAAAAACATTAACAATTGTTTTACATGTTCGGATTGGAATTTCAAGCTTTCTTTGAAGTTCTTTAATGGTGATCTGTTATAGGAGAATGGGTTTGAGGCTTCTTCAGTACTCGATTCCTTCATAAAACTTGTGGGTAATTTTGTTTAGATAATGTAGGAATAAATTTGAAACAATTGCTCTCGAATTTGTAAGAAACTTGATAATAGGAAACCCAAAAGTTCAATGGCTATAACTTGTGATTTGAGGTAGGATTTAGCTCGATTCTTGTTCCAAAGGAAAGATCTGTTGGATCGGTATGGCAACCCTAGAGGGGGGTGAATAGGGTTTTAACTATAAAAATAATTAAGCGTGATTAATTTTTCTAAATATGAAACTTTTTAAAGATAAGTAGAAAATGATAAGTAATACAACAAGATATTTCAAGTTAAAATAATAAACACTTACAACATGCAATAAATCACAATAATAACTTTGAAATGAAATAAGAAAAAGTTAGAAAATATGACACCGTAGTTTTATAGTGGTTCGGTCAAACTCGACCTACTCCACTCCCCAAGCGCCTCTTGGGAATTTGAATAAACGAACTATCTCGACTCTTTCCACGGGTCAGAGCCAAACCGCTACACCGCTCTTTTTACGAGTTCAAGAGCAAACTCAATCCTTTCCACGGCGCAGGATCAAACCGATACAAGTATTTGAATTTTGTATGAACACACCACAACTCTTTAAAAGAGTAGATTTACAATTTGGAGCACTCACAACTATTTCCTCACAATACAATAAAAATCCCTCTCAAGAATAAATGAAGAGAAATAAACTTAAAAGCTTGGAGAGAGCAACAAACAATGGAGGCTTTGAACAATTGAGGATTGAAGAATTATAGAAGTTGTGTGATTGAAATGTGGGGAAGTTGATGAGTTTATATAGAGAAGAAAAATGGCAAAAAGTATAAATTAATATTGACCATTAGATTGTGTAAGGAGAAATGGAAGGATTAAGAGTAAATAAATAAATAAAAATTACATAATAATAAAATTTTTGTGAGTAACAGTCAAATGATAAATTCAAAATTTATTATAAATATAATAATATAAAATAATAAAAATGATGTGAGTAACCATCAAAATTTCAAAATATAATAATATAATAATATAATATAGTAATAATAAAAATCGATGTGAGTAACGGTTAGATTCAAATTTATATGATGTATAAATTAGTTTATTTAGAAATATAGTAAAAAAAAACTCCTCCATTTGTTACTCTTCCAAAATTATAAAAGTCATACTTTGATATACTTTGATTTGTCCATCATTTTGATTTTGCTGCCACATCATCCGTCGGGTATATTGTCTCGACGGTAATTTCTTTGTTTTAACTCTGATTTGAGTAATTGAAAAGTCGTTGAAATGGTTATTCCCAACCTTATACTGTGGACTGTTCAAAATACTGAAAATAGTTAATAATTAAAAATAGGTTTGTTATCATCAAAACATCAGTCAATTAATTAATTAAAATTAATTAACTTCGAGATTAAAGGTCAAAAAGCCAACAAGATCATACTTCAGACTTTATTCTTGTTTCAAAGGAAAGGCCATATTTCAGACTTTATAAGAGTTTAAACTGACGTTGAAACCTCCAGAATCGGATTGAGTTATTTGGATTTATGGTTGGAAATATCCCTCTTTGATCACAAGCAATCAACCTCCAATTTGCATTCTGACTATTAGATGTGATGAGGTGTTTCTCCTTTCGAACATACTCAAATTTGGAGAATATCCAACAGTTGAAATTGAAGATACGATGGATTTTCTGAGGGTAGCTCATGGTTGCAGATTTGATCTTATTCGTGTCATTTTTGTAATTAACTTGAAGTTCAAGAATATTTTGATAATTTGCCATTTTTAAATATTTTATTATTATTATTTTTTAAATTTAAGTTTTTTTTTTTTTTTTTTTTAAATTCTTCGGCCATTTTTTACTTGAGCACCTTGAAATCTTTTACGGATAAGAAATTAAAAATCCAAAAAGTTCCCTAAAAATTGAAAAAAAAAAAACTATATTTTCTTCCTTTATACTTAATTTTTCTTTTTCAATCCTTTTCTAAAGGTCTTAAGTTACTAAAATGATTTATTAAAATATTGAAATGACTTGTTTAAGGTCCTTATCCTTACTTGATTGTCTTAATTCCTTTCCTTAGATCCTTAGGGCCTTACTTGGTCGGCTTAAATTTTATTTGAGTTACTTTATCCTCATTTTGGGTGTTACAAATAGTAATAATTTTTTAATGAAAGAAGAATGTGGTCTACAAAATAAGAAACCAGCACAACGATGTTTATCACACAAACTTTGATGCTTAAGTTAGCACATGTAGAAAGAGTTTAGGTACGAGCAAGAGGTTACATTCTCAAAGTTGAAGAGAGGTATTTATATGGAAACCCTTTAGGATTTCTTACATTTTCCCTTGTGAATTGGGTTAAATATGAACTAGAATGAATTGAATTAGGAAGCTACAAGGCGAGAGCATGCATGGTGTCACGGTCATGCTTATCCAAGGCGTGTTGCCTGTGCCTGTGTAAGATATATCAGTTATGTTTGTTTAAGACGTGTTGTTCATGACCAAATGTCCGTCTCAAACTCTTTTTATTTACTTTCATGTTAGATATGTCTTTACTATTCATGTTGTGTCAAAGATGTAAGTTTTGCTTCTTCGCTTTTAGCTTATAACATTTTTTTCCATTCAAATTGTTTTCAATACACTTTCTCGCTCATCTTTTCTAAAACATTTCTCTCAAACGTGACCCAAAACTCGATCATACGTTAAGGTTATCCGTAAAGTCGGACTCTTGTACGACTGACTTGTTCGCTAGGTTATAATAAGTGTCGCACAATCATTATCTCATCTAACCAATCTAACCAATCAGGGAGTCGAGGTAATTATGGTTAGACATGTTCCTTCATATTCCTAAGTTTGTACATTGATGGAACCAAATAATAATAAATAAATAAAAATGGTAACCAAATTATATATATTTAGTTAATTAATTAATTAAAACCCTAATTACCCTTAAATTGGAATGAAAATGAAATAATAAGAAAAGTCGGAAAGATCCCCGTGAAGAGCGGCTTCCATTTTTACACCGCCTTTTCAGTTTCCCCTCCCCACCAAATCTCCTTTTACGCTCTCTTCTGCCTCCAATCCTCTACACTAACTACCACACTATCACTTCAACTCTAACCAACCAAAACTTGCCACGTCTCCACCATTCTCCCTATGTCTAAACAATCGAACTCCGATTCGTCAGCTCACACGAACACAAAGTCTTTTACTTGCACCTTTCTTTATCGTTATTATGTTATTGTCTTTCTTTATTTATTTTTCTAAACTTTTATTTATTTATTTCTACCCTATTACCCTTTTGCCCCCTTTATTTGTGAAATCCACAACACAACCAATTTAATTATAAAAAAAAAAAAACAATAATTATAACACATAATATTAACTAAAAAAAAAAAAAAAGAAGCAAAGATTGAGTGGCTGCATTTATAAAAAAAATAAAAAGAAAATAACAAAACTATACAAATGCTAATTTTTAAAACACTATAAAAGAAAAAAAGGAAGTAAAATTATTTAATTTCACAAACATCAGTCTCTTTCAATAACTCAAATTTCATTAATGCTTATCCATTTGAAATTTCAAACCATTTAAAGAATAAGAAGTGAGAAAATGATGTCTCCAAAAAAAAATAAGTATACAATTTTTTATTTTTTTATCTAATAAATGTTTAAATTTTAATAAGTCTCTAAAAAAAATTAAATTTTGTTGACAATTTAATAGAGGTTAATTTGAATTTTATGTTGGGTGAAAATTTAAAATTTTATTAATGAATTTTAAAAACTTTAAAAGTCTACTAATTAAATATGTAAATTTAAAAGTTTATGAACCAAATAAAAATAAATATAAATAAAAATAAAAATAAATGAAAAAATTTCTAATTTAATATGATTGTTTTTAATTTTAAAACACAAAAACTATTTGAATTTAATAAAAAACATGAAATAAATAAAGTACAACAATATGTTGGAATCTATAGAAAAAAACAAATTTGAACTTAAAAAAATAAAAAATATTTTTGCTTACATTAATTGATAAGGACATTATAGTAAAAGAAAAGAAAACAAAAAAATCATTTTTCTGGTGTGTTGGCAAGGGTAATTTGGGTATATAAAATTAAAGATTAGACCATTAGACTTAGGGTTCAAACTACAAATAAAGCATCGTTTATATTCCATTAAAAAAATAAAAAAGGAAAAAAAAACTTGAGTTGCGCGTACAAAATGTCCACCCCTCGGCTCCTAGGCCCGTAGCCTTCTCCTTCTCCTTCTCCTTCTCCTTCTCCTTCTCCTTCTCCTTCTCTGTTCCATTCTCGATCATCATCGCCTTCTCTTCTCCTTTATCCTCAATCTTTCACATGCAAATTCAAATTCAAACCAAATTTCCTTATTCAATTTCAATTTTATTCTGAATGGACGCTGAGAAATCGAGTTTCGGTCCTCTCATCAACCCTTCCTGCTCCTCTCTTCTCCTCCTCTTCATCTTCATCGCCATCCTCACCCTTCAAATCGCCACCAGAACTCCTTTTCCGATCTGGATGCCTTCCTCCACTCTCCTGACGGACACCGATTCCGAACCGACCTGCTCCGCCTTCTTCCAGAGGGATGCAGCGGCGGAGACGGTGGTTATGTCGATAACGGATTTCGGAGGAGTGGGGGACGGGAGGACTTCGAACACGGAAGCGTTCCGTAAGGCGATCGAGTACATGCGGCGGTTCGGCGAGAAAGGCGGGTCTAAACTGATCGTTCCTAAGGGCAGCTGGGTCACGGGCAGCTTTAATCTCACCACTAATTTCACGCTTTTTCTCCAACGTGGCGCTGTTATTTTGGGTTCCCAGGTGCGCCTCTTTCTCCCCCCTTTTATTTTTCCCCTCCTTTTCTTACGTTTATCGCATTATACTAAATTATATTCCAAAAATTTAAATAAATTATTCAAATTATAGGAGCCGAATTAAATATATATATATATTCTGAGAACTCTGCGGTGATTTTTTTACTGGTGGGTATTTATTTTATTTTATTTTATTATGGTTTAGAAAGGACAAAAACTTTGTGATTCTGGGGAAGAAGAAAAGGCCAAATGGAGTTTTATTACTTAGCAGAAAAGGAAAAATCAGAATGCTGACTCTGGCGGTGTCACCTATGTTGTTGTTTTTTTTTTTTTTTTTTTTTTTTTTTTTTTTTTACATCCGAAATACATTGTGATGTCTGGAGGAGAACCAAAGCAAAGGGTGTGAGGGGAATTTTGAAGCTTTGAGGGGAAGCCCAAAAGGGAAAAAGTCTAAATAGGACAATGGGCGGTTACAAATGGTATTAGAGCCAGACACTGAACGATGTATGACAAATGGTGGCAGTCCCACATCTATTGGAGAAAGAAACGAGTGCCCGTGAGGATGCTGGGCCTCGAAGGGGGTGGATTGTGATGTCCCCACCTTGGTTGGAGTGGGGGAGAGAACAAGAACACCTGTGTGAAGACCTTCTCCTAGCAAATGCATTTTAAAGCAGAAGCGCAGTCGGGATAGCCGAAAGAGTGATTGGGCCCACCATCCCCAAATTAAAATAATAATAATAATTAGTATACGAATAAATTAGACTCTAAATTCATAAAGTAAAATAAAAACTTTAATTTTTATATTTTTTTTCATTAATATTATATAGATTCTTTTGGGAAAATGAAGAGAAAAAAAGTTGTAAATTCCTTCCTCCAAGGTGGTGAGTAATTCTCTGGTTGACTTTTATTTTTGGAATAATTATGGGTGGGTATTATTTGAAATTGTTGAATGAATAATTTTGTTTATGAATCATGGTGGCATGTTAGTGTGAAAGAAAGATATGTTTTTTTATAAATATTTGATTTTTTTGTTTTTTAAAAAAAAAGGATCCAGATGAGTGGCCCATTATAGAGCCACTACCTTCTTATGGAAGAGGAAGAGAGAGATTGGGAGGAAGACATATCAGCCTCATTCATGGCAATGCCCTCTCCAATGTTCTCATTACAGGTACTCCCTCTTCTTTGCCTCTTTATTTATATATATATATATTTTTTATTTTGGCTCCTTCTTCAATGCTGCTATTTTATATTCTCTGGGGATTCTTGGTTTCTGTAAACTAATGGAATGCTACTTTTCTTTTCTCAAGTTCATCACAATGCCATTTATATTGGATTTCCCATAATGCTTGATCTACATTGAAACTGAAAAGAGTGTGAACTCTTTAGCTCCACCGCTCGTGTCCACCCTTTTTGGGGCTCAGCCTACTCGTTGGCACATCGTTCGATGTCTGGCTCTAATACCATTCGTAACAGATATTGTCGTTTTTGGGTTTTTTCTTTTGGGCTTCTCCTCAAGATTTTTAAAACGCATTTGCTAGGGAGAGGTTTAAACACCCTTATAAAAATGCTTTTCAATTGACGTGGGATCTCACAATTCATATCAAAGTCATTTAGCTATGTTTGTGTTCTGTTTGAAGATGTTCTACATTATGCAAATTTGTTGAGTGTGTGTATATTTGCAGGAGAGAATGGAACTATTGATGGTCAGGGGAAGATGTGGTGGGACCTATGGTGGAACAGGACATTAAATCACACAAGAGGCCATCTTATAGAGCTCATCAACTCCCACAACGTTCTCATTTCCAATCTTACCTTAAAAAATTCTCCCTTCTGGACCATCCATCCCGTCTATTGCAGGTTTCGATCTCGATTTACTATGTTCGATCCACGACTTGTATTTGGTTCTTCAACTTCTCTTCTTCTGTATTTCAGCAACGTCGTTATCAAAAACATGACGATCTTGGCTCCTCTCAACGCCCCGAACACTGACGGTATCGATCCAGGTATAGCTTCTTTTCTAGATTATATACACAATTAAGATCTAGAAAACAATGGGGAAGTTCTAAATTCCAAATGCTCGTCTTACGCTCTAGATTCGAGTACTAATATCTGTATCGAGGACTGTTACATCGAGAGCGGAGATGATCTAGTTGCAGTGAAAAGTGGATGGGATCAATATGGAATCAACCTTGCACGTCCGAGCTCGAATATCATTATACGACGAGTATCTGGCACCACTCCAACTTGTTCAGGAGTCGGAATAGGAAGCGAGATGTCAGGTGGAATATCGAACATTACAATCGAGGATTTGAACATTTGGGATTCAGCAGCCGGTGTTCGCATCAAATCGGACCAAGGAAGAGGAGGGTACATTGCAAATATTAGTATAAGTAACTTTGTAATGAACAGAGTAAAGATGGCTATAAGGTTCAGCAAGGGTTCAAACGATCATCCGGATGAAGAATGGGATCCAAAGGCAGTTCCCATAGTTAAAGGTATTTTCATAAGCAATATCACGAGCTTAAATTCAACGAAGGCTCCTGTTCTGAATGGCATAGAGGGCACATTGTTCGATGGTGTATGCATGAAAAATGTCACCATTCTTGGTCTCGCTCCCTCCGCAAAGTGGCACTGTGCTTTCGTGTCGGGCTTTAGCAGTGCGGTCTTTCCTACGCCATGTCCTCAGCTGCAGAACATCACAGTCTCAGCGATGTGCTCGTGATTTTAAGCGTCTGCAGGCACAGTTTTGCTTACTTTTGGGCATCACATGAGACCAAGACATGCTCGGAGTTTTTCAGTTTTCAAAATTTGAGTTATATTACAACGATGGATCGATCGAGGAAGTGCTGCTAGCCAGACATGCGCAGCTACTGAGGTGATGTGTGTAAGTTTTTATGGTCAAAAGTGGTTTTATTTAACAAAATTCACACATAAGATTGTGAGATTTTAGTGATGACCCAACAATCTACATGTTGTACAAAGTGAGGGATATGTACTTGTAAGAGGAAGTTCCTGCAGTCCAAGAGACAAGTGGCCTAACACATTTGACTATCATATCGATTATGGAAAAGAATTCTTCAAATAGTCTCAAGTCGTACAAACATATCTTAAGTATACAATCCGATATTTGGTAGTCTCTGAGGTAAAAATGGTAGTACAATGACTCCATTTTTACTACTGAAATAAAGTCACTACTACATGCATGACTTGAATAACAAATACGATAAAATCTTTCCAGACATTTTCAAATGGTGCCATGTTCATAATAAAATTGTTAAACAATTACCGTGAAACAATGTGAAATTTAACTAAAACAATGTAGATAACAGACAATGTCTTAATCTCACCTATGGGCTACAAACAACATGAAAATGCATCTACCCTAACTTTAGTCTCATGGTCATCACCACAACGTTGTCATTGGGTGCAGAGGTGTCTTGTCTTTACTTGAAAAGTAAATGTAGTATGACTGGAGTATTTTTAGTCAGGAAATGCAATCATGTTTGGAATCTAGTATTTCATAAAATATCATTTTATAGTTCTGGTCTCCACTTCAAGTCGAGGTTGAATTAGATATGTAATACTTATCTACACATGGCCCGCGCACATGTAACCCCAAGCGAGCTCATATATGTACCCCGTGAACCTGACCTTTGACTAGCGTACACTCATGTTTCCGGTACGTCATGGGGGGAGGGGAGCACACATAGTATCATGGTGTACATAAAGTCGTATTGTAACATCATAGTGTATGTGTTTGTACTAATCATAAGGGAGAAGTATTCTGATGCACGTGAAAATACAATATGCATGAGGTTCTCATAGTTTAAAATCATAGCATATATATGTGATGCAATGTATATTTGCGTTCGTTTTATACTTAACATAATCAATTTATGTCATTTCATAATGTAATGTATAACATGGTACCACACTTTCATAACATAGCAAGATCATCAATGACACAATGTGTCAACGTGACAACATTAAATATCTCATAATTACAATATATCATAACATAATAAGCAAACATTAACAATCACAAGGTACGTATAAGGACTACAAGGTACGCATAGTTCATACTTCAAACAAGTAATCCAACCAAACTAGTAGTGAAGCAATTTACTTGAGTTGATTAAGTCGAAGCACTAACTAATCCTTGGAGTTAGTTCAAATCTATCTCTTGAAATCCAAGTTTATCTATGTAAGTTCACAACATCGGATTAGAACACATTAACCGGCCTAGTCCATCTAATACTCATAATTAAATGCATACTTTAGCTTACAACGCTTTAAATTAGCCAAACCAAACAATAGCCGTATTTATCTCAAATGCTTTAAAAATATCAAAATCAACTATGGAAGGGTATAAAATGGTAGAAGAGGAACAAGGTAAAAATTGATGAGCCCGTCAAAGTTGATCGGAGCCGCTGTGAGCTGCCAAAAGTTGCTGGAAAACCGTAGGAAGCCGAGAGCCATCGAAAGTTGCAGTCAGCGAGCCATCGGTCGGCTCGACAAAGCCGTGAGCGAGCCGCACACGCACCTCACATGGAGGACAGTGTCGGGTCGGCGGGTCGAGGGGCTGGTCATCAGGGCGATTCGGGTCGTAGGTTGGTTCGGTCTGTATTGGGTTTGGGCTCTGAGCCGGTTCAATCTTTGGGTTTGGGCTCTGAGGCAGTTCAATCTCTGGGCTTGGGCCGAGGGGTATTAGATTGCAACAGATTAGGCTACATTAACATAGGTGCGTGACTGGGCTGAATGGTTGGCGAATTTGGGCCTAAATGTTGTGGGCTTGACTTGGCTGCGGTTGCTGGGTGGATCCTGAACTTGCGAAGTTTAGGTATGCGCTTTATCAAGGCTATGGGTCGGGTTTTCGCTCAGATTTTGAGCCTCAAGCTTGGGTCGAAAGCATAACTTTTTTGTCTATGGGGAGCCGTACACATTCTTGCCTTGATCTTTTGTACAGTCTCATTGGTGGCTTGGACTAACTTTGGTCCTAACAGCTCTGTTCGCCTACTTCGTCCCAACACAGTGGAAACCTACATCGTTTTTTGTATAAGGCTTCGAACGGCGACATACAGATAATTGCTTAGAAACTGTTATTGTTGGGAAAATTTACAAGGTGCAATTTTGAGTTCAAGCTACTTGCAAAATCCTACGCAGGTACGTAACATGTCTTCCAAAATTTGGTTTAACCGTTTAATCTGACTATTTATCTATGGGTGAAAGGTAGTACTGAAGTCGAGGTGAGTACCGAATGCTTTTCTTGAGGCCGTGCCAAAAGGCCGACGTAAAGCATGGGTCTCGATCCGACACAATTGACATTGGAACTCCGTACAATCTGAAAATCTCTCTCATGTACAGATGTGCCTAGTTATCTATTGTATGGGTAGCTTTGCCAGGCAATAAGTGATAAGGATCACAGTTTTTCAAATGTTCCAATTGGACCTATTACACGATCCAAGACTAAGAAGATTCAACAAACACTTATTTTTCATCTACAAAATTGGATAGGCTCAGTTCAATCATCATTTCATGTGTTACAAGCTGATTCGATTGAGGAAGAACAATCTAGAGCTTCAAAAGTGAATATTTGCACGGTTGAAGCAGCGGATGAAGTTGCACGCATCATTTCATGAGTGGTTAGAAAACTTTATTTATTGTTTTTAATTTCATAATTCTTGTAATGGGTTAATTGTCAAATTGATTTCATAATTCTTGTAGAGATCGAATGGGATTAGGATTAAATCATGACCATAAAATTCTTTAGTGGGCAAGATTTTAAAGTTTCTTTTGTAGGGAAACTATAAATACCCACAAATTGTTATCTAAAAATTTGATCAGATTCGTGGATGGATGAATGAAATTGAGATCTCAATTGAGACTTTTACCCTTAGAAATCCGAGTATCATCTTTGTTATTTGTAAGTTTCATACAATTCTTGTGGTAGATTGTATCTAAGTTATTCAATCAAACCTTGATCAAATTCGATTGTGGAGTGAATCAATTTAGAACAAGGTTCCAAATCTTACTTCTAGATCTAGATCGTTAGATCGTAAGAAGTGTGTCAATTTGGTTAGTCTTTCGAAACTCACTCATATACGAAGTGTGTCAATTTGGTTAGTCTTTCGAAACTCACTCATATCATTGTGTAACCTTTTAACGTCTCTGGCCCTAAGATGAAGTCCATGGCTATATTCTCTCACTTCAATTTTGGATACTCAAGGGTTACAACAATCCAACTGTTTTTTGTCTTGGTGTCTTAACTTGTTCACACACTATGCACTTAATCACATAGTCGGCTATATCTTTCTTCATACTCACCCCCAAAGATAATTTCATACGCCACGCTATGCTTTTTTTTTCTTTGGTTTACTTTTATTCTTAAAACTTTAATTTCTATTTTAATTAATCTACTTTTAATATTTTTTATAATTATACGATAACTAGTACACAAATTTTATTGTTGTCTAGTTGGTCAAGATTCTTGGCTGTCACTTACAAGCACATGAAAATTGTTGTAGTTTACTTGGTCAAGATACTTAACCCAAACCCGGGTTCAAGTCTTGGCAATAGAATTCTTTTTTTCTTTGGTTTACTTTTATTTTTAAAACTTTAATTTCTATTTTTATTAATCTACTTTTTAATATTTTTCCAATGGCCTTGTAACTCCGTATAATCCCTTTAAATCATGACATAAGTCAGAGTACATAATTATAGGAGCATTTTAGTCATTTTACACATACCCTTGGTTTAGCCCCTTCTAATAATCTAATGGTCACCAAATTTCATACCTAACCTTATCATGTCATATTGAGCTTTATCCTAAAATTTCATGAGCAACATAATTCATTGAGTAGGTTTGTGGCTCACGGATTTCATTGAAATCAATATTCATGCTGGAAAACTTTAAATACTTAATTTAAGCTTTCTCACTTTCTTCGAGATGACTTGCTTTCTTTTATCAACTAGATCAATATTTTAATAAGTTTCTTACATTAAATTGTTCTTCTAGTCAAATATATACATATACGCACAAGAGAATCAAGTTAAGACTAAATCACATGAGCTAGAGAGGTTTCAAGTCGATCTAGGTCGGTATGTTTTTAGTAGATCGAGCATCCTAGGATAATGTGCAGAGCTTGGAGGTTGAGATTTGTGTGCACCTTGAGTATGGATTAGTCAAGGGACTAATCCTAAATGTCGTGGAAATTATAGTTGAGAATCAAACCGCCTAGAGAATTCTAAGAATCTAGTAGATATCCACGATATTCAAAGGTGACCAAGGTAGCACACTAGAATGGTGTCATCACTCTCTCGACTATCCTTTCCAATTTGAGATAAGGGTAGTGTGTGCTCCAACCTTGTGAAAATGGCTGGAGGTCTCCGAAACAGAGCCAATGTGTTGTAAACTTGCTCATGAGAAAGGGGCGTGAGATCACATAGGTTAATCTAGTAGCTGGCTGGCACACAGGGGATTGCACATCCCAAACTTTGGCGACTTTATGGTCTTGTGGGAGGGTTCGCCAGCTAACATTCCATGGATGATGTTCAGATTTAGCTCACACCATATTGTCCATTTTTATGAAGTAGCGCCTCAATCCAAGTCACCGATCATTCACGGGATAAGCAAAGCAAGCAACCTAAGTCAAATAGAAAAAAAGTAGTTCACCTCGAGGATGGGACGTGTCGCACGGCAGTAAAAAGGGTAAAATACCACCTTTGAACTCATAGTGAGTTTGAGAGTAGCTAGATTACTATATGGAACTTCAAGGCACCTTAGTTGCTCAAATAAGTGTAGAAACTTGGCTCGAAGTTTCTAGGGTCCAAAGTAAAATTTGTGAATACTTATTTGATTAAGGATGCGATAAAAGCCTACAAGTAAGTTGTTTACTGATTATTTTTATAATCACCCCTTCTTTTTTTTAGGTACCAATCGAAGTGGGGAGGTGTTCGGGAGTTGCGCTGCCACAGAGAAGTGTCAGCGGGGGGCGTCAGTTTAAATTGTATTTTTGTGAGTTCATTTTTGTTCATTTTGTATCTAATTCCCGTTGCCCGTTTGTAAAACTTGAACACACCTTCTTATATTCGTTTTGAATTTTGGGTTTTGACTATGGTACTTTATGACTTTAAATGGCTAGAAGTCGGGTTTGTGAATCGAGAAAATGGTTGGACACGACCCAATCCGGCCCAATCACTTTCAAATGGAAGGTTAATTATAATACTTCATTGTACTAAAAAGATAACCCATGTAATTCATTAAGAACAAGTTAGCAACGGAGTAAATTAATTACTCATCAAAATTAATTTTCTTTTTAGTTAGACGAGATTCAACATAACCGAGATGGTGGTGTAGATGAGCCGAAGATTTTAGAGATTCTACCCAGATACGAATCTACTTTATTTGATATGATTTTGTCTTGCTTTGAAACTAGATCACACACTGGACTTAGTTGTAATATCTATGCAAAAAGATGGTTATTTTTTAACTTGTTTTAATTATAAAACATTTTTTTTAGTTACAACTCACCATTGTCATTATAAGCATTTTTGTAACATATGACATGTTTTTTTAACGACCATAACCTATAAAAAAAACAACATATGTTTGACATTAAAATAATGTTATCGTCCTTATTGTGACGATAAACAATGAATATTTTTTTTATACATATTAAGGTTCTTAAAACAATTAATTATGACATTGTTTTAGGTGTCGTATCTTAGAAGATTCAAAACCTAAAATATCAATAAATTTTTAACTACGTGAACTCTTAAAATTATATTCGTAATTCTTTTCATTTTTTTTTATGAATTTAAAAATGTTGGATCTCCTTTATTTCAATGTCGGGCTCATTCATGCATTTATTTCTACATGCTAAAAAATCCACGAGCATCTTAAAATCTTTTACTTATCAATCTCTCACTTTTTTTTTTAATAATAATAATAATAAAAAGGTTTATTAGAAAGAAAAAGAAAACATTAATTGATAATCTCTTTCTCATATAATATAGTTGGAAATTCATTATTGCTCTTACATTTGAAAACATTTGACAACCAAGGAGAAACTCACACTCCATAACAAAATTCTCACTTTGCTAAACTAAGAGCTTCCCATACCAAGAAAGTCAATAAATGGAATCCTCCTCTTCTCCTCCCCCTTCATCTCTTCCTCTCTCTCATCCGAACCCGACGATGCCACCACCGCCACCGACTTCCCACGCCCATTTTCGAGCGTCGGAGCCACCGAGAGAGGACTCCATTTAGGGACGGTCTTTTGATGGGAGGTTTGGAGAACGTTTGAAAAGGGCAACAAACAATGGCGAGACCTTAGGATGTTGTTGTTGTTGTTAGTAAATATTGTGAAACGTTCTCTTCTTCTTCTAGCCATTATAACATGGTAGTGATTCTTCACTGCATTGTCTGTTCTTCCTTTGAAGTGTCTAGCTATTAATGCCCATTTGTTCCCGTGAAGCTGTTGAAATATTAGAAGTCTCTCTTCTTCTTCCTCTGTAAATGGGTTCTTGTTTATATTTGGATCCAGTTGATTATACCATCTCAATCTACAGCTTTTTCCTACAAAAACAAAAATTTTAAAAGAATGTTAAAGAACATATCCTCCCGTATATAAAAATTAAACTTTTCGTTCCAAATTTTAAAAGTTTAAAAAATTTAAAAGATTACATATAAAAAAACGTTAAAAATAGTAAAAATTTGTTTAATTAATGAAATATTTTTAAAGCTAACAATTTTTATGTATGTAAGAAATTTTGCTTAGTTTTGAAAATTTTCAATTAAATCATTACAAATTTTCAATTACATACGTGTAAAATGTAATTTAATATATGTTTTTCAACCAAAAAAAAAAACAGTATTGAAAACCCTCGTCGGAAAACAAAACTTCCATTCCATACTCCGCCGGCCACGGCGGCGCAGCAGTTCATAGAGAGAGAGAGTTTGAAATTTGGAGATGAAATTAATAATACCAGATCTAGCCTCAAAATGTTCAGCAATGTAATTCCAGTTCTGTGGGCCAAACTGTTGAACGAGTTGGCGGAGTTTATTGTCCTCCGCCGGCCGCCAGTGGCCTCTGTAGCAGGTAACGCCGCTGCTTCCACTGCCGCAGCCGCCACTACCACCACCACCACCACCACTGCTGCTGCTGCTGCTGCTTCTTGATCGTATCATTCTGATCAAAACCCCTTAGAGAGTTCAAAGAAATGGGTTTTGCTTTCTTTAATATATATTTATTTTTGTTCATCAAGTTTGTGAACGCATTTTTGTTTATTTATTTATTTATTGTAAAAATAAAATTACAAGAGATGCCATTATAAGGCATTTTGTGATCTAATTAGGTAATTGGGCTGGCTTGTCATAATACCTTATTTGGGATAATCCCATCACTACAATTAATTCCTCCTTCAATTTTAATTTCAATTTCATTTCTTCTTTTTTATTTATTATACATTAGGGTAACCACATTAATATCAGTTGGAGGAAGTTGGTAAACTCCTTTGATCATACATGTATTCATCGGTTTAGTACCACACCCATATCCAATTTAATACCCACACCCTATCATATCATACCATTGTAGATATCCATAATTCTTAACACTGTATCTTAAACTTAGTCATGACAATAGAATCCTCATGTGAGCTTCGAAGAGTACTCAAAAGTGACTAAAGTGTCGAACAAATGGTGTACTTTGTTCGAGAGAAGGATTGTTGAGAATGGTTGGGAGTGAGTCCCACGTTGACTAATTTAGGGAATGATCATGGGTTTATAAGCAAGGAACACTATCTCTATTGGTATGAGACTTTTTAGAGAAGCCCGAAGCAAAGCCATGAGAGCTATGCTCAAAGTAGACAATATCATACCATTGTGGAGATCCGTGATTCCTAATCCACCCAAATTGATTAGTTTGAATATTTGGTGAATGGGGTTTATATAAATGGTGGGGATTAACAAATTGATTAGTTTGGGATAAGAAGAAGTGATGAACTAAATATGGGTAAAACAAACCCACCGATTAGTCAAAACCTTTCCCTGTTTTTGGATGAACAATAATAATTTCTTCTCTCTTCATTTTCTACTTTGTTTCCTGTTGCAGTTAGCTGAGATTCTGATGACATCTCAGATTTCCAAAAGTGGTCATTTCAGAGGTCAAACTCCACACTTTAATTAAATACTTGATCCCACAACTTATATATTATATAATATAATATATGTTGGTTAAGTTAACTCAATTTTGTATTTTATAAGTTATTTAACTTTCAATTTTATATTTCAATTTTATATTCCACGTGTCGTGGCTTGAAGTTAAACAAAATTCGATTTCAAAAGATTATTCATAATGAAATTAGACCTACAAAAATTCAAATCGAACGGTTGGACATAAAAGTCATTAAAATTTAAGTCTACATGTCCATGGAAAGCTCTATAAACGGAGGATCTCCTTTAGTGGAAAAGTGATCTCAAATGGAGAGCGTGGAAAGAATTTAAAAAAAAAAATTAGCGTGAAAAGAATTAAATAGTCAATATGTTGAAGATCAATCTCGAGAACAAACTACATATTTTTATAGACAAATTTACATTAAAAAATAAGGTACAAACACGTTGAGAAAACTTCGCATTCGAGAACAAGCTACAAAGTCCTTGAGATAAATCTACGGTTAAGAACAAATTGCAAAGCATTCGAAAAAAAAAAGTTATTTTGAAAGAAAGAATTACACTATTAAATTTATTTATTTAAATCTTGGGTAAATAGTATCTAATAGGTTCTTCTAATATGTGACATTTTATCAAAATCTTTGTATTTTTTAATCCGGGTAACAAAATTAAAATTCAAGAGCATATTACATACTTCACTAGTTCTGAAATTTTAGAACTAAGCTTATAAATAAATAATCGACTTTAACGTAGTAAATGTCCTTACAATATATCAAGTTAAAGTAGTCCACGTTCTAATCTTAAATTCATCATGTTTTCAAAAATTTCTAAATTTCTAAATACTACTTTCATCCATAAAATTATTTGTTTTATTATCTACTTTTATTAAATATTTTTAAAATTTTAAACTATGGTATCGAAAAACATGAAAGAGCACAATTTAAAAAAATAAAAATCAATAATTACGGAACCAAACCTTAATTATCAAATTAGTTTTTTTTTTCAGCTTAGAAATAGTAAGTTTAGAAGGTGGAGTGCGTTAAATTGAAATTTTGTAAAATGAAGGGCCAAATTAAAAATGATAAATTTATTTTAAGGGGGACAAAATTTGTTATTAACCTTAAAAAATTAAAAAATTAAAAAATTAGGGTGTTTCGTAATTAATTTTTGTTCCAATGTGAAAAAAGTAAAAAAAAAAAAGAGTTAATATGATTCTTAGAAGGAATGTATTATTATATATGGTAAGTTTTGCGGTTAATTTATTTAAAAAAACAAAAAATTCCAAATTTTAAGGCATAATAATTGACTTCGGATCCTTCTCACCCAACAATTAGTCAATCCGGTTTGTATTTAGGAGAAAATGCTTAGTTAATTTTAATTTAAATTCCTTTCACTCTTAAAAAAAACTAATAATTTGTGTATAAAAGAAAATAATTTCCTTTTTTAACTTTTCATCTCACATAATCCGGTTTACATTTTTAGTTTTTATTTTTTTAATAAAATATTTGAATTTTTTTGTCAAATTCCAAATAAAAACAGAATTTTAAAAACTGTTTTCTTTTTTAATTTCAAAACTTTGTTTGAATTTTGAAAATATAAATAAAAAAGATATAACACTTTTAATTTAATTTTTTTAAAATAAAATTGTTACCAAACAAGACCTTATAATAGAAAAATGTCTCTTTTTATGTGTACACATTTATTTTCAATTTATTTTTCGTTTTTTTTAAGTATATTTCTCATAATATTAAAATTGACCTTGAGTTAAATTCTCGCATTTTTTTTAACGAAAGCTTAAAATATGCAAATAAACTAATTCACAAGAAACCTAAATTAAACTTAGAGATGTTGATTTAACGGGATGTGCTTCCAGCTTCGAATAGAGTGAAACGAAGGAGAGAGAAAAGAAAGTTTTTTTTAGTTGGCTAAACAGGAACGAAGATGAGGATTATATTATCATCCTTATTCTATCCCGATTATTTATTTATTATTATTAAAGTAAATAAGTTATTTTTTATATTATAATATTGAATTTTGAATTTTTTTAAAAAAAACTATTACTACGGTTGAGAATAAAGTTTAAAAATAATAAGATTTTGGTCGTCCCATTTTCCCTTAATTTTTGGCGGACTTTAATAATATCCATATTGTAATAAGTTTAAATATTTTCTGATTTTATTTTATTTTATTTTATTTTATTTTATTTTATTACCACCAGAAAGCCACCCCTTAAATTCCCTATTTCTTACCATATTTTTTCACTCTCAATTCTTTTGAATTTCTCTTCCTTATTCTTCCCTTCCTTCTCCGCCAAGAAACCTCCTCCGTTCACATCTCCGTCCAACCACCGCACCTCCGCCGATCGCTGTTCCGGCATTATCACGTGACTTCGTCGCTCTGCACGTGATCGTCTTCTACATCAAACTGTGAGTTCCTGTTTACTTGATTCCAATTAAACTTTTCTTTTTTTGTTTCGATTTAAGGGTTTCTGAATTTTTTTTTAATTATTTTTTTTTGTAGGGTTTTGTTGGAAAAAATTGATAAAATTTTGTGAGTAAGAACATGGGGAGAGGGAAACTAAGCATGAAACTAATAAGTAACGAGAAATCTCGAAAAACTACTTTTTCTAAGCGGAAGAATAGTTTGATGAGAAAAGCTTACGAGCTCTCTACACTTTGCGATGTTCGTACTTGTGTCATTGTCCATGGCCCTACCCAACCCAACCAATCTCCCGTCCACACATGGCCGTCGTCTCGGGACATGGTCAATGACATGATCGCTTCTTACAAAGCTAACAGTCTCCACAAACGGACACGCAAGTCTTTCAATCTCTTCGACTTCTTTTCCGACCGGAAAAAGAAGATCGAATCCGACATGTCCAAGCTTCGCAAGGACGTTGCAAAAGCCAGGTAATTGAAACTATTCAATTTTGTAAGATCCCACCTCTAAACTTTGAGGGAAAGTCCAAAGAGGACAATATCTTGATCAATCCTTCGATTGTTAATATTAGGTATCCAAAGTGGGATGAACGGCTCGAGTGTTTGTTCGAAGAACAATTACGAGTTCTAATGGTGGAGATAGATTCAAAGCTAGATGCTACAAAGAGAAGAATTGAGAATGTTGAGGAGAGAGTATCAGGAGGAAGCAACCAAACCCTAAATGCAAACATGAACAAGAAGCAAGTGATATCATTTGAGGGAACACAGCCCATAATGACATATAATCAAAGCCAAACAATGCCACAAGATCTTCAAACCGGGAGCGCAGCTGTTCCAATGATTCAAATGGATCATGAGTTCGAGAATTTGAATCAATTCCTTTTTGGGTCATCGGTACCTCAAATTCATGGGAATTATTTCCAAAACCCTAATTTTTGCAGTGATCCAATGAATGGGATGATTATGGATAGCACACAAAATTACTCAATGTGCCACTATGGACTTCCTCTTGCTCCTGCTCACTCAATTATGCCATTGTCATACATGCAGCTCACGGATGATCAAATGATGATGGGTTGTTCTTCAAATTCTCAAATGGGATTGCCTAATGCTTCAAATCAAGTTAATGATCAGCTTGATTACTTCAATTATGAGTATTTTATGAGGAACTTCTAATGTATTAATCACCAATTAGTGCTTAATAAGCTGAGGTTAGTTGGTCTTAATTGTGTTTTAGGGTATCATTTCTCAATTGCTAATGTTTTTTTGGTTAGATTGGCTACATGATTGGAACTTTTCTATAGTCACGTTATAGATGCAAACATAATATAGTGTATTTTTTATCTATCTATTTAATTATAGTAATCTTTTTTTCTTTTCTTTTTTTGAAAAGAAAAATTATCACTAATTATCTCATTTTTGTTATTATGCAAATATTCTATTTTAGTAATGAATGTATTAGTGAGATAAAATTAATAGTTGTCGGAAGAATCGGGGTTTTCGAGTTTTTCGAATCTACAATTGGCCACCTTGCCTCACACCCGGGTATTTTTCGTCTCCACTCAATACTTTGTTGGGAGTTATGCCTTAATGTTTCGTAATTAATTATTTAACTTTTATTATTTTATTTACAATTTAATATTATTCATTATATAAAAAACCTAAGGTTATTATTGTAATCTTGAATAGTATGTGGTTGACATACGATGATTGTGTTTAAGTAATAATTTAAAGGGTCTATGGTATATGTGGTTGGGTGTCTTATCTTGGTAATACTATTAATACAACCCACTTTGTATCGTCGATTTGATCCAAATCGTTCATGTGGAAACACGGAGTGGAGGTGTTTATACAATAAATGTTGATTCAAAAGCTACAGTAGACACTAGAATGGTCAAAATATTTAGAGTAACTTTTGATAAGTCCCTTCTCAACCAACACAAAGACAAAAATTTCCAGTTTCAAAAAAATATTTAAAATTGGTTAAATGAAAATAATATGTTTTAAAATTACTCAAATATATGCCTAATCTATGAACATTGAACACAATATATTTTACTTCAAAATAACGTAAATGTATGTATAAATCATAATCAAGGAATCTATCATAAATCATATTCTTAATGCCAAACACACTACAATTTTTTTATTTATATTTTATAAAATTTTGTTCGGTTTAAGTTAACTTAAATTTTTTATCCAATAAATTTGAAACTCGAACCGAATATTTTCGATTTCAAAAAATTAACCCATCTCAATCAGAAATGCTAACTCAACTCAACCCAACTCCTACAATTTGGGTTGGGTCGATTCAGGTTGCCGGGTTTAATGTACACCCCTACCATATAATGAGTTTGTATAAGACTGAACCAAGAAATATTTAATCTCTCCTAATTGAGAAAATTAATATTTCATATGATAATCATATGCAACTCGTTATTAGTTCTGAGTGAGTTATGAATTCCTGCTTGTGAGACTTGTCCTTTAATTTACATGGGTGAGAATAGTTAGTGTAGTCGATTCAATATGTCTACCATTTTGGGGACTTGACCCTAGAAAGTTGAGAACATAATATCATGAGATGAAATTACTCATTTCCATAAAAGAAAAGTAGATGAATTGTTCTCTTAAATACTAATTTCGAAACTTGAACAATGGAGCCCTACCTTCCATACTTGGTTTATGATTGAGTCATAAACAAATTGTTCATTAGAGAATCAGTGGTACTTAGGTGAAAAATGTAATTATAAAGATAAAATGGACTTTTGACCTAGCTATAATTATGAACAACTCGTAAAGGATTTACTTGCTTGTAATGATTATATCAGTTGACATAACTAGTTCTATCGTGCGTAAGAATGCAACTCTAGTGGAGTGACCTATAGTTCATGAATGGAAATTGATTAATTAAATAATTGAAACTTATAATCTATAGGTCTATATTCCCTTCATAAATATTAATCATTGTCTTAGCTTAGGGAAGGAACACTACCTATTCTACAGTTATTCTAAATCACTTAAGTACCACGACATTAGAAATGATTTATAAGGTTCATTTTATTAAAAAAAAAATTTATTTTCTAAACTGAAATTGAAAGAATAATCGATTGTTTGTAATTAAATAATTTTCACGGCCGATAAGTGAAGATTGAGAAAATTTTATCATTTGAAAAAATAATATTACTATTATAATGACACTAATAATGATATATTAAATATATAAAGAAAAAAAAATAGATTTAATTTTTAAATTAATATTTAATATATTAAATAAAAAAAATATTTAATTTAAAGATTAATATTTAATATATTAGATAGGTTACTTTTCGTGTTAAAATTAATACTTAATATATATATATTATCTATTATATTTGATACTTTAAATAATAAATATTAAAATAATTAATATATATTAAATACATTAAATAAAAATATATTTAAATTTTGAATGAATTCCGTTCAATATAGATTATTTGAATGAGGTTTCTTAAGTTTAATGAGTACTCCTGAAATGAAGAATTATACAATTTCAACCAGATTTCAAAAAGAGAATTTTAATCGCTCAATTTTACTCTCTACAAGATTTCAAATATCATCGGATTCACTCTAACAACCAATTTGAAATAATAAAAATTAAGAAGCTAAATAAGTTGAAATAATAAAAATGAGGAATCTAAGTCAGCAGGTTCCTTTTATTTAAGTTGAGTAGTCGTTACACATTTTTCTATATATGCTACTACTCTCCCTTCCTTTGCTTATGTTAGAGTCTACTCTCCCTTCCTTTACTTATGTTAGAGTCATAGTAAAAAGAGAGGTCTTAGTCACGTTCAATTTTACTTCTACGAGATTTCAAATATCACCAAATTCACTCTAACAACCTATGAAGATTGCTCGGGAAATTTGAAATAATAAAAATTAGGAATCCGAATCAACATGTTCATTCATTTTATTCAAACGCGTAGTCGTTACACATTTCTCTATATAAGAAACTAATTAAATCCGACCAAATCATTTTATTTATTATCAACATTGAGCATTTAAAATAAATAAATAAAGTAGGGAAGCCTATTAATTTTGAACTAGACAAAACCCTTATTGACAACTGTTATTATCATTTATAGCAAATATTATCAAAACTAGAAATTCTCATAATGTAGCAAACGTCTAACATCAATAAGAAAACTAAATGAAGAATATAAATAATGATTTATCCTTAATATTCCATTTCCAAATATTAAAGTTGTTTCCTAGAACTTAATTACTTCATTGTCAAGCGTTCCTACAGATCGAACAGATTTTACAAAGGTTGATTAAGAAAAAGTTGAAGGTTTGGTGCTACATGACCTCTAAAACCCGACCAAACCGAACCCATGTGTGCTAAAATAGAAAAATTAGGTTTAAAATTATAGTAATAAAGGAAACCTAACCAAACAGACGCCATTGAAGAATCAGATTCCCCAGACCCTATCCATCCATCGCTATTTCTAGCAAGTCTTTGGCTCCCTCATTTGTTTATTTTGGTGATTGGCTTCCTCATTTGGAGTACTGATAGCAACACAAAGCATCAAGAGAGTTGTTTATATAATTACAAAAGCTAATTAAGTGAATCACAGCCTTAACTGATAGAGCCAATTATCCAAAGGTAGCATATGAAAACAAACTTCTTTCAATGCTATCTGATACGCTGAATCAATTGTGACAGATATGTCTCAAATTGGAAATACAATAATATCCTAATAAAATCTCCCACTGTCTTTTCTTTTTCTCTTAATCACATCTTAGTTCACAATCCTACCTAGTTTTTGTGTTAGTTGATGCCCTCTACACAGTTCCTTCTAAAGAATTTTTACAAAGTTTCTAACATCAAGATGTTTTCCACCAGATAAATGAATGTTCTAAAGGGAACCAGAGAAGAGGGCGCAGTTTATAGTATTGAAAGTAGAAAAAGGGATGCATAGGAAAAATTAAGAGAATCAGTTTAGTATTGAATCCACAAATCTCAGTAATGCAGCTGAACAAGATCCAATTCAAACTTGACGATGTGATTTCAAGTGTGCTTTAAACCATTTACGTTTGTTGAACTCAAAAAATTTCATGTTGATTGTGCTTAAATCAGAGATTCCTTTTGTTACTTATGGGGGGGTGGGGGAACTCTGAAATGAGCTTGTGTCTAGGTTTATGTTTGAACCTTGAAGTGCTTGGAGAAGTAAACCCAAAAGCTTCAACTTTGATCTTTGGAGAAAAGAATGACAGTAGAGAGTTACGCATTTTGAAATATACAAGAAGATCAAAATTAGCTCCAACCTGTCAGTCCTAATTTGTCAGCAAGGTTGTACATCACTAGTTTGTTCCACACGGGTCCAAAGAGGCGTTCTCCTCCAATGGCAAATGTCAAGGCCCAAGAGGAGATAATGGCCATGAAAACAGCAAACCCAATAGCTGAGCTAACAATATCTACAGGAAGAACAATTTCAAATCATTATAGATAATTTTGCCGAGTAACAAAGTCAGTTAATGGGAAAAAAATAAAAGAAAATTTCTGTAAAATAAAAATGAACAATCTACCATAATGCGGTTCAAGGAAGAACCCAAAAACTGCCTTGTTAAAATTCATAAAGGAAAAATGATCACTCTACCACAATAGTCTAAGGCTAGGAAAAGTGTGACGAAAGATAAGATATCCAACCCTCGACAAAAACCAAAGGAGATTACAAAAGATTTCTCCAATTTATTTGAATAAATGAAGAGAATCAATTAAAAAGTTCTTTATGCAAGGAACATCTTAGAGAAAAGCTGGGAAAACTGCAATGTTCTCAGTAATTCTTAGGAACTGTAACTAAAGATCCAAAATTTGTGCTGAAAATATGTTCATCTGCGATAAATTAGACTTCCTTTTGAAGCTGAGACCATTATTAAAATTTGAATGAGGGAGTCCTGAGTGCCGGCTGGAAAGCACCAGTATAGGTTGAAAAGATCCAGAATGTTGCACAATGTTCTCATGCTAAAGTTCTAAGTTCAGTAGATCATCATAAGAACCTGACCATTCTTATTAGCTAGACAGCTATTCCGTTAGCACACCGCTAGCAGTTATTGTCCTTTTTGGACTTTCCCTTTCGGGCTTCCCCTCAAGGTTTTTAAAATGCGTCGACTAAAGAGAGATTTCCACACCCTTAAAAAGAATTTTCGTTCCCCTCTCCAACCGATGTGGGATCTCACAATCCACCCCCCTTCGGGGCCAAGCGTCCTTGCTGGCACACTGTCTCGTGTCCACCCCCTTTTGAGGCTCAGCCTCCTCGATGGCACATCGTCCGGTGTCTGGCTCTGATACCATTTGTAACGGCTCAAGCCCACCGCTAGCAAATATTGTCCTCTTTGGGCTTTCTCTTTCGGGCTTCCTCTCAAGGGTTTTAAAACGTGTGTGTTAGGGAGAGGTGTCCACACCCTTATAAAGAATGCTTCGTTTTCCTCCCCAATCGATGTGGGATCTCACAACCATTAAGAAGAGAGATACACTACCAAATGCTAAATATTATCTGTTATTTTAGAAGAGAAACAATTTCATTGATGAGTGAAATACAACGTGCTTATTCGGCTTCCAACACCAAAAGAAGCATTACAAAAGAGCTCTTCAATTAGATAGAAATCAAAGGAGATGGACTATAATCTCTAAAAGGGTGGGCATGTTTACACCAATACAAAGCATGAAATAAGACAAAACCAAAAAGCTATCAAAAGTCGGGAAAACATTCCCGAAAGTTGGTGAATTCTTCTCATTCTAAAGAAACCAAAAGACACTTGGTTTATAGTCATCCAAAAGGTCTGTTTCATACCATGGAAAAGATGACATACAAAAACTGAAGCTAGGAAACCGGATATCTCATTTGGAAAAACCATAAACCAACTAAGAGCATCAAGCATTAGCTTTCTTAGATATGCCGAACTTTTCTGCAGTGTCAAACTTTTCATAGTAAATAAACCAAAGAAAGAACATAGCTTTCTTAGATATGTTGAACTTCTACAATTTGTTACAAACAAATTATGGACTTGAATCTATGACACCAATGATATAAACATTTTCACAAGAGAAGTGTCCAAATTTCCCACCATATATTGAGACTAGTCGACGTGTGTGTTAGCTAATCCGGACACTTACGAATATAAGATAAAAAAAAATTAAATTTAAATATTCTAAACCACTAATAACAACAGGTATATTATCACTTTTAAGTTTTAATCACTCTGACTCGTGTACATTGGATGGAAAGTGTAACAATGAAATAGAAAGGAAATAAAAAAATAAAACTGAGGTGTTGAGGGACCATACGAGCCTTTCCACTGATCCCCAAAGAGGCTTAGCTTACCAAGTCCAAGTCAGAGGAACAACAGGTTTTATAAGTTATTAAGTTTTCAAGCTTGTAGGCTGAACCTAGGCCCTTGGAAGAGTATCTCAAGAAAAAAGAAAGAAGAAAAACAAAACAAAAACAAAAATCCACCCTTATTACACACACATACACACACGAGCGCGCGCACACACAAAGCCCAGGGCCCTATAGAGTTATATGTTATTAAGTTTTCAAGCTTGTGGGTTGAAGCCAGGGCTACCCACACGCACAAAACAATGGAGAAATCAATCCAACCTTAATACACACACAAAACAACCCTTGCTACCCACACGCACAAAACCATCCTTATTTTTCTAGTTAGTGCATAATTAAATTCATACATAGATGGACAACCCTGTATCATGCACAAAACCATCCTTGTACCGTGCACACAACCCTAGGTGGACCACCCTAATTATTACATACACGTACCAAAACCACCCTTATTTTCCTAGTTGGCTTGAAATGAGGGCCTCAGAGAGTATCTCCAAACGATCAATGCCCTTAGCACCTAGGAGATACATGAAAAGGAAGAGACTGAATTCAACACAGAATAAACAACTGTGAAAAGGCCCTATTTGAGGGTTTCTCATCCACATGCATGTGCACACACAAAAATCACCCTTTTTACGTGCAAAACTACCCTTATTTTCATAGTAGGTTTATATTAAATTCATACATATACACACGTAGGCACCCCTCTAGGTACCAGATAGATGCATAATGAAGTTCACACACATTTTTTCTTACAAAAATGATAAGCAAAATGAACGGCATCCACGACAAACAATCTGAGGCCAAACTTTTAAATTGATGCATACATGGAATGCAATAACCAAGAATCTACACCACATTTAAAAAAGGGATATGCATAATGGAGTTCAATTGAATTGCAACTATGACAAGCAGTCCAAGGCCAAAGTTCAAAAGTATTGTATACTTGGAGAGGAAGAACCAATAATATTTACCTTCCTTCGAAAGTGTTACACTTTGTAGGCCATAAGGTGCCAAGTGACAGAAACGAAAATCTACACACTTGAACGGAGGGATGACTTTGGAAAACCATAAAATACCTCTAAATTCTTGAGACTCAATTTAATGAATATGAACAGGATCACTGATTTTTTAACCACTTTTTTTATCAAATGATCAGGAGTATAAAGGTATCATTGAGGAAAGTATAATCACAAAGCTAAAAAACTCAAGACAATTATTTCCTTAATTTACACTTAGAGATCAGGGTATTAGAACATTTAACAGCTTAGAACTCCCAGTATTTATGAACCAAGCCTAAGAGAGAAAACTAATGTACCACGATAAATCAATGGGCGCTCAGTTTTTTAATATGAATATCTACAACGACATCGTCCATTTCTCTACATAGTGGTTGGATTCTTGGCATACCACACATCGAAACATACCTTGTGAAACAGAAATAGAGTAATGGTAAGATAAAAACATCTCAACAACAACAACCTAATGCTACCGTCATTGAAATATAGAGGTAAGGAATATGGTCTGATTCAAGTTCTCCTCTGAACAGAAGTTCTATCTCGATTCATCATCCTTTAAAGATTACCTCTAAGTATTAATCAAGAAAATAATTGAAAGTACAGGTGCGTGCACCAAAATTATAGAGAGGCAAACTCACAGGGTCGGATGCGAGGAAACGAGTGAGAATCGCGGAGAACAGGCCAGAAGTAGAAGCAATTAACCGCCCAAAGAAATGGAAGCAATGCGAATCCAAATTTGTAGAATCTACGGGCATAGCTCACCGATTCTTCCTCCGACAATCCCAGTGAAGCATCAATGGTCGGCCATAACGCAGCAATCTGTGACGATACGGGATTCTGGATTCGATTGGGGTTAGAGTTTGGGTTTGTGTTCGGATTCTGCGAGCTCTCCATTGCAGAGTTCAATGACTAGGAGATAAAAGAAAGCAACCGATTTTTTAGGCAAACTGTTCATGTTCACCTCATTGTAGTATTATTTTATTTTTAATTTTCTTAAATTATAAATTTCGTTTATAAATTTAAAAAATTTCAATTATGTATCCAAACCATGTTCATAATGTTCGTAAAAATTAAAATGTTGGATAAAGAAATATCGATAGAATGTGAAATGTGAATATTCTCGAAAATGTATTATTATTATTATTTTTTTTTAATATTTCGGATTCACCTCTTATGTCGATGCTAAATCTACGCATATTTTGACATTTAGTGATGATGTTAAGATGTCGATGATAATTTAATACTATGAATGTCGGACCCTCAACATCTTTATTAAATAACGTGTCAGTCTAGTATTTATCTAAAATTCTTATATTTGATGACATATAATGGCTCCCAAGAGAAGAAGGATTATTGTCGGCCTACATCGAAGAACAGTATCCACTTCCAGACAATTGTGTCATCATTAGTCCTTCTCTAAGGCAGAACAATATCCACTTCCAGACGAGGCTAGAGAAATTCCTCTAGCCACTAACGAGATTATGTCACCGCCACAACCGCCTAAAAGGGGCGAAGAGAAATTGTGGCTAGAGATCTTAGAGGTAGGGTGTACATTCAACTTAAAAATTCGAACCAACCCAACTCAAACTATAGGGGTTGGATTGAATTGGACTAACATTTTAGGATTGGGTTTGGTTAATTTTTCTAAACCGGAATTTATTCGGTTCGATTTCAGGTCATGGGATAAAAACTTTGAGTTTACTCGAACGGAAGAAAATTTGTATTAAGAAGTTTAGCATATTCAAGTCTTTGGTAGAGTGGTAAGTGGCGTTACTAGAATTACTTCTATGTAGATTTAACTCTAAGAATATGATTTATAGATTTATTGATTATAATTTATACACATGCAGACAAATGTACAAATATACATAGAGTTCAACAATGACGAAGATCAAGCCTAGTGGATAAGAAGATCCATATTGAATTAGGAATTTTTTGAAACGAGTCACCAAGTCACACGACCTTGGAATTTAGTAAATACGAAGATCGGTTATGTATTACAGCTAAAACCAAACTTTTTTTTTTTGTGGTTGCCTCCTTCCCAATCAATCGATCAGCCTGAGTTGACTCCCGAGTTAAGGGCGGGCTCGGCACGGGTCGGCATTTTCAATCGAACTTCCATTTTCCTAATCGATAACCTTCACCACCACAAATAATAGAAACGAAACCAAGATCAGGGAGGTCTCCAAATTCTTTGTTTCTTTTTTCCTCCTCACTGGTCGCTTCATCAATTTCTATTAGATTGTGGCATTTGGGTATTAAATCTCATCCGCTTTAACCTCATGCTATGCGTAATTTGGTTGTGATTTGTTCAAATCTGTTTCTGGCGCCTATATTGCCCTTTTCTTATGCTGTTTTGATTTATATGAATCCGCTGAGTTTGGGTTTTATTGTATTTGTTTAGGTACGTGATCTGGAAGCGATCTTATTTTGAAAATTGTTGATTGAGTTGGACCCGTTGGAGGGCGGATTCGATGGATTCGACGTCGAATCAAACCGAGTTTGATTATTTGTTCAAATTGTTGATGATTGGGGATTCGGGGGTTGGGAAAAGTAGTCTGCTGTTGAGTTTCACTTCCGATAGCTTCGAGGATCTCTCACCTACAATCGGTCAGTTCTTAAGAGTTATTTTGGACTTTTTCCTTTTGATTTTCTGGGATCTTATTCATTTTGTTGAAAATGAGCGGAGACAAATTGGTTTATCATTTTTAAGAAAAATATCGATAGATCATGAAATGCTGCTAATTCTGAAATTTCACTCCACCTTCTGCATGGAGTTGAGATTGAAGGCAAAAAATGAAATGGAAGGGAAAATTGAGAGGACCAATGTTAAGAAAAAGGAACAAGATTGTGCGAGGTTATTAGTCTTTTAACCATATTTCATAAACAAGAGCAGAATGAAGCTCTAAGATGATCAAGTTGTGTGTCATTTTTTAGGACAGTTTAAGGAATTTAGCTTTAATCATATCTGGAAAGCTAAATATAAGAAGTCATAAAGAGCTAATTTGTGTATCAATGTCTAATGGAAAATCATTGTTTCTGAGTAATGTAAGGTTAGGTTTTGTTTCTTTGTATTCTTAATCCGTTTTTGTTGAAATAGCTTTATAGTACTATGAGAATGGCTTTATTATTGGCATTTAATCAATGGCTAATTGTAATATGTTCTGTTTTCTAGTTTTCAACTTTTCAAACATCAATGAATGTTCTTTGTCAAAAGAATATGCACTGTATCATTTCTAGCAGCTCAATTATCACTGGTCATTTAGAGTTGCATTTCTACATAATCTGCCCTGCGATGGCAGGATAGCCATCAGATAAATAGAAACCAATTATAATTAAATAATTGTTATTTTTTATGCGTAGGCGTCGATTTTAAGGTAAAGTATGTTGCTGCTGGGGGTAAGAAGCTGAAACTTGCAATTTGGGATACAGGTAATTAAGCTTGTCCATGTACATAATTTTTGTAGCATTCTTCTGTTCTTTCGTCTTCCTGCATTTTCTTTCTTGAGAGGGCATCTGTTCTATTTCTCTCAAATGTTAAAGGTATTTGTTTTTGCAAAGAAGCATGGAACGGATATATAATATGATTAATTTACCAGAAGATATTGCACAAGTAATATGGTTACTAAGAATAGGCAGGCAGGTGTACAGTATACTAAAGTATAAATACATTGAGGCCTGTGCATTTGGACAGCTTGTTTTTTGTTCAGCAGCACAAAAGTGGATTTTTTACTTGCACGCCCTTATCATGAACCCGATGTGTGCTGGAACATATTTTTCAGTTGTGTCGACTGTAGAAGTTAGAACGGGGCCCCAATGGAAGCGGGGCCCTTTTCTTTGATAATCTGTTTAGGGGGGAGAAGGAGGAGAGGCACGGAAACAAGATGTCTAGGGGATCTCCCTAGTCCCAGAGTGGGAGTGGTCCATACTATGAGGCATTAAATGAATGGATGACAGTAATAAATTTAATTAATCAAAAAATAAATCTAGATGGCGAAAATGCTTGTTAACATTGACCATAAATATGATGTGGTTCTGCTTTACGTATCAATGCAACATGAATGAACTCTGCATGTTCATGTAAAGCTTTGTTGAACCTACAGCCTACTGGAGCTATTTCATCGAGATTATAAACTTGTTCATAATTATGTTTGAATCAAATTTGAATATTGATTTTAGAGACTAAAGAATTGCTCAAATGGTCAGGCTTATTCTAATTCACAATTGTTGTCTAAGGGTTCTAGTGCTGTCAATTATAAAGATGATATGGTCGTTCTTGTTCATTAGCCGTGACTTTTTGGATGGTACTAGAGCATTGGTTCTTATATGTTTCTTGTACTGAATTTGCATGAAAGAAATCTAGTTTACCACTAACTCAATATTCAATCATACAGCTGGGCAGGAGAGATTCAGAACATTGACTAGTTCATACTACAGAGGTGCCCAAGGGGTCATTATGGGTGTGTTCTAATTCCTCTTTTTATGTGATTGTTCCTAACTAAGTATATATCTTACATGTGCTTAGTTTAAACATTGTACATGATTATATGAAATTGTAAGTTGCTTACTTGTTCTTCTGTCCAATATTTTGCAATTGTTTTGCCTTGTTGTCTTGATTATGACATAGAACGTCAACTGTGACAGTTTATGATGTAACGCGGAGAGAGACATTTACAAACCTGACTGAGGTATGGGCGAGGGAAATAGACCTATATTCAACAAATCCAGATTGCATCAAGATGCTTGTTGGAAACAAAGTTGATAAGGTATGCGTCTTCAACTTCTATTTGAAATTATCCATACGCTTGAGGCAGGTTACTGTAACAATTGTGTAGATGTTGATTAATTGACCAAATGGTGAATTGAAATTCACATGCCAAAGAAAATTTCTATGAGATCTCACATTGGTTGGAGAGGGGAACGAAGCATTCCTTGTAAGAGTGTGGAAACCTCTCCCTAGCAGATGCATTTTAAAACCTTGAGGGGAAGCTCGAAAGGGAAAGTCCAAAGATGACAATATCTGCTAGCGGTGGGCTTGAGCTGTTACAAATGGTATCAGAGCCAGACACCGGGCGGTGTGCCAGCGAGGACGTTGGGCTCCCAAGGGGGTAGATTGTGAGATCCCACATCGGTTGGAGAGGGGAACGAAGCATTCCTTGTAAGGGTGTGGAAACCTCTCCCTAGCAGACACGTTTAAAAATCTTAAGGGAAAGCTCGAAAGGGAAAACTCAAAGAAGACAATATCTGCTAGCGGTGGGCTTGGGCTGTTACAATTTCAGGTTAACTATCGATAACATGTTGATAATTTAAGAACTGATTGAGTTATGAATCGGCAAGGATTATCCATACGATTGGGTAACCAAGCTGTTATTTACTATTAGAAAGCTTAGAAGAGTGTCAAGACACTTAATCTAGCCTATTCGAGAGGGCTGGCTCATCTCCATGCGCCAAACCTGTCCTGAAGTACATATTCTCAAGCTCACTTCCCTCTTACAAACTATACGAAACTCGTAATCTAACCGTCATAAGAGATACAATCTCCATTTTCCCTCCCTTTTATAGACATATAGTATTAGAGGCCGAACAAAGCTTGGAATGCATGAACTCGAGATTTTAATTCCAGTTCCAAATAAATTTGATGGTTGATTGGAACAATAATTTAGCTTTCGAAATGTGTTCTATTTCTTTTAAAAGATTTATGATTTGCCCTTAGATACTTCATCTTAGTTTTTATATCTTATTGGGAAAAAAACTTAATTCAGTTGGTAAAATAAATGCCAATATCTTTTTTTCCTTTTCAAATCCATGTAATATCTTCTCTTATTGCAATATTGAACATTCTGAATTTCGTTTTAGTTCCTAATTAAAGAATTCAATTGATTTCTTAATTACCAAGGAGAAGAAAATTCCATGGCTTAACCTGGTTAGGGATTCAGACTCAGTTCTGACCTTATTTTTGTTAGCTTTTCTTGGTGTAGATTTTATCATATGGTTCATCCATTCTATGCGCCAAATGGAAAACCTTTTTGTAATTTCCAATGTGTTTTTTGGCTTTCATCCCCTCTTTTTGTAATTTCATTCTATCAATGAAGTCATTTGTTTCTAGTTAAAAAAAAAAAAGAAAAAGGAAAGAAATAATTGTTTCTTACAAAAATGAAATCCTTGTGTTTTAATGTTTTGTTCAAATTGTTCTTCATTGTTTGCATCAAACTTATTTTTTATGTGAAACTTTATTTTTCAGGAAAGTTATAGAACAGTAACAAAGAAGGAGGGAATTGAGCTGGCCAGGGAACACGGTTGTCTTTTTATCGAATGCAGTGCCAAAACTCGAGTCAATGTACAACAGTGCTTTGAAGAACTTGTTCTAAAGGTAAGAATATCAGTTTAGTACCACTTTTAATTCATCTTCTGGGCAAAGGATTCATAATTGGTTACTAACTATCAGGAACGTGTTATTTCTCCGTCGTAACAATTATGTCTGATATCTCTCGAAAGAAAAAGGCGGTCACGTTGCTGGTAGATACATAAATAGATTAAGACATCTATGAGATTTTTAAAACCTCTTGTAAAGTCACGTTTTAATAAGGGTATCTTCCCCACATTTTGGACGATAAAACGTGATAATAACGAGTCTTATATGCCAGATTCTCGAGACGCCGAGCCTTTTATCTGAAGGGTCTAAAGGAGTGAGAAAGAACATCTTCAAGGAAAAGCCTCCACAGGCTGATGCATCCACAAGCAGTTGTTGCTGAAATTTGATTCATTTGCTGGTTATTTTCCCAAGTTATTGTAAAACTATAGTAGAAAAGCACGGTGTTACAGTTTTATTATAATCTCTCTCACAAATTCTGTTACAAATTGAAGGGGGTCTTATCTTGGTGCTGGCTTTCTTCTTGTACAGGCAAAAGTTCAAAAATGGAAATATAAGATTTCATGATTGCGTGTGTTTCTTGTTTTAGTTTACTCACTTTTCTCAGAACTTATGTTTTGATTCTTTTACATCTTTACTTTCCTATAGTAAGACTATATCATGATTAAGATTATTATGGCATAAACGTCAGTCAGTCCAGACCTATCATATCAATCTATATTTCTTTAGGTGGTTATCCTAAGCGAGTATTTGGATATGTATTGACTGTTCTACACACCGTCCACACCTTCGAGTATGGACCCACCATTCAGTTTACACACCTCTTGGGCCCCTTTCTTGGTCGAGCTAGCATTCTCTGGAGCTGTTGTTGCCAGACACTCGCAACATTATAATAAATATAATGATCGTTTTCCTGCCTCGCGTCCATACGATCATAAAAAAAAAGGTATTCTCCGATGCATGAACTCACAATGATACATGAGGTCCCAACATTTTCCTTTCAATATCATGTACAACACCTTCTCGCTTTTCTTTATATCATATCATTTTACTAAAACGTTTGATGCATATATCGGAGTTGTGTATTATGCCGAAACATCATATTTCATGTCAAACATATCATATATTTCATCATGTCAAATATATGTCATATCATAAACATATCGTGTTATCATATCATCTATCATGTCACAACATGCATCGTATTGTCAATCATATTACATCATAACATATATTATATCATTCACATATCATATCACCCATACGTTTCATAAAATTCTTATAATTAGGCTTTTTTTTTTTTCTTTTTGAAGTATATAATATTAAAATTTAGCCAATTTATTATGGAAAATATGAAAATAAGACTGAAAAAGTACTGATTCCACCATACATTATATCATTCACATTTCCTTCTTCTTCCTCTCATGATCCTTCAACAAATCCTAACCCCAAGCCTTCAAAACCACTCTCATTTTCTCCCTCCCCTTGGCCAGCCCATCCGATTCAACCGAGTTCTTGCGGTGCCGCAGAGAGCTTTGACCCTGTGAGTTCTTCTGAGAGAGAAGTGATCGCTGCCATTTCTCGCGGAGTATCGGAACCTGTTGAGCTTCTTGATAGAGGCAGGGAGTTGCAAGCTCTTGGCGATTTCAATCAAACTCTTCTCTACTTCACTGTGGTTCGCACTAATTCTGTACATTTGTGCTGCGTAATCGATTTCTTTTTTCAATTTTAACTATCGTGCAAATATGTTTTTGTAGTGATTCAGTTGCATCAACTCTGATTGAGGACTTTGGATTTGTAAATTGAATGCTGAGCCCTCATTTGGCCAGTGAATAGCCCCAAATATTCGTATATAAATTAATAAGAATGAGATGGTGAGAAATTTCACTGAGTTTAACAGGAAAACTCTTTAGGAATTCCCAGAGGATCTGATGCATATCCTACATTTATTGTTTCTCTTAACATTTTGCACGCAGAACTATGTGGCCATAAGGAATCATGTGTAGTACTAGCATTGATGTATCGTATATTGTTTTGCAGAAGAGCATGCGGCAATGGATGCAGCTTTATGCGTGGACATGCTCCATTGCTGGCTGAAAATCAATTCACCATTTCCAATTTGCTTGATCCTCATTGTGTTAATATCTCATATGTGAAACAAACAAAGCACTGATCTCCCTCCTATAAGAATTTGTACACATAAAAAGCTCTGTAAGTGGATGAATTTTATAGCACTCGGCTGGATAATGGAGGCTTCAAAACTGTCCTCCTTTTATCTTAAATGTTGATTGATTCCTACTACTTAGAAAATGGAAGTCACCATTTAAATAGGTTTTGTTTTTTCAGGCTGAAAAGTTGGCTGTGACATTGCACTGATTTTATACTTGTAGTGCTTTCCCATTAACTTTCTAATGTGGTGAGACCACAATTGTCCTAAAGTTATTGTAGGTCTTTTGTGGGTCCTCATATTAATAGAAATTACTCTTTTACGACAATTCGGGTGTTCATAAAATTCTTTCATTCATGCAATTTCCCCCACTTTTTCAAGAAAGTTCACAGCAAAGTTCTTGCTTCAAGTAACTTTTAGTTTGTAAAACCACAGCCTTTTCAATTATTTACTGTTCTGATGTTTGTATTGGCAAGGAAAAGTCCCATCACAAGTACCTGCCGAAGCTGCAATTCCAACAAATGGAGAAAGATGCTGAGTCTGATGTGCTTTCATTCAAGCAAAATGCCATTGCTGTCAGGCCAAGCAGGAAGTGCTTCCAGCAAACTGAGTGGGCCATCAACCATGTGCCCTGCCCGTCTTTCTAGATCACATGTAAGTCTTTGCAATTGCTGATACTATTTTTGAGCTGAAACTTGTCATGATTGTTAATCAGGTGTATTATGACATGTTCAGGCTGTTATTTGGCATTGGAGACTTGATCCACACATCATCAACGGCTGTGATTCTGCTTCAGGTTCACTCAATCTAATCTGCTTTAATTATTTGATGATGTATCCTAATAGATTTTGCAGGCTATGTAATGTAAAGCAAAAGAAGAAAACAAACGGACGGCCCCATCAAGGCTGTGAGGGATATAATATCATTATTACACCTTATAGTTTCCTTTTGTCCTCAACCCATTTGGATCTAAGAAGCTTGAGCAGGACTCTTGCCTTTGTTTTGGTCATTGCACTGCACTGACTTTGCAGAAGCAGAAGCAATTGACTCAAAACTCCATCTTTAATGGCCTCTTCTCTTGCTTCTACTGAATCATAACATAAACTTATAAGTGAACTAACAGCACTTTCACTACCTCCATGATCTGACACTCTAAAAACCATCTTCACAATAGCATTTACACCGTTTGGATTATCTATCACTTCCTCTTTTGCTCTTCTTATCACCAAAAGTTTCTCAACTGCTGCCATTCCCACTTGTATAGAGCTTCTTTCTCGTTGTTGTGCATTGGAAATGTATGTAATAAGTCCACTAACCGCACCTTCCGCAACCAAATTGCCTATGTTCTGTTCCAATTTACTTAGTGACCATATGGCCTTGGTTGCTGCATCGGAGGCCTCTGAATTATGATGTAGAAGTTGCACGATTTCGTGCAAAAGCTCTGTGGTGCTTCCTAGCAAAGCACTGAGATCTTTAGCCTGAACTGAAGATGAAATTGCCTCAACCAGATGACACAAACTGATCTTGACCATGGCAGTGCCATGGCTGAACAAAACCATGAACCTTGATAGTTTAGACTCCTCCATTAGCACATTTAGGGACTGTATCTGATCAAGAGAGACCACAGTAACCACAAAACCAAGGGCTTGCTCTACAAATTCCTGATACTCTTGAGATAATTTAGCTTCTGATTGACCAAAAACCAACTCCAAGAGAACTGACAAGAACCCAAATTGGATCAAACAAGAATTACAAGGGGACTCCTCGTACAAAATCTTCACTCTTTGGAGGACTTGAATCTTGTATTCAAAAGAAAACTCATCAGATACAAGTTTGCTTCTCAAAGCAGCCATGGAATCAATAGCAGAAAGGCAGTGAGGGTTGATTTGGTCACTCATCTGTAGCCACTGAGTAATCAAATGGCGAAGAGTGTTGTTAGGAACAAAAGAAGGGTCATGAAGCTTCTGCATTGTTACAGGACATGTGAGATTGCCAGAGGCCAACCATTTCTGAATGCTTGATCTTTCATAAGTGTGTCCTGTGCAAAGGGTCACAGGATCTTTCAACAAATCCAAACTTATTGGACATCTAAACAAGTGAGGGATGGTCTCCTGAGCTTCTTTCATGATAACCAACAACAGGGAGGGAAACAAGAGAGTGGATATCACTATAAGAAAGAGAGATATGGCGAACTTTGAGAAGTGGATTTTAAAAGAGTTCTCAAAGGCTTTTTTAGAAAGGAAAAGGGTGAAGAAGAGTAGGAAGTGATGGGAAAGAAAAGTAGGCAATGTTCAGACTTACACAGTCAGTTACTAAAGAGAGAGTACTGATATGCTGTGAGGTAATGCTGTTCATACTGACAGACATCACAACAGAGAGTCAGTATAGGATCAGAAAAGAGAGGGACAAAAAAGGGCTTATCCTTGTGAGAGATGAGCAAAGTGAGCTTTGCAAACAAATAAGAAAAAGTGTGCAAAACAAGAGAAAAATAATGGGTCTTATTCCTTGAGAAACAGAGAGAGAGAGAGTTTTGAGTGAGTAATAATGCCTCATGATAATCACAAAGATTCATAAGAAATCTCAATTGATACACTCACACCAATCATATAAGGCTTTTTAGGTTCCCATTTAGAATCCATCCTAAAATACACAACTATATTCCACCATAAATTTAATAATTTTTCAAATTAATTAGTTTTATTATTTGAAACAATATAGTGGTCAAAGATGACGATAGCGATGATGAATGAAGTTGATTAAATATGGTAGTTTATTAATTAAGTGTTCATTGATCTTGATATTAATATTTTTTTCTTACATGATTGGAACTTTAGAGGTAAACTATTGACAATTTAGAAGAAATTAGACTTTTTACAATGAAACTTGTGAGATATGAATAAAAGAAGGGTACACCAACGAAGTGCACCTTTCTTTTTTGTTCTTAAATTATAGGAACTTCACAATTTTATGTTGGTTGATCTTTTTCTAAGATGCATGTGAGTGAGGACAAATCATCTCGAAACTACTTGTGTTGGTTTGTGAAAATAGTTTTCATTATTATGAAGCGAGGAACAAGTAATGTAACTATGTTGTTGGATAATACTAAGGTTATCAAGTGCTGAATCCTTATCTAAATTTTAGATACGAGTCAATCCAAAACATTTTGAATATACAAAATAGTTTAGAATCCATAAACAAAAAAATGCGACCAAAGTTAGATTTTAGGTCATCATTTGGACATTGTGTTATTTTTTCAAATCGGATGAATGCATGCAACCCCACCATATTTATTTGAAGGGCGGCGGCCATGGCATCACAAACACTGCCAAACCTCCCCACTCCTCTACCTGTGTTAACTATTTTTCATATGATTATGAATTCTTTTCATCTATCTTTTATGATTTTTTAAAGTAAAAGGGAAAGTAAAGTCTATATTTTCTTTTCATCCATTATTATTATTATTCTTCATCTGATGACGATTATATTGTTGATTATTATAATTTCTTGTTGAACAAATGAATGAAAAGGAAAGATAAACCATTCTCATTTTGAAAGATATATTGCTTTTTTTTTATTTATTTATAAAGTTTAAATATGGCTTTGATTAATGTGCTTTTAACTATTTTATGTTTCAATACTTATATATATCTGTTGATATCAAAATTTAAATTGTTACATTAACCGTGTGCCTTTAAAAGGAGAGGAAAAAACACTCATGGTAAACTAGTTACACAGAGATGTTTAGTTAGCGATTAGATTTTGTAATGGTTTGTATTTCTAGAATGTGTTCTCACAATATTTAAACTCGAATATTCGTACTGTATCTTGACCTTTTCAAAAATCTCGTTGGATTGTTAGGATGCTATAATTTAAAGGTAGTTTAAGTAATGAAAATATGGTGGATTTAATTAAACAAATGTAATGGTTAATCAAACCATCTTTTTCGTCGGTTTCTTTTTTATCAGAGGTTGAATCGATCATTAAAGAAGAATTACTTCCACATACTACAGGTAACGTAGGAGACATCTCTTAGGATAATAAGCTCATGAGCTTAGTCTTACTTCACGATCGAGAAACGAAAGAAAACTCAATTGAATGGTTGAAGGGTAGATTAGAATATTTTAGGTTTAACGTTCTCTCGAGATTAGGTAAATAAATTTGACCAAAAGATTTAGGAAGAGAGAGAAAGAGAGAGACACATCCAAGCAACAAACAGACGTATGAAAGAGCAAAATACAAAAGAAGTCAAAAAACAAGAATTTATATTTACCAAAAAAAAAAAAAAAACAAAAAAACAAAAGATCTTTGAACACAATCTTGTCGGCCAGTTGAAGAGTTCAAATTACACTAATAATTATCTTTTATAGCATTTTGGACACTCTCCTTTGTCTATTCTACAAAGCTTTGAATTTATCAAATCCTTATGCCTTTTTTATTATCAATTTATGCATCTATAATATTAAATTATGTTTTTATCTCTTTTTAAATCTTTTATTTTAGGTTTTACGTTTTTAATAGATTGTTCTATTAAATACGTGAAGAATAAAGCCAAATTGATGGTTTATTAGGTGGTCTGTGGACTTTTGTTGCTCTCCACGGTGCTCGAGTAAATTTGTAAATGAATTATATATTTAGATACCAGATGAGTTGGCTCGACCCATGATCTGAAACAACGCGGATTAAATGGCATGTTCAAGTTAAGAAACTTACTCTGAGTAATCTTTGATAAAATGATGATTAAGCGGGAGTCGATAACTATTCATAGCTATTACCATTCAACCGACTCAGCTGAAATTCAAAACATAGGAGGTTGAATGCATGATGAATCTTTTATGAAATAGGGGACCAAAAACGGGGCACAATAGACGGGTTTGGTTGAGCCCAAAAGAGGTTCGACTTTCCATTAGAGTCCACCCCATAATCTCCTTTGTATTTTCTCTCCTTCTTTCTATAAACACTATTTTTCTCTATTTCTTTCATGCTAGAAATGCTCGTTATCTTCTTTTACTCTATTTTTATGTTTATGTTTTTCGCGTTGTTCATTACAACTTTTTATTAACACCCATCGAGGAGAGATTACAAAACGGCTGCACTCTGTGTTTTGTATTTATTGGGTTGGGATGAAAACCTAGGTATGGTGGAGGGATATTTATACTAGAAGCTAGACAATCTATTATTAAAATATTTAAATTTTTATTCTAAAATACCTAAATCATTTTTCTAAGCATAAATATATAAATATACAATGGGCTCATACATTTATTGAGCTAGTGATGACATTTTAACACTCACCTCAGCACTAGTTCTCATTTGCTGCACCATGTTGAGCTGACAACGGAAGCTCTCGTGTTAGCCCTTTTGTAAACAAGTCTTCTATCTTGATCTACAACATCTTGATTTCTTTCTTAAGGACTCTCTCTCTAATTAAGTCGTAGTGCACCTCCCCATGCTTTGTTCTAGCATGAAACATCGGATTTTCTACTAGGCGAATCGCAGATTGGTTGTCGCAATGAAGAGGTATTTGATAATCAATTTTCTGGTGTCAATCTTCCCTCAATAATTTCAGCCATGTACTTTCCTAAGTTGCTCCAGTCGTTACTATGTACTCTTCTTCTCTAGTTAACAATGATATTGTTGGTTGTCTTTTGCTACACCAAGAAATTATTCCTGAATCAAACTTGAACAATGCTCGATTTTCAGGTATCGTGATATCCTGCATAGTCAGCATCACGGTATCTAGCTACCTTGTAGTTTTCACTTCTTTTGTACAAAAGATCATAATCAATTCTACCTTTGACATATTTCAAGATTCGTCGAGCCGTATCCAAATGAGGTTTCTTTTGATTTTGCATATACGTGCTCATGACTCCAATTGCATACTCAAATAACCACAAGTGATCGAGGAACATATACGATAGGGATATTTTTCTCTTATGATGAGTACGAACGAGTATACTATAACATTGTATACACTATGATATTATGCGCGCTCTTTTTCCTCTGCGACTTTTCCAGCAATATGAGTGTACGCTAGTCGAAGGCCAGGTCCAAGGGATTCATTTGCGCATACATGGGTTATATGTAGAGAAGTAATGCACATAAAATCGACCCAGGATGAAAAGTGAGACTAAGGCTATGATATAATAAAAGGATAGGTCTCAACATGATTGCATATATTTGCATTTTTCGACCCTAATAGTGGAGTTACTTACTAACTATTTTTAAATATTCAAGTCACGTGCTACATTTTTTTTCCAGTAAAAGGAAGACATCCATATCGGATGACGGCATCATCGTGGAGGCCATGGAAACAAAGTTGGAATAGTTGCATTCATGTTTGGTTTAGAAGCCCTTAGATTAGTTTAAGGTGTTGCTTATTTTTATTTAAATTCGTGTTATCTATTTTTCTTCTATATTGTTGATAACAATATTTTTTTTAAATGAATTTATTATGAACTCTAAGTCTATGGCATCGGTTATGAAATATATTTACAGACTTTTATGCCCGTTCAACTCTATTTTATTAAAAAAAAAAAGATCATTACAAATTGAGCCTAAAGTGAAATGAATTTGGAAGCACATAAGAGAGCGAAAACCAGACCAATTCCTATCCTCAACCAACAAGAGGCCAAGGTTGAGGCAAGCGTCGACCTTCAAGTTGGGCTTCTAATAGACGAGATGAATTGGTCACGCCAAACAACGGTAGCTGAAGTAGAGATTGATGTATGAATTTTCGACGTCGAACACAAAAGATAACCTAAAACAAAGATGATTTTTCCTTTGAGCTTTCAATCTAACGACTTAACATGGATTAAATTAAACTTGTATGTACGATAACTAAATTGTTACGTTAGAGACTAAAATATTATAAACTTGAACGTTAGGGACTTTGTTTATAATAAAATTAGATTAAAAAACCATTAGAGCTTAATAAACATTCATAATTAATTCAAATATCATCCAACATCAAATACATCTCATCCAAATACGAAAGTTCACTTTCATTATCTTCGTCTTCCTCATAACTAAAGATGCTTCTTCCACTATTGTCTTTTGCTTCAAAAACTCGACACATAACCCATAATCCGAACTCCTGTTCAAATTACAACAATCAGAAGAATGTATGTTAATTTCAAATAAACTAACCACCTGAACATAAATCAATTGGTTCAAGACATATATTTTCAGTACCACCCTCATACGTCAACTGGTTCAAGACATATATTTTCAGTACCACCCTCATACGTTGATAAACACAGGTAAGATCATTAAGAAAGTCATTATGTAACCGTGCCTCATTTCTTGTTCCTTGTTTCTCGATCTCAACTTTTTTTCTTTTTAGGTTAAAAATTATTTGGCTTCTTAATCCATTGTCTATACCTAAACAATGTTTATAATTTTAATTACAAGTTCGTCTATTTGTTCCACTTTGTTGAAGTGTTCAAGAAATTTCTCAATTGAATCTTTTATCTAATAAATTCTTGAATGGTAATAAAGCTTTCAACTTTTAATTTTGTATTATATTGTATCTCGTAAAACTTTAAAATTTTGGATTTAGAAACCTATTAACCACACAATTAAAATTTTAGAAATCTAAGTTATACAATCCTAATTTAGATTTCACCAAATCAAACCGTACTAGAAACTATTGAAAAACACAAAAGATATTGTAACGGCCCAAGCCTAGGCTATAGAGAGGTTTCTACACTCTTACGAAGGGTGTTTCATTCTCCTCTCCAACCAACGTGGGATATCACAATCCACCCCCTTCAGGGCCCAGCGTCCTCGCTGGCACTCGTTCCTTTCTCCAATTGATATGGAACCCCACCAAATCCACCCCCCTTCGGGGTCTAGTATCCTTACTGGCACACCGCCTCGTGTCTACCCTCTTCGAGGAACAACCTCCTCGCTGGCACATCGCCCGGTGTCTGGCTCTGATACCATTAGTAACGGCACAAGTCCACCGCTAGTAGATATTGTCCTCTTTAGGTTTCTCTTTCGGGCTTCCCCTCAAGGTTTTTAAAACGCGTCGACTAGGGAGATATTTTCACACCCTTATAAAGGGTGTTTCATTCTCCTCCCAACCGATTTGGGATATCAAAGATATATAATTAACAAAAACTAAAAAAGATACCAAGAAATAAGAAATTGAAAGAACAAGAACAGAAGATGAACAGAAGATCCTAATTTTTGTTTGACTTACTGATTCTTGTTTTGGTAGAGTGTGTGGAGTGTGGGCATGGGTATCCAAAAGGTAGCTGTAAATGCGGTATTCTTGCATAACCCAGCTGGTTTGAATGGGCGATGGCGAGTCATCTCCTTCACCAACAAAGAAAATATGATATTTTTTGATACCCACTTCGTCCCCAGTGGCACTGCATAAGATTGGTTCATCCATTAAAACATCCTTCCAATATCCATTCTCTGTTGCTTTGCTTTCTCCCACTGTGCTGAAAAAGTAATGGACGTCCCCATTTGAAAGTGCTCTCCCTGTCCAAAACACCAGTTTTAATTCACTCTTAGTCTTAAAAGTTCAAACTTTACTCAAAATTTCACTAATTTTTATCGTTACAGTATGATGGTTCGTTAAACAATAGGTCGGAACACCTTTTTAGGTATTCAAAAACGCTTAAAAAGTCATTCTAATCATGTTCTTAGCATCAAACTAGAAGTAGTTGGTGTTGTTGTTACGTCGTACGTTATTGGTTTTGGATACTAATTTTGATTACCGAAACTCTTAACGCACGATTGTTCGTACTCTGATGATGTATTTATCCTCAAGATCTTGTACTTTACTACAATGGTAGATGTAACAGCCCAAGCCTACTACTAGCAGATATTGTCATTTTTGGGTTTTCCCTTTTGGATTTCTTCTCAAAGTTTTTAAAACACGTATGCTAGGGAGAGGTTTCCACATCTTATAAAAAAAAAGTTTCGTTTCACTCTCTCGAACAGATGTGGAATCTCACAATCCACCTCTTTTGGGGCCAGCGTCCTCGCTGGCACTCGTTCCTCTCTCTAATCGACGTGGGATCTCACGAAATTAGGGTAAATTGAGAGAGAGAGAAGAGAGAAAGATGTTACCATGGAATTGCCAAGGATTATAGAGATGAAGTTGAAGCTGAGGAATGATGGAATTGGAAGAATGGTGAGCTGAGGCGAGAGAAGCCTTATGATAAAGAAAGTGAAGCACAAGATCTTCATCAGTTGGGCAAAATCTGAGACCAGGAGGCAACAAATTGAAGCTATTTCCACTGCTGGCTTCCATTTAAGAATGTTTTTTTTTTGTGTTCTTCAAGAAAAGCTGTGAAATGGTTAATGGAGAATCTGTGCAGCCCATTTGGTGTATTTATAAGAAAACAAGTTATATGTGTTTGTTTTATGATTTTTACATGCAATTTTATCCAACCATGCTTCCTGTCCCACACTTTTGGAAAGGAAACAAAAGTAGTGTTGTGTTTTTTGTTTTATTGTAAAAGTGGCGCACAACAAAAGAAGAAACAGTCTGGATTGTTCATATGGGTAAGTTTAAGAAATTTGGATTCAATTAGAGCCATTAATTGAGCTAATGATGGGGAATTTTCATTTGTAATTCCATTTTTAAGATGTGAAAAAAAAAGCAATTAAGGGTAGCTCGTAGATTTATGAAATGGGACGAGGTCAATCAAATCGGATTAAACATAAAGAAAAGTTGTTGATGAACTGGTTAATCATTTTGTCTAATTTTGTTTATCTATACCTAATTACTTTTAAATTCGCTTTGAATTTTACTCTTATGCACGTTATGCCAGTTATGTTCATTGATATAATCATTACAAGCAAGTCGGTCATTCGCGAGTTGTTTGTAAGTACAATTAGGTCAAAAGTTCATTTTACTCTTAAGTACTACTAATTCTCTAATAAACCAATTGTATAATCCAATCATAAATTTAGTTCTTCTGCCGCTGGTAAGAGGGTGAAACCCATTATTCAAGTCTTAGAATCAGTATTAACATAACTATTCATCTATTTGTCCTAGATTGGAAAGAGTGAACTTCATCTTGTTAAATTATGTTCTAATTCCCTATTTGATCTAATTCTCTAAATGATAGACATATTGAATAGACTACAAAAGTCATTTTCACACATGCAAATCAAAGAACAAATCATCACAGATAGGAATTCATAACTCACTCACGATTAAGATCGAGTCGCATATGATCCTTTTGAAATATGAAACTTCTCAATTAACAAATTTATTAACAGAGATTAAATATGATTAAATATTTCATGGTCTAGTTTCCACATAAACGATATGGATAAAATCTTTTGTAACAATTACAAAATGAGTCGTATGAATAGTGTTACCAGGACAAACATTCAACCTTATCTACATAATATAAATCATTTAGATTATTACTTAAACATGATTCTCCCACATGTCAACTCTATAATATTTCAGATTATACTAATAATCTTGAATTTTCATATAAGAGTAATATTATATTGCAAATAAAACAATTAAAATTGGGGAAAAATAAAAATAATTACGAAGTTTTATGACATAAATCTCAACATACGACAGTTAGAGGGAAACAATACAATTCAGTACCATATCCTTAACTCAAAAAACGAAAGAACAATCGAGAGAGGGAAACAGGGTGACTTGTGGCGATTGACCTCACTGTGCATTCCATGGCCATGAAACGAAGCTACTTCTAAGAACACAAACAGTGAGGCTGACGAACGAACCACACATTGACGAACAAAACCAGCAGCGATAATTGATCTTCAAATGAGAGTTACAGTTGAAAACAAACTCCTAATCGATTGAGGGAAAAAATTCAACATAAGGAACAGAAGAAAATGACGAAGATATAAAACTCAATGAGACACAGAACAATTACAAGTGGATAAATTTTATTGGTTGGCTGAAACTCTCAAGGTATCCACAACTGAGTCAAAGAACGGTTCAAAGTCTAACCCGAGACCTGGTCAAAAGAAACCGTTGACTTCTTTTTTTGAACAATTACATGCAATCTATTCAATACTGTTAATTATTTCATGTTACTAAACCAGTTTCCAATTAAAAATTATCAAAGAGGTAATGGACTAAAATTTAAGAGGTAAATACACCATGATTTACTTCAATTATATAAATGAATTAGATAATGATTGGTGACATTTATGGAGTTGAGTCAAGTCTAATCGCTCTTAAAATGAATCACTTACGAGATCACTGTTATCAAATACATAATCATTGCCATACAAACTCAATTTCTTCTCTTTTTTATTCTCCCATCTCATCATTTTGTTGGCTCTTAAATAAAAATTATTTATATTAATTTTTGATGTAGAAATTCTAACGTACTCAAAATTTAAAATTCAAATTTTTTTTTTGTATAGTTGGTGCCGACACAATATCATTGATCAAGTTGAATTATTCGTGATTATTTTTTTCTTTCTATTGCAAGTAAAACAAAACTTGATTGTGACGATCTTGACTACTATGATAATAATTCGTCTTTAAAAAAAATAATATGGTTTAAAAATAACAATTTTTTATTTTGTAATTTGTTTTAATTACTTTATTACTTTAACTAAACTTTAGAAACTAAGACACCAACTAAATCGACAAGAATCTTATTTATAATTATTGTTTGTAAATGGGTATCATCAATTAAATTTTTTTATTTGTTAGGGTCGAAATACGAAATTCACAAGAGAAATATACGGGATAACGTTTAAATAATGAATTCCACAGAGATTAAAGGTTTATATTAAGAAATTTTGATACGTAGAGTTACGAAGAATACAAAACAGTATATCTTATGAACGTACTATATACAGTTCAGTTTATTATATATATATGTTCAGTTTATTATATATATATATACCGTTCAGTCTATTATATATAAATAAAGTTTGAATATAATTAGAAATGAGTGGAAAATTATGGTGAAAATTGGGATAAATAAATATTAAGGTTTGTTGGAGTCATCATTACATTACAACTCACTAAAGTTTAAATTCATAAATTGATTCCATTAAAATGGTTTTAGTTGAGAGGTCATATCTAAAAACATTTAAAATATATATCACCCACAAGTGGGAGACATTTCGTGCTTATCCCAAATAAAAAACCACTTTAATTTGCATTTCATAACATACCATACATTTTTGCATGTAAATACTTAGGAGCATATTTAAATAAATGTTATTTTATAATTTTTATAATAATTAACATTTCAATATTACACTCTAATCCTTGCTATTTAAAAAATGAATGTATAACTGTTTAAGTCTATAACTAGCTAATATTGTTTTCTTTGAGTTTTTCGTTTTGGACTTTTTCTCAAGCTTTAAAACGTGTCTATTAGGGAGAGGTTTCCTAAGAAATGTTTCGTTTCCCTCTCCAATCAAAATGGGATCTCACAATTCACCCCCTTTGGGAGCTCAACGTCCCCACTGGCACACAGCCCTGTATCGCCGCTAGAAGATATTGTCTGTTTTAGATCGTTACGTATCGCTATCAGCCTCACGGTTCTAAAGCGCATCTCCTATTGAGAGGGTCTAATCCTCCTCCGACCAGTACCTCGCGCCGTTTAATAACTGACTCTTATACCAATTGTAACAACCAAGACGCTATTAGATCTACTTTGAAATGAGTATCAATTGTGTATAAGAGTTTTGTAGTTTATTATGGCTTCACTTATTTCCCAATTCATGATATAACTTGTAATGATGTATATAAAAATGGGAATCTTTCTCCACCTACACAACCCTACAAATCTGTTTCATATCATACCCATAACTTACCTATTTCTAACTCAATAAAGGAATTATAATGAAGATACTAAGATTGGGAATCTTTAATCATCATACTCTTCAACATTCACACCTCAAATTAGAATAAATTTTGTCCATGTCCACCGCTAGTAGATATTATTCTCTTTTAAGTTTTTCCTTTTGAGCTTCCCCTCAAGATTTTTAAAACATGTTTGGTAGGGAAATGTTTCCACACCCTTATAAGAAATGCTTCTTTCCTCTCTCCAACCGATGTGAGATCTTACAATCCACCCTCCCCTTTTGGGCCCAACGTCCTCACTAGCACACCGCCTAGTGCCCACCCCTCTTCCGGGCTTAGTGTCCTCGCTGGTTCACCGCCTGGTGTCCACCCCCTTCAGGTTCAACGTCCTCGCTGGCACACTGCCTGGTGTCTACCCCCTTCAGGGCTCTGATACCATTTGTAATGGCTCAAGCTCACCGCTAGCCGATATTGGGCTTTCTCTTTCAGGCTTCCCCTTAAAGTTTTTTAAACGCGTCTGCTAAAGAGAAGTTTCCACGCCCTTATAAAGAATGTTTCGTTCTCCTCTCCAACCGATGTAGGATCTCACATTTTACTTGCTTAAGTTCCTTGGTTTTAATTAGGTTTAGTGAATTTAGTGTCTCTTTCTTCATCATCTATTAATATTGTAACGCCACATATCCATGATTAAGATAAGGAATCGAAATTCGAAATCGGCCCTTGATGGCTCTAACATTTCCCTGCGACATGGTCACATTATTTACTTCTGGCAGCATACTTTGTTCTCACTCACATGCATCCTCGAAGAATTTGCAGAAGGTTACCAACACAAAATTCCACCAAGCAAATTATGCTTAACTTTGGAATTCTTATTATCCAGCCACTAAAAAATGAATGTACACCTTGTTAGTATAAGTAGTAACTTTTAGTTTTTTTAAACTTTTCTTAGTTATCTTATCCTTAGAATCACTTTCATTCAGATATGACATCCATTCAATCATATACATCTCATTTACTCGAGTATCACAACATATTTAGATGAAAAAGAAGACACAAAAAGCAACCATTTTGGAGACAAAATTCATTGATACCTAATGAACAACGAAATCTAACTATGAATGTTAGGGGGAGCTTAGTTAGATATGAAGTACAAAGTCATAATGTAGCATGCTTTTAGGTTTGAAAACCATCAAGTGCTTAAAAAAAGAACATAAAAGTGAAATTCAAATTTTGGATGGCTGTTTGTTGGATATTGGAGAACACAATCTTTGGGGCTTTCTTAATTAACTCATCCCAATTCACCAAAAGGGTAGACAATAATATACATAGAATATAAGAATTAATCATAAACGATGTTTCAACTATAATTAAAGTTATGAATTAGGTAAAAACAATGATTTCGCATGCCAAATTCTCAAAAGTGGCTTTTTTAGTTGACCTGACAATTATATTTATAGACACAATCTTTTTAGTATCTGTGCATTTTATTATTCCGTCTTAGATATGACTTTTTAAATAGAAACTAAGACTAATAGTAATTTAAATAGGGTTGGATGCATAGCATTTCTCTTCTCACCGTTCAAACATATTAAATGAACCCATTAGGTAGACTTGTATACGTACTTCTTAGGCATGACTATTGTCCATGCTCATGTCTCCTAAAAATCAACGAAAAAGAAAGGAACACATATAATGTCGTAATGTATGTATTTGTATTAGCAAACTAGATAAGAATAAAAAAATTGTGAATAATTATAGAAGAAATCAAAGCTTTAGAAGAAGAAATCAAAGCTTTAGAAGAAGAAATTGAGAAGGGGAAAGGGTTGATAATGTTATATCACTAATGATCTTAACTATTATACTAGAACAATATTATTGATTGCATAATGCTACAACAATGCGCTATACTAAAGAGTAGTTGTCACCATCCAATTTCGAGACTTTGAATCTCATACCGTAACTAAGATGAAGACAAAAATAAATAAAAGTAAAATAAAAACAAAATGGAAGATGAAAATCCGATAAAATTTAAATCGAAATAAAAATAGATAAACAACACCAAGAGTAGGAGGGTTTGGGGTACAATTACAAAACGAAATAGAAAAGACTCAATACATGAATGGACTAACGCTCTAGAACGACCTCCTATATGATCGTGCAACTCTCAAATGCTCTTCCACACCGATCGATACCTGAAAAAGAAAAAGGAGAAAAGGGTGAATTAAAAGTTACTCAGTAAGCAATCTATTTGTAGGCTCTCATCGCTTCCTTAACCCATTAAGTTACTTCCTTGATATAGTATTGTTAAAAGTTACTACGAGCTTTTCTTAAGGCCTAGAGAGTTCTTCCTTGATACCATTTACTTCTGCAGTTGTTCTCTATCAAAGTGGGTTTGACCTATGTTAGCTTTTTTACCTTTAATCTTAAATTAATTAATTAATTAATGTTTTGATCTCAAATTAATTAATTAATTAATGTTTTGATGGTAACCAACATACTTGTAATTATTAACAATTATCAGTATTTTGAACTATTCATAAGAATAACGATTCCAACACAATCACTCAAATTAGAACTAAAACGAAAAGTTATAGTCGAAACAAGATACCGATAGGATGATGTGGCGGCTGAATTGACATCGTGGAAAATAATAATAAGGGTGGAGTTTTTTTTTACTACTTTTAAGACATAAAAAGAAAATTAATTATAGTTGGAATTAAAAAAAAATTGTTACTCACATCATTTTTTACTATTATTATATTATCATATTTTAAAAATTTGTTCATTACTCACATCACTATTATTATCGTATTCTAACTCCGTAACTCTGTGCAGATAATCATGCTCTCTCGAGTGAACACATACTTAAACAACAGAGCTAAAACATATTATATCATGCAAAAAAGGTCAAGGGATATAACATCTATCAATCACCCTAAGCACATATCACAATAACTCATCCTTCTTTCCAACACCGCAGAAAGCATATAAAGCAGCATTTATCACAAATCTCATCGTAAAGGCATTTTGATAATATTTTACATCTTATATAGTTTACTCATCCGTATTGGCCAACTCATATTCTAGTCATGCATATTCTCCTTCGAACTTTGCATAAAACATAAAACAATATGCTTCTCGAAAATCTCAACTTAGGAGCATAACGGAAATTTTTTCATAACATACCTACAACACATAACCAAAAATGCTCTTTCAAAGTCCTTAAGATGAATTTTTGAACCACATAAGATAAGGAATGCTCGCATGCTAGCACGTCCTAGCGATCTTACAAGTATTACTTGCCTAAAGTTTATGTGGTTACTTGGATGACGCGTGCCTTCTTAAGTTAAGCTAGCTTTTCTGTGTGTTAGGAGCTCCTAAAATTCTAAAACTTCTCTAGTGGGAAATAATATAAACAAAATTAGGGTCAAATTGAAATAAGAGAGAAAAACTGACACATGTGAGTTGAAGCGGGCCAAAACAAGAGCTTACATGTATCTCCCTCGCGCGAATCTCCCGCACATATGCCACGCGCAGACATCATGCATAATTTTCAGCTAGGCCAAGGTTCGGTTCGTGTTGAACATAGGCCTTTCCTTTGATTTTTATTAAGCTAACATGTGTCCTCCACGAAATACGCATGCCACGCTTCGAATCCTAGTCAGTGTTTTCGATGCTCTAGGCGATTAATAGGATTATCTCCCTAATAAGCTTGCACGGACATTTTGTTCATGATACCATACTTTAGATGATTCGATAGAATAATCTCCCCATCAAGGCATGCACAAGAGAACCGAGTTAAGACTAGGGCAATAGAGCTAGAGCAGTTTCAAGTTGACCCAGGATAGCACATTTCCAATAGACTGAGCACCCTAAGATCGTGAGAGGCGAATAGAGGTTTAGACTCATGTGAACCTGAGAATGGATTAGCTCGAGAAGTTAGTCTTAAACATCCTAGAAATGAGAGATGGTGTCTAAATTTTCTAGATGCTCCTAGGAACCTAGTAGACCTTTACGACATCCAAAGACAACCAAGGTAGTGCTCCAGACTATAAGTAGTATGAATAGTGTCATTAGACTCTCCACTACCCTTTCCACTCAAATGGCCATACGGTTAAACTAGCATAGACTTGTAAACAAGCTACGTAAGTCTAAGAACAGAAAAATAGTTCACCCTAGAGATGAAATTTATTGCCCAGTAGACCTACGACGCCAGAAATGGGTGAACCACCTCCTTCAAACCCAGAGTGGGTCTATGACTGGCTAGAGAATTGTTTGGAACTATGAGACTCCTTAGATAGCACTAAAAACTAGGACCAAGCTTCCTATCCTAGAGAAAAGCCCGTGGATACCTACTAGGTTAAAGATGTGATGAGAGTCTACAAGTAGAATGCTTACTAAGTATTTTTATATTCACTCATTTCCGTTCTTTTTTTCCTTCAAGTGTTCACAGGGGGCACGTTCGAGAGCTGCACAGTCACCGATGGGTCGTTTTGGAGCGTTAGTCTGTTTTTATATTTTTAAGTCTTTTGTATTTTGATTTATAATTGTATCACAAATCCATTCTCCCTTTTTTATAAATTTGAATAGTGTCGTGTTGTAATAGAATTTCATTGTTTGATGATCTTTAATTTAATTTTAATTTTTTTTGTTACTATCTTTTGTCTTTTTCTTTTTAGTTACGGTCTGTCTTTCGAAACCTAAAAAATCAAGTCTTGATAATTCACTCCTAATTCCACTGATTGAACACTTCAACATTTCGTGTACAATCATTCATTATTCACTCTTGAATTAGATACAAAGAACCTCCAAACGATCATGAGTTATCAACGTTTTAGTTATCAAAATTTTATGGCGACTCATTTTCTCCTTCCAAATATGTTCGGTTAATAAATTCCCTCCAAAATCCATTTTACACCAACCACCTCTATCACAATCCAAACGATCAATAATTATTTATTTATTTTGGGTATTACAAATTCTCTCTTAATCATTTTTTTATTCTCTAAAGTTTTAGTTCTAAAATACCTTGGGTGACTAAACCTCATCTTCTCCTGTTTCTCAAATAATTTTTTTTATTAACAAACTTCTTGATTAATTAATCACATAAAATTTAATTGAATTAATAAAAACACAAAAACATCCTACGGAAAAAAATAATAATTATAAAACACATCATAACCTATTAAATTTATTTTAATGGAATGATAATTAATAACATTTTGCCCAAATCATTTGAGAATTAATTTTTTTTTCGTTGAAATTTATGAAAATATTCACATTATTTTTATTAAATTTAATTAGTGAATTAGCCAAATTGAATAGAAGGTAAAGACGCCAATATTTATGTGAATTAAGGATTTAATTTGAAGAAATTAAAAATTTATACGATCCAATAAGCTAAAATGAATAGTAATATTTCTTATATATATACATATGTGAAATAAAAAGTTACAAAATATTTAAATTGGTAAATAAATACTAAAAATATCTTTTAATTATTATTTTGTTTATATATTATTGATTTCAATGCCATATTATATAATAGAAGTATCAATTCACTTGAATCTATGAACAAGAACATGTAAATGTATATAATTTAATATATTGGGTCAAAAATAATGTTATTCCCAATAAGAAAAAGAGCGAGAAACCCCAATAGTCAATCAAAATTGTATTTGGATCCTCCGATCATTGCAGAGCAAATCTCATTCGGCGGATTGAAAGACGAAGGCGTCTCTTGAGAGTTCGAGAATCGAAAATGGAGCTTGGAGATTTTGCAGCCATTTTCGGGGAACCCAAGGTGGAGTGGATAAACAGGGGTTCGCTTCCTTCGCACCCATTTTTGTTCCATGTTCATACTCCTAATCCCTCGCATCTTAGATTTTGTGTTACTGATTTCCATTCAAACACTTGGGAATCCACCAAATCGACTCTCCAGCTTCACGACATGGTGGGCTTCTTTAATTCTCTCTGTACGTTCTCTCTTTCTTACTTCCTTCTTTGATTTCTACTCTTTTTTTGTTGTAGTTTCTTAGAATTGATTGGTGCTCAGACCCCTAGTTTATGTTAATTTGTATTTGTTCAGAGAGATGAGATTGGAATTGGAGGGGCTATGTCTGAATTTGTTGATTATATCATTACTTCCCTGAAATTTGGAGATGTAAGGCTTAGGTTGGAAGAACAATCGGTGGATGATGGTACTCTTTTTAGAATTATGATTGCTTCAAGTATTCTTAACCATTCAAATATGTTTTGAAAGTTGAAACCCCCTTTTTTTCCATTTTGTTTTGCTTCTAGGTGCAGCTTGTGTCAAATTATTTGCTCAGAAATCTAAAGGAATGCCTGTTTTTTCCCTTTCACTCACGAAACTCTTTGATTGTGCTGCTTCTGAAGCTATAGCAACTCTGTCTTTGGGGCTCTTTAACTCGTTAAAAGCCAAGGAATGTTCACTTCTAAAAGGTTTTCATCCCTTATCTATAGACTGCCTATCCTATAATCATATATGTATATATAACAATGAATTTCTTTAATGTGATGGTATCTGGAAAAGAGTCGAAGGTTGTTGTAAAAATATTGTGAGATCCCACATTGGTTGGGGAGGAGAACGAAGCATTCTTTATAAGGGTGTGGAAACCTCTCCCTAGCATGCACGTTTTAAAAACCTTGAGGAGAAGCCCGGAAGGGAAAGCTCAAAGAGGACAATATCTGCTAGCAGTGGGCTTGAGCTGTTACAAATGGTATTAGAGCCAGACACCGGGCGATGTGTCAGCGAGGAGGCTAAGCCCCGAAGGGGGGTGGACATGAGACGGTGTGCTAGCAAGGGTGCTGGGCCCCGAAGGGGGGTGGATTGGGGGGTCCCACATCGATTGAAGAAAGGAGCGAGTGCCGAAGGGGGTGGATTGTGAGATCCCACATCGGTTGAGGAGGAGAACGAAGAATTCTTTATAAGGGTGGGCTTAGGCTGTTACAAATATAGTGTCGTCTGTTGAGCTTTTGGTATCTGACTTGCATTACCCTCAAAACTTGTCATAGCGTTCTTGAAAATAGTTTGGGATTTGAATCTCATCTTTTTGTCTTTCATTGGTGATATTGAACTGGCTCAAATGCTACCATGGTGGCTCAAATGAGAGTGCCACCAAACTATATAGTTTACACTGTTCTGTTTCTTCTTTGTTTTTCTTTTTTGGTTTTGAATCTATATCTTTCACTTATCTTCATAACTTTGGTAACATAGTTTGATGTCATTGACTTTCCTTTTGTTTTAATTTTTTAGAACAAGAGCGCTCCCTTCAGTTGACGACCATGATATCAACCGAAAAGGTATATCCATCTACTTCTCACACTGTAAATAGATAGTATATTGTGATGGGCACTTTTACTCTCGTAGGTACCTTTCTATTGTCTTGAAATACCAATAATCCCTCTTTAAATCATAATTGAAACGGTTTACTCTGGTCAGTATTGTTGTTGTTTCCTGTTTATATGTTTCGATGTGTTGCGTTATTTCTCTGACTTCGCATTTGAAACTTCATTGAATGAAGAATTTGAGAGCTCTTATCTCTTCTAAAGCTTAAACGATGCTTAAGCCGAAAGGCTACCCCTTACGATCTATGTATATATATTCATGAAATGACTAAAACATCAATTGTCGAGCTCCAATAATAGAGATTCTTCTCGTTTCATGCTCCTCTTATTCTCTTCCTACAGTATACATCAGTCAGCAGAGGCCTATAAGTGGACGTAATGGTATTTCGACTTTTGAAGATAATGCTGTAACTTAGCCATTTTTCTGTTTGAAAAGCTCATCATAATGCCAATATATTCCTTATCCTCAATGAATTCCAAGTCGTCGGTCTCTCTATCTGGTACCGAACGTTCTTGTTTATATTTATTTTTACTTTTTGTTCATGTCAGGAGAAGTACGAAAGTATTCAAAGCCAACTCGGGCAATATACAAAGAAACAGAAGTTACAAAATATGAACGCCTCAAATTCTCCAGGTTTGTTCCTATGAAGAACCATCAATTTATTTCATTATATATTTTTTACATGAACGCTAATTGAATTTTCTTATGCTTCATAGACAAATCTATTGGTCATTATATTGGCTCGACAAAAACCACCAATCGTGCAGTGCCAGCACATCGCAGGTCGATATTTCAAAGCTACATTTATCACATAATATATTAATTTACTTCCATTAGAAGTAGTTGTATTTAGCATTGTATTTGGGCAGGGCGAAGACAAGAGGAGCCCTTTTGCATGACTCTGAAGATGACAATGGTAGGTACTTTGAGAAGTTGAATGTCTTGGTTCCTCTGTGCATAGTTTGAGTCCTAGAAAGCTGCTCTAGCCAATCACTCGCAGTGTCGAGTCCCTGCAAAAGGCTTAAAATGGGACGGAGCGGGGTCAGGGTCGAGAGGCTCATAGTTTTCCGAAGTTGACAAACTTTTATGTCTTCCCAGGAAGATTTTTGTTTTCGTATTCTTTTCTTATAAATATATTTCTCTGTTTCTTATCAATTCTTTTTTTCGTTTTTTACTTTCAGAACAAGAGCATTCCCTTCGATCGACATCGGAGGATAAGGTAGATAAATAAGTTGTTGATTACTGTCACGTTATGCTCTTATAGACAGGTTTTTATCTTGTAGTACCTCGAAATTAGTAGCTTCGGGCTCTTTAGAGCGTATTTTTTGCTTATTAATTCTGCTCATACTTTCTAAATCTTGAATTTATTTTCGAAAATGTCAGGAAAAGAAAAAAGAGTTACAAAATACAAATGCCTCAGCCAATGTAGATGGGTTTCAAAAGTCTCCTGGTATGCTTCTCATTATGAATTTAACTATTGCTTTGCATTTATAAGTTGCATAGGAAGTGATGAAGCACTTGGCGTAATTAGATTCATTGATGTTGTTTGAGTGTATAAAAGGTTTTAAATTTTGAGCTTATTTTTTAACGTAATCGACCATTAAAATGTCTCGTTCTTAGCAGATAAACCTGTTACTCATGACATCGGCTCGACCAAAGTCACCAATCGTGTCGTGCCAGCACATCGCAGGTCAGTTTCTACACTAAAATTGACCGAATTTTGTTCGTTATTGTTCGCCAAAACTAGTAAACATAGTCTAGCATTGTGTACATGGGCAGGGGACGAACAAGAGGTGCCCTTCTGCAAGATGATGAAAACGACAATGACAGGTAAAACCCGACATTTGTGATGACGAATTACCAGTTTTCTGCATAATTTTAATCGTAGTTTCAATATCGAGGAGACAACGAAGTAGTACCGATGACCTATCGGTTTCATCTTTCCCAGTAAGATTTAATTTTCCTGCCTAGACCTTTGACGAAAGAGCTTGTGCAATCCAGATATTTGTTTCTTGTACATATTTATTTGCGTTCCTACTCACCATAACGTGGAAATATCTTGATGCACGTGACATACAAAATACATGAGTTCTCCATAGCTTTAAATCGTGACATTTACTTATGGTGCACATACCTCCATTCTTTTTATGACATAGCGTTCTTATGAGACATACATACTTAGTACTTGTAACTTTCATGAATGACGTACACGACTAATTAGTATTTCATAGGCATAGATTGAACATGTTAACATGGTTTACATGGAGCATATGAAGGTTCATGCATCACATCGATAACATATCATAACATAATTCCATAACATAACATAACTGAATCATAGTATGACTTATAAGGTAACATAACTTGTATCATGACATAATATATAACGTAGCATAAACATAGCATAACACTTCAAATAATAATGAAATACGATATATGCGTCGTTCTGCAACAAATAAGTCATCAAATCAATTACTTGTTAGCCTAAGTTAAAATCACGAAGAGTAAAAAATTAAAAATTAAAATTAGTCGTGTACGTTATTTAAAATTAAAATTTAAAATTTTAAGATGATGGTGGGACTCATCATCTTAAAATTTTGTCAACCTTAAACACATTTGAAAGTGTAAAAAAATGTCTGAAGAGTAAAAAATGGTAGAAAAATTCAAACGTATCAAACCATAAGATGATGAGTTGAGCTGGAGCCATTAGAAAATGTGTTCTCCAACTAACTCTAAACCGCCCCGGTGGGATGAAATTCTTGTGACTCAGTAGTTAAGAGACCCCACTTTCGTATTCTAACTTATTTGGAACAAATTTTTTTTCTTTTTTTCTTTTTAATTTTTGGTTGTTACAATTCTTGTTTCCTTGACTTTTTGGACTAGGTCGGGAGGTTAATCTTGATCTGGAACACTAAATTTTAGTTTTTTAATTATAACTCATGACCTATAGATGCTTGGTTTACTTGAAACGTCTTTACCATGATAATGTATAAACCTATTCTCGCTCTAGTGCCCTATGTTTAACTTAGTTCTCTGGTTCATGCTTACATGAGAATTTAAGTCTATAAATTACTTGATCCTTCGTTCCTTAATTCAAGAAGAGTTTCGAGCAGAAATTTTCCTATATAGCTTTTTGCATTTAGTCCTTGTGGCACGAAACGTCTAGTATGCAAATCAATCTGCTGATTTAAATGTTCTAACATGAATACAATATCTATATAAGGTAATCATACTTGTATTCTAGTATATCCTAACGATTCCTACATGTACTACTTGAAAGAAATCAAATAGGACTAACCTATTCGTTAGCGCTTAAGTCAATCACTTTCTACTCATTTGATGCTCCAAATTTTCTGAAACTCCTCAAGTTAGATTCTAATTCAAAGCAAAATACGACTAACATTAAAACGAGTTCGAACAACGAAAGTTGAATGGGAGGAAATTAAAATCATGTAATTTAATCAACGGATGATAATATAAAAAAAGGTCTTCTAATTTTGTCTCTCCTTTTCTTTTTCCTAATAAAATATAATAACTTCAAAATAAAAAAGGAAGAAAAGAAAAAGTTGGATACGTTCTCACGTGTCTTATCTTGATGATGAGAATTATTTAGGATATTATGTTAATGTCTTGCGGTACATTGTCCATTTTTGTATATGAGAATTATAACTTCTTCGTGATCTAACATAATAACAATTGTTTTATTTTTGTTTATGACAACTACTCATTTACATAAATGAGAGTTGATTGGTTTAGTACGATTTATGGGTCCCTTAGTTTCTTATATCTAACTCCGATAGAACGTTACAAAATATTTCAGCTTTTTCTAAAAGTGTGTTTGTGCCCATGGGTGAGTGCCGGCATGTCTTGTTTTTACCTTTAGTATTTTATATTCCTTTACTTGAAAATTTCTTAGACATCTATTTTCATGAAATTACAAATTCACGACGTTGTTGATGAGGTTTTGTGTTATTTCAATTAAAAAAATTATTTGATTTACTTTTAACTTTATACAACCGATATGTTTTTATATTTTTCATTTTAAAATGACATAAGTATGCATATTACTAACGAGTCCCGATAGTCAAATCGTTACCACAAAAATCAATAATAAAACGAAAGAAATTCAAAAGTTTTCTCTTAAATGGCTTCCAACAACTTCTTTCTCCACCATTCAAATAAAATTCTTGTCTCAGTCGCTGAAATTAAGTAGTAAAAGATAAGGTAGGCCTACCATGGGGGCCTTGACTCATAAAAGTGAAGAAGCCGCCAACAGGAATGGCAGCAACAGCTCACCCGATTGATATCTGTCTTTCTCACCATCATTGTGATAGTGATATCCACTGTGAATGATTCCTTTACAACAACAAACCTCAAAACCATGTATGTATATCTATAGTGGTTGATCATGACTGTGTATGCCATTGTAGGGTGAGTATAATTGTAAAGCTAAAATCCACCCACACTCGCGGGTTTGTAAATTTAATCCTTGTTAAGATCTTGATGAGAATTGGAGGGAATGAAACTCTTCATCTATATAGCGGAAACCGTTTGAACTTTATTAAGAATTAAAACAAAACAATAAATAGGAGAGTAAGAACTCTATCTTTATATAAACCTTAGACAAGACTCGAAATATTCCAACATTCTTCTTATTCCACAAAATCTTTTTTACTATAACTTGAACACCAGATAATTTTAAAGGAAGTAAGAGAGATTGGTGTGTTATTGGCTGGACAGTTTTATTTATAGGGACTCTGATGGAGTCTTTGCTAAATAATTATTTGAATATCTAATATATCAAGATATAATATCTTATACAAATCATATTTAAATATCATAAAATATTCTAATATATATTTAACTAATTTAAATTACATTCAAATTTTAAATATATTTTTATTTAATGTTTTAATATATATTAATTGATTTAATATTTAATTGTATGAGTAAAAAAAAATTGTCTTTCAATTAAATTTTAGTTACTATCAGCTAGTGAGAGGATTTTATGGACCTACAAATTATAACCTCCAATGATACAAGAGTAATTAACTAATCAATTTTCATAACTATACCACTATAGACTTAGAGTTGCACTCTTGTGTACTAGGACAAATTATGTTCATTGATATAATCATTACAAATAAGTTGATCCTTCTCGAGTGGTTCATAATTACAATTGGGTCAAAAGGGTCAAAAGTCCATTTTACCCCTGTAATTATATCTTTCACCTTAAGTATCATTGAATCTCTAATGAACAATTTGTTTATGATTTAATCATAAACCAAGTCCATCTGGAGCCAATGAGAGGGTGGGGTTCCATTGTTTAAGTTTCAAAATCAGCACTGAAGAGAATAAGTCATCTATCTTTCTTATATAGAAAGGAGTGAATTTCATCTCATGATATTATGTTCGTAACTCTCTATCTGGTCAAGTCCCCAAAATGGTAAGTATATTAAATCGGCTAAAAGAGTAATTCTCACCCATGCAAATTAAAGGACATGCCCTCATAGGTAGGAGTTCATAACTCACTCAAGATTAAGATCCAGACGCATATGATCATCATGTGAAATATTAATCTTCTCAATTAATGGATATATAAGGAGATATTAAATATTTCTTGGTCCAGTTTTATACAAACTGATTGTATAAGGTACCCCACTCACATGTCTTCACATGAACGATTTGGATCAAATCATTTGTAACTATTACAAAGTGGGCCGTATCAATAGTGTTACCAGGATAAGACACTCAACCTTATCCATATACTATAGACCCTTTAGCTTATTATTGAACACGGTTCTCTTGTATGTCAAGCACATTTTGTTCACGATTACATTAATAACTTTGAATTTTCATACAATCGATAATATTAAATTGTAAATATAATAATAAGAATTATTGTTAAAAATTAATTAATTAATTACGAGGCTTTAGGACATAAATCTCAACAAGAATATCTAGACGTTGCTTTTTAGTGTCAACTTTGCTTGGTCTCTGACGGTAACGACCCTAAATTTCTACATACTCGAAGTCGCTACTAACATCCCATGCTATCTCTAATGCGAAAATATAACTCTTAAAATGAACATCATTTATAACATAAAATTCGAAAACGCTTAAAGCAACTTCTTCTCTGGAAAACACAGCCATGGTTTTACGTGTTTAAATAGGAAATACTGAAATTTAGAGAAAATAAAAACAAATACAAAATAATTTAAAACAATGAAATGCAAAATAACCTATTCTAACCTAAGACTAGGAATTTAAATATGAGTCTACCCTATGCACGTGTCACAGTCTCTGCTCGCGATGCCACTGTCCTCCGTACAAGTGCGCCTTGCCTTTACCTGAATAGTAATGTGGCACACGGCCTGAGTATTTCGAAGAATACTCAGTAAGTGACCCCACTATAGGGGTCATGCAAATGCAAACAAATGCAATCATGATTTAAGGACCTATCTCTAACATCATAGGGGTAGCTTCCAGTCTCGGACAAATTGAATGTGTAGTACTTCCCTACACACGACTCACACGTGCGAGTGTGAATCTCCAGGGCGCTCACACACCCCCTGGACCCTAACTAATCTGTAGCGACGTCCGGAGGTCAGCGGAACCTCAGTGTCATGCGCCTCATGAACACCCTCATCATCATATGGTGCGTATTCGCACTCATCATCCTGCGGTTCGTATTCGCACTCATCATCATGTTGTGTGCATTCGCACTCATCATCATATTGTCCGCAACTGCACTCATCATCTTTAGGGGAAGTAGCCCTACGCTTATGAACATACAATATGCATGAGGTCCCTCTAAATCCATCGTAATGTCTCTTCTGACACAACCCTCTAGTCTCATCTCTTTGTTACTCTAGGTAACACACAGATATTTATATTAGTATCATTTTCATGCTCTTAGGGTTGTGTCCGATATCGATCTAACGACATGATGCAATATAACACTCATCATCATATAGCATGCTCAATATGAAAAACATCATCATATTAAGGTAAACATCACGCAATCATATACTCATCATATTGCCATAAAGTGCATCAAGCATATCAAGTACGTCATTCATTGAAATATATATATACTACGCACATCATCAAACATCATAACTCATACATCATCATACACTCATACATCATCATATACTAGTATACCGCATCATACGATATAGCTCATACATCGTCATAACTCATACATCATCACATACTATCATACGACCTCGTACGATACAGTTCATACATCATCATAATTCATACAATTTTTAGCCTATCCTATAGTAAGGCCACTTACTTGGTTGGTCTTAGCCAAAGTATTTCCTAATTTAATTAACGTAAGCTCCCGTTTCTCAAGAGCTGCTCCAAAGGTTGTCGGGGTTCGCTTCATTTCGCACCGTTCGTCACCTTTCGTTAGTATTTCATATTTTAATTAATAATCCAACTAACAATGTGAAATACAGCTCTAAAACGGTCTCAGTAAAAATCGAATTCCATGTTTTCATTGTTTCTCAATTTTGTTGGGTAGTAAAACTTAAATTAAAAATATGTCAATATTATTTGATGCTCATTCAATCCAACTATTGTTTATTATAATATTATATTCTCTGGGTACAAATAATAATAATTTCTCATCTTCCATTTCCTTCTCTCTATTGTACCACTTTGTTTCTCTTCTCTCTGTATTTTTTTTCTTTGTTGTAAATGATATGCAATTAACGGAAGCCATTTTCAATCCATGCTGTTTTCTTCTCTTTCCTAAAAATGACGGATTCTATTTTTTCTTTTTTTCTAAAAATGACTATCCAAGTAACCTAAGTCATTTTCAACCGATTCTAATTTTACTTTAGTAAAAATGGTTATGCAATTTACATTATTATTATTTAATTTTGTTTACAATACTTTTGGCCATTTTCAATCTATTATGATTTTCTTTTCTTTAATTTACAGATTCACATAAGTCATTTTCAACAAAACCATTTTTAATTTTTTTTTTCTCTCTCCAGTAAATCTGACCAGATCTCTTTCAGCTAAATCTACATCTACTGGCCATTTTTGTTTTTCTCAAATCTTATATTTTTTATTTTTTATTTTTTTTTGTTCAGTTTCTCTCTGTTCACAGATCTCTTATATCCTCGGTGGTGGATTGAGAAAGATAATTGGGGAGAGATGAGAGGTTAGTGAAGAGTAGTGGGGAGAGTTTTTTTCTTTTATTAAAGGAACGTAATCTTTTTTTTTTATTTGTTTATATAATTATTTTGGGCAGTAAACTTTTTTTTTTATTTGTTTATTTATTTATTTTAGGCTATTACACTGATCAACTCTCTTCTTCCTAAGAAATTTTAATTCAGCAACATGCATTTCTTCAACTCCTTTTGCGCAAGACTTCGTCATCCGAATTGCATGTAAAAATTTCTTGTAAGGTACACCTATGTCTTTCAACCATGTATTCTAATAATACAAGTTATTTGGAATTTTTGGGACACCATCAGTCTCAAACAAGTTGGATTAACCAACTAGGTGTTCAATAGAAAAGGCCTAAACAAATCGGTAATTGTCACCTCTATTATTATTAGATTCTTGTTTCTTTTTAGGTCTGCCTCTTTGGTTCTCTTTGGTTCAGATGACAAGTTCGATATCCCATTTTTCTTACGCCCTAATATTCTTTTTTCTAGGTCTCCTTGATTGAGATGATAAGTTTGATGAAGTACACCAACTTGTAAGTTACTCTTCACTGACTGAAGTAGCCTTCGGTTTCTTCTTAGCTCTATTTTTGGGTTCATTCTTCTCCAGAGCCATTGGTTTCTTCTTCCCATTCTTGCCATTAATGCCAATGAAATTTTCGGAAAGATGTTGATGATCTTTCATTAATATCTTATATAAATGGTTTTGCTAGCTCGAGACCTTTAAGAAGACATGATCACCCACAATAAACTCGAGGTCTTTCTTGCTAGAGTTTGCATAAGTCTTTTGTCAGCTCTACATAATCAAAATCTTCTATGCATATGCACTAGTAACCTAATAAACTCCGACCTAGTTGTTGATTATCTACCTATTCCCAGAGAATAGAAGACTGACACATATGCCCATAAACAGTGTCGAAGGGTGCCACATGGATGATTAGTTGGTAACTGTTCTTACAGGCAAATTCCATAAGATGCAAATGTTCATCTTAGCAACCTATAAAACCTATACTGCGAGTCAATAAGCTTAACCTAACAAAAAAAAAATATATTAACTTAAAGAAATTTTAGTATAATTGTTAATAGTTATTAACTTAAGCAAGTCTAGAAAAATTGTAGTGAAATTTTATTTACGAGAATGTTAGTAGTTGCTAACTTGTGGAGAAAGTTTAAGAAATCTATTAATGCTTTCTGTCGTATAAATAAGCTTTATTCATAACAACAAAAGAATAGAAAAATATAATTGCTTTACCTTTTTTATGTTCTAAGAAACTCTTTCCTCAAGTTGTTCTTTCTATTTCATTTATTTGTTTCGGCACATTTTGATGGTGAGTCATATCCAACATAAAGTACATGCCCTTAGTAAATCATCTAGAATTTGGTTTAACTTCTGTATCTACCCATCCGTCTGAGAATGAAAGATTGTACTAAACGTGAGTTGCATACCCATCACCTTTTGTAAACTTCTCTAGAAGTGGGAGGTAAACCTTGTATCTTGAGCTGACACAATGAAAATTGTAATACCATGTAGATGAACTATCTCCTTACCATATAATTGGACTCATTTATCTACTATGTGGCTTTAATATTATGACTCAATTTTTTAGGCTTCGAATCACGAATTGCAACGTGGTCCGAAAAATTGATAACGAAAAGTACAATACATTTTTTTCTCAAGTTTAAAAATAACATAACAATTAAAAGATGAAAACAAAAATATTTACCCATTGAAGGTAGTGTTTGAAAGTTTTATTACAAAGCCATGGGACTAGGGAATGAGATAAAAACCAAATAATAACACAAATACAAAAGAACTAACGCCTCGAGATAGCCTTCCTATTTAACCGTGCAACTATAATTGCTTCCCTGACCTAGTAAGCTACTACTGACTTTTATCTAGAATCTAAGAAGTCCAGGTCTAAGTTCTACCGCCATATGAAATTATAGGAGATCCTAAAGTTATTGAGGTGATTCTTATGCATGTCATAAACCCAATCATGGTTTGAAAGTTGTGGACATTTTCAGGCACCACATGATCTCGTGAACAACTTATCTAAGTTCTATGGTGAATCATCTTTTCTATTTTCTTACTTAGCTAGCTTATATTGAATTGGAAATGAATCATCGGTATCCTTAATCTAGAAGAGCAACCCTATATATCAGGGAACTACTGAGTCTACCTATGTGGTCCCTCGTTCCTGCTTAGTACAAGTTTACGAAGTAGCGATCCTATTTAGAAAGCCCTTGACCATTTCACACATGACAGTGGCACTAATCCTAAAGTAGGCTCGATGCACTATCCTATCTAACCAATCTGGGTCAAGCTATCTGACCAATCCTAAAGTAAACAATTATCCGCGACCCACCTGCACATCCGACCCGACCTAGCAACATGACCCATGGCCTCTTCTAGCTGGAGATCGGCTCGACTTGGTGCATTTAGGTGGCTCTAGTTGGTGCATTTGGCTTGATTTGCCTAATTTGGACAATTTTCTCCTGTTTTGGACCCTCTCGTATCCATTTTTTACATCGAGAGGGTCAAAGGTCAATATGCCTATTGTTTAGCTGATTTGAAATTCTGCTCAAGCTAGCATTAAGAAAGTTTACTATTGGATGCCTACGGATTAGGTTGAATGAATTGTGTGTTGTATGAATGACACGTACCTGTAGCTCCTATACGTGTCATATTTTATGATGCTATTGTGCATTATGTACGATATGATATGTGATGATTATGCTATGATATGAATTACATTAAGATACAAATGTAATATGATGCATGTACTTCCATATATAATGCCATGTATATTATGATAGTTCAAATTTTGCATGTGAGACATTGATAAGTCATGAACCATGATAGATATGTCGAATATATATAGGCATGTCTCATAGAAATATAAAGTCAGGAAAAGAATAAAAATATAATTTGCATCACAAGTATGTACCATGATTTAAAACTATGGGACCTCAAGCATGTTGTATGTCACGAGCATTGAGATCTCCAGTATGATTAATACAGACATGTACACTATGATATAGAAAATCGCTCTTTTGCCTCTTTGGCTTTCAGCAGCGTGAGCTAGCTCGTAGTTAGACCCAAGTGGTATGTATGTATACGAGCCCGCTTGGTGAGACCATGTATAGAGAAGTACTACACATCCAACTCTGCCCTAACTAAAAAGTAGAACTCAAAGAACAATGTGTGAAAAGATAGGTCCCACCATGATTACATGTGATTACATTTTTCCGATGCCAACAATGGGGTTACTTATTAAGTATTTTTAAATACTTAAGTCACATTTTTCATTGTAAAACACCTATGTACGGATGATGACATCAGTATAGTATAGAAGTCATCATGGAAACAAATTAAAATGCCTAACAAATTAAAGTATGATTTGTAATTTTAATTTGATTATTAGATTATTATAAAATTAAACTATGCTTAGAGAAAGGTAATGATTTTTCCTTTAATGGGACATACTTTATGGTGTGGTCATCATCACCTATTTGATAAAGCGACCTTCCACAACTTTTAACCAAGAAACAAAAAACAACTAATTACTCGTAACTTTTAATTTGAATCAAATTTTGACTTGAACACTTCAAAACACATCGACCTAATCTTTTCCAAAACTTTACTCCCAATATTAATATATATGTTTTTAAATTTCAAACCAACATATTCTCGTCATTAGAAAATTTAATAATTTACTTTAACTAAGATTAACCTATTCAAATGTTGAAACACTAACCATATTGAAAATTTTACTGATTACAATTTTTTAATCCATGTGTTTAATATTTAGTACCGGTGTTTATATGACCCGATAACTTGACTAATCCGAACTATCCAACTCAATTATAAAAATTCGTTTGTCTTAAAAAAAAAATGATTTGGGTTGAGTCGAATTTTTAAAAAACAAAAAATTCAATTTGATGTGTCGAGATTGAAAATAGGGTTACAATCAAATCCTACCCTATTTCTAAAAGAATTAAGCATATTTAACATTTATTACGGATGTTAATGATGCATTGTGTTTGTAAATGTTGGATACGTAACTTTTATGAGATTTCAATTATTAATGTAATATATATTATAAAGAAGTGATTTTTTTTAAATAATTAAAAAAACAACTTAATAATATAACCTAGCCAAAAAAATAGAGAGTTGGATTGGATTATAAATTATATGAGTTGCTTGAGTTACCCGTCAACTTGTGTCACCGATCTAACTCATTTGAAATTTAGCGCGTCTCAAAGTTAAAATATTTTTTTTATATTTCTAATAATTAAATTATATTAACTAAAAAAAATATACTATATATATATATATTGTAAAAAAGGTAGGATTTAAAGAAAAAATACTAATAAAAACAATAATTATCTTAGTGATCGGCCGCCATGTGTGGGACCATTTATGATAATAATTGGTAGCAACCCCTCTAGCTATGGTTGAGAATGGTGATGGGTCATTGTGTTTTAAATATAAATTAAAATTTATTAATTTATAATGGTTAATAGTTGTCCATTAAAATAACCTTCCATCTCAAAAAAAAAAAAAAAAAAAATAATAATAATAATAGTAATAACAAGAAAATAATAGTAAAATATTTCTAAATTAATAGAAAATTTGAACCTATGTCAACTACTCTTAAACTAATATGATAGAAGATTTCTTAACCATTAAATATTTATATCAAATATCTCGTACATAAATGTCATATGCTGATTAAGAAACTTAAGTTGATAAGTTACGATAAATCTAATCCCGACATGCTCAAACAGCGGGTAGAGATCGATCTAAACCGATAAATTCATAGATCAAACACGAGACAAGATGGAAGAGAAAAAGGGGGGAAAGCAACAGAATAGATGAGTTCTTCTTCACTTCTTCTTGGTGGAGGAGCTGCCGCCGATGGAACCTGTTGTGAAGAAACCATTTTTTATTTTGCTCCTCGACGCTGGATTATGAGTTGAAAACGGTGGCCCTGGGTACACAGTCCGCCGGTCGCCGGAGTTCTTTTCGCCGTCCTTCTCTTCCGCCCAACACCTCTGCCTCTCACCTCTCTCACTCATCCTTCTTTTTCTTCTCTCTCTCTTTGTGTTTCAATTATAATTCAAATGTTGTATTTATCTTTTTATATATTTATTATTATTCATTATTAAAATTTATACATATTTTAATTTAACAAAATTTTAATATAAAAAATTCAATTGAGTTAATACATGAGTTATTAGACATATATTTAGGTAGTAATTATTTATTTTTAAAGGGTTCATGTCATCAAAGTCCAATAATTGATTGACACGTGGATGAAGCACGAGATGATGTCATTTAGTGACGCATGCATCCCTATGGAGTAGGACAGTGGGGTCTATTTTGTATTACTCTATTGGGCCCTAAATGTAAAGAACGCAACATTATCTTTATCTTAGAATAAAATATATTATATGATCATGTCATGTCCACTAAATTTATATATTAATTAATTAAATTTATCTTTTATTTCGAATAAATTAAGACTAAACTTCTGGTTAACTTTGTTCGTGCACGTATATATTCATATATATATATATTAATTAATCGTTCGTACTTTCATAAATATGAATGGGGAATTGAACAAGATGGATTCGTGTGTGGATAGACTACAAGAGTTAAACACGATTACATTCATGAATAAGTACTGCTTGTCCAAAATAGATGACTTGTTTGATCAGTTGTAAGGAGTTTCAGTGTTCTCTAAGATCGGCTTAAGGTCAAGTAATCATTATATGAGGATAAGAGAGGAGGATATACGAATGATAACTTTTCGGAGTCGTTTTGGCTACTAGGAGTTCATCGTTATTCTCTTTGGTCTGACCAATGACCCAATTTATGAACTGAGTGTTTAAGAAATTTTTCGATACGTTCGTCATTGTCTTCATTGACAATATACTAGTACTCTAGGATGGAGGTGATTTATGAGGATCACCTAAGAAAAGTCTTGTTGGTGCTAAGAACATACCAATTATATGTCAAGTTCTCAAAATGAAAATTTTTGTGCTTTCCTAGAACATGTAGTATCGAGTAAGGGAATCATAGTGGGCTTGACCAAGATAGCGATAGTTATGAGATGGCGTAGGCTAACCTTAGTCAATGAAATATAGAGCTTTTTGGGATTAGTAGTTGTCTCCATTTATTTTTTTCTACCCTCTGGTCAAGCCCGAATCAGGAACTTTGTCAACTAGTGGAGGCTCATTAATCGCTTTTTACAGTCAAAGTGTAGTGGCATAGTCAAGTGTCTCATGAGGAGACACCGTTTCTCGAACCTCAGGTCTTAGGCCCATGATGAAACATTCTACTTTATTTTTCTCTACATCAACCATGCTAGGGGTGATCGAGACAATCAATTAAACTTGTGATCATATTCTTCAACTGACATGTCTTCCTGCTCAATGCTTAGAAATTCTTGTCGCTTTTTGTATCGTAGCACTGACTTGAAATAATTCTTGAGGAAAGCCTCCTTGAGCTCTGCCCAGGTGATCAGGTTGACATTTATAGTTGGAGCCTTCAAGGCAAACTGCCACCATAATCGAGCATCTTTCCGAAGCAGAAATGTAGCATAATTCAGGCTCTGTCTTACAGGACACTTCATATGATCAAATATTTCATCTATGGAGTATAGCACAATTCGCCCACTATTGGGTCACCAGATGTTTCATCGAACTCATCTAGGTCCCATCATCTGAAGCCCTAAAATACCTCCCTTCACCAGAAGTATTAACATTGTTAGGGTTGGGTAAGGCCACCTGCCCTATGCCCCTAGACCGCTTTTGGGATTAGTTGAGTCACAACAATTTGTACTAAAGATTGCAACATCTCCATCATCGTGGTCATGTTCGGTTGCACCGATGAAAAAACTCCTACGACTGGGCCTAGATTCACATTGTTTTGACTTTCCTCGGGTGGGACCTCAGCAGTTGGGTTCTCGTGGCCCTTATAGGTCCACCTTACCTCCCAATCCTTCCTCGTCCTCTTTCTGGTTGAGGCATCATCTTCCCAAATTCCTAATCTATAATTTACCATAACCGTTAATTTTTAGATCTAGTCTCAATGAATATGCACTAATTTTTTCTTCTAAACTACATATGTATATCAATTCATATATTTCCGATCAGGAAGACAAGAATGCAAACAACAAACAACCAATGATTCATTCTATAGCACGACGTACTTGAAAGTGATGAGGGTCTACTGCTTATTCATGGGCAACTCTCTATAGTTTACGATGTAAGCAGTCTACCAAACCTCAAAACTGGGCTCTGATACCAATTGTAACAACCCAATTTTTTGCACACATACGGTTTGGAGATGTCACTTAACACTAAAAATTTGTAACTTAAAATATATGAAAATATGCTAAAAGACATTTTTGTAAAATCATGCGGGAGTACATATTTCTAAAGAAAATTTAAAAGGCATGCAATTTAACCCAATAATTCAACAACATTGATGTTTAAAAGGAAATACGTCTTTAATACAAAATTTCTTAATTCCCATAAAATAGACATGTTCCAAACAATTAAACTCAACTTGATGTTGAAACGTCTTAAATAGATAAGAAAAAAAACTCTAAGTTGCCAGAGTTGCCCCATGATAAGATTCTCCAACCAGCTGGTAACTCTCGTGCTATGACCTTGTCTTTATCTGAAAATCATTTTAAAAATAGGGGTGAGTATTAAAAATATTCGGTTAGTCATTTTCCTATTGAGGTTAGATATGCAAACTTTCATATAATTCAACAATCGAAATCGAGTGACCCTGGTGGTTGATTACCGAAAACACACAGCTTATAATCACTCACAAAAAATAATTCAATCACTCCTCAATGATCATTAGTGGTTGGCTACTCGATATACACAACGTGTAACTCTTACCACAAAAATAATTATCAACAATCACTCCATGTGACCATTAATGACTGGTTACTCGATACACATAACGTGTAACCTTTACCACACTCATTGCATTAAAAAATCATAATATGCATATACGCACTCTCAAAACATATATTTTTCATGATCAATAAAGCATGACAACTAACAACATACAATCATACAATAGCAAACATATCAAACCATATTTAGAAAAACAAAACGGTTTAGTTTCAATAGGAATGTCCTTTACCTAGAGTTTTCGCTATAACAATCCCTATATGTCGGTCCTATTTTCTCAAAAGTGTTAAAGCTTGGTTAGTTGGCACATCGAACCTCCAATTTCGGTATTCAAGTCACTATATTTACATTTATATGCAACTATTAGTGGTATTTCATATCCAAAACCAAGATTGGAATAAAATAACGAGCCCCTTAGAACCTAAATCATGGTTTTGGCGGCCGGGGATGTACGACCACCAGCGGCAATGGCGGTAAGAAGCTGTGGCTTATGACATGTTTTCTCCCTTCCCTTTATTTGGTTTGACTATGGTCTCATAGAATCTCAAAAATTAGCCTCCACTTAATCAAAGCTCGACTCCTTCTCTAGAGTCTTCGAACAAAATACACATTTTGTTCGACACTTGAGTCATTTTTAACTACACCTTCGAGACTCACAACTTCTTTGTTCGACATTTGAGGATTTTATTGACATGACTAAGTTAAAGACATAACTCTGATACCATGTTAGTAATCACGGACCTCCACAATGGTATGATATTGTCCACTGTTAGCAATAAGCGTTTGTGGCTTTGCTTTGGGTTTCCCCAAAAGATCCCATACCAATAGAGATATATTCCTTACTTATAAACTCATGATCATTCTCTAAATTAATGAATGTGAGACTCTCGAAGAAAGCAATATCCTTGGCGTAAAGGGTCAGAATGCACGCTTCCCAATCAAATGAGAAATTTTACATCTTAATAACCAAAATACATTGCCTTTACTTAAAGAGGGAGGTAAGAAAAAGATTAATCAGATCGCATGACATATCTAAAAAAACACAATACAAGGCGGAGCCCCGGCGAACCGGAGGATCGGAACTCTAGCTAATCTTTGTTCCTGGAAGACGAACCGGCGGCGCTGATAGCTTCCTTTATGATGCCGTTCAGAACTCCGCCCCTCGGCGGTGGATATTTGGGCGAATATAACGGGCCTGGATACACGCTCCGATCGCCGGAGTTCTTTTCGCCGCCACTTTTCTCTTTTCCCGTTTGCCTCTCACCTCCCTGGTTCATCGCGTTTCGATTTTGGATGGAAGAAAATGAGCCGGGGGATTAAATAATTGGACCGTTCATCAAGTGAAATTGTAGGTACCTCACAGTCCAATGATCCAGTGACGCGTGTATAAAATGACGCTCTTGGTCGGCCCCGTATGACGTGTGTGTTGTCAGTGATCCAGTAGGTTAGTGAACCCCCGAGTTTGATGTATATGTGGTTTTTTTTCCTTTTTATTTCTTTTACGTTTGTAATATTCAATATTATTATTATTATTTAAAAAATATTAAAATAATCTAGAGGATATGATTGTTGGCCAAGTTGGATAAGTTTCAATACTAAAAATTGACACGTTTTATCCATGTGGATAAATAATAAGAGTTTTAAAATAATTTGTTGAGGAAAATTAGAAAATGATTAATCTTTTCATAGAGATCGAAATTCGAGCGCCAAATTTGCGAGTGAGTCGAGGGAGTTGGAGAAAATTATCTTACGGGCTTGATTTAAATAGGTTGCAGAAGAGTGTTAGGGAACCAATTTGGAAGATATATCATTTAGGAATCTAATTGTGTCTCGTTCGAAACTGAGTAAATTTTTAGGTTTTCAGTTAAACTCTCTTCGATTAGCTGACCATTCTGGATTAAACTTATATTAGTCGATTCATTTTGATGTTACGAGTGGAACTATTGAGGAAATCACGAGCAATCGACGTAAGGAAGACGATCAATAGATCTGAAAACAAACCAAATGTGTGCATTAATTGAAGGTGGACCGGTTCGAGGACCAGTTTACGATTGGCTTGTTGTGGGGCTATTTTGATTCATTTTGTTAATTAATTTCGATCTTATTAATATTCTCTCTTATTGTAGGACCTACTACTTGGAAAAAAAAATAAAAATGTTAAGAAAATGACCTAAAATTGAAGTAAGCAAACACATCATAAATTATATTCAAAAATTGGATTGATATGACTGAAATCGACCATTAATTGCAAGTTTACTCGTATTGTCAAACTGTGACTATATCATCACAAAACGTTAGGGCCATATTGTCCTCCTCTCCGAGTCACATCGCCAAGTTTTTTTGGAAACATAATTGTGACCATATCGTCACGAAATATTATGGTCAATTGCCAAGTTTTTCTAAGTTTTATTTATTATGGGTACATACATGCACGAAGTTTCGTTAAATCAAAATACATAACACTATACATCATAAAAATTGTTTTGTACCATTCATGAAGATTTTCTATGATTATCATCATTTCACCAAACCATGACATGAATCACATACATGCATCATAAAACACCACAATTCTTCTAGAATTTCATGGTTATAACAACCATCATGCCCATCACGTCTCCTAAATAATTTCATAAAATTATAACTATATTGTCAAGTCTAATAAAGAATTTCATAATATTACTCCAATATCAGGGTCATTATCTAAGAAAATTTCTCGAATTTGGAGGAAAACCGAAACTAAAAACTTGAAACACTTATTTCTTCATCTTCCTTATTTCTTGACAATTTTGAATGATTCAAAAGTTCAGGTTGAATGTACTCAACTTAGCAACTTTCATGAAAAAATCAGGGCTAAAAACTGCCTCATCGAGGCTAGATCAAAGCGCCCACCACAGTTTTCACCCTAAAATTGTTTTCTTTCTTTTTTTCTTCTTCTTCCGTAATGTTTTAGTTTATATTGTTTTTTTGAGTTTCTATAATTTTTCTAATCATTTTTCTCTTCTTCATCATCTTGAAATTTTACTTCGAAAACTCTCAATAAAATCCTAAAAGTTTAAACTTAAATGGAAAAATTAGAAAATTAGTTCTCGTCGGAACTCAGGTGTTATAGTGTTATGAGCAACCGAGATCGAACCTAATGGTGCCCTTGCCAAGTAATAGGTCCCTAGGAGTGATACTGTGAAGTTAGGCCTAAGCTGGATGAGGCAGTGTGTCGAGACTACTAGGTGCCTTTATCTAGTGAAAAAAAAGGAAGGAGGTCTCCAAAATAGGACCTTTGAGTTGTAAACTCATCTTGAGAGGGGCATGAGACCATGCAAGTAATTTAGTAGTTAGCCGGCACATGGACGTCACTCAACCCAGAGTGATTTTATGTCCCTATTGGAAAGGTCACCAGCTATGTAATGACCCTAAATTTCTACTTATCTAGAGTCGCTACCGTCATCATAGCGTAATCATTTCTATGCAAAAATAAATGGTTAAACTTCTTTATAAGACACAAGCTTTATCTTAAAACACTGTCATGGACTTACGTGTTCGAAAACATATTTAAAACGACACATATAAATACTAAATGAAAGAAATAAACATTAAAATTAAAAACATACTATCCTAACCTAACCTAAGTCTAAGAAAATGAACGCATCACCCTATGCATGTGTCATGGTCTCAAATTGCGATGTCATCATCAGTCGTACAAGGATATCTTGCCTTTACCTAAAAGAGTAGCACATGACTTGAATATTTTAAAAAATACTTAGTAAGCGACCCTTTATCGGGGTTAAATGCAAAAACATATAAATCATGAGTGAAACCTATCATATCAGTCTATTTTCCTACGACAACTATCCTAAGCGGGCAATTTGGATGTATACTTAATTTTCCTACACACGGTCTACATGTGCGAGTATGGACCCACCAGTCGGTTGCACACCTCATAGGCCTCTTTCTGGTTGGGCGAGCATTCTCTGGTAGCTGTTGATGTCGGACACTCGTTAGGAATAGCGACTGTCACGGCAGCATTATGGTAAACATAATGATTGTTCCCCTGCCTCGTAGCGTACGCGTCCATACTATCGTGAAAGGAGAGTGGGTATCCCCCGATGCATGAGCACACAATAATGCATGAAGTCCCAACATTTTTTCATTTTCATTATCATATAATACAACCCCGCTAGCGTCTTCCTTCATATCATATCATTTTGTCATATCGTTTATCATATCTTTCACGCGTGTGTTGGGGGTTGTATTTCATGCTAGTTCGTCGTTTTGCATGTCAATCACATCATATCATATCATTCACATTAGACACATGTCATATCATAAAAATTCTCATCATGCACATATCATATCATAACATATATCATAACAGTCACATAACATATCTCAAACATGCCTTCAACCTATCATATCATAAATATATCAATTCACCCAATATAATATAACAATAACATAACATCAAATACACATATCATTTCATATTAGTTTGCATATACGAGCACATGTCATCATACAACACACAGTTATAATTGAACGACGGTAGGGACACTTATTTGGTTAAGTTAAGCTAATGTCGTTAGTTATTCTTAATGAAAGTTCGATTGTCCTCTGAAATCCAAATCAACCTTAATATTTGTTGTAACAGAGCACGAACAATTCTTTCCGATGAAGGAGTAAGCCTTCTGTTCCAAAGCGTGTAATCTAAAAGATCAACCAACCTTGCTTGGATTTCCCTAGTTTAACCACTTGGCACCATACCCTTTTGCTATCCTTATCTCAAAGACTATTCCATGTGGTGCAACGACATGAATATTCAACCGGCAACAATGAGCTATCAAGTGAACAATCGTATTCATGGCAAGCCTATTGTTATCAGAATCATTTCCATCAAAAGTAGCCAAATATTTATTTACTATTAGATCTATGATGATGTTAAACGTTTGTATAAAGGATATGGAGGAACTCTAGGTGTGGAGTCTTGTGACGGATTGGAAGTGGAAGGATCATGTTTAAGGACCAAATCAAAGTCTAGGGTTCCATTAATAGAAGATTGCAAAACGAGCTAAGATACGTTGTCTAGAAGATCTGCGGCGTTAGAAATGAGTGAACCACCACCAAACTCAGAGGGGGTTTGTGAGTAGGGAAAGATCAGTCGTTCAAAACTTCGAGGCATTCCCAAAACTCAGATAGTGTTAAAACTAGGTCCAAACTTCTTAGAGGTTAGAGAGAAGTTTGTGGTAACTTACTAGGTTAAAGGATATAATGAGAGCTTACAAATAGATTAGTTAATGATTTCCTCATTTCTTTTTTAGGTTATTCCTGATTATCAATTTAAGGTCGGGAGCGTTTAAGAGTTGTATGGTCACAAAGGGAGGCCGTCCAGGGGTGTTTGTTCTGTCTATGTATTTTGGGTCTTTCTTATTTTGTTTGAAATTGTATCCCAAACTTATTTTACGTTTGTAATAAATTCGAACAACATCGACTTATAATTAGATTTCATTTTGTTTTTAATTGTGGTATTATTTATTTTAAATTGTGAAATTTTTTACCATATTTTATTATTATTTACTTTTGTCATTATTATTTTAATTATTGTTCGAGATTTAAAGCTTCGAAAATCGAGAACACGTGATTGCACCAAATTGGAGCCCATGGTTTGAAGTATTGAAATCTAAAAGTGTGGGAGGCAGCTGGAAGATTAGTTCAATTCAAAAGTTGGAAACAAGACTTTGTTGTGTCTCTTCTGTCGATTATTCGTTGACCAACGTGGAGTTTGACCAATTCCATTTTTGAGAAAGTAGAGCCACCGTGAAATGTCATCCATATATTCCCTGGTCTTGGTCAAAGTCTCCTCTCACAAATTGGACAACTATATATCTTTTATCATGATTGACTTTAAACTCTACTTTCATTTTTTTTGGTATAATTAGACGCTAACATATAACCTACACACATGCATAGCTCACTAGGCAAGCTTCTTGACGAACTCTCTATGTCAAATATGAGATAGTGTAACCTCATCCAGCCAAAACCGGTAAATAAAAAAAGAATGCGAATAATATATTATGAATATAATCAATATAATGCTGCAAATCTGGAGAAGTAATTTATGACTAAATGAGCTTATAATATGCATGAGGTTCCACTATTTAATTCATAGTTTGTAATACGGTATTCACACATGATCATCGAGGCAAGTAGACTTATTGTCGGACGCATATGAACTTAGTTAGATGAGCTTTATTTCTGAATAGTATGTTGTTTTAAATTATAAGCTATTAAAATGAATAATGATGTGATGAATAAATGTTTGTGCATGATTAGCCATAATTATATATGTTATTCTGTGGCCCATGTAAAACATGTTATACCGTGATATAGAAATATACGAGCATGTATGATCATGTGTGAATATAGTTGCCAGTCTTATAAGTTCATATGCGTCCGACAATAAGTCTACTTGCCTCGATGAGCTTAACCAAAGTACCCTATACTCCTATGAGCTAATACTAGCTTAGGTCAACTCCACCAACGACCTTCAAAATGTATGAATACTGGTCTTAAAACTCATCCATAAGGCTACAAACATCTAATTGACCGAAAAATTAGTCTTAAATAGTGAGAAAAGCTTTTGAAGCGTCTGTGGGTAAGGTGACTTATGAAGCCTTGAACCAGACTTAATTTAGACCAAAACACCTTAAACCAGTTTGAACCAGTTGGATTAACTCTGAACCGGCTCGAATTAGAGCTGAACCAACGAAGGGCGCATGAACCAGAGTCGTATGAGCTTTGGGCGCATGAACTAGAGGTAAATCAGCACTAAAGGAATGAATCGTGTGTGAACAACAACTAGAAAATGAACCAAATGTAAATCGGCTGCTAAGAGGTGAGCCCATATCACAACAATACCTTGAAGAGAGTAGGTTGTGACCCTCTCATTGAGACAAGCAAAGCAACAACTCTTAAGTAGCACCCATCCAGTCATGAGAGGTCCAAGATAGATGAGTGTCATGATGCCACCGAGAAGGACGATGTATCATCCAACGCACCATATAATATATGCATTAAAGCTAGAACGAGGCATAAGCAAGATAGGGGCAATGACTAGACTCGTGACAAAGATGGGTTTGTTGAGGGTCGAGTAGGGCCTCGGGCCTAGACCTTCAAAGTCAAGGATCAAGAAGGAGTTAGGGTATGTGACTCTAGAGTTAAGTCCATCTATATGAAAGATGGAGGCTCCCCAAATTTGGTCTCAATCGAACACCGGGTGAACACTCAACGACACCGTATACCGGTATTCCAACATCATGTCCACGGCCGTCAGACTGGAAATATCTCAAAATGTACAATTTTTTTGGGGGGGGGGGGGGGGGGGGCATGGTGTCAGCTCTCCACCACCCTTGAGCCTTGTGGCCTAAGTGAGCTAACATGTGTCACAGTAAGGACGAGCATTGCAAGACCAGTGTCTCGGGCGATTTTCTTCGAAATTGGGTCTTTCAAGAACATTGTCAAACGACACGGGTGTACCGATATTGCATCCCAACCTATGTGTCGGAGGGGATCATACATCTGCTATCTGGTTGGAGTCCGTAAATGATATGACATATGTTGGGATTTATGCCCTAAAGCCTTGTAATTAATTATTTAGTTTTTAACAATAATTTTTATTATTTTATTTTTAATTTAATTGTTATCCATGGTATGAAAATCCAAGGTTATTAATGTAATCTTGAACAGTATGTGGTTGACATACAAGAGAATCGTGTTCAAGTAATAACCTAAAGAGTCTATAATATATGGATAAGGTTGGGTGTCTTATTCGGGTAATACTATTGATACGGTTCACTTTGTAATCGTTACAAATGATTTGATCCAAATCGTTCATGTGGAGACATGTAAGTGGGGGTATCCTATACAATAAGTTTGTATAAGACTAGACTAAGAAATATTTAATCCCTCTTTATAAATCCGTTAATTGAGAAGATTAATATTTCACATGATAATCATATGCAACTCGATCTTAATCACGAGTGAGTTATAAACTCTTGCCTATGAGGGCTTGTCCTTTAATTTACATGGATGAAAATGGCTCTTTTAGCTAATTCAATATGCTTACCATTTTGGGGACTTGACTAAATAGAGAGTTGGGAACATAATATCATAAGATGGAATTCACTCCTTTCCATATAAGGAAAGTAGATGAGTTGTTCTCTTAAGTACTGATTTCGGGACTTGAACAATGGGACCCCACCCTCTCATTGGCCCGAGAGGAACTTGGTTTATGATTGGATCATAAATAAATTGTTCATTAGAGAATCAGTGGTACTTAAGGTGAAAGATGTAATTACAGGGGTAAAACGGACTTTTGACCCAGCTATAATTATGTACAACTCGTGAAGGATCGACTTGCTTGTAATGATTATATCAATGGACATAACTCATCCTACCGTGCATAAGAGTGCAACTCTAGGTCTATAATGGAGTGACCTATAGTTAATGAATGAAAATTGATTAATTAAAGAGTTTAATTAATTAATTAATTTTGTATCATTGGAGCTTATAATCTATAGGTCCATAATAATCTATAGGTCCATAAGGTCCTCTTGCTAGCTCAAAGTAACGCTAAAAGGTTCAATTTATTTGAAAGAAAATTTGAAGGGTTCAAATTGATATTTAATATATTAGATATATTAAATATAAAGGAGAAAATAAATTTAATTTAAAATGTCAAATTAATATTAATAAATTAGATATATTAAATAAAGAAAGAAAATATATTTAATTTGAAGGGTTCAAATTAATATTTAATATATTAGATATGTTAAATAGATAGGTTAAATATAAATGAAGAAAAATATATTAATTTGAAGGTTCCAATTAATATTTAATATATTAGATATATTAAAGAAAAAAAAAATATTTATTGAATTTAATACCATTAAATATTAAATCATTTAATGATATATTAAATTAAAAATATATTTGAAATTTGAATGAGATTCAAATTAATTAAATAATATTAAGATATGTTATAATATCTAAATATGATTTGTATAATTTGTATAAGGTATTATATCTTAATATATTTAATATGTAAATATATTATTTTGCAAATATTCTCCAAGAGTCCTTATAAATAGGATCCTCGGGTTGAGCCAAAGACACACAATCTCTCCCGCTTTTTCTAGGGAATGAAATTATATCTCCACAGAATTCTTAAAACTCTTTTTCCAATTCCTTTGGGATTTTCTTTCAAGAGGCTCCCACAAGCCTTGACCTTGTGTTCGAGTTATAGTAAGGAAGATCTTGTGGAATGTTGAAGAACTTCGCATGGTTGGAATAGTCCAAGGAGTCTTGCAAGCTAGGGTTTCTACAAAGGTAGAGTTCTTGCTTTCGTATTTATTACTTTTGTTTTAATTCATAATAAAATCAAAACGATTCTCAATGCTTCCGTTACGTGAATGAAGAGTTCATTCCCTTCAACATAGACACAGTAGGGTCCAATGCCTCGATAGAACCCAAATGGATCGATGTTCGAGATGTCGTAGTATTATAAACGATACATAGGCTCGTTCTCGATGGAATGGTGAGTGAGCTACGATGGCCAACGACACCCCTTGATTTGAGATGACATCAAGACATGTGGACTATGTTAAGTGGGAGCCAAGATGAAAAATGTGATGTGACATTGGGTCAAGAGACCTTGACCCCGAGTAGAGGTAAGGTCGATCCGAATGACTTGGCCTAGTGTAGAGGTAAGTCAGTTGGGTCACAAATGATTGAACATGCATACGCAGGTGGCATGTGTGACCAGAAAAGTTCGGATTTCGCATAAGTCATGTTCAGTTGGCGAAGAGAAACCTCGCTTAAGGTTCAACGAAGCCACAAAGTCAGCAAAAAATGAATATGCGACTTGGGTTACCCTCAAAATTGGTCATGAGTGTATCAAGATCACGATGTCACATAGTCGAAAATGTACGACTGTAACACCCTACACGCACCTATATGGACTGGGCTGGGGTCTATGGACCGTGGGCTAAGGAATTCTAATGACTCAGCCAACATTCTTGTGATTTCCACGGCTGAGCCAAAGAATGGGTCATAACTTGACCTGTGAACTAGTCAACTGTTTAATTTTAAAAAAATTAATTAATTAATTATTACACTTCTTTTAGCAAATTATCATTGGCTTTTTTTATAAAAATATATATAATGAGTCTTAGACTTCTAAATAGTCAACTCATTAACCTACATGTTTTAAATCAAAAATCAATGATAATTTTTTCTATACATCAAATAGAAATAACGCTTCATCTTTTAAATCGCTTTATGATGTATAGAGTCGGGATACTATCAATATCGTCTTCCAAATCTTACATGTTTTGAAAATTTGTAGTCCGAAAAGGTATTGTATATCATACATCGATTCAATATTATACCTAACATCGACAACGGAGAGATTTCGAATTGGTGTGTGGAAAGCCCATCTCCATATGGGAATTTAATTCATTTTTTAATTCCGGTTTTATGTTAATAAAAAAGTTGAAAAAATAAAAAAATTATTTGATATAATCCAATTCAATTTGACCCTTCAACAAAACTCATTTATTCCGAAGGCCATATATAATAACTCAAACATGCACATATAAATGTATAAATAATATTTTTCATGAAATAACTTAAAATTTAAGACGAAAATTACTGAAGAAGAATACAAATCATTTGAATTTATTTATTATTATTATTTATTTTGTGCAAATAATATTCTAAGAAGCCAAGGATTTATTCAATATGTGATGAGTCAAGTAAACACCAAGTCTTTTTATATTATACCTTTTGGACTCGTTCGGTCATCATTCATTCACGTAACCAATCCAATTATTCGGGTGGGCTGATTCAAGTTGTTTTTGTTAGATGAACACAACTCTCCACAATGAGATGATATTGTCCACTTTGAGTGTAAGCTCTCATGGCTTTGTTTTAAGATTTCCCAAAAGACCTCATACCAATGGAAATAGTATTCCTTGATTATAAACTCATGACCATTCTCTAAATTAGCCGATGTGGGACTTTCATCCAACACCTCCCCTCGAACAAAGTACGCGGCTCATCGAGGCTCGAATCCTTTTCTTTTGGAGTCTTAGTCATTTTTTACTATGCCTACGAGGCTCACATGGCTAAGTTTAGGGCATGGTTCTGATACCATGTTAGATGAACACGACTCTCTACAATGGTATGATATTGTCCACTTTGAGCGGCTTTACTTTAGGCTTCCCAAAATGTCCTATACCAATAGAGATAGTATTTCTTGATTATAAACCCAACAATTCTAATAATTTATTTAAATTTGGATTTTTAATAGAAGTAAAATTATTTATTTATTTACTTTTCCAAATAGTAAAATTAGTAGGGAGAGAACAAATAATAAATAAGGTATATGGATTCAAAGATTTGATGTGTTGAAAGCCCATCTCCCTCTTTGAATTTAATTAATTTTTGTATTAATCTTTCAACATTTTAAATAAATATAAAAAAAATATTAAATGTTGGACTTGTCAAAAGTGGTCCTTCTCTAATGTATGCATTTTTTTTAAAAGAATAAGAAGTTTGATCATTGATAAGAACTTATTGTATAATAATTTTAAATATCAAAATTGATTCTTTTACTTGCAAGATTTGATAGTTAAAAGTTATGACATATTAACTCATATTTTAACAAATTGTTCTAGGTGGGCGTTTGCCACGCCGACTCTAATATTTAACGTAGCACAATTAATGGACTTGGCTTTCTCTTCTTCTTCAGGCCGGGGAGATGTCTAACATCCAAGCCTCAACGAGGAATTAAAATACTATAATTTTTCTTTAACGCTCAAATTTTCGAGATTTTATTGAAAGTTTTAGGGGCTGAATTTAAAGGTGGTGTAGAAGGGAAAACCGTTCAAAAGTTCCCAAGGACTTAGATAAATATAAAAGAAAATAGGAAACAAATTGAAAAAATGGTCAAAAGTTCTAGAGAGACGGGGGAGAAAAGTAACTGTCACCAACTCAGTTCCGGCCGCGAGAGGTCCAATTTCGACCGAGCTTCCTTCACGAAAGATTTCTCATAAACTTGATGAGAAGTACTCTTGACCTTTGAATCATCCAAAATCATCAAAGAACGCGGAAGATCCGGAGGTAAGTTCTTGAGTCATTTGTTTTTAGATTTCTCTTAGATCCACGAAGATTATTAGGATTTAAGTATGTTAAACTAGGAAGTATTATGCTCATAATTCGTGAAGAAAGTCAGAGTTGAATCGGATCGGAGGTGGCAATTCCGGCATTTGTCAAGATGTGTAAGTGTTAAACATTTGACTGATTTTAGACTCGGTTACGTGTCTATATTTATAAATAAATTATAAGAAAAATACTTCCATGTAGTTGGAATAAAAATCTACAAATCTTGGGTAGAAATCGTATTGATTCGAGTTAGTTAGGAAGAAATACAAAAATTCAAAGAAAATAGAAACTAATCAAAGATTGTGAAATTGTGACGGCTATGAGGAAGAAAAAGGATGCATGTCACACGTGGTAGGAACACGTGTCAGGTAGAGAGGTGAGCCGCGTGTCTGGCCGGAGGACGGACACGTGTCAAGCTATCATTCGCATAAAGGAAAATCGACAAAAATACCAGTTAGGTTGGATTCGAAGCCTAGCGGACCATGAACCAAAATTGAAAATCGAGTAACCCGCGTGCGACCCGGACTTCCCTAACCCGATCTGACACCCTCATCAACTTCTGTGGTGTGTCACTTTGGGAAAAAAATGAAGGAATTCGCGTGCTTTAGGGATCGAGCTAATGTCGTCGGAGTCGAACGCGCCAATCAAAAGACGACATGTGTCCAGTGACTATCGCAACTTCCTTACCGTCAGGTGTGTGTGCGTGAATCCCCTCGGGACACGTGGAAAGCGCGTGGCAGGCATGTGAGAAATGATTCTTGACGAGTTTGGCCTCCCGTTCAACTGTTTTTTGTCCCAATTTCAATACTAACCTTAATTTAGCTTGATTCCTACCAGCAAGATTTCAGGAGATTTGGAGCTTCCATCGAGCGTAAATGCAAGCTACCGAGGGCAGCTACATCCCCGTAAGTAACCACGTGACTATAGACAAGTAATACTTGTAGAAATCGCTAGGACGTGCTAGCATCCGAGTATAATTTACGTTAGGTGGTTAGAATATGAGTGATTAGGACTTCGAATAAGCAATTTGGGTGAAAATGTTACAAAACTACAAAATTATCCTTAGAACGAGAAAACTGAGAAGCATGCCTAATTTAATGTCTTCCGCTATGGTAGAATTGAGGAAGGGATACTATGATTTCTGCTCTGGGTGAGTGATCGATGTTATCTTCTTATTGAACTTGTTTAATTGTATGTAGAATTTAGTCCGTTTGTATTTACATGATTAAGACTTAGAATGAGCAATTAAGGTACTCGTCTAATTACAAACGCTTGTAGTCTATTATATGGTTATGGTTAGTCATGCACTTACGGAGCATAGATATGTGGAGCATGTAATACATCACAAAAAGGCACGGTGGTAGAGCCAATCAATATGCCATTGGTCTTATTCGGTCTAGAATTTTAAAGGGCACGATGAAGCGTGGGCTTAACTTGTCTGTACGCCTGAACCTCAAAACACGCTTTCAAAGGCGTCATCTTCAAGAATTCCTTGTCACCTACTTTAAATTCTAAATTACTCTACCTTACATCAGGTCTTATGCATCCTCGTCCTAATTTTCTACATAGCCTCATTGGTAGCTTGATCCAACTTTGATCGTAACAACTCGAGCGATCTCACTTTGTTCCAACATACCAGGCACTTGCATCGTTCCCCCATATAGCCTTGAATAGTGTCATGTCAATGTTTGCTTGGAAACTGTTACTACAGATGAATTTCGTGAGGTGAAACTTAGAGTCCAAATTGCACAAGAAATCTACACGCTAGCATGTAGCATTCTTCTAATGTTTCATTCAAATGTTTTGTTTACCAATCTGCTTGTGGCCGTAAATCAATGCTAAAATTCAACTGGGTGTCCAATGCTTTCTAAAGGTTATGCCTAATTTTACTCTAGTTGCGACAATGTTGTTCTTTGCCTTAGTGCTTTGGCCTATTGGCAAATAAGACATTTGCTCATGAACTACTACTAGAAGTCGTTAAGCCAACTTGAACCAAGCCGAGGGAATGGATGAGCGCGAGCCACGATTGGAGCGAGTACGTGCAGGTGGATATTCGAGTTGGGTCAGGCAAACGGGTGGCACTTGAGTTGGGCTTTACACGAAGACTAAGTTCACACGTGCGTGGACGTAGGCTACCGCAAGGACTATGGGCCGACAAAGTGGATGGGTCGAACACGTGGAATGGGTTACAACAATAGTCCTGGGCCAAATTCTAACTCATCTTAGAATTTATTCATGGAACTAATATAACTTAAATATCCTAAAATCCATTCTTAAAAATGTTAAAATATTATTATGGTCTTAATTAGGTCTCAAATGATTTTAGACAATTCTAAAATGGTCAAATCGAGCCAACTGACCCAACTAAAGTCAAATCGCGACAAGGAAACCAAAAGTCAAATTCCGACAACATTGATCAATAAAGTTGGGTGAAATTGTGAGAAGAATCGTCATTACATACGCAAATATGAGGCATTTGATTATGTGGACATAGGCATGTGGTTGAGCATTTAAGTGAATCCTTGATGTTTTGTTGTAAGAGGTTGAGAATATGGCGGCGGGTGAAGGATGTCCATTGAAGCTCTACTCCTACTACCTCAGTACTTGTGCTCAACGTGTTCGGATAGCTCTCAACTTGAAAGGTCTTTCATTATTTTATCCTTTTTGGGATTGTTTTCTTTCTTTTTTGTTATGTTCTTACTGTTCTTCGCCTGTTTGTTTGGTTACTTTTTGATCAGGGCTAAGGTTTGAGTACAAAGCTGTTGATCTTATGAAGGGACAGCATTTGAGTCCTGGTATGTTTTTATCTTATGCTTCTAATCATTTTATTATCAAGTCTCGTACCTAACGGTGTGAACGGTTCGGTTCCATCTGATTTTACCCGGAAAGTGAAAGAGGATATGTGAGATCTCACATCGGTTAGAGATGAGAACAAAATATTTTTTTTTAAGGGTGTGGAAACGTCTTTTTAGTATACGCGTTTTAAAATTTTGAGACAAAATCTGAAAGAAAAAGCGTAAAGAGACAATATCTACTAACGAGATGGCTTAAACAAGTTGCTCCAATGGTGGCGGCGGTTGTTGATTACAAAGTTGGTTCTTCCAAAGCTAATTAGCTGTCGTCCACATAAACTAGGTGTTAGCTAAACTGCTAACGTTTGGATAAACGATGTCGGCAAAAGTTGGATTATTGGCAACCACAAAAGCTGTTTGATGAAAAGAAAATTAATTTTAGATCTTTTTTTTTTTTTTTTTTTTCATTAAAAACTGGTTGTACCCAAATAAAATTTGTTCAAAATCGAAGATATTCTAAATTGTATTAATGTAACGATTTGTATTCGGGATTTAGATTAAGATTGGAAATCTAGATTTGACATAGAATTTTGACATTTTTTTACAATATAATTAAGTTATTGTAAAGACTATTTCCACGAACCAACAAAGATCCGCATGTTTTTGTCTTCACTTATCTATATCCTACTAAAATTTTTAGAAAGTCATCCAACATAGATAGGAACAAAAAAATGTCTAAGAGATCTTTCCTGGATCTCAAATAGATCCAAAATAGAGTACTTGGGTTCTCCGATAAAGCAAACGATTCGTTCCGACAACTTTGGACCATATTCACCCTTTGAATTTGTCGATCTTACAAAATCAATCGGGTGGACTGGCTAGAAAGGGGTTCTTAGTGGAGAAGAATCACTTAGAGATAGATTCGACTAGTTGGTCAGGACGAATGAGCGATTGTGCACCATGCTCGGGAGGAGATTGACCATGAGAGTCAGTCCAATCAGAAAGGGGAAGAGGTCACTTAACATAAAATTGTTCCAAACAAAACAAACTTAATTTTAGAGTTATTATGATTAAACCACTGAAAAACGAAAATCCATCTTGTTGGTATAGGTAGTAACGTTAAAAAAATTTCAAGTCTTTCTTAGTCATCCTATCTTAAGTATCACGCTCGTTCAGACACGATCTCAGTTTATTCATGTACCCTCATTTACTTGGTGTCACACGCCTTCACCTTCACTTTTCTCAATGCACCTTAAGTAGGCACATTGAGAGAAGTTGTCTCGCACGACGACGACGTTTCATTATCCCGACACCTTACAAGTGACGTTAGGAGAGGTGTTTTTCCTCACGTTTTGTAGCATCCCGAGATCAAATTATAGATCATTTTTCATTATTTAGTCCTTTTGAATTTATGGTTTAGTCATAAACAAAGTTGAAGCTAATTAATTTTCTTGGTTCTTTCCTCCTTGTTCTTCGGGTGCTTAGACTTTCTAAAGCTCAATCCCGTTGGCTTTGTACCTGCTCTTGTGGATGGTGATATCGTCATTGCCGACTCCTTTGCTATAATAATGGTTTGTCTTTTCATTTCCAATACCTTGTTTATCGAATAAATCTTCTACTCCGATCTTAAGTTTTTCGAGTTTCGAATTTTACAGTATTTAGAAGAGAAGTATCCTCAACATCCTCTGTTGCCAAGTGATCTTCGTAAAAGGACTATTAATTACCAGGTATTTTGCATGTGTTAAATTTGTATACGAACATAAGTTAACCGGTCAAGACATTATACTTATCCTTTCTAAGATTTGAACGTTGATTCCGATATATTAGGAGGACAGCTAATGATTCTTTCTTAATCAAAGTTTAATCGATGTATAATTAAACAACATGTTTAATAACATTGTCGTAACGTGGCTGTCTCTTAGTATCAAAATAAGTTCTCAAATGATTGATCGACGTTATTGTATGGAACATTGAATATCCACAGGCTGCAAATATTGTGTCTTCAAGCATACAACCTCTTCAAAACCTAATTGTTGAGGTGAGTGATTAGTTGATGTGATGGTCTTTTATTGTATGTTTTCGTTATTTTTAAGGTTTGAAATGTTATGGATATTAATTTACAGAATTACATTGAGGAAAAATGTGGTGTAGAGGACAAACTTTCTTGGGTTCATATGATCATTGGAAAAGGTTTTTTAGGTAAGCTTTCCTTTTGAGTTATTTATTTCGTTTTCGTGTGTTTTATCCATTAAATTATATTTCGAAGATGAAACATTTATGTTCGGTTTCAAATATTAAGCCAATCTTCAATAATTTTTCAACGATGATTTACGAGAATGAAGATTTTGTTTTCAAACCAATATTTTATGTTCCAAAGATGACTAAGACTTTCTTAAAAATTAGGTTAAATTATAATTTTAGTCTCGAAACTTTAGACTTTGTTTTCCGGCACGGTCCTCTTAAGGAGGCTGAATCATTAATAGAGACGTCTATGGATGGGGCGGAGACGGAAAAGCCTTCTCCATCTCTATTCCCACCACCTTTTTCATTTCTTATTCCCGCGAAATTTCTCATTTATTTTTATAACATAATTTTTAATTTAAATATTGCAATTAGGGTCTCGAAATTAACTAATTTTTTTAATATGGCCAAAAAGCATATATACATGTGTATATGCCTATATACTTTTATATGTATATGTACATGTATATATGTATTTATATACGTGTCTATATATATATATATATATATTAAGCGAATGAGGCAACGAAAAAAATATTCTTCACTCCCTCTTCCATTCTCCGTTTAGATGGAGAATTTTCTTTCCTTTTAGAACAAATTCTCGACCTTACATATAAATGAACATCTCTAATCATGAATCAATTTTAATTACCGACCCTCAATTCAAGAGAAAATAACAGAGTTTTTACTTATCTTTTCTCCCATTTGTTTGGTTATCAGCACTCGAGAAGTTACTAAAAGGACATGCTGGAAAATTTGCCACTGGAGACGAAATTTACGTGGTTAGTTTCATAGTTTGAACTTTGAGTTTATTATCCATCATATCATATATTACCACTCTATTTAATTAAGATCTAACCAATTGTCTCATATGTTCATAAGCACTTTAGATTTTAGCTAACTTACACATTTAGTATTTTAGTTTCGATTTAGTAACTATTTAATTTTTGCAAGATCTCAAGACTAAACTTATAATTAATTTAATCGAGTGTTAGTTGATTAATTGTGAAACTTGATCAGTAGAAGTTTAGAGTAGAAGTTTAGAGCGTATGAGAACATGGGTTTGGTCATGTAGAAATTTTAAGGGGGCATGTAGTCGGGTACGGGTCGAGATCCACTACTTTGGCAAAGGAATAAACATTTTATACTCCGCAATCCACCATCTAGTGATGAGATCAATTAAGCTTCATCGGGATGAGGGACAATCCGAGAAAAAATTAGAAGTAGGAAACCAAAAATCGAGTGTCAAAATATGAATGTGAGAAAGCTTCCTAGGAATTTAACGTATACTTCGGTTTAGCTCTCCTCCTTGTCGAGCCCATTCTAGGAGACGAATTACTACTTTATGTCATAGCCTCTTATATTGCAACGAGTTCTGCCTCGATCAAGGTAGAAAGTGGTGGTCAACAACTAGTTTATTATATCAAGAAAGTGGACGGGGTTGAGACTAGATAACTCTCATACTTCTAAGATTACTCTCATACTTCCAAGCACATAAATTAATTGTTCTTATCACGTGATTCCTTTCTAAAATTTGATAACAATATAAAATATAAATTTAGCAACGGAAGTCCAAATCAACAAGCTACTAGAGCAAACATGGATTTGACATCTTAAGTCAAATCTATTCAAACTTCGCTTGAAACACCTCATTTAGAGACAGTAAGGTAATAATACAATTGATTATTTTTCGAGTTTATAAGACTAGAAGAGTAATTTATATTGAGTTTATTTCATGCAAGTTTGAATCTTCTATCATGAGCGATTTTTATGTTTGATAATCAACTATTTCTTATCATTTATAGGCGGACTTGTTTTTGGCACCTCAATTATACCGTGCCATTGAGACATTCAACGTTGACATGGTATTATTCCTTCTCTTAAAATTTTCATTTGCTAATTTAAAATTCGATTTTAATCTTTGCTATGCTTGTTCAAAATATTGATTAAAGACATTATTACCTATGTTTTTATATGTTCTAAGTTAGTTTCATCCCACTTGTCAATTGTGTACTACTTTTTCTATTTAATTTATAGATTTGATACCGTTTTTATATGTTCTAAGTTCTTATTTGATCCTTATAGTTCTACAACGACCAACTTAGTTCTTATGGTTGGGTCAAATTTATTAAATTTATAAGGATATTTAGGTAATTATGTTGGTTGGGTTTAGGATAAGTAAAAAGAAAAGGAAAAGAAAAGGGTTTTCATGAATTTAAAAATGGTTAAGAACACAATATATAACAATTTAATCAAAACCATAATAAGAACCAAATTTGAAACTTGTAAAACCATACAAACAAATAGCAAATAAATTTGCAGGTTCATTGCTGATCTGTGTTTGATCCTCAATATTGTTTGCAGTCCAAGTTTCCACTTCTGTCAAGATTGTATGAGGAATACAAGGAGGTACCAGCATTTCAAGATGCAGCACCAGAGAAGCAGCCTGATGCTCCTCAAACCTCTGCCTAAAATTAACAATAGATACTCCATGGATTTGTAGTGTTCGTCGTGCATTTTCAATCATCTTAAACTATTTTAGTTGTTTTTCGTTAATTTTTCCCGAGCTAAAGTAGATTTGATGATGCAATAAAAAGAGTTCTTGTGAAATCATCAAGTAAAAATATCAAGTAAAAATATCAACAATCGAACGCAGATGCAGATGTGAATTAGTATAATAACAGAAAGCTTCTTAAGGCTTTCAAATTGATGTTCCTGGAAGATATGGATAAGAATGCATCCAATTTGTTATATGGCCTACACGATTGAATGCTTTTTAGTTTCTTGTATTTATAAGTTTGTGTATATCTAGTTTCCTTGAACTCCAAGCGCTGTTCAAAAACAAGGCCTACCATTTATTTCCTTACACTAACAACATATCTGTCCTGATTTGATCAAAAGAGCACAAATAAGAACTAAGGAGATGGGATGACTTGAAGACCTCTTTGAAGACTTACATAATATAGCTATTACTTACAAGTGTTCTTTGTTTAGGACTACATTCAAGTGTCTTAAGGTTAACTTGTTCGTCATTTATAACCCGAACTTTTCTTTAATTTGTAGTTAAGAGTTAGAATGATGTAGAACTTTGAATGAAATCCGAATGAGCGTTCTTTCTTTTTCTTGAGATTCAATGAACGCTCCTTTAATTTTTTTGTACAAAAAGTCACCAAACATACATGGTCTAGATCATCCCCAATTTTCAATAGTCGTTAAACCAAGGTCCCAGGTCTCCAAGTCAGCCCGCGCTTTTTCGAAGAATCCTGCACCCATGGGCATACGACTTGGCAAACCTATCCCTTAGGCTTGTTATCCAAGAACTTATTCAAAAATACTATAAGGAAAAGAAGATAGGAGTTTGACCAAATAGGATCGTCTAATTCCTATAAAACCTATCACTAAGAGTGATTTCGTCCGACTCAAACGAGGGAAAAGCACAAACTCTTATCTCAGTTAAAAAGAGTCATGAAAAGAACTGGTTCCTGGTTTAGCAATGCATGGAATTGGTTGCAAGATTATAAACAAGCAGGTTGGATGATCACCAAACTTGTAGATATTTTACAACTTTGGATAAGGAACTAGTTTTTGTAGCAACTTGATTGATCATTTCAAGGTAGCCCTCCATGACCTTTTCTTTCAATCTTTATCTAGTTTGTGAGTGGTTCTTGTCTTATGTGCGCGCATAGGAGTCCAGCAATATAAGCCATAGGTGTCCAAGGCAACCATTCTACGGGAATTCGCATAATATCCATGACCTTAACTAACGTCCCTATAAGACTACACCAATTCCTTCCATGAAAAAAGCTATCCATGTATAAAATGTTCACTTCAATAATTGGGAAAATCAAAGGCACCCCTAAGAACAAGATTTTCTCATAATGAAACGCAAGAAGAATCAAACAACTATAAGAACATGCAAGGAGAAACAAGCAGGAATCGTTATTTAGCTCCCATCATAATATCATTCATACGAAATAAAGAAAGAAACAACAATAGAATCTTACAAAAATGGCAATTCTACAAGCTTCTGCAAAAAAAAAATAAACACACGTAGAAATTTTTTGTAAACGACCTAGTTCTCAGCAAGAATTTCTCATCAGTTGCCTTGAAATCTCATTTACTGTTATTGCCAACGTTCTCTTAAACAACTAGGTATTAAATCAAAACTGTCAGAATTGCAAGCTAATACAGAGAAAAGGAATAAGTTTCATTTAAAATATCAAAAAGTAATAAACCCAGGCAAGCAGAAACTCCCTCATTTCACAGTGTTCAAACAGACTTAATGGTAATAATGTCGACATAAATTCCATATAAATTTAAAAATGACAAAATCGACTAGCTTAGCTTAGGCAGCTTCAGATAGAAAAGCTCTTCCAGGCTGACGGTTTGCTAGAGGGCCATGGCATCCAAGAAGCTGCACGGTACAACAGCCACCCCGCGGGTTAACAAATAAAAAGAAAAATAAGACCATGTAACTCCAAACAAACGATAGAAATAAGAAACATATTTTGGCCATATCGTTGTGCTTCCAAGTATGAAGACCCAAGAAATATATAAGCTTATGCTACAAAAATATAATCCTATGACACAAATCTCAACCTAGAAACCATTCATATCATCTAGTGAATAACTTTGTTGTATGTCTTAGAGAAGTGCCCTACGTTTCTACAGATTCAATTGGACCTTGTATTGGATGCTGAGTACTAGTCAACCCGAGCATAACTTAGAGAAGACTATTACCATCCTAGAGGTCAGCGATTCAATCCCCTACTTTACAATTGATGAACTCAAAAATAAATAAATGAATAAATACAATTGTTTTAGTTTAATGCAACGAAATTTATTTTGAAGAAAAGAAAAGGTAGCCTCTCCTAACTACCATTAGATTCATTCTCCATATATCGTGCTTTTATAAACAAACAAACAGAAAAAAGCTCAATCCATTTCAACAATAAGAACAGGAAAGCAATGATATAGTTGTCCACAATGTCGCTTACCTTTGCATTAACACCATCGGGCATAATCTTGTTCTCTGACTTGAACTTTAGATAATCAGCTCGGCTGAACTTAGTGAATCCCCTGAGAAAAAAAACAATTTGGAACAATCAACATTCAATCAAATAAAATACTCTAAAATGTTCCCATCAGATCCCAGGCAAAGAACAACGATTCTGAAAGTGCACACAAAAAATTCAAGGCTAAGGAAACTTAAACTACATGAAATCCAGTTAAGGGGCATACCACTTCCTGCTAACGATGATCTTCTGACGACCGGGGAACTTGAACTTAGCACGGCGAAGGGCCTCCTGAGCATGTTGGCTGTTGTTGTCCTTGCAACGAACAGAAAGAAGAACCTGACCAATGTCCACTCTAGCGCAAGTTCCTTGGGGCTTACCGAACGCACCTCTCATTCCAGTTTGGAGCCTATCAGCCCCAGCACATGAAAGCATCTTGTTAATTCGCAGAACATGGAAGGGATGCACCCTAACCCTCAAATGAAACGCATCCTTTCCAGCGAATTTCGACATATACTTATTGCAGGCAATACGAGCTGCTTCCAAAGCCTCACTGGATACATTTTCCTTCTCCCAACTCACAAGATGAACACAGAAGGGGAATTCATCAACACCTTTCCTCTTCATTCCAACATCATAAATCCTGATCTTGGGATCGGGGACACCACGACAAAATCGCGATTTGGGGTAGGGCTTATTCTTAATTTGGCGATAACATCTAGCAGGTCCTAGAAAATCAAATGCAAAAATAATGAAAATCAGTCATCAATCAACGGCATTTGAATTGCAGGAAACAATGTTTGGTCACCGAAGATATAACATAAAATGATATGTGAACGACGACAAGAAAAACGTGCATATGAACAGTAAACGGAATGAAAGAAGGCAGAGGAAAGACAAATACTTCTCCCCATGGCGTCCCCTCGTCCCCTCGTCCCTCTGCTGCTGCGAACGCGAACTTCGACCTCCTGGGTCGAAAATTAGGGTTTTAGATACTTTTAAAAGAAAGATGACCAGAAAACTTTTGTAAAGGCTCAGTATTACGGGCCGGGAAAAGGCCCAAGTGCAAATAGTATAAGTTATTCACATTTAAAATTGTCGCCTAATATAAGTTATTCTTCGTTGTCACGACCAAATTTTGAGCTGCTCAAATAGGACCGACGCTCCAGAACAACCTCTCTATGTGACCGCACAGCTTTCGAATGCTCTTCTTTTTCGACTAGTGATTACCTGATAAAAAAGGGGAAGAAGGGGTGAGTATATAAATATACCCAATGAGCAACCTACTTGTAGTCTCATCGCATCCTTAACCTAATAGATATCACGGGTTTTACTCTATGCTCTAGGAAATTCGAGCTTTTTACTACAGCTATCTTAGTTTTTTTTAGTGAGCCTCGAAATCCTAAGCAAATCTCAGTCATCCATCGTGAGTCAACTATCTGTGTAGTCTCTAATCATCTATCAAGACCGGTTTACAGAACTGCGACTTCCGCCTTGTCCAATTTCTACACTCAATAGGAGTACTTCCTCGTGATGTCTAACCATGTAGTCCCTAGTCTCTTCCAAAACTGGTTTATGGAGTCGTAGCATCAGCCTTAACCCATTCCTACACTTAATAAACACCTTCGCCTAAACATATTTACCTATGTAGTCCCTAATCCCTCTTCGGACAATTTATAAAGTCGCGATGTCAACTTTGACTCGTTTCTACACACAATAGAGATACTCCCTTGTAATATCTACCCATGTAGTCCCTAATCTCACTTCGAGACTGGTTTACAGATTTGCACCCTACACCTCTATCTGTTTCTACACTCCATAGATGAACTTACCACACGTGTAGTCCCTAATCTTTTTTTTAGAATAGTTTATAGATTCGTAACTTCCACCCTAATTTGTTTCTACAATCAATAGTCTTAGAGGTTCTTGTGACATTGTTCATCCTATTATCAGTCCTATTGGACTTTCTTGGTCATCTTTATCGTGGAAGTCTACTAGGTTCTTTGGGCGTCTAGGCGGTTTACATCTCGTCTCTCATTTCCAAGACGTTCGGGATTAACTCCTCATGGTTAATCCAACCTCTAAGTGCACTCGAGTCTATACCTTTGGTCGTCTCTTACAATTCTATGGTGCTCGGTTGACTGAAAACGCACTGACCTATGTCAACTCTAAAACCACCCTAAAGTTAACTTGGTTCATGCATGCTTTGCTAGGGAGATATTCTATCGATCACCTAGAGCATGAGAATCATATTCTAAACGTTCATGCATGCTTATTAGAGAGATTCCTATCAATCACCTAAGCACATAATTACATAATCCATGCAAGCATTCTCTTGAATGTAGCATACAATTTGACAAGTAATTCAAATATGCTCAACGGAGTGATCACGTCCATCAAAGACCCAGAGCGTAGGTTACATAATCTCTCTATCTCATTTCTAGCATAGCATAAAGCATTAAATAGACATACTTTATCAATTTGATTGTTTTATTTACAAATAAATATTATTCATGGTATGAAAAATCTAAGGTTTTTAATGTAAACTTAATAGTAGTGGTTTAACCTACAAAATGATCATGTTCAAGTAATAATAAAAAAGGTTTATAGTATATGGATAAGTTGATTGTTTTATCTTGGTAACACTATTGATACGGTACACTTTGTAATTGTTACAAATGATTTGATCCAAATCGTTCATGTGGAGATATGTGAGTGGGGGTATCCTATACAATTAATTTGTACAAGACTAAACCACGAAAATATTTAATTTCTCCTTATAAATTCGTTAATTGAGAAGATTAATATTTCACATTATGATCATATGCGACTCGATCCTAATCTTGAGTGAATTATGAATTTTTACCGGGGTTTGTCCTGTGATTTACATGGGTGAGAATGAATTTTGTAGCCAATTGAATATATCTACCATTTTGGAGACTTGACTAAATAGGAAATGAGGAACATAATTTCATGAGATGGAATTCACATTAAGGTAAGTAAGTAGATTAGTAGTTCACTTTAAGTGTTAATTTTAAGACTTCAACAATGGGACCCACCTTCTCACTATGATTGGATCATAAACAAATTATTTATTAGAAAAACATTTTTGAAAATTCAATAGTATTTATTCAATAAAGTAGTAACGTTTTCTATCCGAAACTAACGATGAAGGTATATTTAATTTTTTTTAAAGTCTAAGAATATTTTTTAAGAAATTTTTTAAAGTTTAAGAGTATATTATTAATATTTAATTAGAATTTTAATCTCTTGATAAATCCTAATTAATATTACAATATATTGATTAGCCATTTATTAAATAAAAATGTCAGAAACATTTAAATAACTTTCTTCCGTCAATAATTAGGCATTGGGATGAGATGTTAATCTATTCAAAGAATTAGAACTAGAAGGATAACGTTGAGAACGGGTACTAAATCGCCGATTCTTCTCAATCAACACCTCATCCATCTCTGATTCTTCGGACTCTCTATCGATCAAATCATCATGGTTGATCCTTACTTTCTCTCACTATCTACTGTTCATTCAATTTGATTTTGCTTTGTTTCGACTTTGATTTCCTCGGCTAACTTGATTTCATCTTCTGTTTCTCAAGACTGAAAATGTGGCGTCGCCTCCGTTGAAGCTTTACTCGTACTGGCGGAGCTCTTGTTCTCAACGTATTCGAATTGCCCTAAACTTGAAAGGTCTTTCATCTTCTCTTTTCATCTCATGGTTTTAATTTCTGTCTGGTAATATCGATTGTTCGCTGTTCGTTGTTTGAGATTGCTTTTTTTTTCTTCTTTAGTTCTTATTGTTGTTGTTGTTACTGTTTTCAGGGCTAAATTTCGAGTACAAAGCCGTTAACCTACTGAAGGGAGAGCAATTCACTCCCGGTAATGATTATGCTATCTTCTCTGTATTTTGGATTTGAGTTTTTCTACGTTTACTCATTTGTTTCTGAGGAAGCTTGTATTCTTCTATCATCTTCTTCTGCTTTTGAATTTTATTCTCAAGGAAGTTGAAGCTGATTTTCTCCGTTTACTTTGTTTTTGTCCTTGTTTTCCTGATGTTTAGAATATGAAAAACTCAATCCTATCGGTTATGTACCTACTCTCGTGGATGGGGATATTGTTATTGCCGACTCTTTTGCTATATTAATGGTTTGTGCTTTTCATTTCCAAATTATCTATGATAAGTTTTCAGTTGTCTAGTTGTAACTGATCGCTTGTATTTGTTTTAAACATACAGTATTTGGAGGAGAAGTATCCTCAGCATCCTCTGTTGCCAAGTGATCTTAGTAAAAGAGCTGTTAATTATCAGGTATGTTGCATTTGTTAATCATGTCTGGAATTAATGTACATTTGGTACCTGCAAATGTGCAAGAAATGCGCCAAAATAACAAGGGAGGGACTAGTTTGTATGGGGGCTGGGGACTGATATCTATTTGTGGAAATTGCAATTTTATAATAACAATGGAGGGAGCCTAATGATTCTTTCTTACTCATAGTATAACTGATGCAGGGTTGTGATTAAAACTGAGAACCATTTTACCCGTTGTTGTATGTAACATTAAAGTAACTTCTCTAAGTTTTTTCTCAGGCTGCAAACATTGTTTCTTCTAGCATACAGCCTCTTCAAAATCTAATTGTTCTGGTGAGCACATGCATTCTTTTGGCATTTAGTTGATTTGATGCTCTTTTATTGTTTTACCCCTCATTATGTTTTAATCTTATATTTATGATGTTTTCCATTCACTTGTTTATTTCCTCCTTCTGCTTGTTATTTTTGAGGTTTTTAAGCTTATTTACTAATGAACTGTTTTCTCAATTTACAGAAGTACATTGAGGAAAAATCTGGTCCAGAGGAAAAACTTCATTGGGTTCAACGTGTCATTGAAAAAGGTTTTGCAGGTAAGCTTGAGTTGTGATGAAACATAAGAATTAAGAACTTATTTGGACAAGTAAGGTACGAAGGTTGAAAAACAAATGGTTGCTGATTAGTAACTGTTGATTCTGTCCTCATAATTGATAAGTAATCATTTATATACATCAATCTCTTTTATATAATCAGACCAGGTAAGGACATGGTGCATGATAAGTTAGACAACTTAGACTGAATTTAGACAAGCTTACACTGTACCAGTTCAACAAAATTTCCTGCGAAAGACAAACTTAGCACATGGAATAGATGTAGGACATATGCAATGATTGTGTCCAGTCTTAATTTACATAACTGACGTCTAGTTGTGTTAATTGTCATCAGTCAGCTTCAATTAACCCTCCCTCAACTTGAGACAGGAAAAAGAAAATCTGCTAAAACCGCAGCTGTCTCACCTCTTAATTTGTATAATTTCTGAAAGAATTATTTTTTCTTCCATTGACGTGTGTTTCACTCAGTTTCAGCGCTTGAAAATCTACTAAAAGCTACTGCTCTCTCAAATCTTAATATGTATATAGCTGAATGAGTTATATATTTTTTATTATCATTAATTGTTTCCGCATTTCTGTGTGTTTCAGCACTTGAAAAGCTGCTAAAAGCTCATGCTGGGAAATTTGCTACTGGAGATGAAATCTTTCTGGTTAGTTTAAGTTTGTGCTTAAGAGTTATCCATGATACAGATGGTAGCATTTTATAGAAAATCTAAGTGATTGTCTCATCTGCATATCATCTTGCGGTTTGCCCTCAGGTTGAATGGTGGCCAAGATTTTTATTGTGGTCCATTGTGAAACTGTATTGACAGAACCCAACCTATTTTACAATTCAGGCAGCATTGCAATAATAAAATAGATTTCTTGGCGTGTTTGGTGAAAAATACTTGTGTTAAAAGTTAATATCTTTTCGGAAGGGTGAGGATTAGTACAGTCTTCAAATGGAGTTCTCATTTGTAAACCTTTCTATAATTATTCTCTTTTAGACATTGGTGCCAATTGGAGTGAATTTATGTAAGTTCTTAGGCGTCCTTCAATATGCCCTATCCTCCCTTTGGTGACTTCATTATTAATGAAAGTTGTTTTTTTTCCCTGAAAAAAACAATGGATTTCTTGAGTTTACAGAACTATAGTATATATTGAACTTCTTTTATGCATCTATTGAGATCAGCCATTTCTTATCATTTGCAGGCGGATGTGTTTTTGGCTCCTCAAATTCATGGCGCCATTAATAGATTCAGTGTTGACATGGTATTATTGGTTCTTAAAATTTCATGTACTGCTTCTAAAATAGAGCTTACTTGTCCCATCGCTCTGCATAGCTTTGTTAACGATAAAGTACTAATACACCTTGTATCACTCTGTTTTTCATTGGTTCAATATTTTTTAAGAGCACGTCTATTGGCCTTTAATTTGCACCTTCATTAGCTGTATTTCACATATTTATATTTCAAAACCTTATTAAGAAGAGAAAGGAGGAGAACAGTCGGAACTAGGACGCACTATATTGCTATTATTTGCATTGGAGACTGATTAGCCTATCAGCCTATAGTATGGTTACTTCCCTGATTACCGAGGAAACGAAGATTGCTTTGCTAGGAATATTAAGGGAATTGTTAGATATATTATTAGGACTGAAAACAGGGCATAATTCTCATTAAATAAAAAGTTTTTAAGTGTTTGTAAATAGGATAAATTTTAAGTTTGGGTCCCCTATTAGTCCCAACTCTCAAAATTTAGGAACTAAACTTGTAATTTCACTTTATGGTAGGATTGTTGGGATGGGAAGAATTTAGAATGCAGTTATTTTGGGAAAGTTTAAGCTTTTGAAATGCTTAGATGTTGAATTTTCTTTTATCATTTCAATTTTCGTTGCATAATTCGGATCATATCATTCTTATTAATCATCTGTCTGTGGTTGAGTTTAAATTATTAGCGGATGACGATTTATTAATCTATTCATATCGAAAGAGTACTTGAAAGGCTCTTCACAAACCGTTAGAAGCTAGTAGTTTTAATGCACTCGCTTAGATTAATGTAGTCATGATTTGTATGTGGTTGCCATTTCTATCTATTCCTTTCTATCTGCTCCAGCTGACCAGTTTTTATCTTGAATATTATTTGCAGTCCAAATTTCCACTTTTATCCAGGTTGAATGATGAATACAATGCCATAGCAGCATTTCAAGATGCAGAGCCATCAAAGCAGCCTGATGCTCCTCAAAGCTCTAGCTAAAATCAACGGTAAATTTCATGTGGTTGAAGTATAAATTTTAGAACACAAGTTTATGGATTGTGAATATCAATATACTGCTTTCATTTTCCATTTCTGGATCACTTTCAACTCTTTTGGTTCTTTCATTTTTGTTATTTCCCGAAATTAGATTTAGATTTTAGATTTGATGATGTAGTAATAAAGAAACCATGTTAACTTTTTAAAATCATATGGAACTGTGTGTGTGTAACGCGTGTACGTTTTACTTGAAAGTAAGAATGATAGATTTATTAATTAGTTCTGAGATTCATTGTTTTGAGAATTTATTTGAAGTTAGGATTTTTGGTTTAAGTTTAAAATGGCATAATGTAATATTTTGAGATTTTTATAAATGGAGGTTGATTTGGAGTTTAATTAGAGTTATAAGTTTGTTTTAAGGCTCGGAAAAGAAGATGGGAGGAAATGGTAGGCAATCCTTTGTTTTGTATGATATCATCAAAGAAAAGAATAAAGAATAGGAAAAAAAACCAAGAGAAAAAGGGAAGCCCTAGCCACATCTCCCCTCGAGCGATCAGCTACCCCATTGACTCGACCCTTGATTCTCGCTTTGGCATACTTCTTCAATGCAACTTTGGTGAATTTTTATTGGTAAACACAGTCCTTCAAGCTTGTTTAGTATCTTGTTTAGTATCGAGTGTCTATTCTTGAAACCTAATTAACACTTTTGAATTCTTCAACTAACATCGAAAATGGGGATCGAGTGTCTATTCTTGAAACCTAATTAACAATTTTGAATTCTTCAACTAACATCGAAAAGGGGTTGAGGGGTTGAATAGAAAATCATTTGGGTATTTTTTTTTCTTTTCTTATAGCTATATATCGTTGCTTTTTTCAAATCTTTCAAATGTATTTCCTCTTTCATGTTTTCTAAAACATTTCTCGCAAAAGTGACTCTAGATTCGAGCATATGCCGATGTTGCATGTGATTGCATATCCTAACCCGATAATAGAATTACTTATTGAGTATTTTTAATACTCAACTTTTTTCGAGCATGACTTTCTTTAGGTTTATTATTGTTTTTTTTAATAACTTTTTTTTAATATATATATATATTTTTCGTGTTTTGTGTGTTGTTTTTAGGATTTCTGCTATTTATTTTTATTTTATTTTTTATGAATAAAAAATCATTTTTATCAGACAATCATTTTCAAATGGTTTATAAATTTTATATAAGTTAAATTATTGGGGGATAATTATTAAATTTTATTATAAAATAAAATAAAAAACTATATGAATGAAAGTTAAATTAAATTTTAATTAATTAAAAATATTTAATAATTTAAACTAAGTTTAGAATAGTTAATTATCTAACATTAATAAAAAATTTAAAACTATTTATTTATATAAAATTTTAATACATTAATACCAAACATAATTATTTGTTTAATAAGTAATCTATTTTCAAGCATTAATCACAACCTTTATTTCTCTAACTCTTTTTTTTTCTTACTTTCTTTTGTTTATTATTTATTTTGTTGTTTTTTTAGTATGACTTTTTTTTTCTCCTAATATTTCTATTTCATATAGTTCGTTTTCTCTTATATAAATATATTGTTCTAGTGTTTCTATGAGATATAATAAAGATGATAAAAATAAAAATAAAAAATAAAAAATCTAAAATTTAAAGTCAATTAAATTTATTGCATCAGATAAAAATATAACATGGTTCAAAAAATTCGATAACAAACAAAATTCAATCAACCCAATTACATTAAAGATTATGAACTTATTTAGATTAAGGATTAGGAACTTATTTAGCTAGGATTATACTCAAATAAATTTTATAAAGTTTTATTATTAATTTTAAAATATATTTTTAATTATAGATACAGGTTTATTTTTATTATTTATTTTTCAACAACTTTCAAAAAAAAATTTAATTATTGAAAAGTTAATTTTTAAAAATATATATTAAAATTTAATTAAATATGAAAAATAAAAATTTGAATAAATAAAAGAGTTTTAAATTTAAAGAAAAGATAATATTGTAATTAAATCTATTTTCAAAATTCAATTAGTGCAATATTGGTTTGGTCTCGTATGCCCTAATTTTTGTTCCGTTTCAATTCAGCCCTCTCTCACTCTCTGTCGATCGGCTCTTCCTTCATATATAGATTCATTCTTCAGCTCTCCCAAATCCGCCGGAGCCCTCCAACTGGCGCCCGGCGACTGACCGCTGTTGCAGCTTGCAGCCTTAAAGCCGCCATCGCGCTCTCGACCACTCTCTTCTCCTCTTACGGTATTTTTCTCTTTTCCTTACTTTTCAATTGATCAAATAAAAGTACGTCAACCTTCAACTGAAGTATCTACAATTTCATTTCTGGAATTCTCTTTCATTAGCTCCTATTGATTTCTCCTTATACTCTGATCACTTTCAATTTCGGTAAAGATTTCAGATCTAGTTTAGTTTGTAACTTCAAACAGATAGATGCGGATAATTCTCTCTCAACTTTTGTTATGAACTTTAATTGTTTGGCTTTTGATTGTTGTACTATGTTCCTTCTATTACAAATTTCAGATAACTGAGGAACTAGTAAGGTCTTCATTTTATTGATTACTCGGGAATAGAAGGGGGCAATGGAAACTCAGAAAAAGGAAGAAGATAAGTTAACTGCTCCTGCTAGTTCCTCTGGGTTTTTGGGTAAATTGGAAGAGAAGTATAGGGAACTCAAAGAGAATGCAGAAACATATCCTTATGTGTGGGGCTCATACATTGTTGTCTATGGTGGTTTTGCTCTTTGGACTGGCTATAGATGGAGAAAGCTTCGGAAGACCGAGGATCGAGTACGTGTGCTACAGGAGAAGCTTCGACAACGTTACGAAGCCGAACAGTCTGCCAAACAATCAGCCAATTCAGTGGCATCAGTTGAAAAAGTCTCACAATCTGTTAAACAGCCTCCTTCCAATCAGTAACCAGGTTTTGAACTAGTTTCATGTTGTTCCTCACCCCCACCCAGAAAATAAGCTATTGGTTGGATATATATATCACATGGGCAATTGAGAAGAGTTCCAATGTGTGGAAATTTTGGAGAATAGTTTGATTTTTGATGCCTCTTTTTCCTCTGACTGGTAATTTTTGTTCAGGTAGAGCATTTTTTGAAATTTTGAACATGTGAGACTTCTTATAACTCAATTAGAGGGGTACTTTTGATATTGTTATGTATGCTGGAAGGGATAATAAGTTCAAGATCACTTATGGAGCTCTTTTATTAGCTCCTTTCACAGGGGATTTCCCTTTATCCTTTTCTTTCCATAGTTTTCATCACATCAATGAAAAGCTTGTTGGCAAAAAGAGAGAGCTCTATTCTAGTTAAAGATCAATTGTGCAATGTAAATTAAGGAGTCAGAAGAACAATTTACTTTTAACACATAATGACCTTTGTTGGAGGGAGTATTACTGTGTTCAACAGGATTCGAGCTTTTGACCTCTTTGTCGAAGATACTATTACAAGAATTGGAAGATTTCCCGACCAGTTTTTGGTTGTGTTGAAATAAAGTGGTAATGCTAGCTGCTGCACATCGTTTCCCATCGACATGCTTCAACACAAGGAAGCTTTAGGTAAGACTGATTGTAATTTGAGAGTTTAGGCACTTTTACTTCTCATTATGACACTTTCAAATCTCTAACTACCAGTTCTTGAGTTTGCCTCTGAAGTTGCTTTATTTCCTTTGCTCCCTGTTTTTTTTTGTTGCCAAAGTGATTTTGTGATCTATTCTGTTTCTCTCTTGTTTTGGGATTCTTACTTTGGGCAACCATGACATCAATGCCTCCATTTGAGAATCAAAGTTCAAAGTTCAAAGTTCTTTCCATTGGTTATTGACAGAGCTAATGGAACAATACTTTTAGGTTTTATTGGATCTTTTTGAGAACTGATAAGAATGCTTTTACTGTGCATTAACTGTTCTATTAACAAGTTTTGGGTGAAATTACATACCATTCAATACTTTTCTTTTACTTCTTTTAGCAAGAAATATATGAACAACCTTATTTTAGAATGATATTCTATGGAGATTTTGAAGTTTTTTGCTGGAAATATGATAGATCGAATTCTTCATTCAACTTTTTCTTAGTTTGACATTTGCACAGGTGGGGATCTAACCATTGGTCGTTCAAGTGGTAATTGGTGGCTTATCCGATAGATTTTGGTCGTTTTTCTTTGACCAATTGTTTGAGGTAACTCGATTACGCATATCTCTCGATATTTAATTTGGTTCAGTTTTGATTCGACTAGAAAATTACTGAATTGATACCCGAAAAGAAAATAATATTTAATGTTTTGATGTATATGAACAAAACTTGGATGCCTAAAGGTCATAATTAAAAGTAGAAACAACTATCTGGGTTAGATAATATGCAACGACTATAAATTAAGATGTAAAAATTTCAACTATTACAGGTAGTTCAAGACATCAAATTAAAATCATTGAAGAGCTATCTATATCCTATTCGGTCACATGCCATGGACGAAAAGACACTTATCGACGACCATTGATGCTCGATCGAGGATGTATCTTGTTTAACTAATGACAGAATTAGATTCAGATTGACGTACATAAACAACATGGCTATCATATATACACTTATGAAACATGAACATGGTTTTGCTAAATGTGCTGATGTGTTTGTGTTGTGTTTTCTATTTCAAGCAACTTTTAATGGAGGAACCAAGCTTGCAATGGAGCTCAATTTTTGGAATGCCTAGCTTTACGACCCCATTGTTATGGCTAATGGCTTTTCACTTTCACGAGACGCTCTCGAACTGTTCGATGATGAATTGCTTTGTCTTTGAACGTCGTCCTCCTTATTAGCCTGACACCCTGCATCACTTTGAGGGGATTCATTAGGAGTATTATTATCGACATTTTCGTTATTTTCTGCCACTGCATCTTCGTTCACAACTAAGCCAAGGGATACTCTAAAACCACATGCACGTGAGATTATTCTATACAAGAAAGTTAAGATCCAAAAGAACCAAGGGAGGCAGACCAATGACAAGCCTGCGACCGGTAGCCACGCGGTGGTTTCAGTCTCAGGTAGGGTAATGTATAACAAAAGGCATCCGCCGCCGCTGAGAATAGAGAAAAAGAGAACGAAAGTGACGATCCATATTAATAAACGTCCAGCTGATGGATCAACCAAAGACATTTGGTTTTAGATCTCTCAATGGATCAAAAGAAGGATGAAAGCTTGAAAGCGTGAGTTAGAAAGATGATCTTCTTCGTGTGACCATCTTCCATCTTCCTCATTTAGACACGTTACGAATCAAAAGCTCGTGATAGAGTTGAACGGAAGGCGATCGAGATTGTTCTGTGATGAATCGTGATGAAAAGTTGGAAGAAGTGAGAGGGAGGATGATGATGAGGGGTCTTGCACGTAAGGATTGGTCTGAAAACTTTGTGGAGAGATCCTCATGTGTTTCTGTTTGGAGGAACAATATCTACAACAATTTTGGTCATGCTTTTTTCTAATGGTGTTACGCGATTTCAGCTCTCTCAAAATTAGTCAATTTTTTCCTTTTTTTTAATTTTTTTTTAAAATTATTTCAAAATTTTCTTTACAATATACCAATCACAAATTTAATAATATAAGTGACTTTAAATTCCAACAAACACCTAAAAAAAACTAAAAATGGTTATGACAAAAACGAATCTGTTAGGATTGACGGGCCCACACAAGCTGTGGAGCATGTGGTTTAATTCGATGGAGCATGTGGTTTAATTCGATGCAAAGCGAAGAACCTTATCAAGGTTTGACATGTCGCGAATCCTCTTGAAAGAGAGGGGTGCCTTCGGGAACGCGGACACAGGTGGTGCATGGATGTCGTCAGCTCGTGCTGTAAGGTGTTGGGTTAAGTCCCGCAACGAGCGCAACCCTCGAGTTTAGTTGCCACCCGTTGAGGTTGGAACCCTAAGCAGACTGCCGGTGATAAGCCGGAGGAAGGTGAGAATGACGTCAAGTCATCATGCCCTTTATGCCCTAGGCGACACAAGTTCTCTATTTATAATCATTTACAAAAAAAGAGAATTATGGTAAATTACAAATGATATGGAAAGAATAATAAATTGATACAACATATTTGCCTCTAATAAAAGGGGTAATATGATATCTATGGTAAGCTGTAATGGAATATATGGTAAACCATAGTTCAAGGTTAAATATCTTTAACACTCATGTCTTCCACAACGGCACGGTTATCTTTATAGGATTTTCTTTTCTTTATTTGAATAAAAATGAACAAGTTGAATATTTAAAACACCCAATAAGTAACCCCTCTTGGAGTTGGGAGATGAAAACATATACAACATGTCTATTACTATCATGACGGGTGAGACCTAAAACCGGGCTCCACTTTATTTCCAAGGTAAAATTGGATGTACATTTATTTCACTATGCATGGTCTATATACATGCACACGGACCCATTAAGTTAGTGTCAAACTTCCTGATTATGGGCATGCATATACTCACACAACCAAAACCAACAAAAAAAGAATAGATGTGTGTATCATAGTTTTATGCGTACACATAATACACAGACAATTTATGTTGAATTGAACACATAACATGCATGAGATCCCACAATGTAAGAGAAAATAGTTGTTCAATGATATGGTACAATGTAGCATGTATTCATGCATGATCATAACTCGTAACTTATGTGATTGTGATTGACATTCATATCATATGTTATTTTTTCATACATGACGAACATTCTTAGAAATCTATGATTAATTATCATAGTCGCATATCTTAATCACAACATCCAACAGGCTCATCATGATGTGTTAGTTATAGGACATGCGATTTATCCAACCAAACTCAAAGAGCAGGATAAACACGAACTTGAAATGTAGTAACTTATTGGATCGAGTTGTAAAACGCCAAAATGTAATGCATGAAACTGTATGCGCTAAGCCAGATGCACTAAACAATAATGTGTTGGACGTGGAATGCGTTGAAACAGGTGCATTGAACTACGTGTCCAATTTGACCCAACGTCTTCTTCTTCATCGACAGAATACGATATTCTTGCAACGAACAAGACATAGGTGTGATTTGCAGCAAACAAAATGCAACCATGACTTGCAACGAACTCAATGCAGTTGTGACTTGCAGAAAATTAAATGCAGTCATGACTTGCAGGGAAATATAGTGGCTGATCCAAGATGAGATGTGATAGCAACGGTTGGATATGATCTACGATCGAAATATGCCAAAACAAATAAATGAAGCAGAAAAAACAACTTGAGGGGAGAGTTTCTTAGAACAGAAGAACCTTAAGCACTATGTTTTTCAATTATCTTTGTTGTTGTGAATAAAGCCTATATTTTCTGATTAGTAGTTAGAGAGGAGAAAGTTAAAACCACTAGCGATACTCCTAAATAAATCACTAACTATTTTCCTAACTTACAAAAGTTAATAACTATTTTTATAAGTGAAGCTTATTGATTCACATTCTTCCTCCCTCCTCCCCGTAAGCTTGACTTTACTTGAGATTTTTCACTTCGACCAACTCTTGCATATCTGCAAAGCTTAGCCCTTGCTAGGGCCTTGGTGAGAATATCAGCACGTTCCTCTGTAGTGTCAACGTTGCTTGGTCCCTGATCAACTCCGTCTTCTTCATAAGAAAATTTAATTCCACAACATGCAATTGCTTTTGCTTCTCTCTCCTACGTTGGAACTTCATCATCTTGTAAAATACTTCTTTGTTTTTTCAACCTTGTTTTTACGTCTGTCTATAGGCTTCTTTGGTTGAGATGACAAGTTTGATATCCCATTTTTCTTAAGTTCTGGTGACCTTCCTCTAGGCCTCCTTAGTTGAGATGATAAGTCTGATGAAACAAACCGACTTGTAGGTTGCTTTTTGCTGATTGAAGTAGCCTATGGTTTCTTCTTCGCTCTATTCTTTGGTTCCTTTTTCTCTCGACCAACTGATTTCTTCTTCCCTTTTTTGCTGCCAACGCCAATGGATGCTTTTGGAAGATATTAATGGTCTTTCAATAGTACTTGCAGTTCTGCGACTGTTTTGCTTTTATCAACAGGGATCGGTTTCTGTCAAATATCTTGTGGAACGAGCCGACTAACTCCACTCTACTACATTCTTCTGTCATTTGACCAAGGCTAATAATATTTCTTCAAACTCGAGATGTAATATATCTTGGTCAATAGACGTTGATTCTCGTTCTTACAATGGAGCAAGATGGATCATTTGTCTTGGATCGGTACAATTTATCCGTTTCAATGCTTCACGTTTCCAATGAACTTCTCATCAAGTTTCTTGTACTTTGCTTGATCTCCGATCATGTTACTCGATATCATATCATTGTGGAGAGTCGTGATTCCTAACATCAATTGGGTCTTCTCCATCTGCAAGGAGGTTCGCCATAACCTTTTCTTCATTGAGCATCAATGGGTTGGACATTTTTTCGGCCAACATCAATGCAAGCTCTTCATCATCTGTATGTGAGGTTTACCTCTTCATCCCGCTCCTTGTTGTGGCACTCTACTGCATATTGCCCATATTTTCCACAAGCGTAACACTTGATCATGCTCTTATCCTTCCAGGGGTTGACAGTATCATGGGTTTGTGAAGTATTGTCATGATCTTCTTTGTTGCGACGTTCGTGGCCAAGACCACAGCCACGCCCACGACCTCTACTTTCCTTGTTGTGGCTGCCATATCCTTTTGTACTTGAAAAGGAAGAATCAATCGCATCTTTCCTTTTCATCTATGCGAGTCATTCCTTGTGTGTGAGTAAGAGATGTTTCTTCTCCTTTCTGACGTCGTAGCCACGAAATCTCTACTCATGGACCTTAAGAAGATCAACAACCTCATCAACCAACATGTTATTGAGGTCGCCAAACTACTCGATGGAGGTAACCATATGTATGAATCTCAGGAGAACAGCTTAAAAGAACTTCTTAATGACATAGATCTTCTCCAGTTTGTCGCCTATGGAATGGATGTCGCTAATGATTATCGTCAACTTCATAGCAAAGTTGTCTATTGACTCACCGTCCTTCATGCGGATAGCCTCGATCTCACTCTTCAAGGTCGACACATTTGCTTCCTTGATGTTAGATAAATCCCTATTTTTAGGTTAAGAATTCCTATTTTCTTGTTAAAACCACACAATTAAAGTTCATGGAATATCCAGGTTGAGTTGAAGAGCTTTAATTGAGTCGCCACTCCTTTACTTCTAGGATATAATTGTTATTTAAATATGCCAAATGAATGAGAAACATATCATCGAGTCTTTAGGTATAATCGAAAATACTGTGTCTCTTGTGTTTTTTCTGTTATTTTCTTTTCCCAACATTTTCCTTCGGCTTTTTTCCTCCGTCAACGATTTCCTCCCATTTGCTCAGTCAAAAACAACACTTGACACGTTCCACACCCACATGCATTATTTGCAGCATCTCCCACGCTGCCTATCCTTCTCTACCAACATGAGAAGGAAGTCCTCTGAGACTATTTGAAAGATGGAAGAAAGAGTCATCTTGTCCTTACGCTCCTCAACGTCGTTTCCATGCTCGATAATGTTCCACACGCATTGTGCCTATAAGTTAACACGCATCTTTATCGACCATGTGGCACCATATCTCCTTCTTTTTGCTCTTTATCATTGCCATATCTCCTCCGGTGATTTTGTAAGGTGACCACATTTGTTTTGGCATCCTAGCTCTCATATCAAATGTTGGATAGGGCCGACGATCAGAATATGCCAAAACAAATAAATGAAGCATAAAGAACAACTTGAGAGGAGAGTTTCTTAGAATAGAAGCACCTTAAGCTCTATGCTTTTCAATTCTATCGGTTGTTGTGGTGGATAGAGTAGGAGTATTTGTAGAGGAGAAAGCACCAACAAATTTAATTTCTTAAACTTTCTCTTCAAGTTAAAACCACTAACAATGCTCATCAATAAATCACTAACTATTTTTCTAAGCTTATTCAAGTTAATAACTATTTTACCTAGTCAATTCTTTTTAGATATATTAAATACAAGAAAGAAAATAAATTTAATTTGAAGCGTTCAAAACTAACCTTTAATATATTGATTATATTAAATATAAAAAGAAAAAAAATATATTTAATTTAAAGGGTTGAAATAAATATTTAATATATTTAATATACTAAATATAAAAAATATATCTCGGGGTTGAAATTAGTATTTTATATATTAGATATATTAAATATAAAGAAAAAAATATATTTTTAATTTGAAGGATTCACATTAATACTTGGTATATTAGAGAGAAAAATATATTGATTATATTTAACATATTATTATTAAAATAATTAATTATACATTAAATTACAAATATATATTAAAAATTTGAATGAGATTAATTATATATTAAGATATTTTATGACATTTAAATATTACTATTATTTGATAAATATTCTCTCAAAATCTGTATGACCTTCGGTTGATCAAAAATATATCCCACGTCTGGAATAACTATGTCTAAAAACTTTCTTTCTTCGATTCCTTCCAAAAGTGTGGACATTATGTTTGGAAGATTTGATGGAGGAGCGAGAGAAAGTAGATTAAAGACTTACCAGAACTTTCTCCATATTTCTCCAATGTAAGTTTGTTTAAACTCTTCGTTTTGTTTAATTCTAAAAAAAATCAAAATTGATCATGCTTTCGCTGCACGAGTGAAACATTCATTCCCAACAATGGAAGGATTGTCAGTTAGCATTATACGAATGTTTAGAAAGTGGCACCATATTGTCCTATGAAATACGATGATGTTGTGTTTTTACCAAGAATACCGGCTCTTCACTGTCAAGGCAACGTAGCTCACTAACTATGAGAATAGAAGAGAGAGTTCACCCCAAAACTAACTTACACCATCCATTAGATCAAGGCGTCAAGATATGTAAACAACCTCTAGAACTTGAGGGGTTTGTGTCCGACAAGAAAACCACTTGAAACTTTGAGGCCTAGAAGCTCAAATAGCTATAAAACTTAGCCCGAACTTCCTAAACTCCAAAGAAAATTTTGTGGTAAATTATTAGGATTGGCTGCAATGAAAGCCTACAAGTAAGTTAGTTACTGCGATTGAGGTGTGGGAGCATCGGGAGTTACGCGGTCATAGATGCAGTCATACCAGGGAGTCGGTCTTTGTGGTTTTTTAGTCTTTGTATTGTTTAAGTTTGTATGTGGATTTCTAGTCCTCATTTTAGAGATAACTTTAATTAATACCGACTTATAATTTTTTTCTTTTAAAGTAAATTGATAATTATTTTATTATCATTCCCATATTTGATTGAACTTGAAAGAACGCATCATTGCATGTTCATTTAACATCAAATATCACTCGAAGGAGGAAAAATAAAAATATATTTCTTCTCTCTTAATTAGTTTTTTAAATAATTATAAAAACTTATATTTCTTTGGAGTATATCCATCGACCTACACAATTGGACAACAGCACCCTCACATGGGCTGCCTTTTTGGACTAAATAGCAAATACAGCGCTAAGAACTCCCAAAACATACAAAAACATGAACTTTTCAAAGTAGATCAGCACAGAATTTCACAATAAATTCAGAAATAAGCAGAGATGTCTTTCACATCATCTCCTTTAATTCAATTTCAACAACTATGAACATTAAAAGACAAAGGCCTTTCAAAATATGGCATCCTTACCAAGTCAAGGAGGGGGCTTTCGGCTTTCTCCTTGGACAACCTCTCTACCAAGACTCAGATTCAGAAATCCCACAAAAAAGAAGAAGAAAAAGAAGGGTTTTCGGGGCCACATCGGACACGGTAGTTTCTTGTACAAAGAACGGTGGAAGACGTTTATACCTAAACTTTGGCTGAAAATTCTATTGGATTTGTTTGATTGATACTAAACCCTTACCAGTTGAAGCTTGAAGAGCGGCTGCATCTACCTTGCAGGTAGTCCTCTATGGAAATGCTTTGTATTCCACTGCTAACAGAAAGTGAGTCATCTTCCAAGCCAAGCAACGCTAGGTTAAGGTGTGATTGGATGTTAGTAGGTAGAGGTTCTCCGTCACTCGCATCGAATTCGTTTGATTCATCGATTTGTTGTCTTGCCCATGTTGTTATTTCCTCATCACCTTGGAGAAGTTTCAATACCTGAAGTTTTGAATAAAACAAATGAAAGGGATGAAGGGAAAACAACAACACTGATGACATTGACAAACAATGACAAGTAGAAGAGGCCAAAGAGGTTGTGCATTTACGCAGCTTACCAGGCTGATTTGAGGGCGATGTCTCAGTGCTCGTCTAATACAAAGGGTAGCAGCCAAAATCATTCGACCTATTTGATCGTGGTTGTAATCACTGCCTAGGCTTGGATCTAGCAATTGTGAAACTTTGCCTTCCATCAGAATTGGCTTTGCCTGTATTACACATCCATCAGTTCCATAAACAAATTTGAGCAAAGTTCAGACAATCAGATTCATGGCAACTTGAACACATTGTCCCAACATGGATAATGGAGGTTATAGTAAGAAAATTGAAACTTACCCACATTACAAGACTCTCCTGCCCCTTGGGACAGTTGTCGCTGATCGGTTTTCTACCTGAAAGTAGCTCAAGGAGTACCACACCGAATGCATAGACATCGATTTTGTCGCTCACTTTGCCGTGCATGAAATACTCGGGAGCCAAATAACTATCATAAAGGAATATTTACAAGCGTGCTCAAGAACACATCAAAAGCTTGAAGAAAATGAATAAAAACATAAAATATGCAACAGTTAAGTAGCGGAGAAGAATCTGCATACCCAAATGTTCCAGCTACATCAGTACAAGTGATTTGTAAGCACAACGATGTCCAACTAGCAAGGCCAAAATCCGAAAGCTGAACGGGTAAAACACAACCTTAGTAATCAGATAGAGGAACCCTTTGAAAGATAATATGCTAGAGAAAGTAACATATCACGAAACCTGCGGTTCGAAATTCTCCGAAAGAAGAATGTTAGAGGATTTCACATCCCTGTGTATCACAGCTTCTTCCCTGCAATTGTGTAGATAGTCAAGTGCTTCAGCAACACCAACAGCAACCTTAAACCTCTCTTGCCAACCAAATGAATTCACCTCCTTACAACCTTAAAGAAAACAACCAGTTGACAATGTGAAAACACAGTTAACAGAGATCAAACTAGTGTTATTCAAACATAGAACACAGATCTTTACCATGAAGATTCTCTTCCATACTCCCTCTTGAAAGAAAATCATAGACCAAAACTAAATTATTGTCCTCCAAACAAAAACCCAATAAAGATATAATATTCTTATGAGTTGAAGTTGCAATGATCTCAACTTCTTGAACAAATTCCTTTAGAACAGTCTCAGATGGCTTCAAAATTTTGACAGCAATTTCCTTGCCATCGGGAAGACGCCCTCGGTAAACATAGCTACTCCCTCCTTTACCAACCATATTCTCTAAAAGACACAAACAGAAACACTTATTAGAGAAACATCCAGTCCCAGAAAACAAGGATAAACATGTATCTTTAAAGATAGGTACATACCAGGCATAAAATTAGAAGTTGCCAACAAAAGTTCCTCATAAGTAAACAATCTGCAAGTGGACGAGTATTTATCCTTTAAATCAAATACCTCTTTAGGAAGGCTTTCCAAAACTTGGTTGGCCACATATGGCACAATTGCACCACTTTCCCCATCGATTGTGGAGCTCTGATCTTGATCAGAACTGTTTTGTTTCTGATCTGGATAAACCAAGGCCGACGATGTCTGGAAGTTCGGTATGTGTAATACACCTTGGAACATAGGAAACTTCTTTGATGATTTCTCTACATGCTGCTTGGATAAAAATATCCGACGCAGAAGCGACCAACTCGATTTCCATTGCAACGATCCTCGCTTGACAATGGAATTCGACTTCGAAATTTCTTGAGGCTTTTGAAATGGTACCAAAGCCAATGAATTCCAAACACCATTGTCCTGTAACTGGTCCACCAAATCAGTTCCGGAATCATTTCGTTCAAGCAAAGACAGAGCACCCTGAACAGAGTCCCTCTCCGTTTTATCATTACAACCAGAGTCGGATTTCTGTAACCGGTGACTGTTGACAAAGTTTGTAGCCAACCCAACAGATTTTGTTTCATTAATTTCTTCTACAATGGTCGCACAATTCTTGTCCCCACCCTTGTCTGCTCAAATAGGCAAAAGAAAAAAGGGGAAATCATGAACTAAGCGCAAAACAAGAATTTACAGCCTAAAAGAAAAGGAAAAAGAAGATGATTAAAAAAAAAAGTGAAATAATTCCAACCTCGAGACTGGTCTTTAATTGGGAAAGTCGCTAATCTCTGGAAAATAACTTTGCCATTATTGACGGCTAAAACGCTGAATCTGCTCGACAATTTTCTAGCGCAGTACTTAGCAACCGAGGCCGAGGAACGGATTCTATGGTGAGTTTTAGAAGTACCGAGAATTAGAGAAGCCTCGCCGTAAGAATCAACTTCCCGTCTAATAATTTTCCGGACCGGCGAGCCTCGGCAGACCTTGAGCTTCAATTCAACCTAAAACAAACAACAATTCCAAACTAAATTTCTCATCACCAAAAAGAAAAATGAAAAAAAAATCACTCGATTCACAATCATTTTAACCTGCTTCAGGTTGCAGAATCCGTCATAGGCGGACAATACAGAGTCAAACGACTTCACAAGAGAGAGCAAAGTCGAATTTCCCTCTGCAACTAAAACAAAACAAACAAGAAACCACCAAAAGTCCACAGTCAGCACAAAGCAAAAGAAAACCACCGAATCAAGCGCGATAAACGAGGTTAAAAAAAAAAGACAAATACCAACGGCAGAATCAAGAACATGAAGAGCAATGACACAATCTCCAGGCTGCGCAACTTTAACGAGCGCCCAAGTGAGCAGTTCCCGACTCTGGGAATCCATTTTAACCCCGACAACGACCACAGAGCCGCCATAGACGGCGGCAGGGTCAGCGAGGAGCATCATCGGCGCCGCTTAGGGAGGGGTATGGGGGGTTTCAGAGGGAGGGAAACAGTTCAGGCGCAAGAGAAGCCATTAGAGGATGAAAAGAGCAGAAGCATATGTAGTGGAAAAGGAAAGAAGCGAATCATGGGGAAGAGAATTCGAGGTTAGGGGTAACTGTATTGGAAGGGTTTGTTCCTCTACTTCGCTATATATAATATTGTTCCCTTCTCTTTCATTCTCTGACCGTCTGATCCATCTACTTTATTTCTTCATCATATTAGCATTTTTTTTTTAATATAGTTTGTTTAAAATACCATTTTATTATTATTATTATTTATCAACTTATTTATTTTTGTGTTTAATAGATATCATTTTTTTTAAAAAAATATTTAAATCATTTTAAACGTTTAATTTTTCTATCTAATATGTTAATTTTATATTTAAAATATTATTAGATTTTTAATTTTATATTTAATACGACCTAACTTATTCAACATTTTTTTTAATTAAACGGACACTTTTAGATAAAAGAAGAAAGTTTATGCTTTCAATTTTGAGTCCGATTGATTTTTTTATTATTTATTTTTAAAAAAAAAAAACTCTTCATTAAATTACAAGTTAGGCCGGTAAACTTTGTAAACTTTTAAATTTGTATCTATTTAGTTTTTAATTTTTTTTTAAATAATATAATATAGGATCTTGCGTTTTCAATTTTTTTTTTAGTTTATTTGGTCTTTAAATTTTATAAAACTTTCAATTTTATGTCCAACAGATACCTAATATATTTAAGAAATAAGAATTAACTGACTAATTAAAAATAAAAACAAAATTTATGTCAAATTTGATATGTGGTTAAAAGATAAAATTCTATCTATTCTCCTCAACTTATTTATCCGGTCGTCTTATTTTTTGTTCAGATAGTTTAGCTTATGAGATCGCCTTAATCATAAAGTTCATATAGTCTAGCTCATTGAAGTTATTTTCAATTATAGGGTTCATGTAGTCTAGCTTATTCGAGCTTATCTCAATTATTTGTTTCACACATATAGGCAAGGTGCGACTTCATAATTGTTCCATCTCTGAATCTCATGTACGTAAGCTCAATCATAGAGGAGTGACTTCCTCTTATTGTGAGCTCATATTGTACAGAGCACGACCATAATAAATCAACTCAGGTACATGCAAATAGTGACCTCATATGTAAGTCCATATCATTAAGGCACGCCCACAGTATAATCGCATATCACATACATGCAAGGAATGACATTGCATGCAAACTCATATCGTTAGGGCATGACTCTAATAGAATCACATCACATACATGTAAGGACTGACTTTGTAATCATTACAACCATGATAGAATCACATCATATACATGTAACAGTGATTTATCTAAAAAGAGTCAATTTACCTGAAATAAACAATGAAACATGCCAGAATAATTTGTTTTCTTCTTTCAAAACCTTCATAATCTTCGTATCAAACCCTAAAATCATATTTAATATCAGTACAGTTGAAATCAGCTCGAAAACACAAAGAAAAATGAATTGAAATGACAAAATTGAGTCCAATTGGATTGAACTAAATGAGTCAACAATCAACGATCAATAGACAACATAGTCAATGACCGGAGACAAATAATAATGTTTACCATTTTTAATTTGAAAATAACTTTAAAAATTATGGGTTATTGTTAATTATAGTAAATCGTAATAATTATTATTCACTTACAAAAATGAAATTAATGTTTATAAAAATGGACTTTTCTTTAATTATAATATTGTCTATCCTGTTTAATAATTTAACTAAATTGTTCCAAGACGAGGTTATGTATTAGTTGTCGTTTCTAGAGATAAATAAAAAGAAAATTGCCGTTAAATGTATTATATTTATATCAATATTTAATTATCTTATCTATAAATATGATTAAAATTTTATGATTTCGATTGCAGTTAATAATTAATATTGATATATTTATGACACGCGGCTTACCCAAGTTTGCTCAATAAAATATTAGTATTTATTTATGATTTTATAAAAGATTATATTATTCATATAATTGACCATTTATTGCATACCCAAATTCTTTTAAAATAAAGTTTTAATAAATAAGTATCACGTTCAAAGCACATGTTAAAGATCTATCGTGTATTAAAGAAAATGTAATTTGACCAAAGGAATTTAAAAATTAAAATGAAATGTTTTAACTCCGACCATCTAATCCAAACCATAAAGATTGAGTTCCGTTAATTTTTATTTTTTTTTAATTTGGATTGAGTTGAATTTTGAAAAATAAAACATTCAGATTAATTCATGAATTGACGTTTTTTTATCAAGTCAACTCACCGAACTCGAAAATTACCAAAGTTGGGCCTCGCGGGTTGCAGGGATTTCCTCCCTCCCTTCTCGTGCTCGCTCTTCTTCGTACAGGTCGTAACTTCGGTTGTTTTCTTCGGCAATTAATAGATCATCTCCTTACGAACTTATAGTAACTGAAATCGGGTTAAACCATTAAGGGTAGGGGACAAATCTGACGGTAGAAGCTCTCAAAACCCATAAACGTACCTTGGTTTGTTTCCGTCCAAAACCGATCACAGAACGCCTGTAGATCTAGAGCTCGAGTTCCTCCAACGAGCGTGAATTTTGGTCTTAAACCTCTAGTGCCTTCTCCCTTCGACAATCTAAGTCCCTTCTTCCTTTCTTAGCGGGCAAGCCGCCTTAAATCAACTCTCACCTCCTCAGTTCTCGCATGGTCTCGACGAGGAATGGGACGAAGGTCTTTCATCGCCTGCCCTCTATACGAGCCATTGCCGAGCAGCTTACAGGGCTGCAAACGCATTTGTCATATTATTTATTTACTTATTACTCCTTTGGAAGGGTATTACAACAATATTAATTAAGATGTTAAATTATATTTAAGTATTAAGTTATATTATGAAAATAAAATATATAATCATAGTACAAATTAAATACAAAATATATATATATTATTTATTTGTTTAGGGAGAGAATAAGATCAACATTCTCCTCTTCAAAATGAAATAAAATAAAATAAAAAGAAAAGGTAATAATATTAAATTGCACCCAAATGATGGATGAGAGGTCCTTTTGTTCGCATGTTATTATGAACATGACTGCACTCCCCATTTTCGGACCTCTAAATATTAATTTTTTATTATTATTATTTCTATTTGTTTAATAAGAATGTAACGTGAACGTGGCAGAATTTGTCCCAATATTTTATTTATTTATTTTTCGTCCTTTTTCTCAATACTATTTTTCACGCCTATTTACTTATTTTAACATCTTAAAATATGTCGACCAATAACAAATTTTTTAAAGGTATTCCTGGTTATTGATATATATTTTTTTAGATTTAATCAATTATTTACTAAATATCTATTTATTTATGATGTTTATAACTTAAATTAATAAATATTTTACAAATTTACTTTAAAATATTATTTTTAAAAGTTATTCGAAAATTAATAATAAAAAATAAAAATACTATTAAACTTTCGAAAGTTCCAATAATTCTTTTTAAATTTTAAAAATTAAATTTATCAGGTAGTTTAAAAAATGCACTTTCAGGTTTTAAAAAATTTTTAAAATAAATTTACGGTAATTTTAAAAATAAATTTACTGTTGAAAACGGTTATTACTTTATTTAAACTCTGTAAATTTTTATTTATAATGTTTTAAAAATATCATATATTTTTAAACAATTTTATTAACACCTTTCAACTTTTTTAAAAAATTCGAAAATATCGTTGAAAAGTACTCATAAATTTTTTAAAGTAACATTATAATTTTATTTATTTTTGTATGTAAAACAGTGAAGCGGGACAAGGCGTGTGGATGAGGAATACAATCTCTGCCCCAACCTCGTTTATCTAATGAGAAAAAATCTTTTTCCACTCCCTTCACTATTAGATAAAAAGTGTTTCGTTCTCCTCCCCAACCAATGTGAGATTCTCACACTCCACCCCCTTCGTGGCCTAGTGTCCTCCCTAGCACTCGTTCCTTCTCCAATCAATGAGGGACCCACACCAAATCCTCCTCTTTCGGGGCCTAGCGTCCTTACTAGCACACCACCTCATGTCTACCTCCCTTGGGGGAACATTCTCCTCGCTGGCACATCGTCTGTCTGGCTTTGATACCATCTGTAACGGCTCAAGCCCACCGCTAGCAGATATTGTCTTCTTTGGGCTTATTGTGAGAATCTCACATTGGTTGCGGAGGAGAACGAAACACTCTATATAAGGGTGTGAAAATCTTTACCTAGCATATGCGTTTTAAAAACCTTGAAGGTAAGCTCGAACGAGAAAGTTCAAAAAAGACAATATCTGCTAGATGGGCTTGGACGGTTACAATATAATAATCTTAATCATGAAATTAAGTATAATTAAAATAATATGGCAATTTGCTTTTTTTTTTAAAGGTAAAGATTTTGGAAGATATTAGTGGATCTTTTTTTATTGTATATTATATTGACCGACCGACTTTTTTTTTCTAATTACTAATTTTTAATTTTTTTAAAAAACATTTAATTTTCTGTTCCCAAAATTTCAGCCGTCGAAGTGGGAAAAGAGAGTTGGAATTGACTGAGAATCTTTTTTTTGGAATCACATATTAAAAATGTTTTTAAAATTTTTAACGGTTATTATTATTTAAATATTTAGTAATTAATATTATTCAATCAAAATATTATACAACACATCATTTAAAATGATATTTATATTAAATTTAAATTACTAATTACTAATGAGGTATTTTATTAACATAAAATTGATGTTTTTTTTAACTAAACCTTTAAATTTTTTTAAATTTTATATCTAATATCACGTTTAATATTTAAAATTTAAATTTGTAAATATATAAGAAGAGATATAAAAGTAAAACTTAAAAGGAATCTATTAAAAATTAAATAATAAAAAAGTTCTAAAAGTTCTTTCTAGACTAAACTTGTTTAACCTTACATGAACTTAGTTCATGACTCAATCCAACTGGGTTGTCGTAATTTTTTAATTATTTAAAAAAATTATACTTATTAACAATATATTACGTTAATAACTAAAATATTACATTTTCATAATTCATAACTATTGTTAACCTTGTCTATAAATATCAATATTCTGAATCTTCATAATAATCTTAAAATTTGGATAAGGTAAGATTGAGTTATAACTTTAAGCATTCCCTGGTGTTTATGCACTAAAAGTCTCTGTCCCTGTATCGTCAAACTATTAAGGTTACTTCTTTAATAAGCTGCTTATTTTCTTGAAATTGTATAATAGCTAACCCTTGAAAGTACTTTTGATCTTTACCCCACCGCGTAATATTTCATGTTCTTAGATCAATGGGAATGGTAGAGAATTCACTCCCCAATGGCACTGACCTTGCCTTTCTAGCCCTGAGCTACGGAACCTTTACCGTGAATGGAGAGGAAATGAATGAGAAAATGGCTCTTCTGCTCAGAAATGAAATGTTCCTGGAAATTCTGGCTCCCATTTGAACTCCAGGAAGGGATGAGGGCCTTTAAGCCCGAGACTTTTTCTCCTTTGAAATGCTTTTCTCTGAGGATTGAAGTGAGGGAGTAGTAATTGAATCATAGGGCCCTTTGAGCATATTGGTCATGAACGAAAGAAGAGCTCTTGCCTCAATAACAACATTTCGTCTAACACAATATCAATAAGCTCAACCAATTAACTAGAATAATCAAACTCCGGCTTTAGGAATTTCATATGCGGTGTAAAAACAGAAAGATTAATCCCCCAGAAAACATATATGCATTTACGGGTCTACGCAAAATGGAAAAGCAGATGCCAAATGGGTTTGAAACTAAAGATTTCGGAAAAGGGAAATGGAGGTTAATTGTCCTTTCACTAAGAATACCTCTGAAGGACTACACCGCAAAACTGAATATACAAAGCGGGGCCGAGGTTCAGTCGCACCATCTCTGGTTCTTGGTAATGCCATCTGTCCTTTTGCGCCTCATACGCCGACTCCAAAAAAAATGTCAACCTACAAACAAATAAAAAATAATGTAACATAACTCAACCTTTATGAGATTGATCAAATACTCGAGTCATATGAGTGCTCCTATAGCTACTCACCTTGATACGTAGTATAAAACAATTCAAGTTGTTTAGTTGAAATATCATCGTCTATTAGAATACTAAGTATTTCTCAACAGTCAGTCGGTTATTGTCTGAGCCTCCAAATGATTACTCCTACCTCATCGATCTCAAAACATGACATAACCCTACGACCAATCTTATTGGTTTGCTATTGTCCTTTAAGAATACAAATTCCGACATAAGGTTGATAATATAAAAACCAGAAGACTTTGAGGATTTTTCATGTTTCTATTTACGTGCAATAAATGGAAGAACATGTGAGTATGTCTGCCATTATGGATTGATGGTGGACCCAAAATTTCCCTTTCTTTCTCCTCAATTTTAGTGTTGTATGTACAAATTCAAATAAAAAAAAACCAAACCAAACACAACATTTTCAAACCACTTGCTATTAAAAGTTTTCGCCTAAATTATATGAGATAGTCTTCGTGTTCGATTTTAGTCATAACTCAATCGATTAAAGATATTAATATAATCTTATATTTGGCTCGGTTAGACCACATGTGCTAGTTACTGTTCCCTTATATCGTATGAAAATTATTCTAAACGTATGAGACACGACTTTATAGATGATCTAACATGAGTACATATTTGGACCCTGTCAATTTAGATTGTTTACTATTAGAGATTAGTTAACGACTCTCTATAAGTCTGCATATAGTATAATGATTATAATCATGAGGGAAGTGACTCCGTGCCTAAGCAACTACTATGAAAGTGAATGAACATTTTATTTGCACAATAAAAAAGTATTGGATCTTGTATTTAATTGATTTAGAATTAAACTAAAATATTGGATTAAGCATGTAAATACCTTGGATATTATGGATAATTTTTTTGATGAACATGAAAAAGATTGTTTTTGTGATGTCCCATATTGGTTGGGGAAGAGAACAAAACACCCTTTATAATGGTGTGGAAACCTTCCCCTAGTAGACGCGTTTTAAAGTCTTGAGGGGAAGCTCGAAAAGGAAAGCCCAAAGAAGACAATATTTGCTAGCGGTAGATCTGGGCCGTTACAGTTTTAGGCTTACTAAATAGAAAATTTACAAGCTAACACCATGGAAGTTAAAACACTATATACATGAGCTGATTTGTAAGCATCATGAGTGCCTATAATGGAATTTGAGCTTTGGAAGTATTGAAATATGAGTGCATCAAGTTGGTACTAAGAAATATGATAGTTTCAATGAGTTTAATAACGGCATTTGACAAAGAAAAGGGGAGACGAGATATCACACAATGTTGGAAAGTTACTAAGTTACCGATAAGTCAACAAGTCAAAATTATAGGAAAATATAGCCATGGACCTTATCAAGAACTTTGAAAATGATGTACGGTGATAGGGTGATCTTTGACAAACTTAACAAGTCCACACACTTCTTGCCAGGAAAAGACGCGATTATTGCTAGACTGCATGGGGTGCCAATATTGATCGTGTTGGACGGGGCCCATGCTTCACATCCAATATCCAACTTCTTTTCACCAATAAAAGAAATGAACAAACCGAACATCTAAGTCAAACGTTGGAAGACATGTTATGTGCCTACGTAATGCTTTAGCCTTTGAGCATTTACGTTAAATGTCCTTCCATCCTCTTCGTTCCTTATCTTTACTACGCATTGCAAGAAGACTTCCTCTACCACGAAAGCGCCTGACCATTTGGACTTTAGTTTCCGTAGAAATAGCCTTAATCTAGAATTAAATAGAAGCACATTTTCTCCTTTACTTAACTATCTTGATCTAATGTTTTTTTTGTCTTTCTCCTTGTAAAATTTTGCATTCTCATATACAAGCGAAGTCTATGGAAATGCTCTAAAGAAAGTGTGCATGAGAGAGGTAAGCGACACCTATAGAAGTGCTCCAAGAAGTGAGCACATATGCATTTTTTGAGCCACCGCCTTATGTCTAAGGTGGGTGGTTTCACAAGGAATGTCAAGACCAGTATTCGCTCGAGAAAGATTACCAATCTCGATGTAAAACACATAGAAGAATGAAGTTGCAGCAAGACTAAGCGTCAGTGCAGCGGTTGTCACATGAAGGGGACTAAGTAAAGAGATGGTTGAAGTATAGTGCCAACATGTGAAAAGACATTGTTAAAAGCTTCTAGACTTTGCTTTAGTAAGGGATGTGGCCACGACCGAAAAAGGTTGTGGTTGGGCTTGTGTTAGTAATGATAACTCTCCAAAAGTAGTAAGCATGAAATAGTAAGGGCTGTGAAACCAGAGAGGAGGAAGAAAAACCCTAATTCAGCCGTTGTTTACGGCCGAAGTAAAAAAAGACCAAATTAAGGCAATGAGGTGGACGAGAGAGTTCAAAGGAAGGAAACTTTCATTGAAGGGCAACAACAAAGCTTGATAACTCTCTAATTCTTTACTCTCTTTTCTTACACTATCAATGTTACATGATTAAAAGGTGAATTCCTACGTTTAATTCAATTTGTATCGAGAGTTAAACCTTATAGGAGAGGCAGAAGAGTTTTATGTAGTTTAAGCATATTGACGGTGTGATTTTAGTTTATTAAAAAGTTGTTATTAATAATTTACATGTTTGCTTAGTTGACCACTTTAGATACATAGTTGTTCTCTTATTCGAAGGGAGGGAGGGAGCAATGATACTTGGTAATTGAAGGGTTAGAAATAATTATTCTTCTACAGCTTTGTTAATAAAAATTACAAAACGATTATGGAAGTAACCACCATGCATAATTATCCCATGAGTTTCGGGATCTGTTAAAAGGAGCTAAAATCCACCCTAAAATTCAACCATTTATCCATTTAATCTCTCCTAGCTGAACTTTTTTTCATTACTGTCGATTTTCTCATTAGTCTCTATTTTTTCAAGAGTAGTTGACACTGACATAAATTTTGTTTAAATAGTTTAAACTCACTAACACCCATTTGAATGAAACCAAAAACTCAAATTTTCAGCAACAAAGTAACCAAAAAAAATAGGTTATTACTTGCTACTTGTGATAGTGTATACTTCAATACTTGACCATTACGTGTCCAGATATTGTCAATGCTGTCAATTCTGTCAGTCAATTTCTGCATGCTCCTACTGCAGATCATTTTCTTGTTGTTAAGTGTATTCTTTACTAGGTTAAAGGCACACCCAATTTTGGCATTATGTTTCGTCCATCCATTGTTCCTAGTGCACTAGTAGCTTATTCAAATGCTGACTGGGTTGACTGTCTCGATACTCGATGTAATGACCCGAAATTTTCTACTTAATTTAAGGTCGCTACTGTATACATATCATAAACATTGAATGCGGAAGACTTCATTTAAATTCCATAAAACATAACTTTTATCTTAAAACACAGCCATGAACTTACGTGTTTCGAAAACCTTTAAAAAACGACACAACAAAAGGATAAATAAAATAAATAAACATTTGAATTAAAAACATCATATTCTAGCCTAAGACTAAGAAAATCAATACGACTACCGTATGCATGTACCATGGTCTCGAGTTGCGATGTCGTCGTCAGCCGTACATGAATGTCTTGCGTTAGCCTGAAAAATGTAGTAGCACATGACTTGAATATTTAAAGAAATACTCAATGAATTAGCCCACTATGGTGGGTTAAATGCAAGAACATGCGAATGCAATGACGGGACCTATCCTTTCAATCTAATTTCCTACGGTACTGTCCTAACGGGTAACTTGGATGTGTACCATACACTCTACACATAGCCCATACGTGTGAGTATGGACTCACCAATCAGTTTGCACACCGCTGGGCCACTTTCCTTGTCAGGCGAGCATACTCTAGGAGCTTCTTAGGCCAGACACCCATTAGAACTAGTAACCGTCACGGCAGCATTATGTAAAACAAAATGATCGTACCCCTGCCGACAACATTATGTAAAACATAATGATCGTACCTCTGCCGGCAGCATTGTGTAAAACATAATGACCGTACCCCTGCCGACAGCATTGTGTAAAACATAATGATCGTACCCCTGCCCATCGTGATGAAAGAGAGGTATCCCCAAATGCATGAGCACACATAATGCATGAGGCCCCAATATTTTTCCATTTTCGACATTATTAAAATAACCCCGCTATCGTTTTACATTCATATCATATCTTTTCTCATTTTTCAGTTCTCATATCATACATAATTCTAACGGAGTTATATTTCATTTCATTTATCGTGATATCATGTCATTCATAACATGCTGTATACATACAATTTAGAAAACATAACATAACGCTTCATGCTTTTAACATGTCATTTCATTACGTACAATTCATACAACAATTACCTCAATGGTCACACAAAACAATCTAAACATAACATATCACATCACAATATATCGTATCATAAACATGTCATATCGTAAACACTTCGTGGTCATATCGTTCCCTAACTTGTCAGAGCCTTAACGTTCTTATACCTATCACGGTCATATCGTTACGTGAACGTACCTTAGTCATATCATCACAGGAACGTATCCTAACGCTATCGTTCTATCAATCTATCACAAACCTATCCCTTTCTACCCATAACCTAACCATATTCTTTCATCAATCTCTCATATCCATAACACTCCGATATGTAACCTAACCTTAATGTTTCATGAACGTATCTTACTCCTATCGTTACATTTCGTTTTGTGCATCATTCTCGTATGTTATCTCAAACATATCATTGAACACATCGTACCGTAGTTATTATCTTACAATTCACATATTATAACATATACATAACATATAAGAAGCATATCGAGCCACAAACAATTCACACATATGACGCGTGCAGAACCACAGGGCACGTGTCAACATCAAATATAACTATGCCGATAGTAAGGCCACTTACCTGATTATCTTAGGCTGTCGTCACCAATTTATCCTTAAGAAAGTTCGATTTTGTCCTTTGTATTCAAGTCAACCTATAAGAACCATGACATCAATATCAAGTTCAATTCTCTATATTATACAATGCTTCACGTGTTATACTTCATGCGAGAATCAAAGACTTTGTTTATATATATATTTTTATTTTTATTAAAGATTTCATTTTCTATTATTACGGTTGTTACTGTAAAGAATTTGATGAGTTTCTTGGTGTCTGATATTTCCCGTTTTACTTTAAATTATGTTTATCAAATCTTCCCTCTTATTCTTCTCTTGTTTTATTTACTTGTTAAATTTCATTTATGTATTTTCTATTAGGCTTATCCTTTTTCATTCATGTATTTACTCTCCGTTAAATTTTCCATTTTTCCTCTGCTTCCTCCTCATCCATGTATTTACTTTGGTGTGATTTACGGTAACTATACTGGAGTGATTTCCTATAAATACAATGCTATCTAAAATCTAAATAATTGGATAAGGAAGAAAAAAAAAAGAAAAAGATTCCAGTCTAACGTGATTTCTTTTTCTTTTTCTTGTAACAGATTAGATCAATGAAGAGGAGATTTGACATATAAAGCCAAATCTCTTTCCACATAAATCTGCAACACCACTTGTAAATTTGCTGATTGACATTTTTGTTTTTTTGTTTTTTTGGTTTTTTCCTTTTTGTTGCAGGAATTTCTTGAGGATAGTTTAGATGTGACGGGGAGATGGAACCGTTCTCTCTCTCCTCCTAATTAATTAATCCATTTTTTTAATTATTATTATAATTTATTTATCTATTTATTTATTATTATTATTATTATTATATATGTTTTTTTTAGGTTGTTACCCTCACTCTCTATATTCGACTATTCCATTTATCTTGGTACCAATCTCAATCTGACTATTCCATTTATCTTGGTACCAATCTCATTTTTTGGAGTGCCAAGAAGCAACCTACTGTCTTACAGCTGTAAATCTAAGTATCGTGCTCTTGCCAGGAATGCTACTGAACTTCTTCGGCTTATGCATCTTCTGCATGACCTCAAGGTCCCCATTCCACAATAGCTCTGGCTCTTATGTGACAACAAAAGTGCTATTTTTTTAGCTCCAACCCCGATTTCCATAAGTAAGCCAAACATGTTGAATTAGATTATCGTTTCCTTCGAGAATTTGTTGTCGCTGACAAACTATGCACACTATATATATCCTCCATCTCCAGGTTGGTAACATCTACACCAATAGTACTTCTTGACCCCTCTTCGAATTTTTTCAGATCCATGCTTCACGTTTGTTCAAATCCAACACTCCGTTTGCAGAGGTGTTGAGGGTACTTAACCTTCCATTACGGTTTCCATATGTATCATATCTGACCATTGATTATAGACTAATATCTTGTATTGTTGAGAATACTAACTTTCTATTATGGTCTATCATATGTATCATATTTGACCTTACTCTTTCCATTCCCTTCATAATATTTGACCCTAGGTTAATATCTTGTATCAGTTTACTACTATTTTCATTTCCTTTGTAATCTATTTGATCTTATTTAATTCTATAAATGATTATAAATAGAAAACTCTCGCCCCTCTTTTATTTCTCTATCTAAAATAAAATTTAATATAGTTTTTAATATCTTATTTTAAAAAACTAAATTTCATGTAAAGCATCAATTTTTTTTTAATTTTAAAAATAAACGTGAGGGAATAAAAAAAAATAAAAAAAAACTCTATTTTTTCGGTATAAACTCTAAAGTGAAAATTGAACCATCAACTTATATTTTTATAATTTTTATAAAATTATAAAAAAAAAAATACAGAAATGTTATCAAACAGATCATAATGTCGGTCGAATTGAGTTATAGGCTCAAATTTGCTCGAACCAAACCCGCCCTCAATAGCCATCTCTTTTCATGGTAGGTATTGCATTTAATATTAACCTCTCCCTCCCTCACCATGGAAAACGATATTTCTCTACTAAACAAGGCCATAAGCTTCCTAAGGTTGTTTTGAATGTGAGTTTTCTTGAACCTTCATAGTTTTTTCTTAGTAAAAGTTTAGTAATAACATGCTTAAATAATGGTCCATTTTAAACCCATCAACCCAATTATGAGATTGTGAACAATTTCAATGGCATGTACGTATATCTATTATTGTAAGTCCTATAAACCTATACGAGTGTTCGTGAGTTGGGTTGAATAAGATTGAGACATTTTATAGACTCAACCCAATTATTCGAGCCGTAAATTTTCTCAACCCAAAAAACTTTTATTAAATAATGAACCAAACGCAACATAATCATAACTTTTTTTGGATTATGTTGGTTCCGGTGTTTATTTAAAATTTTGTTTTTAATAAAAATAAAGTGTTAGTTTGTAAAATAACTATTTATTTATTTCAAAATTTTAATTAAGATTTACGACTCAATTTAAATATATATTTTTAAAAATTACCTTATAAAAGTAAATAAAAATGTGCACATACAATAGTATCATAAACAATGTGTGAAATTAATAATAAATTCGAATTACCGGAATTCATGAACCAACCAACTCTTAAACTTTTCATTTATTTGAACCGAACCCAACTTAAATAAGTTCATAACCCAATTCAACTCAAATTGTATTGGATTCGTTCAACTTTAAAGTCATCGAATTTATAGAGTGTTTCAAGTCATCAAATTTCTTGAACACCGCTCTCTAACAAACAAATAAATAATTTGTTATATAAATTAGCACGTCAGGCCATTTTGTTCTTTTTTTTTAATTTAATAATTTTAGATTTGAACTTCTAATCTTTCGATTAAAGGCCTTTAAACCGGTAGCACAACTGCATTGTTTTTGTCATTTTGTTGCACATTGTATTGTTGACCAAACAAATGGAAGAATACATCAAATAATAAATAAATAAATATAAAGTAGATGCATATCCATTTAATAAGAGAAAGACCCCACCATGTGCTCCACCATTATGTTCTTATATTTTCATAAGGTGATGAATTTAATGTGTCCCTAACACATTAATAGCACTTAACTCATGTTTAATCACTCTCTCATTCTTCAAAATTTGGTTACTATGATTTGAATTTGGACCTTGTAATAAAGGGATATTTTGTTCACAAAATGTGGTCGAAAAATTTCAACATTAATTATAGAATCAAATGATGAATTCAAAAAGAAAAAAATATTTGCGATGAAAAGAGAAGAATTTGGGATGAAATCCAAACCGGGTGCCTATGAGGTTGAGGTCGACTCTATGGTTGAACTCATTGAGACACTAAGACCAACCCTTTGTTTGGTCTCACAAAAGAGGGTGCACCATGCACCCCTCGGCTCTTGGTACTCTAGCTCAATCAGGTCTGATTAATCTTTAACCTAATTTACAAGGAGAAAGGTAAGAAACTCTGAAGGGTTTTCAACCTAGAGAACGTAAGTTTTTCCTTATTCTCAAAGCTCCGGTTACATCAAAGCTAGTGGAACAAGCACCACATTGTGTGCTCTTCTTCTTTTGTAGACCATGTTCTTCCTCACTTTAAAAGAATTTATCATTATTGTCACGTAAAGGTTACGAGTCAATAAGTTTGCTTTATACTTAACTTAATTTTTAGAAGATTTAATTTGTGGGGCAAGCAGGAGTGTAGATCAAATTTAAGAAATAATAACTTGTGGAGCAAGTTTAGGAGATTTAATGTAACATACCCTAGATTTCGACTAACCTAAAGTCGAAATACAACTATCGTATATATGTGTCATGGTTTTTACTTATGATATCATCATTAGTTGTATAGTAGTCTTGTAGCATATGGTTAAGGATAGACTTTGGAAAACGTAAACAACAAACCAAGTACAACCTAACCCTACATTATGGCCCGAGTGCTTAGTTATACACCCTATGTGGAGAAAAGCACAAGTCAGACAATTACTTATTTGATCCAGGTCATTATTACTTTGATAGACGATAGACCAAATTGAAATATTAGGATGGGAAGTTATCGTGAATGAAAGAGTTGAAAATGAAGAAGATGACAATGCCACCCTTTTAACTTGGAGGTCTAGTTCGGAAGAGTATTTGCAATATGAGAGTAAAATTAAACATATTTTTAATTGCAACAATTTTTGAAAATTTTACCGTCGCTGAATTTTGTGAGTATGCAATTATATAGTGGATATCTTTAAAATCATAGTAGACGAGAAATTATGAAGAACTAAATGAACCATAGGAAGAATTGAAGATATTAATGAGGAAAAAGTACCTTTCTAAGCCGTACTTCTCTCAGTACTCAAGCAAAAACTCTATACTTAGGCACTGAGATCCAACCGTGTAGAAGATTATTACAAAGAAATATAGGCTCTTATGAGCAGAGCATGCATTGATGAAAACGAATAGGATACAATGACTAGATTCCTTGGTAGATTGAATTGATAACGGGCTCATCATGTGGATAGACAAACATATTTTAATTAGAGGTGTACATGGGTCCGATTAGGTTGGGTTGTGGGAATTTTTTTGGACCAACCCAACAGTTCGGATTGGTTGGATTGGTGACCCAACCCATCTTGAAATTGTTTCACAACCCAACCCTCTATTTTTGGGTTAGGTTGTCGGGCTGTTAAAAACATTATTTTTTAAAAGAACTTTTATTTATCCAAAATAGATAGTCATCCCATACAATCTTAAATAAAATATATATAAACAAACACAAATCAATTCATAATCATTCAAACAAATAAATGGTCAGTTACCCTACCAGCAAAGAAAATATAAGGTATCCTTAAATTCAAAAATAATAAAAATAATTAGTTTAAATAAATTAAACTACGGTAAAAATATTATATACGACACCGGTAGAGGCAAAGAACCCTAAATTATCTGAAAAAATTAGAAAAATATAAATTGAGATATAACAATATACAATAAATTGCAATAAACGGATAATAAATAAGTTAGAACTTAGAATTACATATCACAATTTTAGAACAAAACCACGGAGAAAGAACTAATGAAACTTTGTATATATGTTAGAACTTTCATTTTTAAATTTTTTTCTTAAATTCAATATTTAAAATCATTTACTTTTCATCAAGTTTTTACGGTCGCTTACCAACCAACACAAAGACAGAAATTTCCAATTCAAAAAAATGAAAACAATATTCTTTAAAATCACTTTAATATATGCATAATCTATAAACATTAAACCCAATATGCATTTATTTCAAAATAATTTAAATGTATGCGGCATACATCATAACGATTGAACCTATCATAAATCATATTCGAACCATTCATGTCGGCATGTTTGTCTCCAATAAATATTGTCGTAGGCTTGGTAACAAAAGAAATTTCTTGATCTAAAATCCGTAAGCTCTCAAAAACTAAATTGGTTTCCTCAAGTTGAGCTAAACTTAATTTCAAATGGACTCATGAGATAACCAAGTGATAGTAGCAAAAATATAATATTAACATGCATTTGATGATATCTTATGAACTTATGTAGCATACAACACTCAAGAAATCCAGCAAAATAGATCATAGATTCTGTACTAATGAGGCCTGAAGTGATATGATTGAAGGGCAGGGAGGGTAAGGGATCCCATTTGAAGCACTCTAGGCATGATCTGTAACAAATGGCCAAGCAATGAAGCAATACAAACACAAAAAGATGCATTTTTCAGAGGAAAAGAGAGGGCAGGAGAAGTGTACCTCACCCAACCTAGCACTTATTTTGAGTGACACAAAGTCATCAGCTCTTGTAGCACCAATGTTTACAATGCCTGTGGCAGCACCTGCCTCGTGGGCAGCTCTGCGAGATTCAAGTGAAAGCTATGATAAACAAAATTGGTAGAAAAATAGAGATGAATTTGAGAGAGCACCTCACAAGCCGGAAAGCTGACATGGTCGTTACAGATGAGCCTAATACGAGGAAGGCATCACAATTTGTGGCGGCTGCCATTGCCTTATTAGCTCTATCCATTGGAATGTTACCACCACAGAATACGACCTTCAAGTTAATTGGGGAAACAATGAACACAAAATATTTAATATGAATATACCATTATAAAAAATAAAAGTTCTCGGAGGAAAGAAAATGTGAGATCCTATATCGATTGGAGAGGGGAACGAAACATTTTTTATATGGGTGTGGAAACCTCCTCTTAGTAGACATGTTTTAAAACCGTGAGGCTAATGGCAATACGTAACGGACTAAAGTGGACATATCTGTTAGCGGTGGGCTTGGGCTGTTACAAATGGTATTTGTTACCTAAGGAGTGTGGATTGTGAGATCCCACATCGGTTGGAGAAGGGAACTAAGTATTCCTTTGGAAACTTTTTCTTAGTAGACGCGTTTTTTTAACAGACTAAAGCGGACAATATCTACTAACGGTGGACTTAGACCATTATAGAAAAGGAGGTGAAGAATACCGACGGAAGAACCAGCCTTGGTTCAAATCTATGCACTAGATTAACTCATGATGGTCTCCCTCTAATAATAGCACAAGCCCACCCCTATCAAATATTATCCTCTTTGAGATTTCCTTTTTGGGTTTCCTCTCAAGTTTTTAAAACGCTCCACTCGGGAGAGGTTTCTACACCCTTATAAGGAAGACTTCGTTTCCATCTCCAACCGATGTGGGATCTCACAATCCACCCCCTTAGGACTCAGTGTCCTCGTTGACACACCATCCGGTGTCTGGCTCTGATACCATTTGTAACAACCCTAGCCCACCATTAGCAGATATTGTCTTCTTTGTACTTTCCTTCAAGGTTTTAAAACGCGTCCACTAGAGAGAGGTTTCTACACTCTTATAAGGAAGGTTTCGTTCCCCTCTCCAACCCATGTAAACACAACGTATTGTCCAAAAGTGTCAACAGAGCTACCTTAATCCTTGAAACCACAATCAATAGTTCTAATGAAAGAAACAATCTTACATCAGGCTTGAGCACTCCATCACACATTTGGCAGGAAGGAACACAGAAGTCCTCCCAAAACTTTTCTTCAATTACATTATCACCATCAGGCATATGCTTCATACCAAAGCTTTTATCCAATCCTGACCGTCCATCATGCAAACTTTCAATCGCTTCTGCCCACTATACCAAAATATACATTTAATTCCATACTTAACTTAAGAACAACAAAAACCTTTGGGTTTAGAGCTTTCATTTGATCCTGAAATGAATTCCTACAAATGGTAAACCCGCACTCTAAACATATCACTGTCAGTTGCATGTAATTCAAGTGGATTGCTACCAGCACGATGGTGCAGCCTGGAATAAGAGTAAAAGCTTTCAGTCCCACAAAACTTCTTTAATATACATACCAGAGTTCATCTTATGAAGAGTGGTTGCTATCACCTATCCACGTTTTGTGTGATCAGTAATTTAATTCGGCCTACTTTTTCTAGAGATGCTAGAGAGAAATGTGCAGGGCTGGGCTGTGTAGCTGTAAATTGTCTCCACCCTGCATAGCTCGTTGCCCAATATCGACGACGACACTGGGTTGAACGAACAAACTCCTGCTTCCAAGAAAATCCTGTTAGGTTATGGAGCCTGCGGCTTATTTATAGTTTACTCAACGGTTGTACGTAGTAAAGCCATATATGGCAGATAATTATATACAGTAGAGGGTTATATCTGGTAAAAATATATATACACCTAGGACAGAGGTTTGAATATGTACTTTTTGTGTTCTCTATTATTGTACTGAAGTCATCAATATAAACCTTTGGCCAATATTTTTCCTTGCATTTTCTCTCTCTCTTGTTCTTTGTGTTCATCTAGATTGAGTGTGTGCGTTGTTGTGCGATCCTAACAAATTCAACCGAATGCATAACAAATATCGAAATATGGTGAACTTTGTGATAGCTACATGTAGCTATTGCTGTTATCAATACTTTTGTTTCAAAATGTTGAAGCAATATCATCATAACAGTGCAAAAAGAAGGTACCACACAAGGCTTCAGATCACCTGATGTGTAATTGGTTTGCAACCTGAACTATAAGCTCCATTTGGGCTGCCGCATAGAGAAACTTTTGAATTAGAAAAGAAAAGGAAAGGTTACATAATCAAAGTATGACCAAAACGTGTTACTTGAAAGAATTTGGATTCATAATGGGTATGAACAAACGTGAGACTCGAGAGTTAAAGCTAACTGTAACAACTCAAGTCCAAGTCCACCGCTAGTAGATATTGTTTTCTTTGGGTTTTCCCTTTCAGACTTTCCTTCAAGGTTTTTAAAATGCGTCTGTTAGAGATAGGTTTCCACACGCTTATAAAGAATGTTTCGTTCTCCTCCTCAACCGATGTGAGATCTCACCATTCACCCCCTTTTAGGGCCCAGCGTCCTTGCTGGCACTCATTCCTTTCTCCAATCGATGTGGGACCCCAATCCACCCCTCTTCAGGGTCCAGTGTCCTTGCTGGCATACCACCTCATGTCCACCCCCATTCGGGGCTCAGCCTTCTTGTTGGTATCAGAAACAGGTTCCAGGCAATGCGTTAGTAAGGAGGCTAAGTCTCGGAGGGGATGGACACGAGGCGGTGTGCTAGCAAGGACTAAGTGGATTGGAGGGTCCCACATCGATTGGAGAAGGGAACGAGTGCCAGCGAGGACGCTGGACCCTAAAGGGGGTGGATTGTAAGACCTCACATCAGTTGAAGAGGAGAACGAAGTATTCTTTATAAGGGTGTGAAAACCTCTCCCTAGCAGACGTGTTTTAAAAACCTTGAAGAGAAGCCCGAAAGGGAAAGCCCAAAGAAAACAATATCTACTAGCGGTGGGCTTGGGCTGTTACACTTTGAATCAATACCGATGAGGAACAAATCAAGGTGGAATATAGGTATGAGAAAGGAAGGGAAGATAGAACCTTCTATAATCAGGAATACCACATTCAGTACTAATTCCAGCTCCTGTCAACACCACAAGACTGGAACTGCAGGATGAACAAAGGATGTATCATCACAAAAGAATAGGTTTTGATTCAAAAATATTAAGAAACAAATAAAGTTTATGTAAACTCACCTTTGATCAAGAAAATTATATAAGAGATGAACATCTTTCAAGCTAGGAGGGTCTGAATCAGGAACCAGCTTCTTGTCCCTCACCAAGTTTTGGTGAGGTTTTTGTGCAGTGATTGATGAGGAACTAACTGAACTTGTCCTCGAGGAGTAATCAAGAGATGTTAACCATGTTCCCTTTCTAAGCAATCGCCAAATTTGTGTTCTAGATTCAACAATATCTATTGTTGTTTAGGACAAAATAAATGTTGAAGTCATTTGTTGGATACTATTAGATATTAAAATTTTCTAATGGAATAGAAGCTTGCTTGCCTCCCATCGTGTTTCCAAGCAACTTCCTTGTGGTTGAGGAACACTACAAGTTCAAGAAATGGAAAAAATCAATCAAAAAACAAAGCGGAAACTAAGTTTCTTGCATACGGTTGATATTGTCCACTTTGAGCTTAAGTTCGGATGGTTTTGCTTTTAGTTTCTTCATAATGTCTCGTACCAATAGAGATGTATTCCTTACTTACAAACCCACAATCAACCCTTTAATTAGTGAATGTGAGACTCCTCTCCCAACAATTCTCAACAATCCTCCTTTCAAACAAAACACACCGTAGAATCTCTCCTGAGACCTATGGAGCCCTCGAACAACCTCCTCTTAATCAAGACTCGATTCTTTCTCTGGAACCCTCGAACAAAGGACACTTGAGTTATAAGAAGGAATAAAAGGGATAAACCCATCACATATTCATGGGGGACGCAACGAATAATGAAGAACTCAATCGAAAAGAATACGAAAAATGAATAATAAGAGCATGAAATGGAGGGAGAATAGAGCATACACATAAGGGTTGATAGAACGGCAAGCGGATGAACATGGGCACCGTTGATAATACGATTTGATGAGCAAAGAAACACCCAGGGGAATTCAAAAATTGTTGAGAATATAATGGAGAGATGGGTAGTGGTAGATTCTTCGGTTGGCTCACCGCTCCATCAAGCTTAAGAGTAAGGTCATTGTCAAACTAAATAAACTTGAATCTAAAGCCATATTATTTATAATATACTTATTATTATTGAATGAAAATTAAATCAAATATGGCACCGGTGAGTTACTCTATATTCGATTTTATAATTTATTTGCAATTCAATAATTTAAAGGGAAATCTTAATAACCTAATTATATAAACTCGAGACTTTGAAGACTCGAGACTTTGAAGACTAGGTCCTCATCCAAATTTAAGTTATAGGAAAGAAGATTTTGTAACACGTAAATATTTGGAAAAATGCCTTGAAGGTTCGATATTTGGAAAAATGGCCTTAAAAGTTAGACTTGTAGAACTAGCCAAGAAGTTGAGAAACTTTGAAATCTAACTTTCGTATATTTTAAAATCTGAGAAATTAACCTAAAGGAGGCTATTTCCCCAACCTCGTGAATTAAGACCACTATACAGTAAGTTATCAGTGTCTAAAGTACATAGAATTGCAAAGGAACTTAACCCTTTACCGGAAGAAAGCACAAATATTTTTTTACTACATTTTCCAAGTCTCTTTTACAAATGCAACATACATGACTTTATATAGCTCCAAAATTAAATCATTGACATTTCAAGAGTTGTAACGTTCATATTTTATTGACCTAAAGTAAAGAAAAAGTCTTAGAATGCATTAACGAAACATCATAACTCTAAATTACGATCCACCCAAAATTTATAAGAATGAAACTTGATTCTTCTTCGATGTGGCGTGAATTGAAACATTTTTTTGATAATTTTAATAACATTTTCTTCACATCTTCCTTAAATTTTATGTTGTATGATTAATGTTTTGGTTCATATCATTCGAAAAACTTGTTCCAATTTGCTTTCTAAAGTTGCGGGTGTTCTTGAAACTTCCTTCCATAGATAATTTTTTTTCTTTAAAAACACTTCATCGGTTAAAAAATTCAAAAACTTTACATTTGATGAGGGATTGTAAAGAGAGAGGTCTAGAGAAAATTCTTCATTCTCGCGTGTGGGATGTCTTATTTGGACATAAAATTAATTAACTAAACTTTTTAACCAATTTTTCATTCATTAACGATGGTAACTCTACTTGTAATGATCCTAAATTTCTACATGCTCAGAGTCGGTACTAACGTCTCATGTTCATCTCTTATAACATAAATATTTAAAATATTTAAAACAATTTCATCTTCTAGAAAATACGGTCGGTCTTACGTGTTCCAAACGAAACACTGGAATTCAAAAAAATTAAAATAAATACAAAATAAAATAATTTAAAAGGATGAAATGCAAGACAACATATACTAGCCTAAGACTAGGAATTTAAATATGTATCTATCCTATGCACGTGTCATAGTCTCTACTTGTGATGTTGCTATTATCCGTACATGGGCGCTTTGCCTTTATTTGAAAAATGATGTAGCATTCGGCCTGAGTATTTCGAAGAATACTCCGTAAGTGACCCCACTATAGGGGTCATGCTAAATGCAATCACATGCAAATATGATGTAGAGACTTATCTCTATCTCATCTCATACTAGGGGTGACCTCTAGTCTCGGACAACTATGGATGTGTAGTACTTCCTTACACATAACCCACACGTGCGAGTGTGAATTTCCAGGGGGCTCGCATACCCCCTAGACCCTCTCTGGTCAAGCTAACTATTTGTAGCGACGTCCGGAGGTCAGCGGAACCCCTGGTGTCATGCTCCCCATGATCACCATTCTCATCATACTATGCGCTTCCGCACTCGTCATCTTTAGGAGAAGTATCCCTATGCTTATGTACATACAACATGCATGAGGTCCCTCTAATTCTCATCTTAACATCTCTTTTGACACAACTCTCCAGTCTCATCTCTTTGTTACATTAAGTAACACATGCTCGTTGGATATTTATATTAATATCATTTTCATGCTCTTAGGGTTGTATCCTAAGTCGATCTATCGACATGATGCAATATGACACTCATCATCATATAGCATACTTAATATGGAAAGCATCTACATATTAAGATAAACATCATGCAATCATCATACCCATCATAATGTCATTAAGTTCGTCAAACGTATCATGTACGTGATACATCGGAATATATAAATTATGTACATTATCATGCATCACAGCTCAAACATCATATAGCATACATCATCATACATTGTAAATATAACTGTACCACATACAATTTCTAGTCTATCTATAGTAAGGCCACTTACTTGGTTGGTATTAGCCGGAGTACTCCCTAAATTAATAAACGTAAGCTCCCGTTCCTCGAGAGCTGCTCCAAACGTTGTCGGGCTGTGTTTCTTATCACACCATTCATCACCTTCCGTTAGTATTTTACAACTAAAGGAATAATCAATTAATAAATGTGAAATACAACTTCAAAATGACCTCAATTACCTTAATCGGGGTCGAAAACAGGTCTGGGAGGGTTGAAACGATAAAAATCAGGCTAAAAATGGCAAGTCGAGCCGAAAACAGCCGAGAAGCCTCTGGTGAAGCTGCCGAGCTGAGCCGAAGAGCTACTTGCGCCACTGGATGACACGTGGCAGCAACAGGGCAGTTCTGGTCGCGTCTGCAGGCTGGCTTACTGGACTTCGATTCGCGGGCTGGGCCTCAGGTCTTGGGCCGCTTGCAGGTTGGGTTGAGCCGATGTAATTTGGGTCGTAGGTGTCTGGTTCGGGTCAGTCCCGAATCCAATGGATCCTTCTTCCTTACTCGACTCTTTGCGATTCTCTCACAAATTTTTCTCTCCTTTGTGCAGTGGTTTCCAACGTCGTTTTTCGTCCTTTTTCTTCTTCTTCCTCTCTGTTTGCTTCTCCTCCTCTCTCCCACGAAGTTTCGTGGTTGATGGACGTTGGTGGAGGTGGAGGTGGATCGAGGATTGTTCAAAAATCCGATTTCCGAATTTCCTTCCCCGATGGTGACGACAGCGATGCACAGCGTGAATCTGCTCTGGGTGAGTATACTAAGGTTGGTGAGGGCTTTCACGGTTGTGTTGCTCGGTTTAGGTATCAAGGTTGAGGTTTTTCGACTCACTGGAAAACTTCGGGTTTCTTTCTCTCTCTCTCTCTATTTTTCTTTTCTTTTCTTGCAGGTGGTTTGAGGCATTGACGGAAGGCTGGAGGAGGGAGGGAGCGTCTCGGGCGTTTCGCGAGGTCGTGGTCTGGTGGGATCCAAAAATTCCAGCGGTAGCCGGAATTTTTGCATCCTCCAGCGACATCACGTTTTTTTTCTTTTTTTTTCTGAATCGTTACACTACTATAGACCTATAGTTACACTATTATGCACTATAGGATAAGTTGAATTCTTAACAATCGATCATTTATGAGTCTCGTAATTATAGTTGGGTTGAAAGTTCTTTTTATTACTATACTTACATCTTTGTATAATACTACAACACTTTTCTTTACTTGAGATTTCTTGGGATTTATTGAGATGAAAACCTTAGTAGTAGGGTGGATACAACACTTTGTTACCCTAAATATTTTCAAAGATTGTTCTTCACGATCCAGAGATAAATTTAAGGCTCAAACAATAATAAGATAAAGGAAAATGACCTCTTTATCGTAATCCACGCTCTGATCAAAACTCACAAGAGGGAAGGTTGTCTAGAATATCAAAGAAATAGACCGTCCCCACTTCAACAGAGCTCATTTCAAGAAGCTCACACCACAAATATCTCCCCTTCATCCTAATCTACACCTTGCTCGTATCAAGTTTCATGGCAGCATCCCCCTATCTTTCCACAAGTTTCGCTTTTGATCGCATGAATACCCGCAAACCTAATGATCACATTATCCAAAATTAGTCACCCTAAGACAAAAGAAAATTGTTCCAACGAGATGATAGACGTCAAGACCTTCTTAAGCTTATTAGTAAGGACTTTTGTAATGATCTTGTAAATAACATTGCATAAGCTAATAGGTCTATAATCTACCATAGCATTCGAATATGAATATTTACGAATGAAGACATTAAGTACCACTAATTTGAAGAAGAGAAATACTTACTTAGTAATTTTTCTTAAGAACTCTAGACTACCGAAATCCTATAAATCTTCCGTACAAACGGTTGATTATATAATTTGAGTATTTATTATACCCGATTATCTTCAAACTCCCTCATTTTTTCATAAAATTGTGGCCATAGTTAGATTTAAAATAACCCAAATTGTGGGTGTTCTTGAAGCTTCTTTCAATGACAATTTAGATTTTTCAAGATTTTTTTTTTCCTTTTTCTTTTAATAATAAAATTTTCACTTTGTTTCAAATAGACATGATCAATTAAAAGCATCTAAATTGCCGGTGTTCTTCAAACTTCCTTCAATGACACATAATCTGCCTTTTTCAAGATTTTCATTCTTTTCTTTTTTTGTTATTAAAATTCTTCTCTTTGTTTCTTTATCTTTTTTCTTCCCTCACTTCCTCAAATTTTTTTCCACTTATAAAAACACTTCATTTATTAAAAAAATTTGAAACTTTACATTTTTTTTTCCGACTATTACTTAGAACATATTCTCCTATATGTTCTCCTAAATATATACCGTTTCAAAATTACACTAATAACCCTTACTTTTTAATATCAAATTATAAATAAAATAATTAAAATTATTACTAATAATTAAATGATTAATTATGTAGTTTTAGGTTATAAATTCCGATCTATAGAGCATTTGCTACAAGATTTGAGGACTAAAGTCCATGGTAGTGCCCTAATGTTGTCATCGTTTCGTCTCCCCCGCAGTTCTATTCCTATTAACCACAAACAACAATTTTTCATAACTAATCAATTGAATACAAAATCATGAGTATGAAGAACTCACTTGGTAGTAATAATATAGGTCTGTTTAGAAGCCTGGAAGACAAAGTATCATCTGCATCTTAAAAAAGAAAAAAAAAGAAAGAGAAACAATCGAACAACATTTAGTAACTCGCAAACACCTAAAATTTTTGAAAGAAAGTAGATAAACTTTAAGCTCAAATAATAAAAAGATAACGAAAAAATGATCTCCCTATCGTAGCCCATGCGCGGGTCAAAACTCACCAAATGGAAGGTTGTGTAAAGAAACAGACGGTTTCTACACACTTCTCATTACTAGAGACACCCAACTATCAACAAAGCCCATTTGGAGAAGCACACACCAAAAATATCTCCACTTCATCCAATCATACACCTATCTTACCACGGGTTTCGCTTTTGATCGCATGAATACACTCAAACCTAATGATCGCATTATCCAAAATTAATCGTCCTAAGACAAAAGAAAATTGTTCCAACAAGATGACAGACGTCAAGACCTTCTTAAGCTTATTAGTAAGAACTTTTGTCATGATCTTGTAAATAATAAATAACATTGCATAAGCTAATAGGCCTATACTCGACCATCGCAGTTGGATTTGAACATTTACAAATGAGGACGATCCTACCACTAACGACACTTAGATAAATCTTCTAACTCTCATCACCTAGTATAAATATACTTTGATAGATTCATATCCCTAAAGCCTCCTCCACCTTAGACCTTGTAAATTACGTAGCCAACTCTGTATGCTAGCCCGTTGTAATGGTGGGACTCAAAGGGGAGATCACTCTAAGTTTCAATACCTCGGACTTTACCACTTCGTTGTTGAATTCAATCTCCTTAGATACTCAGCTGAGGTATTTTCCATTAAAATCTTATGCAAGACAATCGATAGTTTTATACCTTTTATTGTCACTACGAGACCAATTTAAGGCATACTTACAAGACTAAGCAATTTTTCTTTTTCTACCGACTCAAAGCAGTAGATATAATGATAGGATAACAAGAAGAATCTCCTAAGAAAGCATAACAAAGGTGAACAAACAATTGTTTCCATTCTAGTTCATGACTTTAACTTGCTTCATTTCATTGACAACTAATGTCAGCATGTTCCGACTCCTATACTGTCCTATGGGCAAATGATCTAATGCATCACAATAGAAGAAATTTCTTGATCTAAAAACCGTAAATTCTCAAAAACTAAATTTGATAAGCAAATATGGTTTCCTCAAGTTAAGCTAAACTTGGAGATGAAGAAGAAATGGAAAAGCCTAAACCAAATCGAATATACATATTGATAAATTTAGTACATTTTAAATACAATGAAAATATTGAGATTTATTTAAATAAATTGAGAAGAAGAGGATCTAAAACTGTGATCAGCTCAGCAATTTTGTGCTATTAATAATACAACAATCAAGAAATCCATTTCCCAAATGTAATTTGGCAAAACAGATCATAGATTCTCTACTGATAACTACGAAGTTGTAATTGAAACAGAGACCTGAAGTGATATCATTGAAGGGCAGGAATGCTAAGGGACCCCATTTGAAGCACTCTAGGCATGATCTGTAACAAATGGCCAAACAATGAAGGAAAATATAAACACAGAGAGATGCATTTTTCCGAGAAAAAGAGAGGGCGGGAGAATTGTACCTCACCCAACCTAGCATTTATTTTCAGCGATACAAAGTCATCAGCTCTTGTAACACCAACATTTACAATTCCTGTAGCAGCACCTGCCTCGTGAGCCGCTCTGCGAGATTCGATACCACAAGTTAGAGCGGCTCTTTACATGAAACATGATGAATCTCACCTAGACTTGTCTAGATCCAAAGGATTACAACTATTTAGTTTTTTAATGTATTCTAAACATTCTTGCTTACGTGCAAGTTTAGATATTAGTTTGATGGTTAAATTATGAATTTGTCCCTATCCTTTAGGCAAGGTTTCAATTTGGGTCGATGGTTTTAAAAGTTACAATTTAATTCCCATAATGAGTGTTTAGTCTCAATTTTGGATCTTACTCCTAGTATTCAAAATTTTCAATGACTAGGACCTGTTTGATAATCATTTGGTTTTGAAAATTAAGTTTATACATATTACTTTTACCTGTGAGTTGTTTTGTTTTGTTATGTTATTACTTTTTACCCATGTTTTAAAAAACAAAGGCAAGCTATATATTAATAAGTTTATTACCTATGAGTTGTTTTGTTATGTTATTACTTTTTACCCATGTTTTCAAAAACAAAGGCAAGCTATACATATTAATAAGTTGTTTTCTATTTTGGAATTTGAGTAAGAATTTAAATCTCTCTAAGAAAGTGACAACTATGATTAAAACAATTGGTAGAAAAATAAACAACTAAAAACAAAAATCAAACGGTTATCAAAATTTTCAAGATAGAGAAGCAAAGAAAGCACCTCACAAGCCGAAAAGCAGACATGGTCATTACAGATGACCCTAATACAAGTAAAGCATCACAATTTCTAGCAGCTTCCATCGCCTTAGTAGCTCTATCCTTCGGAACATTATCACCAAAGAATACGACCTTCAAGTTAATTGGGGAAAAAATGAACACAAAACATTAGCAAGTAATTGAATAATATGAAATTATAAAAATAAAAGTTTCACTGTTCAAATCTATGCACTCATATAAGCAAGCAAACAATGTATTATCGTAAAGAAAATCTTAATAAAGAGAAAAGCAAATAGATATTCTCCATGAAACAATAATCAAGGGACATTGACAGATGAGAAATATGTCACACCAAAACACTGTAACGAGGACATAAACTCATAAGCAGTTGACACTACATTCCAGTGAATTTAGTATGAAAGATGATTTTCTTTTTCTTTTTTTCTTTTTTTCCTTTTTCTTTTTTCTTTTTCTCCTCTCGTCATTACATCGAGAAGTGTAGAAGAGGGAATTGGCCATAGTATCACACAGCTACGATAAGATTGATACCTTGAAGTTCATTTAAAGTTCCAGTTTCCAAAAACATGACATGTCTTCAACCATTTACTTATATAACATGAAAGGCTCTATTTTCTCATAATAATCTACAAATTGTACTCTCAAGTAAACGAGGCAGTATCGTTAAATGCGACAGCTGATATGGATTCTTTTGTTCATGGATGATATAATCTAATATGGATTTTAATCCAGGAGATTTTCGGTCTCCTCACAATATAAGTTTTCAGGAGATCTTCTATGGGCCCGCATAAGGGTCAGATTAAGTCCCAATATATTTCTTAACCTGAATATATCAGAAGCCTCACTCCTGCCTTTATTTTAATATTCATGAGTGCCTAAGTTAGCTTGCGTACACTTCAACTATTCTCACGAGCCAACCCTTGACCCTATTACATTTGGTTGCCAAGGAAATTCGCAGGATAATAAATCCTAGTTAAGTAGATACCATGGCTTAAACTCATTCCCTCTAGACCCTCTGTTATTTACATAGTCTTTATTGACCACTAGGCTGGCTGACAAATGATGGTCTCCCTCCTTGCATTATATTCATGACCCACTCCCACTAATCCGGGGTGGATGAGAGGTTCCATCCACCAAGCTATCTCTAGAAGATAACTAAGTCCTAGTAATCAGTACTCCACAACATCTATGGCCGCATAATCAGTAACTACCCACGTAAACACAACGTATTGTCCAATAGTGTCAACTGAGTTGCCTTGATCCTTAAAACCACAATAAATAGTTCAAATGCTTATAGTACATACTCATTTAGTTAATGAAAGAAATAATCTTACATCAGGCTTGAGCACTCCATTGCACTTTTGGCAGGTAGGAATACAGAAGTCCTGCTCCCAAAACTTTTCATCAATTTCAATATCACCATCTGGCCTTTGCTTCATACCAAAGCTTTTGTCTGACCCTGAGCCTCCATCATGCAAACTTTCAATTGCTTCTGCCCACTGTAGCAAAATATATTTGCAGAAATATCTAAATCGATTCACATACATTTAATTCCATACTTATGAGTTGGAAATAAAAGTAAATCAGCTGTCTCCAATTACAACAAATAAAACAACAACAAAAACCTTTGGGTTGAGAGCTTTCACTTGATCCTGAAATGAATTCCTACAAATGGAAAAGCCGCAATCTAAACATATTACTGAATACACAGTTCCATGTAATTCAAGTGGATTACTACCAGCACGATGGTGCAACCTGGAATAAGAGTAAAACTTTCAGTTCCACAAAACTTCTTCAACATACAACCAGAGCTCATCGTGTGAAGAGTGGTTGTTTTCTCGTTACCTATCAACGTTTTGTGTGATCAGTAAATTAATTCGGCCTACTTTTTCAAGAGATGCTAGAGATAAATGTGCAGGGCCAGGCTGTGCAGCTGTAAATCGTCTCCACCCTGCATAACTCCTTGCCCAATATCGACGACGACTCCGGATTGAACGAACAAACTCCTGCTTCCAAGAAAATCCAACCTTTAAACTTATGAAAGCATAACAAAGGTCGAAATATGGTGAACTTTGTCATAACTCCAAACTAAAACTCCTCTCATGATTAGTTATAGACTAAAATAAATGAGGATGCTCAAAGATGACTTTCTTTAAAATGTATCCTCATCATCTAATTGTCTCCCAAAACAAAACAATATGGGTGATATTTTGCTGCTTGATTACTCACATCTACGATCTACTATAACTCTTCACCTTGTATTTGTGAGTGAATAAATAATTGATAGATGCTAGTTGATAACGACATGGTTGATAATTGGAGCAAAAAGAATTTGGTTATGGCACAAGACTTTGAGAAAGCTCATATGAAAATGGATTAGAATCTCAACAGACTGGTGTACAGAAGAAAGGCCAGACAGATAGGTGGAATTGCTTTCGGGGATGCCCTTCTTTGACTATTTTATCATTAATGCACGATTAAAGTTAAGCCTAGAAGTACCTAGCTACTAGAGGCCATCAGAAGGCAATCCTATTCAGTTTTCTCCTTTTTCAAGGTGGTGGCTGATTTTTAAGCAAGCTCATAATCATACCTAAAAGTTTGGATCACGGCTTTCTGGAGGGATTCAAGGTTGGTAAGGATCCTTTTCAAGCTAATGTACAGTGCACTCGCCAAGTTTTTCTTGCTAAGTGCCGAGTATATCAATTAAATTCTATAAAAACTAAGGCCCCATCAAATAAAGTTTTTGTTTTCATTTTCAAGTTTCAAAAACTAGGCTGTTCATAATTTATTTCTTTGTTTGAACACTTTCATTTTAGAAACACTCTCAAAATCATAACCACGTAGTAAAACCTATAAATATATATATATATATATATATATATATATATATATTATGAGAAATAAATTTCATTGATTTATGAAATATACAAAAGAAGAGAGAGTCACAAGCCAAAGGACTAGCACTAAAATCCCCAAATGAACAAAAGTGTATAAAAGCTATAAGAATTGAAAAGGATAAAAATGTTTACACCAAGATAATGTTAAGAAGCTAACATATTCAAAAACATTATCAAAAGATCTTTCCTTATCATTGGAAATCCTTTCGTTTTGCTCGATCATAAAGCCCAAATAAAAAGCCAAACAAAATGCATCCAGAGAACTGTTTTATCTTTTGAGAAAGGGTGGTCAGATAGTGTGTAGTGAAGGAGACATTAGGATCACTTGGAAGGGTCATCAACCAATTGAAAGAGGAGAGAATCTCCTTCTAGAAACTCAGAAGTGTTGTTCACATTTGAAATTAGGAAGTGTTGTTTAAAAAATAAAGGAAAGCCTATGCCTAAGTAGGTGAGAGTTTTTCTTCGGGTGTGCATCCAAGGAAAGTTGAACACCAATAATCTGCGCCTTTGCTCATCTCCCAGCTGATGTGTTATTTGTAAGGAAGGGTTGGAATATGATGCACATCTCTTTCTTCATTGTGCCCTTGCCAAGGACACTTGGGCCAGATTATTTGAGATCTTTGGCATCCTTTGGTGTTGCTCGAATAGAATTGATGAGGCTACCATTCAGCTAATTTATGGACCCCAATTCAAAAGGCAAGCTAGTTAAGGGGAAAATGTTATGGCTACGTTTTGGAGGATTTAGTTGGGGAGAAATCAGATAGTCTTCAAAGTGAGTTATTCTAGCCTAGAGGAGTTATGAGATTCAATTTATTATCTCTTTGCTTCCATTCAGTGTTCTCTTTCCAAACTTTTTTATAGTTATTACATTGTACATATCAGAACAGCCTCTTTTATGTAACCTCATCTCCCACATTTTTATGGCTTCTTTCTTCAAAATAGTCTCACTTCTTATAAAAATAATAATAAACAAAGTAATGAATTGAATAGCAAACCAGCTTAGTTTTGTAAGTAAAAAAATATATATTATCAACATCAGGCAAACTAAGATTATCAATATCCACTATTCAGTATGGTTACTTCCAAAATTAACAATCACTTTCATTGCAATATTGATTCTTTTATTTAAAAATGCAGATAAAGTACGTGCTGTGCTATTATCAATACTTTTGTTTCAAAATGTCCAAGCAATATCATCATAGCAGTGCAAAAAGAAGGTACCACACATGCCTTCAGATCACCTGATGTGTAATTGGTTTGAAACCAGAACTATAAGCTCCATTCGGGCTGCCGCATAGAGAAACTTTTGCATTAGAAAAGAGAAATGTGGGCATATTAAAGAAAGGAAAGGTTACATAATCAAAGTATGACCAAAACGTGTTAAGCCAAATAATAGAAAGTGTGTCATCAACAAAGAAACAAACTGGGGTCTTCAAATCAAAGTAAGGTCAGTTTAAGACGGCAGAAATAAATTAACAGAAGTCTTGAAGACAGCAAATATAATATTGGATATTGATAATCTATGTATACAAAATTTTAGTTTGACTGCAACAGAACACACATGCACATGTACACTTGAACTTACTTGCCAGCATTTAGATTCATAAAGGGTATGAACAAACGTGAGACTTGAGAGTTGGGCTAACTCTCTAAATCAAAGTGAACTTAGCAGCATTTGTATACAAATCTAACTCTCAAAGTTTGATGTTCATAATCATCTCAACGTTAAAATAAATACAGATGAGGAAGAGATAAAGGTGGAATATTGGTATGAGAAAGGAAGGGAAGATAGAACCTTCTATAATCAGGAATTCCACATTCTGTACTAATTCCAGCTCCTGTCAGTACCACAAGGTTGGAACTGCAGGATGAATAAAGGATGTATGGTCACAAAAGAATAGGTGTTGATTCAAAAATATTAAGAAACCAATAAAGTTATGTAAGCTCACCTTTGGTCAAGAAAATTATATAAGAGATCAACATCTTTCATGCTAGGAGGATCTGAATCAGGAACGAGCTTCTTGTCCCTCAGCAAGTTTTGGTGAGATCTTTCTACACTGATTGATGAGGAACTAACTGAAAATTTATGTGTTGTTTGGAAATTCCTCGAGGAGTAATAAAGAGATGCCAACCATCTTCCCTTTCTAAGAAATCGACAACTTTGTCCTCTAGGTTGAACAATATCTATTATTGTTTAGGACAAAATAAATGATCAAGTCATCTATTGGATACTATTACATAGTAAATCCAAAATATTAAAAAGTTCTAATGGAATAGAAGCTCGCTTGCCTCCCATGATGCTTCCAAGTAACTTCCTTGTGGTTGAGGAAGACTACAAGTTCAAGAAATGGAAAAAACCAATCAAAAAATAAGCATAAGCAAACTTCAGCAGTGTGGAGTAAAATTTCTCCGATACAGTTGACAACATTAGTAAGAACAAGAAGAGGCACCAGCCAAAGACAAGGATTTTAGCTTCAGCAAGATGCTTATCTAACGCAAATTCTTTAAATATGTTAACTGAATTTAGCATTTACAACACTAAGAACCAATTTCTACAGCGCTAGCAATCTATTCTGTCTCCAAGTGAATGTTATCCATTTCTTTTCAAATGGCAGCAGGCCATTTCTCCTACATTTTTCTTCAATTCTTCAAATCATAAGAATTGAAACCCATTTCATGAACTGTGTTGCAAATGAAACCCAAGGAGCTACAATTTCTCATATATCTTTGGACGATAAGAACAAATAAAAGGCATAAACGCATCACGGATTCCGCAATGAAAAATAAATAATTCAATCCAAAAGAATCCGAAAATGAACAATAAGAGCATGAAATGGAGGGAGAATAGAGCATACACAGAAGGGTTGATAGAACGGCAATCGGATAAACATGGGCACCGTTGATAATATATTTCGATGAGCAAAGAGACACTAACAGGAATTCAAAATATTCGAGAGGTGAGTTGTGGTAGATTATTCAGCTGGCGTACCAGTCGATCAAGTTTGCGGCATCCATCATACTTCCACGTTGCATAGCTTTCCACCGGTTGTTCTGCTTCCTTGGGCTTTCCAGTGAATTAGGATGCAATCAATTATATAAACTTCATCATTTTTTCCATGGATTTTTAAACATTTCATTTGAATTTTGGAACTTTCAAATTGTTTCCGGAAGAACTTCAGAACTTGTAATGTGACCTAATTTACAACCAAATTTTAATTGTAGTATCTTTGTTTATTTGTTTTCATCCAATTTAGAGTCGAAAATATTATTATCAGAATTTTAAAATTAATTTATGTAATAGATAATAATAAAAAATACAATCTAATTAATTAATTAAATCTTATTCATTAATTTCAATTAACTATTAATGTTAGCATATTGTTAAAAATTAATAAATTGTAATTAGTTTTATTATTGCTCTAATTATTTATTATTAATATTTTTAAGAATTAATACTTATTTAATTTTTATGAGATTAAGTTATTTAATTTCCAATGTTACTTAATGTAGAATAATTATTTTTTATTAATTAATTAACTAATATACAAAAATACTAAATGGAAATAATTTTAGTTTATTCACTTACATTCAATTAATTACTTAATTTCACACATTTAATATTCATATACATTAAACAAATTTATTATGTCACTTAGATCGATATAGTTTGATATCGATAAATACATTTGGTTTGATCTTTCAAATTTAAAATTTTTAGTTTTATTTGTTTAGGCTTCAAAGTTTAAAATTTATTTTTAATTAGTTAACGAAATTCAAAATTGGTTTCTAATTTATCATCGAGTATAAAACAATGGCAGCTCATTTAAAAATTACAGATCATCAAAGTCACCTATACAAAGTGATTATTTAGAAACTAATTTCAAACTTCATCAATAATTATAAATAATAATAAAAAAAACAATTTTAAAAAGGTGCCCAACAAAGTAAACGATAAGAGAAAGAACTGAAACTTTTAGAAGGTATGAACAGAATAGAAAGAAACACACTTTATATATATTAATTAGAGAGAAAATTGGGAAGATCATGGTGGCATGGAAAGCAAAGCAGAGACAAAATGAAAATGAGTTAGTTTGGAGGGAGAGCATGAACTGATCTTTCAGGAGGAAGGAGCTGCATCAAAGGAATGAAGAACCTGCTCCAACATCTTTCTTCTCTGTGAATCAAGAGGGCTCTCTGGTTTGTCAGAGTGAGATATGTTAAGGATGTAGAGCTTCTTAGAAGCCACAAAAGCAGCGGAGAAAACCCGCTTCATCCCCCCTCTAGTGCTGTCGACCGTGTACTCGAACTCGTACACTTGTAGACCTCCTTCACCGGATCTCTCTGCAGCACCAACCACTGCTGCATCCTTTGTACTTTCCTGTATTCATAGAATAAGTAACTAAGACATGGAATCGATTAATCCCATTTTAGAATGTTGGATTTGGATAACAATAGTGTTCCCCTTCCATTTTAGGGGTAAAAAAACATGAATCAAGAAATAGAAAGAGTTAATAACTTGGACTCAACAAGACTAGTCCAGTGAGATAGTATGTGAGATCCTACGTCGGTTGGGGAGGAGAACGAAGCATTCTTCATAAGGGTGTGGAAACCTCTCCCTAGCTGACGCATTTTAAAAACCTTGAGGGGAAACCCGAAAGGGTAAGTCCAAAGAAGACAATATCTGCTAGCGGTGGGCTTGGACTGTTACAAATGGTATCAGAGCCAGACACCAGGTGATGAGCCAATGAGGAGACTGAGCCTCAAAGGGGGGCAGACACGAGGCGGTGTGCCAGTAAGGACGCTGGGCCTCAAAGGGGGTGGATTGGAGGTCACACGTCGATTGGAGAAGGGAATGAGTGCCAACGAGGACGCTGGGCTCCGAAGGAGGGTAGATTGTGAGATCCCACATCGGTTGGGAAGGAGAACGAAACATTTTTTATAAGGGTGTGGAAACCTCTCCCTAGCAGACGCGTTTTAAAAACCTTAAAGGGAAATCTGAAAAGGAAAGCCCAAAAAGGACAATACTGCTAGCGGTGGGCTTGGGTTGTTACACAGTAAGTTTTACTTAGATTACAAATTTAGTATTTGAAGCATCAGTGTGACAGAGAACATTCTTATGGGGCAAAACATACAATCCAACAGAAAAAAGATCACGAATCAAAAAGACAGTCATACTAGTTAAACTCGAATGTTATATTATCCCAAAGAAAAAAAAAACTACTCAAATATATTATTTTTCCCAGCACTTAAAAGCATCCAACAAAAATCACAGTCAAGCTTCACAGAAATACATGAGAACGCAAGTCTATGTTCCAACTAGTAGGAAATGCCAAAATCTCAAAAAATAAAATTACCTTTCGCTTTTCGGCCTGTATAAGTTTGTCAGCCACGAACTGGGGAGTTCCAAACTCCCCAAGACTTGTAAGACGAACAGGGTTTACTACAACACCAACATTGTTGCTTCCTTTATTCTCCTCTTCAAATAAAACTGTTGCCCCTGCTTTATCAACCTTTACCAAGCACACCGTTTCAGACAAAGTCTACTCAAAGGAAAAGCCTAAGAATGCATCACTGTTAGTTCAGAGAGAGATGGCCAAAAACCTTAACCCAAGAAGATGGTCGAAGAAGAGTAAAGCCCTCCTTTGAATCTATGTATCTCTCAAGCTCCAACTCTTCAGCAAAAACGGCCTCACAAATGCTTGGTGAAAATCCATACAAGAACAATGAGATAACAGAAACATTCAGAGCTCTCCTGCTTGGGTAAAGGAGTGGACTTGTGCACAAGTGGCTGCTTCCTAGTATGGGTTTATGGGTCACATGAGCACTGTGCTGCAAAATTGAGAATTAGATTCTTGGTGAAGATAATGTGATTTTGTTCTTATAGAGAAAACGTGGACTAGATTTTTATTGAACAAAAAAAGTTTGAATGATGAAAACATCGATATGGAAAAACGAAAAGATAAAAGAACAGCTAGTTTCACAAAGTGGGAAGAATAAAGGAGAATTCACTCAGTATAAATAAATAAAAACAGAATGGAAAGACAACAAAACTGTTGCTGAGACCAACAATCCACTAGAAACTGTAGCTGCGGCATACCCAATGGAATCTTTGAACTGTAACATACTATGTACAAAGATTTTCAATCCTATTTGACTATTTTTTTGCAAGTAACTGAAGTCATGAATTGCAAAAGAAGGATCAAGAAGCTTTTAGCTAAACTTGACAAAAAAATCTCAGCTAAAATTTATTCATGATCAACTGTTCGTAAAATCAAATGGTCAGGCTCTAGATGACCTTCCAACGAACCAAAATGCCATATTATTAATCATAGAAAAATGAAAAAAAAAAATACTCTTGCTTAATATGTCCTAAAAGGATAGTTGAAAAACATTAAAGACGACATCAAATCCCAAATAAATAAAAAAAGAAAAAATCATAATTTGAAGTCTATATGCAGTTCATATCACGTTCTACCTATCCAGCACAGACCGAAAAATTAATAAAACAGATAACTTCATATTGAAGCAAATATGATCTCTTAAAAATGGAAAAATTAATGAGATGTCCATAGGAAGTATATAATTGAACCTTTGTTCCAAAATATGGTATGAATGATCAATGTCCTTTTGGGCAGGGGGATCTGCATCAAAAACCAACTTCTTATCCCTCAAAAACCTTGTAGGAAGCTTTTGTTTTGACGAGGAACCGTTTGAAAATTTATATGGTGCCTGAAAATTCATTAAGGAGCAATAAAAAGAAATCAGCCGTCCTCCTTTTGCATCTACAGGCCAACTTTGTCTGGATTGAACAATATCTATTCATCACAGTACACAATAAAACATTATTAATCACTCATTTGATACTTCATATGGTTAAATTTAAAACATTCGGGAAAAATACAAGAAAAACCCCCAAATTAAATAAAAGCATGCTTGCCTCACAAGATGTTTCCAAGTACCTTCCCTTTGGGTTTGGAGAGTCTACACATTATAAATAATAAAAGTTAGTTGGGGAGGAAGGGAATGGGGTGGGGATGAAGAGGTTATAAACACGGGATAAAAAGACAGAAAATTGCTAGAAAACTCAGTAATGAATTCGAACAACTATTCAACAGACTCATCAAAGAAGAGGTATACTACCCAACAAACATGTAACAGCTCAAGCTCACCGCTAGCAGATATTGTCCTCTTTGGGTTTTCCCATTTGGACTTCCCCACAAGGTTTTAAAACGCATATGCTAAGGAGAGGTTTCACACCTTTATAAAGAATGCTTCGTTCTCCTTCCAACCGATGTGGGATCTCACAAAACATGACTTAGGACTTTTCATTTACTATAGCATAACAAAAGAATTTAAGCCATGAACTTCACATAAAAATGTTAAACATGTTATATTATACATTGGGCCAACAAGTTTTAACAATGTAGTGAAAATTAGAGGGGCATTCTTTGCCTTTCACCATGATTTTTATATTACACTACATCAGTGAAATGATGATATAATGTATTTTATAGGATACTTGTTCAAGTCGATTTTGCAGGTCTTGCATCCAAAAGTCTGTATTTACAGAACAAATCTCTGAACGGAGAATGTTGTCCATACAAAGACCAGTTTCTTGATTTCTACTAATGATTCAATGTTCAATTCGAAAATCGTGTGCATTGAAATCCAGCCGAGAATACATCAATTACATCATACGCGCTAATCAGGACAATTCAAAGGACATCGCCACTTGTAGAGGTTAGAAAACACGAAGAATCATGAACATTGTCGATAAATATGAAGCTGAGAGGTTGAAAAAATGAAGCATACATGGAAGAAGAGTATGTTGGATGGAAACTGGAGGAGTGTCGCCATAGCTCAAGACGATTGGTTCCACTTCCGCGCTGCTTTCTCTTCGAACTCTGCCTCTCTCCGTCTGGTCTGGATAGACTTGTAATCGATGCTCCGTGTGACGTCCACGTTTATTATTGTTTTTCTTTTTTCTTTTCCTTAAATTAATAAAATTACTTTTATTTATCTCAAAAATACTTTTTTTATTTATTTATTTTATCACAATTTCTTTCTTTTTTTTAATTTTTAATAGAAATTAGTAATTTGTTTTTAAAATATTCATTAATATTTTTAAACTTTATTAAAAAAAACAATACTAACATCAAATTTGTATAAATAAAAAATAGATTCTTATTCTTTTAAAATTAATATTAATATTACTTTGGAAAGAGTTAATTGGTAGGGTTGGGCCGGCCCGGTTTGGAAAGAGTTAACCGGAAACGATCAAAGAACCAAACCGCTCTACTTTTATTATAGTTATTATTTTTTTTTTTTAAATGTTTTTCCTGTTTCCGTCCCAGTTCAGGCTCGTGCTAACGCACGTGACCGCTATTTATTATTTTTTTTTATACAATTTTTAATAATTTAGAATTTTCTTTTTAGAGCTTCTGGTTCTTCTCAGCTTAGGTTTAGGGTTGGCTTTCAGACTTCCAGACTCCCTCGCTTTCCATAACAGCCGCCGACGCCCTCCACTTGCCGGGACTTTAGCTGCCTAGTTCCACAGACGTCGACGTTGCAGTTGCCGTCGCCGCCGCCCGCTTTTCTTTCGTCTCTCTCTCTGCCACCACACGTCGGCACGCTAGTCAAAACAAGTATTTCGGTTTCGTTTGATTGTTCTAATTAGCGGGGTATATTTATTTACCTTCATACCAAACTGGTTTGTTCTTTACGTTTTTCTGTCTCCAATTATTTTGTTTGAATCTTTTATTCATTTGTTTTTTTTTATTCAGGCTTGAACCTCGCCCTTCCCAGGCCCCACTGTGGCAGTAGGATCTCAGTAGGGTTTGGGCAATAATCATGGGGATGGAATTGGAAAATGGCCAAGCTCAGTTCCAGGATATGGAGGGCGTTAACTTCACAGATTCTCAGTTAGTTGATTTCATCAGGGGGTTTCTTAGTTCAGTGTCACTGGTATTGTTCCATTAACACCGTTTTTTTGTTCTTGACTAAAAAAGTATGGTTTTTAAATCTTCGAGTTACACGATATTCTGTTAGTTTATTTTTTGATTTTGATATGCTTCCAAGTTCTCACTGCTAATCAATTTATGAATTACTTACAGTAGCTTTTCAATTGGTATAGGGAAATACTGATGGGTATAACCAGCTTGTTGGTGTTATACACCATAGGGAACGACTATCCCCTGATGAGGTTGCCTTGCTCGTGGTATGTCCTTTACATCGCAGCTGTTTTTGATCAATGATGCGAGATTTAATTCCATACTAACTAGTTTTTTATTCACCTGATGCACTAACAGACATGTTTGAAGGCACTCTGTGGAGCAGTTTCTTTTATAGACAACGCTCTCCATGAATCTCTGCTTGCAGCAGTAAGTTTATCACTAAACTCCGTGTCTGTACCCTGCAATTTTGTTGTTGTAATGGAAGTTCTATTTCAGATTTTTAAAATGAGCTTATGGGATTATGGACCTAACGTGATGGATGCCCTGGTTGAGCTTATAACATCCCTGGTACAAGCATTTATGATACTATAACTCTCACACTCTTTCTTGAGGTTCCCTTAATAGTTCCATGATCTCCTGACTTTTTGTCTATTTAATGTTTCAGGCCGTTTCAAGTGGAAAATATGTGGATTCATGCTTGGATATGCTTGTTAATAATTTCATGCCGCCCCATTACTACATGGATTTACTGAAGAAACCACATGGTCTTATCAGAAAGGATGAAGTTTTTTCTCGAGTGCACACAGCTTTAAAAGACATCTCGGACTTGGTGCCTCTTGCACCCTTGAGATTAGAGCAAATAGTTGTCAATAAAATGCAGAGAGTCTTTTTCAAAGAATCTGTGAGTTGAATTTATAGCTTAAAGTTGCCCAAGAGAAATCTAATTGAAAATTGTGCTTATTTCTAACTAGTTATCTTCAGTTTAAATTATCATTTTGGTTTTCGTACTTTGGTTTCTTTTGATTTTAGTCCTTGTATTTACAAATGTCAAATTTTAGCCCCTTTGTTTTCGAAAAAAAAATCTTAAAACCAGTCAATGTTAATTTTTATTGAAATTGGTTAAATAATAATAGTACAATAAATACTGAATATTTTTTGAAAAATCTATGAATAATTATTTTTATTGAAAAAGTATTGCTAACTATAGTTATTTTTCTACCCATATTTGACTTGTTCATGACCATATTGTAGAGTTAATAACTTTTTATTTCACCTTCAAAACATTTGCACTCTTAGTTAGAAATTTGTTTTGTGGTTGTCCTCCACTTACATCTGTTTAACCTTTCTGTAGTTGACGACAGTATATGTGGAGAACATGTTGAGGTTGGAAAAAGGTTCATTGAGTGAATTTGTTGGGAGAAAGATCTTAACAGCGCTGGTAGATAAGCTTTTAGATTTGGATGTAAGTCGAAACAAATATTTCAGTGAATAAGTTGTTTGAAACAACATTTGTTTATGTGATTACTCAAGAATTATAATGAATTCTAACCCTCTGGCAGGTGGAGATTGGGTGGGATGATATCTTACAAGATGATTTCAGTAAAGGAATCTTTGAGATGGAACTCGAAGATGATGATGAAATTACCGATGATATTAATGAGGATTCTATTGAGGTAAGATACAATGTCTAGGATGGATAAAGAAATATATTTCTTCAACTAATGGCACTTGATCCCTTTTTTAGCTTCCCTTCTTCGTTGTTTTGTTTTGTTTGTTTGTTGTTGTTGGCATTTGATTCATTATTCTCTTCATGTACAAATTCTAATCTTCTAGCATATGAATTAATGGGTCTGAAGTAAAAGCTAATTACCTTTTGGGTCTGCAACATTTTAATATTTTATTAAAGTCAGGTTTTTCAAACATTATTCCATTTTGATTGAAAAATTACTTACATGTTTTCCTTTCTGCTATATGTTTTGATTATACTTCTTTTATAAATGTTGTTATTTGCTGGGTTGAATTTGAGCTTATTTTGCCAGCTTCCTAGCGAACTAAGTCGGAAGAGCTTAACTGGAAATGTGATTGCTGAAACTTTAGATAGTTTGATCGTTCTAACATTTGAACATCTTGAATCATGTGAACGTGATGGACGATTGAATGAGGTACCTTCTGTGTGGTTTATTTCATTTTCCTTTTTATTTGTTCTCAAGTTTTTTATTTATATTGCAAATGAGTAACTTTTCCATGTTTCCTTAATGTGGAGGTTAGGTTTTTGAAATTTTACTCCTATCTTTCCAAAGAACTGTTCTGACTGCTTACAAGTCTAAATTCGCCCAGGTAATTAACATGCTCTTGCCCCTTATTCTGTGTCTTTGCTTATTTACTCTGGCTCGGTGAGCCCTCATTTTATATATATTTTTTAAAAAGTGGAAACTGAATCACACTTTTGATGCTTTTTTCTTGGCAGTTTGTCATATTCTATGCTTGTGCACTAGATCCTGAAGTTTGTGGTGCAAGATTTGCCGTTACGCTAGCAGATATGTTTATTTCATGCAATGATCCTCCACTTACCAGGTATTAAAAAATGTTGCGAAAGCTATGTTCTCTAGCGTTTGTGAGCTTCAGAAAAGATCTGATAATGGTGCCAACGTAGTTAATTTTGCCCTGTCTTGGACACATTTTCATTTTTTATATGATTGAAATTAAGGAATATATTTTTGTGGTATTGTGCAGGATGAGTGCTGTTTCATATCTTGCGAGCTATTTGTCTCGCGGGAAGTTTCTGTCAACCTCTTTGGTTACCACTATATTGAAAAGGTTCAATTGTCAATTCAACTATGTTACTGCGATGAAAAACATGAAACTGATAAAATTAAAGTAGGGAGGGTAAATTATTGTGGCTTTAAGTCTAATTTTGCCTCTAATTTCTTCAGACTGGTGGATTGGTGTTTAGCGTATGGCAAAACGCAGGATGTTGACCTAAACCCAAAGGCTCATAAAGTATTTTATTCTGGTTGCCAGGTATGCAATGTTTGGACTTGTTTTGCTAGATGCACGTATCTAAAGCACATAGCATTATCCAGTAGCATAAATGAGTATATACGGGTTCCCAAATTCTAAATCATACATTTATAAACATACATCATGCTCAACATGCTCAAACAAGGGATGGTATATCAACTAGGGTATGCTGGAAAACTTATAAACATATTAACCGTGAACAAGTATCATAGGTTTAGCAAACTGCTTATCTAGGCTTATAAACATGATTTCTAATCATTTGCCCAGTGTCCTAATCGACTCCTACAAGTATTTCTTAAAATTTAGTCGATGTGTTTACATATTTGTTTGTCGATTTCCCGAGCTTGGTTTGGGTCTTTAAGAATTTCAAAGCCTCCAAAATCCCTCAATATGCCTTAAGTTAAGTCAAAAGAATAGAACGGGTGAAAATGGCTCAAAGAACGGATGCTAGGAAGCTTCAAATTCGTTAAAAAAAGGATGTAGGACGAGAAACTAATTGCTGACTGTACGGTCATCTTCTCCAACTTGTATGCATGCCATTATGCTTTCCTTCTCTTTCTTTTTAATAATTATTTTATTTATTTTCTTAAAACTCTAGATGTTACCTGTTCTCACTGACCCATTTAGTGGGAGTGTGTACCTTTTGTATAGTGCTACACAAATCCACCTTCTATTCTGCATACATATATTTTATAATTCTCTCCCTCGTAACCCGACCAAGAAAAAAAATGCATTTTGATATATAGATTCAATACCAACCACTTTGAATTGCTTCCTTGGAGGATGAACTTCATGGATGTTTTGGTCAAGTAGGAAAGCTGGCATACTAGCAGTTTTTTGTTTACACTCTGATTTAATGGCTTTTTATCTAATAGTTTATTTTCCATAGGCCATAATGTATGTGCTTTGCTTCCGGATGAGATCGATTTTGGAGATTCCACGGCTTAAGTCACAACTTCTGCTTATGCCTATAGGTCCAGTCTTGACGCATAGATTGGGCCCACTGAAGGTATGTTATTTGTTTATCCCTTGATCTTTGGTTGTCTTTATTTTTTTTATTTTTTTATTTTTTGGATTTGTCTGTTTGTTGTTACTTGTACCTAAAATAAATGTTCAAAGAGGTAAAAAATTTCTGTAACCTGAGTAAGCATATGGACTTTGCTGCCTGAAGCATCAAATTTAAAACGTCATTACTTTTCGATTGATGCGATAAAACAATAATCACCGTCATAGGTATCGTACCTATGCACTAAGGTACAAATGTTTAGAAGTTCATATTTGGCTTTGGAGCTTGACATCTTTAATTATAATTGCCACTCGTGTCCAGTGCCTCAATATAAAAAACTCTACGTATCGAGACTTTCTGCTATAGCAGTGTGATGTTGTCGTGAACCTCCAAAAAGATTTTAACTGCTGCCTGAAACTTTGTTCTGTGCAATTTTCTTTTACAAATGTTATTTAACGCATTTTTATTCAATAGGTTTGCCTTCCTTCTATTGTCGAGGAATTTCTTCGGAAAGCAAATGATGCCAATTTATTCACACCATCAGAGACTTTTATATTCAATGGTTTGCTGGAGTCTGAATATTCAAAGACTTTTGGTGGAATGGAAAGGCTTGACATGTTTTTCCCATTTGATCCTTGCTTATTGAAAAAATGCGACAGGTTATACTCTTTAATATTGATTGATACTTCTTTATTAGCCTTTTAAGACAACAGAATTGATAAAAGCATCGAATATAAGTTCAAATCATTTTGCTAACCATGCTCAAAAGTGATTGATTGGGTGCTAGAGAACTTAAAGGTTTAAGAATTATTTACTGATAGTTTGCTATTCCCCTTTGTTTATGAAGATATCTTCGACCATATTTTGTGTATTGGTCGATGGTTAGACCTTCGTACGATGAAGAAGACGACGACGACGACGAAGGTAGCAGTGACGAAGATGTTGCTGAAGTTTTTCCAGATAGAATCGAGGAAAACCTTATGGACGATGAAGCAATGGCAAGAAGCTACGATGATAGGGAATTCGATCTCGATGAATTTGATTCTGCATTAAACAAAATGTCCATCACACCAAGAAATTCTATTCAGTACAGGCGAGATTCTGTTCAAATGCCCTCACGAATCCTACCCTCCACAAGTCCAGGATCATTGTGGTAAGGATCTCATTTGGAATAGGTATGTGGAATGCAAATGAGAATGGCCGAATGCAAATCTAGGTTGGGTTATGGGGGGTTTGTGTTTATTTTATAAAATGTATGATAGGGTGGTGGTGTTGGGGTTCAGTTTTGTTTTCTCAGTCCTTTTTCTAGCTTTGCATCGGTTTTATGAGTAATTAATTGCCCTTGCTTTTCTTTACGCTCCACGCTTGTAATAGCTGCAGTAAGTGATGAAATACAGCTATAATTTTGTTCATGTCTAAATCCATATGTCGTATTAGTTAGTGAATTGTGTTGGCTTATAACGCAATTTTGCCTTTTTTTCACTCTTATATTTAACATGAACAGTGCAAAGATGGGCTGTGTTTAAAAATGGGCTTATAACGCAATTTTGCCTTTTTTCACTCGTATTAGGGTTAATTGTTTTTAAAAATGAACATAATTATGACTGATATGTTTATTTATTACTATATTTCACTTACCAAAATACTCTTGTAATATATTTAAACTATACTCCTGTGCTCCCTACATGTCCTTAATTAAAATCTAAAAAATGCCACATATTTAGCCAATTCATTTAAATTTGCCATGTGTTAGTGCCACGTCATTTTCTATTGCCTAAAGGAGGTGGAAGACAATTTTGAACGATTTTTAAAGTTTCAAGTTTATTTTAATTCACTGTGAAAAGTGATCATCTACTTTTATTTTCTATCTTGGTTTTTTCGATCAAAATGTTAACATATTTTATTTTTAATATATTTATTGCCTTTCGATAGGTCTATTCACTTATATCTATAAGTTCGTATGAAAGTGGTTTATTATATGCATAATATGTGTTAAGATTTTGCAAAAATGAACTAAAATTATCCCTTTAAAAAAATTTAAGGATAAGAGTATATGAACAAAAATTAAAAATACACGGACCAAAATGAATTAAAGTTAAAAATATACCGACCAAAATATTATTAAACTCACATTTTTCTTATTAAGATCAAATAAGAAAAACAAAATTCTTTGTAATACAAGTGTCGAGAAATCACTTTTCACCGTTAAAAAAAAATGATTTAGTAAAATAATAATTATATAAAATTTATAAAAGAAATATGTTAATAAATAAATTAGCATTTAATACATTTTGAATAATTATTTAAATTAGAATCCAATTTTTAAATATGTTACCGTATTTGAAAACATAAAATACTTTATTTTCATTAATTTTTTTTTAGTTAGGAGTGTTCGTGAGTTGAGTTAGATTGAAACATTTTTAGAACTAATTCAATTGTTATGGTTGTAAATTTTTTTGAATTAGGTTGGTTGGTTCGTGTTAAAGTAAAATGTTAGTTTGTAAAATATCTATTTATTTCCTTCTTTCCAACATTTCATTCATATTTATAATTTAATTTAAATATATATTTTAAAAAATGAAGTTTAAATTATTTTAAATGGGTTGGAAAAAAATATAAAAAAATAAAGAAAAAGGTGAAATAGAGAGGGGAGGAGGTTAGAGAGGGAACCGAAAAATTGAAGAGAGTTGGAGAGAGAGAGTGTTTGTTGCTCTCAGTCCGAACTTAGAAGCCTAACCCTTTCTTCTTCCACCTTTCTCCATTTTTCTTTCTAGGGTTTTGGCGTAGGGTTTTCGACGTCCCTATCTCCATCGAAGCCAGCCACGATGCACGCTCCAGTTCTCGTTCTCAGTGAGCCTCTTTCTCTCATTTTTATTTTTCATTTTGTTTTCTTCCATGATTTCGTCTTCTGTTTCTTCGATCTCAAATCAAATGGGGACCGTGTTCATTTTACTAGCTATTTTGAGTGTTTTCCGAACATTTCGACTGCTGGATTCGTCTGCATCTCCTTGTTGTTTCTGATTCTCTGTGTTAAGACTTTTACACTGTTTTTTGTGTGTTGGTGAATTGAGCAGAAGATTCTTTAAAACGTGAGTCTGGAACCAAGGTTCACCATGCTAACATTCAGGCTTCTAAGGTTGGTTTGTGTAATTTGCTTCTTCTTACATTTACTTCTTTCTCAAGTTCGTACCATTTTCTAGCATTTTCATTTGTCTTGCAGGCTGTTGCTGATATCATTCGTACCACGTTGGGGCCGAGATCTATGTTGAAGATGTTACTTGATGCTAGTGGAGGTGTTTCCATTTCTTTTCCCTTTTCTTTCGAAAACAGAAAAAAACTTAATGGTCGGATGGAAAATAAAACTATTTTGATATTGCTATCATAAGTTGATATTATTCTGTCAATGTTTAATTGCTTCAATTAGCATCCAGTGCTTCCCATCTTATTAAAATTTGAAACGAATATGGTTTTGTTAGTTTGTCTTTCTGACTACTCTCTCTGGATTCAACAGGAATCGTTGTTACCAATGATGGAAATGCCATTCTCCGGGAGTTGGATATTGCACATCCTGCAGCAAAAGTATGTTTTCTATCAATTTTCTTTTGCTCTATTTCTTGCCTTGTACCTTTGTATTGTTTGCTATGTTCCTTTTGTTGTGCTCTTTTTTTATCTTACCAAATTAGGGCTTGTACCTGTTATTTCCCTTCATTTTTTACTTTTCTGTTGTTTCTTTACCGATTTGGCATGACCTGCCTTTTTGCTGCTGACAGTCGATGATTGAACTTAGCCGGACACAAGATGAGGAAGTAGGAGATGGAACTACATCAGTTATTGTGCTTGGTATGTATTGGACCAGTGCATAATGCTTTATTTTTGCGAGAGAGCAATTAACCATTGATCTATTCTGAGTGGGTTTTCAATTTTGTTTTTCTTGTATGGGGGAGTATTTTGGGATGTTTGGTGGGGACCTCTCTCTCTCTCTCTCTCTCTCTCTCTCACTCTCTCTCCCTTTTGGTGATTTAATCTATACATTAATGACGATACTCGTTGACTTGATTCTCTCTCTCTCTCTCTCTCTTTTCTGTCTTATTCTAACTTTTAATTTTGAATGTTGAAGCTGGTGAGATGCTTCATGTTGCTGAGGCCTTCATTGAGAAAAATTATCACCCAACAGTCATTTGCCGGGGTAATCTTCATTTTCCAGCTGTTGGTTTCTTCTTGGATATTGATCATAATGTGGTCCTTACCAACTTTTTTCTTTGCTATAGCCTACAATAAAGCACTGGAGGATGCACTTGCCGTGCTTGATAAAATAGCAATGGACATCGATGTGAAGGATCGTAAGTTACTTGAATGTCCTTATACATTTCAGCTGTCGTGTGAAATCATGTTTTCTAACTTAGATGCCAGATGCTGTAATTACTCAATATCATAATCAGAGGAAATACTGTTACTTCAATATATTTCCTCTCAAACAATTTCTGTTTTTTTTCTTTCCATCTAAGCTTATGTGACACTAATTTTAAAATCTCTACCTTACTAATGAGACTATCATGTGGCAGGCACTGCTATGTTGGGACTGGTCAAAAGCTGCATAGGCACTAAGTTCACAAGTCAATTTGGAAATTTGATCGCTGTAAGATCCTAATTCTTCTGCCTCGTTGATATTGTTGTGCAATTTCTGTTTACGTATTTTTCTAATCTTCTATGTGGATCATGATAAAGTTGTAATATGCTCCATCTCTATAATAGAGCTTTATGAATTTGTTGGGGAAGAAAAACTTAAAATGTTGATTGTTTGGCTGTTCCTTGATCTTCTTGTTCGATGAGGATGCCAGATCTTTAGATTCATTGTTAAATTTTTAGGAGGGACTTGTCTAGATCTGTTGCTAGATTTATTTTCATTTTGCAACACATATCAGTGTGTATACATGGTTAGAATCTTATTGGTAGATAGTGCAAGTTTTATAAAACATCTAAAATTTTCATATAACTTGTGGAATGTTGAGGTTTTGTATATTTAGCTATGTTATTGGTCATTTTCCAGGACTTAGCAATTGATGCCACTGCAATTGTTGGTGTTGATCTTGGCCAAGGCTTACGTGAAGTAGACATCAAGAAGTACATAAAGGTTGAGAAGGTTCCAGGTGGACAGTTAGAAGATTCAAGGGTTCTTAAAGGAGTGATGTTTAACAAGGATGTTGTTGCCCCCGGAAAAATGAGAAGAAAGATTGTCAATCCACGTATTATTCTTCTCGACTGCCCTTTAGAATACAAAAAAGGTGAAAACCAGACTAATGCTGAGTTGGTCAAAGAAGAAGATTGGGGAATCCTGCTGAAAATGGAAGAAGAGTACATAGAAAACATATGTGCACAGATAATCAGATTCAAACCTGATCTGGTTATTACAGAGAAGGGCCTCAGTGATTTGGCTTGCCATTATCTGAGTAAAGCTGGTATCAGTGCAATTAGAAGGTTGAGAAAGACTGACAATAATAGAATAGCCAAGGCATGTGGTGCTGTAATTGTGAATAGACCTGATGAGTTACAGGAATCAGATGTTGGGACTGGTGCTGGATTGTTTGAAGTTAAGAAGATAGGGGATGAATTTTTTGCATTTATAGTCGAATGCAAGGATCCCAAGGCTTGTACTGTGCTCCTGAGAGGTGCTAGTAAAGATCTTTTGAATGAAGTAGAAAGAAATTTGCAGGTGATTTAATCTTACGTTGCAATGTTGGGAGGATCTTCTTGGTGTTCTTTCCCATACTTAGCACATCTGTCATTTTCTTGATTCAGGATGCCATGTCTGTAGCAAGGAACATAATAAAGAATCCAAAACTTGTTCCTGGTGGCGGTGCTACTGAGTTGACTGTATCTGCTACACTGAAGCAGAAGAGTTCTTCTATCGAAGGCATAGAAAAGGTAATCCTTAACCCTTTGTGGAGTGTGTTATCGTCTCTTTTCTTGAAATGTGGAATGCTCATAATCTACATGTTTAGTATGCATATTATTGGCTATTACCCTTTTAATGGAAAACTGTCTTGATTGTTCGTTGTGGATAAGTATTTTGGACCGACTTTGTATCTAGTGGGCCGCCCATTACCTTGCCAAATTTACGGGAGTCATTGTTCTTTCACATGATTTATATCATGCCCTTCACATGATTTGCTTGGTTTAGCTTTGACCTTGTGGATTGCTGCCCTAGCTTTTGTGGTTAAATTGCAATTTGTTTCCCATGTGTGATTGAAACAGTGGCCTTATGAAGCTGCTGCCTTAGCTTTTGAAGCCATACCGCGAACTTTGGCACAGAATTGTGGGGTGAATGTAATAAGAACTATGACAGCGTTGCAAGGAAAGGTATTGAACTTTTGTTGTAACACATGATATGTTGGAGCCAGGCTTCATTTCTGACAACTATTATGTGTTGATTTTGTCTGATTTTCTGCCACTTTTTAGCACGCCAATGGTGAAAACGCATGGACAGGCATAGATGGAAACACTGGTGAAATCACTGACATGAAAGAGCGTAAGGTATGATTTCCTTTTCCTAGCCATAATCTTCCTTCTACCAAGGGTATCTTTTATAATAAATTAGGCCTCTTTATCGTCCTATGTCCAAAAATGGAAAAACGATTCATGAGGTTTGAAAATTGTAAATATAGGGACTGCTGTCATTTGAACTAGTTTGAATGGAAAGATGTTGAGTACTGTAACCAATATCTTGCTTGAATTCAATAATAAATTCAGAAGATGACAATGGCATAAGAGTTCTATTTTTCTGTTATATCCGTGCTGTTCTGGTGATTGCGGGTTTTGAATTATTATTCTCTCCTTAAGACTGAACTAACTTTTCCACTTTATCATGACCTTATTCAGATTTGGGATGTGTATAATGTCAAGTCGCAAACATTTAAGACTGCCATAGAAGCTTCCTGCATGCTGCTGAGAATTGACGATATTGTTAGCGGCATTAAGAAGAAACAGGCACCAGGTGCAGGTCCATCAAAGCCACAAATTGAGACGGAAGCTGATGCAGATAATGAGCAAATTCTCCCAGAGTAAATTTTTTTGTTCAAACTGCACTTATTCGAGTTCTTCTATATATTTTGGGGGTAATTTTCGTAGCCTTCCAATGGTGTTATCGAGCTGGCAAGCGATTGGGGTGGGTTCAATTCTTCAGAACTTTAAAGGTTCCTTGTGTTTTCTTAGGTTGGGACTTCTTAGATATGGTTAGCGCATGAATACAATTTTGTTACCACCGTTTTGTTTTTGGGTTGATGTTTGAGATGGTTATTTAATATTTCAGTTTATACATGGAATGATGTTTCGCGACAGAAAACTTCCCTAATTTATTACCTCTGTTTAAATTCGTCTAGAAGTGTGAGTACTGTTATGTACAAAATAGAGTTTGAGAACTTGGACGTGAGGAACTTGTTTACTTGGATGCACCACAATGGCAAGTGTCTTGTTTAGAAACATAACAGTTTTGAACTGTTTGTCGACATTGGTCTCTGTACTATGGCTGAATTTGGGATTGGTGGCATAATTTGATATTCTTTTCCCCTCCCTCTTGTGCTATGATAGAATTTGGAATTTGCTCTCTAACCTTAACTCTCCTGCAAATTATGGGATATGATTTCGTAGACAGTAAGAGATGGTAATCCACTCTGAATTAAGAATTCACCGTCAAACTTTGAAGGCTTGGTCTAATCTTTCACATCATTCTTTCATTGTCAAAGAATTTAAGGTGTCATTGTCATCAAGCCACCCCAATCTTTGTAGCTGTGGATCTTGTTTAGTAGCATTTTTTATTTCTCCCAAAGCGACGGTGGTTGAGGTGGCACCATTTGAACCTTCTATTTGGTTAGAATAGAGCTCAGTGACGAGGTGGTACCGCTTAAAAGACAAAAATACAATATTTATTATATTTGATACCTAAAATATTAATTATATTTGAAATTCAAATTAGTTAAACATAAATGTGGATATTTTATGGTATTTGTATGATATTATTTTAGATATTTAATTATATTAGTTGGCAAAAAAAAATTCTTCCAAGGGTCACCCTTGAGTTGAGCTAAAAGATATCTAGCACTTTATTGTTTTTATAAGGAGAATTCTCTAAGTTCTTATTTTGAGAGCCTCCCACAAACACTTTGTGTTGGAGAACGAAGAAGACTTTATATAAACTCGAAGCACTTGGAGCAAATTGATTAAAGACTCATCAAAACTTTTTTCCATATTTAAATTTGTTTGATTTTATGTTGATTCTAATGCTTCTACCGCACAAATAGATGAAGTGTTAATTCCCAACAGTAATTTGTTATTGACTTAAAATGTCAAAATTGTAGATATTTACTCACATATGTTGCACCTCGAAGAAAACTAAAAGATTAGATGTTTGAATCTCTCCAACTTGTTCTAGAAAAAAAAAAAAAAGTGGAATCCCTATGAGAACCTTAAGAAAGGTTCACTAAATCCTTTTAAGTCCTTTCTTCAACTCAATTTATGTTTTTTTTTTAATTTTTTTTGACAAGGTTGTAATTATTTTCTAAGTGTGTTTGGACTATAAGAAGATATCAAATTTCGAAGTAATTTACAAAAAAAGAAAAATAATAAAAAAAGAGCATTATTATTAAACCTATTTATTTAAAAAAAGAAGTGCTTAAACATATATTCCATCTTGCCTCCTACCTTTTGGTTAACATTAGTAGATAACCTCAATAACCTCAATTTACTTAAGTTAGGAAGTGCTTTGAGAGTAGCTATTGTAGAGTAAAAAAAGAAGTCTTAATTCTCATCCTAGGAGTGAAAAATACCTCACAAAGGTGTTTACCTTTTGTTCCAAATCCAATTGAACTAAAAACAATAATTTTCCCGTTCACCTACTGACCATATTTCAGTTCCAACAAGTTGGAGGTTGCACGGTTATTTGTGGAACCACACTGAAACATATACAAAAAAGAAAAAACAAAAAATGTAACAGGTTTATAATAGCAAAACATGGGGTTCCCAATTTCGAATAAAACAAGCTATAAATGCAGAGTCGAATTTCATAATTACAAAGTTGTTAAATATGACAGAAGGATAAAAGATAATAGTAATAACAATTAATAACTTACGCGCTTCTGCAAGATCTCAGATGTAGCAGAAGATACAACTTTCACACATAACTATCTATTAGCGACTTCCTCATCTCGTCAACAATGGAACTTGGTTGAGCCTCTCTCAATTTGAAAACGCTTTCAACCACCGATAATTCTGTGGCAGTTGTGTCTGAACCACAGAACGCAGTCCAGTCATTGACAATCAATCCAGCAGCAATCACCTCACTTCCACGATTCACAGTTCCAGCAACTAACGGGACCTGAAGAAGAGTCGATAGTTCGTCCAAATCTTCAATAGACGTATGTGGATGAACCTGCAGAATGTTTGCACAATTCAAAGTTTTAGAGAATTTTTAACATGAAGTTGAAAACAATATGAGACAACACTTCGTTAAAAAAGAATAGGAAGGGTGAAAATTACCAAGCCACCCCTATTCGTGAAGCTACAGTAGCTTCCCACGAGAACATTACCAGCAACTGTCTGCCTAAACACCTCTACTCCAAGAACATCAGCAATGAGCTCTTCAGTTTCCTAATCAGGGATAGGAGAACAAGTTACATTATATATAATTTTTTTAATTTTTTTTTAAAGACGTTCCACTCAATGTCCCGTCTTTATTTAGATATGTGCGAGTACAATTTCCTTTATCGAACAATTTTCTAGGAACTAAGATAACAGGGAGATATGAGATGTCCGATCGAAATAAAAAAACACTATTCAAGAGATTGCTAGCTAAAGAATAAACGGTTGAACTTAAATTTCTATAAAGCCCAACTAGAAGTAATTTTTAGGAAGGATAAGAAAAAATACCCGGTCAAGATCAGTATGTGTGAGAGCAACGTGATCATTACAAGCAATTGTATTCCCCAGAGCAGACAGTCTCTCTTGTATACGTTGAACAACAACTTGGTCAGGTAGGCTGTTTCTCAAGTGCTGAAGTTCTTCAAAATGAAAAGAATACAAACATAACGTCAATTAAGTATTTGGCAATACACATCATCATCACATTTTAACATAAATCAAACATACAGATGAGTTTTATGAAACTAGGAACAAACTTAATTTCATGAAGCGTCCTCACTAAAGGAAATTGTATTTACACAAATTTAATAATGTCTACGCCTACAGTTTCAGGTATCATGTGCAAGACATGAAGGAAATAAAAGGAAGCAGTGAAAAACAACAGCAGAAGTGTTAATTTACAGATGTAGAAAGATGAAAATGCATATCAATTTGTTAGTGACCTCTAAAATTACATGAGAAATGTTTAGGCTTCACTGACACCACAAAAATAGAACCTCCAAACAGACATGCAGAATTTAAAGATTCAAACTCAGAACACGTGTTCATAAATGAGAATAATTAGACTCTTATTGATCAAGAACAGCCAGTCATAATCTACGCTAAAACAATAGTATGAATGATCCTCCTGTGAAAGTTTTAACAGGGGAGTATAAACTAATTTTAGTTCCATTAACTTCACTTCAATCTCTCTCGCTTGTTAAAAGAGAGACAAAGATGTTCAAAGAGGCATAAGACGGCAGGTAATATACCCCTAACTACTAATGGAAGGCGTAACATGACAAGAAGATAGAAAAGAGCTTGCCTTGGTCAGTAGTGGTGTGGGGTACAAGGAGCCCATTTTTGTTTCCTGCAGTAAGGAACATAAAAAATGAATAACTGATATATTATATCAACATGCAATCCAAATAAGTAGTATGGGCCTCATATCATTATGGGGACCTAAGATGCTGAAAATAATGCGACAAAAAAAATTCACAAACCAGCACATAGACGGCCAATAATGCGAGTGCCGTCAATGGATGTTTTAACAACCGGAATGACACCAGCTAATTCAGCTTCGAAGGAACTAAACCATGCAAACAATGCGTGAGAAATCGGTTCCAATTCGAAGTAGACAACTTAAAGCGAGATTATTGCCTATTTTGTTCTCTTAAGCAACAGATACAGAAGCATGATCAGGAAACAGGAGAGGAAAAAGAAAAAAAAACCTGTAGAAGTTCTCAGAGCCACCAATTGCAACCAAGCAGTACGCATTAGTGAGTTTGGAGAAAACCCCAATTTCGCATGAGTTCTCAAACATAAGCCCTGAAGAATCACAGCAAGTGAGAAACGTACTAGTTGACACAAGCCCAATGAATATCCTTTAAAGATACAATAAAAGTAGCCGGAGAAGGAAACATGAACATGAGTAAAATAAGGAACAAAAAATTGGTGAGACTTACTGTTCGCCATGATTGCAAAAGACAACCTTGATCAATCAACAACAACCTCCCTTGACGACAAATTCAGAGTCCCTTGCTACCCCTGCATAGTAAAAGGAAGTTAGATGTGACCCTCTCTCGATTATGACAAGATAACTGAAGACCAGTAATGCTGGAATCACTTTCTCTGCGCAATTGACTAGTTGAGCTAGAAAAAAAAAACATTGGCTAGACCGTGTGTTCATAAAAACCAAAGTCAATATCAGTTTTCCATCATTCATAACCAATGATATATCTTACGCTTACACAAAGATTCCACACTCCAAAAAAAAAAAAAAAAAAAAACATAAAAACAATCCTCATAATCCTGATGGTTTATTGCATATTAATTTTTCTTTTTCTTTTTTTTAGACTACAGAGAGAGAGTGTGGTAATTGAGGGCGCAAAGCGATGGAGAGAGACGGAAGGACAGTGAGATGGAGAGGGAGAGACGGGCGAAAACAGAGTGAGAGTGAGACAGAAGAGAGTGAGAGACAGCTTACAGGAGAAATTCTTAGCCGATGGCGAAAATCGGAGGTGCCGGCTGCCAATGGAGAGAGAGAGGTATCGCGACGAGAGAAAAAATCAGCTAGGGCTTGCGGGGTGAAAAGGAACCTTTTTTGTTTTGTCAATAATTATTAGAGATACTTTTAAAATTATTAATTATTTAATTCATTACACTTATTTAAATATAAAAGTAATAACATCGACCAATCTTCCTAAAAAGACGTTTGTGGGAAAACAAGTTCTCTACAAACTTGGTGGCATAAAACCGAATTGAACCACAATTATTCTGTTGAAGAACTTTGTGAAGAACTTCGGTAAAGGATTAAAAAAACCTAGTCGAACCCAAGAAACCGAATTGAACCACAATCATTCGGTTGTCAACATGAATTTATCTCAAATCAAAGCAAACCAAAATTGTTCGGTTGCCAGCCTGAATTCATCTCAAATCAAACAAACAGAACCAAAATTGTTCGGTTAGTCCTTATAGTTGTTTACCTTTGCCCAAACCGACACACCCTATCTCTCAGAGTCTTGAGTTAGCACGCAGTGGAATTTCCAATTCTCTCGTTGTACTCGTGGTCAATTGATCTCCCTCTCTCTCTACTTGTGCCTTCGCCAAGAAAGATATGATAAATTTTTATAATTAAAGTTATTATATAAAAGTAAAATTAGTTTGATTTAATCACTTTTTTTCTTCATTTTTTTGTGGTCATTTATTCTAATCATAGTTTAAACATGCATAATAAACATTAAACCCTAGAAGAAGCGGTTACTCAAATGCATTTCAATTTCTGCCCCAAATCCACCTCTCTTCCTCACATTTGAAACATGAACATTTCCTTACAAACCAGTTTTGTATTAAATCAAATTTCTGAAGGAATGGCTAATAAATAACAGTTCAGTTCAGTTCAATCCCCTCGAACAACATCAATGTAACCAGTTCCAACAATCATACTTACAAAAAACAGGACAAAAACAAAACGAAAGAGCGATGAATCCATTAAAATAAAACGCCTAAACGAAAGAAGAAGAAGAAGAAGGACTGACCTGGCGTGGCGGCTCAGCTGCGACGGCGACGGCGGCGACAGAAAAGCGAAGAGAGATTGACAGAAAGAAGAAATAACCGAAGAGAGAGGGAGAGAGAGGGAGAGAGAGAGGTTTTATAGTGAAAATTAGTGAGTGTGGCGGCAGAAAGAGTGCTTAGGGTTGGCCAGTTGACTCCCCAAAGTCTGCGTTTTCTATTTCTTTGGGACCAAGCAAAACTTTTATTATCAATTTTATTTTCATTATTTATTTATAAAACATATAAATATAATAATATGCTTCCAACCAATTTCTAACATTATCCTAATTTATTACTTTAATTCTAAATTTGCTATGATTCTAAAACTTTTAAATTATTCCTTGTTTTAAATTTTAATAGTTATTAATTTAAAATTTTTAAATCTTACAATAAATTAACCTATGGACCAATCATTTTTAAAATAATATTTACATTATCTTAATAATAATAATACTTTTTAGTAACTAAGATGCTATATTTATTATCATATTAATGAAATAGAAGAATCTAATTATTATCAATAATACCTATCATATTATTTTTTATGTGGAATTTTTTTTCTTCCATTAAATTTAAATTTCTAAGTTTTACCTAAGAATATATATATTAAAATTACTATGATATTCGTTACTATCATTTATAATTCTTATTAAATAATACACGTTGTGACGATCTTGACACACACGAAATCCTATTACAAAGATTTAAAGTGAAATATTATAAAATAATTATACTATAGCTTTTTTTATAATTTTTTTTATCGATAGTTTAAATTTTTTTATAATTTTTTTTATCGATAGTTTAAATTTAATCATAAACTTTCAATTTCATTAAATTATATCTCAAGATTATATAAAATGTTAATTGGAACACTTTGTTAAGTTTTCATTTGAAATTTGTTATAAAAACATTATTACATTTTATGTAACATTCCCCTGTAACAAATTTTTTTTTTTTTTGTTAAAATATGGTAATGTTGTCTTTGAAAGTTAATTAGTATATTAATCAAATTTTAGTTTATTTTTTGTTCAAATTATTATAAAATTTGATATTATTAAAAGCAATAAATTTAGAGAGATTTTTACCTTTTATTTTTCTTGAAATTAAAAAGTAAATAAATAAAAATTGAAGAGAAGTAAAAATTGTAATTAGAGAGGTCTATTTAACCTAGAATAGGAGAGAGTAAAGTTTCTTATCAGATGTCTATTTAACCTAGACCCTCACCTTGCGACAAGTAAAGCGGCGCCGTCAAGTGGCGTCCATCCAGCCATGCATAGGTCTAGACGAATGCCATTATGTGACCGAGAAGGACGGTGCATCACCCAACACACTACACAAAGTGAGCATTGAAGAGAAGATGATGCATAAGTAAGATATAGATATTAAGTAGGCTTGTTGAAGGGCAGAGTAAGGCCCGGCCGTAACTTTGAAAGTCAAGGTTCCGAAAGAAATTTAGAAATGCAATTTTGGAGTCAAGTCCGTCCATATGAATTATGAAAACTCGTCAAATTTGGTGTCAATCAGACACCAAAGGAGTAGAATGTTCCACATACGCAAAATCATGTCTACACTTGTCGGATTAGAAATGCCTCAAAATGTACCTTATGACTTTGAAGGCCCTGTGGCCTAAGCAAACTACCTGTGACACGTCTATCACGAGACGTCTATCACGAGTGTCTCAAGTAACTTCCTGTGGTTTTGTATGACACACAAATTTATGTATCTCAAATGGAATATGAGCTAAGTTTATTAGAATGCAGCTGACACACAAATTTATGTATCTCAAATGGAATATGAGCTAAGTTTATTAGAATGCAGCTGGTGTTACCTATAACAAATACATTTCAACTGATTCATTTGAGTAAATTGGAGGCTACTTTCTTTCTTTAAACACTTCTAAATTGAGGAATGAACTAAGAATTTTGCAGAAACGTAATATTATTCAGCGCATTAACAACTGAAGCTCAACAAAAGTGAACCTAATAATTAAAGTGGCCTAACAAGAGGAAGACCGTCTTTCATTCCACACCATACCTGCTCGTTACCCACATACATTATCTACATAAAGGCTGGTGGGAAAAGAAAATTAAAAAATAACATGCTAATTCAACATAAATGACACAAAAAGGGAGGAAAAAAACATGGAAAACTTTGCAATTACAATTTTTCTTTACTTGTGAAAGAACAAAACTCGCCTTTTCCCTTTTCTTCTCTCACCTGCCTGCAAAGCACAGTAGAAGTTCATCAGATTCGAAAGACAAGGATAATGTTTGCTCATAAGAAAGCATCCTAAACTTTTAGCTTCAAAACATATATAGCTTTCTAGCAACATTTTGCATTGTTAGTACCTCACTCTCAAGCTTAGTTGAATGCTCATAAGAAAGCATCCTAAACTTTTAGCTTCAAAACATATATAGCTTTCTAAGCAACATTTTGCATTGTTAGTACCTCACTCTCAAGCTTAGTTGAAATTGCTCTACGGCCATTATGAAAGCCCGACTGTAACAGCCTAAGGTCATCGCTAGTAGATATTGTCTTCTTTGGGCTTTCCCTCATGGTTTTTAAAACGTGTCTGCTAGGGAGAGGTTTCCGTACCCTTATAAAAAATGCTTTGTTCCCCTCTCTAACCGATGTGGGATCTCACAATCCACCCCCCTCTGAGGCCCAGCGTCCTCGCTGACACACCGCCCGGTGTCCACCCCCTTAGGGGCTCAGCATCCTCGTTGGCACACCTCCCAGTGTCTGGCTCTGATACCATTTGTAACAGCCCAAGCCCACTGCAAGCATATATTGTCCTTTTTGGGCTTTCCCTTTCGGGCTTCCCCGCAAGCCCACCGCAAGCATATATTGTCCGCAGGCATAACCGATGTGAGATCTCACACTGACTAAATCACATTGGAGGTAAACTGGTATTCCCAGTAACGGACACAGTGTCAGTTGATTGGATACCTATTCCCGACACAGTGACGTCAGTTGATTTGATTGGATACCTACTTAGAAAAGAGCGAAATGGAGAGAAGCTAAGATAAAGATCTTAGCTCTTTCTAAACTCTAAATCTCAAGTAAGAAAGGAATGTGATCAAAAAAGAGGGTTAAACATCAATCGTACAAGAAAAAGGCAATCTAAGCTCTCTAAACTAGAATAAAAGGTGTAAATAGCTCCCTTTGGCTAGATCAAGTTTCTAAGGGTTAGTTGCACTTGGGAGAAGTTGATTCAGGGCAGAGGACAGAGAAAGCAATTGATCTTTCTTGAGGTTCAATCAACTTCCTATAAGAACGTTTGGCTTATAAAGAATTCACGGCTGAAGGCCGCTAGTTTTATTTTTTTAATAAAATATATTTCTAAGACTAAATCTTTTACACACTTTTGCAGTTCTTAATACTTCCAAGTATAATGATGAATGGATTTCCTTTAATAAAAGATTTCTCCTACAAAAGGAAAATACAAGTTCCTTTTAAGCAACGAATTGGTAAATAAAAATAAAAGATAAAAAAAGTGGCCGTACCCTAATAATGAATAGTCTCAAGGTTAGCACAATGGTATCTCTTAAACTGCAAAAAAGAAAACAGAACAAAATAATAAATCACTGAAAACAATGCAGGTGAAAATATTACATTATAGAAACAAATTTCATTCTATCATCAGAATCAGAACTTGATTTTATGCAGCCAAGATAATAACTTCCCTAATTACATCTCAGTTGTTAATTAATTAATGTCAAATTGAGGTACAAATTTTCTTTACCCAAAAAACTTCGGGTCACTAGGCACAGTTAAGCATGTTTTGGAACAGTAGTCGGTCTTGAGTTCGAGATTTTGTAATATCGTTTCCCCTCCATTTTATAATTGCTAATAATTCATGAATCCTATGTGAGCCTACATGTGTTGAGTATTTCTTTTTTTCAATGAAACAGATTTTTTTCCCTGATTCGGTAAAAAGTAGCAGAAGTTCTTATCAACCCCTAGCAGCACCCAAAAAACACTCCAACTAGAATGGACTATAGCAGCCTAATTCTTGAAGGAATTACAATACAAAACTTGGTACAATTCTTTTTATCATACTTGAGAAATACCCGTCTTGATATTCACTAATCATGATACAAGCTCCAACAATTTCTGATTCAAATATAAAATAAAAATGAATATATTCATCATTTTAACAACACAAAACACACCAAGTGGAATTTGGTTTTCTGCATTCTATCAGCAACTTAAAAATTTGCTTCTTAAATATTAATGCAAAATTCGTTTCTTTTCTTTTGTTCCTTCCATGGGGGGAGGGGTGGGAATATGGAAACAGAGGAAGAAATTAATCTATGATAATATAAATTCCAATTCCCTACTTACCAGCTAATATCTGCAGGACTGTTGTCAGCACGCAAGTGATGCTCAACTTTGTTTGAACCAGTTATTATAAACTCAGAGGGATCTCCAAATGGAATTGAAATCTACAAGGATGAAAATAGACATAAAAATTTGTATGGAAAGAATAATCAATGTGAAGAAGTATATTTTTTGAGTTCAGAAAACAATTGTCTACAAAAAGTAATTGTATGGAAAGTATAAGCAGGTGTGTAAACTTTCAGTCAGGAGAATATACTATGGGTTCTTGGGCTTGTTCATCTAGGACAAGAAACAAAAACTATCTTCGAGATTTGGAAGGTACAAGTAGTCTACTTTTTACAATAAATAAACTAAGGAAAGAGAGAGAGAGAGAGAGAGAGAGAGAGAGAGGGTGAGAACGAGAGACCCTCCTGACTAACAATGCACTCGATCATGTTTACTTAATATATATAAGATTGAAGATGGTCCTCCAAGGCATCAAGGGAACTGTATTCAGAGGTGCAACTCCAATCTCCCAAATCCATACGATAAAAATTAAGATTTTAAGCACAGAAAAAGGCTATTTTTTCAACGAAAAAGATTATAAAAAAATCATTAAACCAAAATAGATGCATTCCCCTCCTTAGGATTAACATAGCTGAGCCAATACGATGGAGAGAGCTTGACCACCAAATTTTTTTATATGGAAGCCACCCTCTAGATTAGAGCCCTCCAAAAAAACTTAAAAGGCCTCCATTCCATTTGCAATATTGGAAAGCATCATGAAAGGAGAAATGTAGAAAGTAGGGGAAGCTAGAGACACATTATTGAATGAAAGTGAGGCAGCCTCCTCTAATACTCGAGGACTTTATCCATTAGCAAGCTTGCGGGAGATTCCTTCACTGGTATTTTCTCAAGGAGAGGGATACCTTGGGTGACAATTGAGAGGTATGCTAAGATAAAAGCAGCAAAGACTGCCCTGCAAGAAAATGAAGGCTAGGTCTTGAACTTAAACATTTTCTGAATTGAAACCAGTAAAAGTGCTTTGCAAAGCTTAGTATTTACACTAGAGGCCTCATCAAGAAATTGTAATAAATTTGATCCGATTTCCCACTTGCTCCAATATTCAACAAAGAGAATAGAAAGGTATCATCAATGTATTGTTCAGTAGAGATATCTGCAGTGCTAGTAGCTTCAATAACCAAAATGAGTAAGAAAAGGAGAAGGGCCTCCGTTTCTCAATTCTTTGCAGAAATGATTTCCTAGGTTGTTCATTTATAATTTTGGAATAATTTGCTCTGGAGGCACAAGCAAAGACCCTCACCCTCTCCTGTACTTCTAACATCAAGAAAACTCCAACCCACTTCATCAACATCTTTTCATAATGAAGCTAAATACAACTCCCTTTTTGTTAAAAGGAGTTGGGAATGCACCGCTAATATCTTTTAACCTCTAGATTGAGAATACACGTCAATAGGTCACTTTAGCATAAAGTAATCTTTTTCTATGGAACTTTAATAATGTCAAGATGGATAGGCTGGGTTTCTTGCAGTAAGTGAGCAAGTTTTATTCTCCATGATGTAAGAGAGTATTCTCTTGATTCTTCAAGAGCCTTCTTCCTGCATTTCCTCATTGCAAGCTCACAGCAGTTAGTTCAGCTATCTTTCCCACTTTGTTCCAGCTGTTATTTGGAAGGACAAATACCCCCTGATAATCAAAATTTTCATGAAGAAAATTCTCCGCAGTTGTCTCAATATATGAAGTGTAGGTCTCAAAACTAATAATGTTTAGACTAGTCATTATTCTCTCTCCCTTAGTTGGTACTCTGTGTTAAGCTAGTGGAAAGGATAGTGATTCATTGTTCCTAAGCTGTTCTTATTTTGTGAAAGAATCTTTGAGCACCATAGGCCTAGAACAGTTTCTAAATTTGAACAGCGTTCACCAATCACCCTTTAACAAGGGACTTTTGTAGTTAAATGGGGTTACAGCTCTTTTCATATTTGTTTCATTACGAAGAGAAAGGAGAGTTTTCTTGGGAGAAAAAAGATTGACTTGATGTATGGGATAGTATAGCCTTTCTCGCCTCCAGGAGTGATGTCACTAACTCTTTTTGTACTTATTACCCCGCAATAATTGTGGCCAACAAAAGGTGTTTTGTAGTCACATTTTGTGTCGGACTTCTGTATGCTTACTTGAAATGTTTTTTATCTCAGAGGGAAAACTAAAAACTCAGAATGAGAGAAAAGAAAGAGAAAAACAAGATGCAACTAGACAGTAAAGTTAGCTCATTTCTAAACTCTCTGTGTTTTCATCAAATATGTTTACTCGAACATGGCACATGTTTGTGGTAATGCACAATTATATTTGAACGAAGTGTAATCTAGAAAAAAGTTAATGTTGGCCAGCCTCAAAATGAACAAAAATTAAGTTCAGATGTCATGAACTTAAAGTTCTTTCAGACAAGTAAAATAATTTGATAGCACATGCGCATTACCAGATGAAAACACTTTCATCGAACAGTTCCACCCAAATGCAAATGAAAATTTTTGGGGGAATTATAATCCACTAATCTCATATGACAGGCACACTATTATTCCACCAATAATCTACCAAATTCCTTTGTAATTAGAGCCTCTTGTTGATTATCAATGATTGGAAAACTCTCATTATGCAGTTTTTAGGCGGGGTGCCCTCTACCCCCTTAGGCTGTTCTTGTTTCTTGTTTTGGGAATATATATCTTTTGATGTTTCCTTCATTAAAATAATAAAAAAAAAATCTTACTGTAATCTTATAAGATGCCTTTATCATTGACAAGGATCCAGAATTACTTCATCAGAAACGTTTTAGACAATTGAAGATAGCTTAGCTTTTCTTTATGGTCTATGAAAATGAAGAGGAAACTAAGGAGATCGTACAATTGTATTTGGAGAAAACTTTTCAGTGATGACATCACCACCAGGCCTGCTACATTTTATACTGTATCCTTCCCTTTTGATGGATAGTGTAGCAACTTCCCATGTATCTGGATATCCGGCCTGTCATGGAGTAAACATAAAGAAAACAATCAGGGCACCTAAGATTCTATTATTAATTTGAGGCCAAATGCATGAAAGTGCAAGCAGACATGTATCTACAAACAGAAATTAGATAAGTAGGGTAAATAAAAGCATGTCCACAAAATTTTGATCATTTAAGTCATACCGCCATGGATACTTTATATGAAGCATGACCACTAGAAAGAGTCTTCTCTATGTGGTTCTGCATTTCGGGATCTGTTGAGACAAAAGGAATTGTCAGTTATCTTGCTGTAAATGGTGCCTAAAGCAAACTTATGACTTATTACGAGAATCACAAGAGGTTCTCAACAATCTTTATGTTCAACAAAAAAGGCAAATTTAATGGTTGCCCAAAAAAGACAAATATTAATGATAGAAAAAAAAAATCATATTGTTAACTCACCAATCAATCCAAAAGCTTAAGTTAATGGGTTATGGTAAGTTTAATCTTACATCAATATTTGAACACTTCCTCTTATATTTAATCTTATCATCACTTTAACACTCCCCTCACTTGTGATCTTGAAAATTGAAAGAAGGCCTGAAAATCAATATTAATGGAGGAGGAAATGACAGAAAACTTAACACTAGGCCTCCAGCTATGGTACCATGTTAAATCACCTATGGGTTATGGTAAATAATCTTTATCTCAATGCTTCAACATACAGAGAACTAGTTATAACTTTTCATAATCAATGAGAAGTTTTGTTTCTATTTATACATACATCCAGAACAACCAATAATCAAAAGGATAAAAATTCTCTTTGCTTAGAACAAGCATGTGCTGGAGAAGAACTCTAGTGCACTGAAAAAAGGAGAATTTAATTGACATGTGCTAGGAATTAATTGTGGAGATATGTAAGGAATGCCACCAATGACATATCTGTTATTACTAGGTAGCAAGCATTGAGTAGTATAAGTAGAGTGAGTTCTCATCACTTGGGGCCACCATGTGCATCGTGTTTTTTGTTGTTTGGATATTTTATGGGTCTTATTAAGGTCTCTGGAACCTTCAGGATGCTATTGACTCTTGTATTAGTTTTTTTCAGAAGTGATTGGGGGGAATAGTTTTTCGTTTCCTATGGGAATTTTCTCTTGTAAACTTTGTAATCGCAAACTGATGTAACTTCTAACATCTTCAACGAGAAGTCCTGTTTCGTTGAAGAAAAAAGAATGGCTAAGTGGCTTAAGGGAGATAATACACCTAACCCCTAGAAATTTCCTTTTGAGCAGTATATTTCGACTCCCGTTTCCACTTGTTTTCCAAGCTCTAGTACTGATTCCTACCACAATTCTATACTAAATAAGAAAATAAATGGATACCCTATCTAAGATCAACCCAATGCAGTCATAACTATCTTAAAAGTTCTCCACTCACCCTAGTTTCCAAACACTAATTGTAAAATATACAAAAATTATGTCTAGAAAATTAAATATATAGCACTTAACCAGATCTTAAGTATGTCCACCAGAAACTTACCACAAATAATCTTCAGGTGATCATTGGCAAAAACTTTTACAAGCTCTCCCTGCAATGGCAACAAATGCAAGTTATAAATACAACGAAGAGTTAAATTGTAGGCAGAATCCAACTCATGAATCCCTAACCACATTCATCTCTCTCATCGGTACGGCCCATGCAAATGAAATACAATTTAATTCCATTCAGACTGAACTTAAAGGCACGTTCACAGGTGATAGAAATTTTTGTTGGATAAAAAGAATAGAAATTTGTGTTACACCCCACCCCAAACCCACAATTGCCTACCGGATCTGGGTGCTACCTCGACATACAGAAATTAAAGTTCCTTCACACACATTGGATGAACTCAATAAATTACATCCAAGTGTCTGCCCAAAAACACAAGGTGAATGTGAAATGGACAAGGTTTTTTGGTATTTAGTGAACAATAGTTAGAAATTAATTGGTGGATAAGATACTTTTTCCAACAGAGCCAAAACAACACCCAATGATCTAATGAGATAAAAAAAAAATGGCTTCAATCCAAAATAATAAACAGAATAATTACAAAAGTCTTTCGAAACATAAGGCTAAAGAAAAGCAGAAGCATTAAACTTGGCAAGAGCTCACACCTCTTCCCAAAATCTTTATACCCCTCTAAAAATTCTATCATTCATGTAGCCAAATACTCTATTAAATTTGGTGAATTAGACATTTTAAATTTCATTAAATTGTATTTATTCTGAATCAGATACAGCACCTTGCGCCTTCTGTTATCCAAAGGCTGGACTTCAATAGCTAGATAGGTGTCAACATCATCCGCAGTAACACGATAGTTTGGTTGCTTTGCCCCTGTTACAATTTAAAACAGTCTAAGGTTTTTTTTCTTTTTTTTTGGGGGGGGGGGGGGGTAGTCAGAAACAAAATGTAGAACACACAGAAGAAGTGATACCTTCAATGTAATTTACAGATCCATCCTCCAAATGCCGGACCCACTGCAATTTAAAAGAAGGACCATTAGTTACAAAACGATAGTTAAGTAGCTTAGCAGCGAGTGAAGTTTGCAGCCTCATATATTTATGGGTTTTGACATTCACAAAACTAATAATACAAAAGAATAAAGGAAATCCAATACAGACGATAGAGAAGCTAGTTAAGAACATAGCCAAGATCAGAACCACTGATCCACAGTCTCATAAGCCAAACTAGCCTTTCAATCTATGAAACAGCAAAGTAAAAATTGAGATGATTAGCTAAAACAACAAGACTACGAGTTCCATCGACATCCATTAATTGATCAGCAACTATGGTTCATTTTCTTGAGTAGAGTTTTCCACTACCAGAATGGATCGGCATATGATCTTGGGACGAATCCTTTCAATTCAAGTTTATGTATGGCAATGGAACTTGTAGCTCTGTTGTTTTAGCTAACATCTCAATGTTTACGCTTGTCATTTCATACAGTGAGAGGCCAATTTGTCCTATGAGATTGTGGCTTGGTGGTTATGATCTTGGAGGTGTTCTTAGCTTACTCCTCTATGGGTGCCATCAGTATCATTATCTGAGATGGTAATAGTCTTTCAGATATCGAGTACCAGAGGATCAATGGACCATCAAGATACTCACATTCGATGAACAACATCAAATGTCTCATGATCTTTTATTTTCAATAGGATTCGTAATGGATATATTTAGGTCTTCGATTCTCGCTTTGGCTCTTCCAAAGAGCTCCCATGCTACATCTACTATGCAGCTTCCTGCTAGTTCTCTTTCCCATTGATTTTGTTTTTACTTTGGCTCTTCCAAAGAGTTCCCTTCCACCGAGTTCTCTTTTCCATTCATTTTGTTTTTGCTGTTATGTTGTTACGTTACATTGATTTTCTATTATGTTGCTATGTGGCATTGATTAGTAGCCTTATACAATATAATATTAACATGAGATCAACTGAAAAAGGAGTGTGGGACTAATCAAATTTCCTAGCTACCTTGTTGGAGTTACAAAGTCGTTCATGCCAACATAAACCCCGAAAGTCAACTCAATAATAGCAATACATGACTTCTAAACGACAAGGAAGAAATGAGACAGTTGCCTTGTTCACGCATGTTTGAACTTAAGTGTGTAGATAAGTGGCTTACAATTACATCTTCATGCCCTCTCTACAAACAACAATTTCGAAGTTTGAGAGCTGAGAAAGCAGCAGTTCAATTTTTGCTTTCAGTTCTATGTTTTACTTTGGACTTTGATGACAGACTTTTTGTAATTATTTAGGTCTAATTCTACTCGATTGGATTCATTGCTTAGTTGAGTTCCTTTTGAGGGCTTGGTGTTTTCACATCCCTTGTACTCTCATTTTTTTTCAATGAAATTTCAGTTTCTTATAAAAGAAAAACATATTTAAAAAATTAATACAAAATCCAACGGTTGAAGAAAAGATAAGAAACATAAGAAAATTTAAATGAAATCTGTTCAAATTGGGAAACATTTTTGTAATTTTTTTGGGATGAGGATTTTCTAAATTTTCAGGGAGAAGGGGGCAGTTCTAGTTTTATTCTTCTGCGGGGAAAACCCAAAAAAGGCTTTTTAAAATGCTTCCCAAATTGAACAAAATTCATTAAAATCATAACTGTAAACGAACTTGAAGTTGCACACTATGAAGAAGCATGAACCTTAACTGGATCAACTCTTCATACCACTCTAAACATTTGCCTTCAGAGATTCTTTGAATTCTTTCATTCCACATGCCTCTACTAAAGCTTATATAGCATTAACCATAAAATATTTGCTTTACATTTAAGTTTTACACCAAAAAGAAGCTGGAAAGCACTTTCCTCTGACCTTTATTTAAACCCCCAAGAAATACCGAATGTAATCTGAATATCTCATTCCAAAATGTGGACAGAGCAATTACGCATCCAACAAATTTCAGTTACAAAAAGAAGTAACTTCTTATTTTAGTGTCATCACAAGAATTCCAGTTACCAAGAGCAAAATCCGATTCAAACAAGGTAGAATATTGGGTTCAAGAAGATGGACCTCAAAATTACAGCTAGTTGTTCCATTAATTGAGTATCCACATGCTTGGAGCTCTTGTCCCGGAAAAGCTTCACCAGATATTTGAAGCCCCTCAATAGCAGGTAATGGATCATCATCTGAAGCCAAAAGTGAACCCCATTTAATATGAACTGTTACTGAAATGCTAACAAAAACAGGGAGAAAAATATTTGCCTTCAGAAAACGAAGGTGAAGGTTCCTCAAGGACTGGAGGCAGAATTTGAGAATGAGAGGAGCTTGGTTCATCAAGAGTGGAAGGAGGAGGAGATTGCTCAGAACTCCAGTTGGAGATAGGTTCTCTCTCTGTTTGGTGGACCACATCTTGATCATCACTATTGGTTACAGGTTCACGAAATGTCACCTGTTTGTTTGTTCCTTCACTGTAACGTGTACCAAGTAGACTAACAGAAGTTAGATCTGAAGGAATAGTGTGAAGAGCGTCACAAAATAAGCAATGAAAAGCCATGTTATTAATAGCAAACAGCGTAAAATAATGTTTATCAACACAAGATTAGTTGCTAGCTGTACGTAGTCGTAAATTCTGAAAAGATAGAAAGTTCTACTATTATACTTCAACTTGATTCAAGCTTTTGAAATGTTCATCTTTCTTGAAAATATTTCTATGCTCAACTTCTTCTCATTTTCAAACCCACAAACAGTCTATTGAAACTATAAGCTTGTTTACAGTGCCTGTAAATTACAATAGTACCAACAATCCCCACACCAGATACCACACCATAAAAAAACTATCCTCGTGGAAGATACCTCCCTAAAAGACGTCTCCAAGGACTTCTACCAAGACTTCTCGTATAAGTGAACAATATGAAAGGTCTAGGAGAACATTTGCTCCAAAGCTAACAATCTCAACATGATTAAAAAGGAGAACAATTTCTCTTATGCTTCACTAGTGAAGTAAAAAACAATATGAGAAAAAAATGAATTTACAAGATTAGAGTGCTGAAGACAAATGAAGGTAGGGGTCATTAAATGTGCTTACATGAAAAATAAGATTTAAAATAACATACACAACAATATATTTCTTAGAATTATCAAAAAGCCAAACGTCATATGAGGACATTAAACTCTATCAATCAACAGAATAATGTAAGAGATATATCATACATCAATGAAATTGCTTAAAAAAGCTGGGAGGCAAGTTTTCCCTCACAGTTGAAAGGATTCATTTCCACAAAAACATGTACTAATAAACATTTTAGACAATCATCCTACACATTCCTTAGCTAAAGAACCTTTAGTTCTTTTACTTTCTTTTAATGGAAATCAAGATTGCTCATTGTTTTAGTGAAAATGTGCAACAAAAGTTCACAGACAGAAGGAAAAAAAACCATAAAACCTAACTTGAGAGCTTTTAAAAAATCCACTGCAATTAGAGCTTAATAGAAAAGAGGAGTGATTACAAAAGAGAAGGATCTAACCAATGGGAAGAAATAAAATTTTCCAAACCCAAAACTCCCTCTAGACCAAGTAGACTAACAGAAGTCCTTCAGTTTCTCTCTAGCCATTGTTCCTCCTGTCATAGAGCTTTAATTGCATTCGGCCAGACAAACCTTTTCTTCCTTCAAGGAATGTTAGAGCCTTTGGAAATAAGTCCTTAGGTTTTGACTTCTTTTGTAACCATATGCAAAATATGGCCTCTTGTAATGACATCCTCCTTATAATTATGAGTAACTTGCAGGCTCTTTTGGTATAGTTTTTGTTTGGGGGAAGCTCTCTACCCCCCGTCCTTAGGTTATTCCCCTTCTATTGTTGAATATACCCCTTGATGTTTCTTATATATATATATATATATATAAGAAAATTAAAAATTAAAAATTAAAAAAATTAAAAAAAAAAAAACCTTCCTTTAAAATTCAACCCACATAATAGCTGTTCTAATTTATTGAGGGAGGAAACATCAAAACTCCAATTGATTTTTTTTTTCTTTTTGGGAGAGAAACAACTATAATTTCATTGATATGATAAAATTACAAAGGGCAGATCTCCAAGCCCTGGGATCTGTAATAGAAGTTTCCAATGGGAAGTAAGATAAGAGATAGCAAGATTCTTGAAGGAGTAATTTTTACATCGTGACAGCCAAAAAAAAACTAAAAATTCAAGGAAGCTAATAAAGGATCTTTCCTTGTAAAAAAAATGTGGTGGTTTCTTTCACTCCAATTAATGATAAAAATTGAGGAAACCTCATTCACTCAAAGGAGAGGAGGGAAAATAACGCATTACTCTCCTCTGCCTGTGTCCGTACAACCAATTCAGCTTCAAGGAAAAACAAGGACATCTCAGTTGCAGTTTATCAACCATGTTATGTTCTTCAGAATATGTGGTCCAAAGCAAAATTCCTACTTATTAGCGTTTTGCAATTCCAAATAGATCTAGATACTTCCATTTTCAGGGCAGATACCTTGCAATAAGCTTTAGTCAAGAATGAAAAAAGAGAGTGCACCAAAAAGATCTCACATTCAAATCCCTAGTTCAAAACACTCTACGGCTCTAGCATAGTAGTCGTAAAGACCTTTCCTCCCAAATTCTGCAAAACACCGCCAAAGACTAAAAGATGTCAGCTGAGCTGGGTACCAAGATATATATGGACAGTCCTGAAACTGTTTCCAGATAAAGAACCCAGGCAATAATAAGTTCATTAGGAAGTTTGCACCCAATTCTTTGACTTTACTTTTAAGTTGCAAGTGAAGAAGAGATGGTTACTGTCCTTGGTCTCCACCGCTCTAGCCAGCTCAATTGGGTCAGACAATTGAGTGAGAGAACAGGCAACGTTTAATAGGTCAACATAGTTTGTAAACTCTTGAGCTGTAGCTTCAGTGAAATATAGAATATTTGTGGGAGAAAGGAAATGTTTTTGGTAGTTTAATGCTTGTTAGCACATATAACAGAAAGCTTGAAATGTTACACCTTTTGGCATTAGGTCTAATACAAAAAGGAAGGTAGCGGGTGCATATGACACATAAAGAGAAATAGGTGAATCTTTGTATAGATATTGATTTAATTTTAGAGAACGGAGGGTAAAAAAATCCACAGGTATCAATAAACGTGACAGAAAAATATGATCTGACTATATTTCCCACAGCATAACTGAATATTCTACAAATGGGGGGTATTGTTGAAGTGAGGAAGACTATCCAAATTAAGATCGTAAATTAAGATCCCTACTCCTGAGAAAATTACAAGAGCTGAACAAAAGATGATACGAAAGGTTCCAAAACATGATGAAGTTATATGTCATTCGATGAGATAGTTGAAAATCAACATTCATCTCAGGACCATACTAACACGCTTGGCATGCAACATAAATATGCAATGAAAGCAGAACGCACCAACAATTGAGAAGGTTGTTATTGTAATCAGTTCAGTAGCAGTCTTCATGTGAACAGGCTCACCTGCTTGCTTGATGTGAATACCTCCCCAAATCATCTGGTTCCAACTTTTTTGCAACACCTAAACCAATCTGATGATGACTGGATAGATCCCAATCAGCTGTGGTCTGAGCATCAGAAGAAGAAACTGGGATATTCCCGTTCCAATAAGAAGGTTGAGGAACCAATTCAAGCCCATTTTTAGTCTGAAAAAAAATTTAGAAAATTAAGAAAAATAAATTAATTTATAAAGGAGGTATAACAGAAAGATGCGAGCATACTGAAGTGGTTAAGGTAGCACCAACAGAATGGAAGGGTGACTGTGGTGCAAAATTTGAGTGGCTTGCATCAGAGCGCCAAGGTGTTAATTGGTACTGTGACTCCTTCAATTTTGTCTATCAACGCAGAGTAAGATACCAGAACAATAAATAGAAGTAAAGAAAATGATTGATCAAACTACAGTTTCGCTTGCCATCATTGATCTATTAAATTCTCAGTACCTCAGTGAGAAGAAGCTTCTCCTGCAAGTGCTTGAATAGAATCTGCAAGAATAAATAAACTCCCCAGAGTTACTTTTCCACTTATTTTAATAGAACAGACTAAAAGCTGCTATATAAGTTTGATTAAAGTGAATAATAAAGCTTCTAGGTTAATTTCTTGCATCCTTCTTACACAAGTTAGATGGGACTATAAAATGACAGATATCAGCATAGATTAGTCATTTGTTAGTGCATTCATCACAGTAAGGGCAGTACTATCAATCAACTCTACTGAATGACCATTTAGAAGTCAATCTCAAACTTCAAGAACCAATTAGAAATAAAATTCAAACCTCAGGACCAAGCATGTCAATTTTGAAACCTCAAAGACCATTTTTTTTTTTTTTTATCAGGAACAATGATTAATACATTTCATGGATGGTATGAAATTACAAAAGGACAATATAAATGTCATGATTTAAAAAGACACTTCCAGAGCAATTAGAGAAGTAAGCCTACACCTATGAAAGATTGGTGAGAATTTACATAGAGGGAGCAGTAGATGTTAAATGTTCATAAACGCTATCAAAATCATAAACTTTATCTTCAAAGATGCACCGATTCCTCTCCAATCCTTTGGACCATAAAAAAGCTCCAGTAAAATTTAACCGAAGACATCCTTCTACGGACCAAATGGGTGATCAATAAGAAATAAACCGTTGATATCTCTCCCGGTAAGGCAATGGACCAATTAAAAGTGGCAATTCTTTTTCTAAAAAAACCTAACGAATGGACAATGAACAAATAGGTGCATCAATGTTTCATCCTAAAACTAAATAAAAACTAAATTAATTTACGTCCCATGGACAAAAGTGTATTTTAGCCAAATAGGGAAAAACAAATAAAATACAAATTTTAAATATAGAGAAAGTTAATGAACAAGAATTTTTATTATTTCTTAATAAACTACTTTACACAAGTATTTTTGCCAAGTTTCTTATTGGGCTTCAGTTGTAAATGTTTTTGCAATTACCTTTTATGTCTCATTTTGCTTGATTGGAGTCATTTTTGTTTCAGTTTGGCTCTTTTTGTTCGGGTTTTTTTTATACCCTCCTTGTGTACTTCGATTTCTTCTCAAAATAGTTTGATAATTTGGGGATGGGGCATTCGCGAGATCGCAATTAGGGCAATCCCCCTTGTGAAAATTAACATCCCTTAACTATTTAATTTCTTTTTCCTTTTCTTGTTTTTTTCTAATTGGGAACCCTTTATACAATCCCCCTATGGTTTGGCGAGCTTTCGTTCTCTTTTGAATATTTCATAGATCTAATGAAATGACATACTTCCCATATAAAAAATGATGGGATTAGAGTGTAAAGGTCAATATTAATTACCAAGGTAGTTGTATAGTAGGAATTTGTTAGAGACTAAATGTTATAAAATTAATTGAATCAAATGTCATGTTTCCAATGAAAAAAATGATGACATTAGAGTGTAAAGCTAAAATAGTAATTAAAAGGGTAATTTTAGTAGGAGTTTGTTAGAGACTACTTGTTATAAAGAGAGGGATCAGGCAAGCAAATGATGGGGTTAGAGTGTGAGGGTCAAATAGTAATTACCAAGGTAGTTTTAGTAGGAATTTGTTAGAGACTAAATGTTATAAAATTAATCTAAAAAAGATAGAGACTAAATGTTATAAAACTAATCTTATGAAATGTCATGTTGCCAATGAAAAAATGATGATTGGAGTGCAAAGGTAAAATAGTAATTAGAAAGGTAATTTTAGTAGGAGTTTATTAGAGATACTTGTTATAAAGAGTGGGATCAGGCAAGCAATTTTATGATTGTTCAGACTAGAGTTCGCTCAAAAGGGGATGTGTGATTATTTGTTGTAGGATTGTCAGTTTGTTTAGTCCCTTCGGGCTTAATGGCTCACTTTGTTCGGTTTATGTTTGGCATGAAGGATGATTGTTACGCTTTGATTGGGATTGTGCTCCTGGGTTCGCCTTTTCAAGAGAGGGGCAATATTTTGTGGCATGCTAATTTCTTTACTAGTTTGTGGGGGTTTGGTTTGAGAGAACCAATAAGATTTTAGAGAGGTGGTGTGGTTTTGAGACGAGGTTCAGGAGATGGTTAGGTTTAATGCCTCCTAGCGGGCTTCAGTCACAAGGCTTTTTGTAAATGGTCTTGGTTTAATTTTGTTGGATTGAAGTCCATTTTTGTAGCTTTCCTAGGAATTCTTTTTTGTTGGGCTTGTTTTTTGTATGCTCTTGGTACATTCATTCTATTAAATCACCCATCAACCAGCCATTTAAGCGGATGGGTTAAGGTAAATTTAATTATATTAACACTTTAATACACCCTCACTTGTGGGCTTGGAAATTTATAAAAATCCCAACGAGTGGAAATCAATATTAATTGGAGAAGAAATTACTTTACATAGGTTCGAACACAGGACCTTCTGCTCTAATATCATGTTAATAACAACAAAACCTCCACCTATTCCCACAATTGTATGATATTGTCTATTTTAAGCATAAACCCTCGTGATTTTACTTTTGGTTTCACTCTAGTGGCTTTACTTTCGGTTTCATCCAAATGGTTTTGTTTTTTATTTCACCCAAAAAGGCCTCATTCTAACAAACATAGTTGTTCTCACTTCTATACCTATGTTGTTTCCCTTACCTAGCCAATGTCAGACTTTGGTCGCATTACTAACAATCCTTCTCTTGCATAAAGTACATCATCGAGTCTCTCCTCAAATAGTCATCTAATGTCTAGCTCTAATTCAAGCCAACTCATTTTCTTTGGAGCACATCGCTAGTCCAACAGAGCTCAACCACAAGTATACACTATGACTATGTCTTTGAGGCTCACAAATTTTTTGTTCCCCACATGAGGATTTTACCAACATGGCTAAAGTCTAGAGCTTGGCTCACATACCACATTAAATCACCATTCAAACCAAAATTTTAAGTTGGTGGATTATAGTAAATTTAATTATATGAACACTCCAACACTCTCACTCACTTGTGGGCTTGAAAATTTATAGAAAGCCCAACAAGTGAAAATCAATATTAATTGGGGAGGAAGTGACAATGCAGGGGTTCGAACTTAGGACCTCTTGCTCATAAATCATGTTAAATCATCAATCAATCAAAAAGTTTAAGTTGATGGGTTAGAATAAATTTAATTATATCAACACTTTAACACATTCATCTTTTCTTAATGAAAGCTCTATTTCTAACCCTCAAAGACGGAAAAGTATTGTTTGTAGAAATTACCTCAAATTATCTAACTACAATTTCTCATCTCTAATCATCAATACAATATCAAAATCTTGTTATCTAGTTCCTATCATAGCCCTGGCCCTCAAATAAAGTAAAGTGATTCGTTCAAAATCCACAGACTTAAAGGCTCACCTTGACATTGCTGACGATGGATTGAGCATCAGGAACAGGAGGTTGCAGTGAATATTCTGCAAGAAGAGACAGCAAAGATGATACAAAGGTGGTTCTCTCTTGTTGAGCTTCCTGATACAACCAGATGAGAACCATGGAGTCCATTACAGATAATATTAGAAAAAAAATACAATGGGGTATCTTAACGGATACTAAATTGTTATCAAACTAGTTAATGGCAACAAAATTAAGCATTCTGAAAGACCAGAAGCCACGTCAGAAATGCCAAAGCAAGGAAGGAACCTGCAATGCATATGTAAGACGGATATTTTCCTCAATTATGTCTTGTCTATAGGAGAGAGCTTTAGAAGCAGCATCAACAAGCTCTTGTTGTTGTTGATCAAAGGCCTAATAGAAGGACACCAAAAAGGAAAAGAAGCCCAACAGCAAAACACCAGTGAGAATGGAATCGAAGGAAATGATAAAAGTAGAAAGTTCAGGGAATGTAATAGACAATGAATACAAATCAAAACCCTGCTTACCAAACGCATATAGGCAATACGTTTTTCCAGAACATATTTTTCATTTCGTATTTGTGCTTCCTATTACAATAAGAATCATCAGCGTCTCCAAGTAAAAGAAATCCTAAAAAAAATTGATATAACAATAAAGAAAAAATGTTGGTAAGAAACCAAGCAAATACAAGGCATACAAAAAAAAGTCAACCAAGAAAATTCCCAAAAGCTACCAAAGGGATTCCAATCCAACCAAATTAAATCAAGTCCTTATAATTACAAAAGTGATCGATACCCACAAGGAGGTATTTAACGTCAACAACTCTCAAACCTCATCATAAGACCTCTCACTCTCCCTAAAAATTTCATTAGTCCTATCAATCCAAACCTCCCACAAGATCGCAAACAAACTTGAAACTTGCATGCCACAGAACTATCTTTATCACGAAAAGGCAAACCCAGAAGAACCTCCTCAATTATAGTGAAACAATCATGATTCCAAACCCAGTATAAATTAAAAGCATCCAACCAAAGGGCCCAAAGGGACTGACAAACGGGCAACCCCATAAAATGTGAATTTTTGTAAATATATGAAAATATTTACAATGGGCTAAGATAGTCCATATGATTCATTTTACCTTGACAGAATAATCAGCAAGATGCTTGCGTAACAGCACAATTTCATCTTCATGTTCCTGGACTTTAACAACGAGATCCTAAATATGAAACATAGGTTAAAGGGCTTCCTTGTAAATATATGAAACAAAGGGTAGAACTAAGACATGCCTGTTTCCAGAGACTGTTGGGAATATTTGCTTCAGCCTTTGGCATCATGCCATGTCCAGAAAACTTAATCTGTGGATCATATTCTCCATCCACTGCAAACCTAACAGTCATGAAATAGTTTTCATATGCTATGTCTTATTTAAACTAATAACATAATTGGCCAAGGATGAATCACATCATTTTACTTGCCTGCTAGCAGAGAAAGATGTTGTAGATGGTGAAGAGAATTGTGAGCAACCAGCATTATCAACCGGTGGCTGAACACCAGGAAGAGCATTCACCATCCTGTCCGACTTGCTGTTCTCAAAGTGAGATTCTGTATCAACCCGCATGGAAACTTCATCCTTTTGCAAAACATCTTGATGGACAACTAGCGCACCCTGTGAATCAACAATAGAAATGTTCTTCTTAAACCTATGTCCTTCACTATCACCTGAAATATCTGATTGATGCTCCCCATTAGATCCTTGATGGTCATTCTCAATCCATTGGTTTGTGGAATGAAGCCTTTGAGCCAAAGGTTCATCAACCTTCTGCCACATTTCAATGAAAAAATGATAGCATGTCAAGAACAAATTATTATATACAATTAACAGTACATTGTCTGTGAACAAATTACAGAGAGCACACGCAATATCCTGAAGGGGACATTCATAATACCTAACAATCAGGTGGATATGCAAGAAGAACAATGTCAGATACCCGCATTGCATATAAGGATACCTTGGCAAGCTCATGAATTCCAACTTATGTTTATAAGAGACTAAGTTGCAGACCAGCAGCAATTGTAGTTGATCACACTCAGCATAGTAATGTATGGGAAAGGTTGAAACAATTGCTGATATAGGGATATGCCAGGAAGTTGCAAATGATATCCATATTAACTTAAACCAAAAGCTATGAAACGTTGTATAAATTTGCCCAACGGAAAGCCACAGTCACCTTAAATTTCTTGGACAGAGAGGTTTGAATTAATACAATGGTTTTTAGATTCTTGGAACTCAAGGACACAGTTGGTGACCTAAGGGAAAAGAAAAAATCCTTTGGAGAAATGTCAAAAAGAGCTATATTATTTAGTTGAGCAAAACAGAGAGGTTGATGTTGCAAGTTTTTCTTATTTATTTTCAGAGAATTACATGTCCTTAAGACTAACTAAATCTAAATCGGTAATTAATTGAAATTCCCATATACTAGGTAATCTGAACAAATCCGTACATAATAGGTAACAAGATAAGATAAATTTAAATAAATATCTAGTTACTAGGTCACAATAAATCTAAATAACAATCCCTAGATACTAGGCAACTATCTAAATAATAATCCTTATCTAGGTAACTAAATCTAAATAAATCCAATCAGATAAATTAGGGAGGTCAACTACTTCCCTTATTTAACAAATATCCCTCGACAAGTACATTCATTCTCAGCTTGGATACTAACTCGTGAAATACACAAATATCTCCTAACTTAAAGCTAATCTTTCGACAGTTGATAAGTACATTGTGTCCTATACCCTAGCCCCTAGGCCTTTTTTTATTTTTCTTTTGGACTCTCTTTGAATGTCTCTTATCCCAAAAAAGAATTATATCGAAACTACTTAAATTTCTCCACTTCATAATCAGTTTAGATTTCTATAGCCCCCTTTTGAGTGCTCTTGAGATCACTTATCGCCTTGCCTTATTTTGTGTCCTCTCTATAAGAAAATGAAACCTTTGATTTCTTTTTTATTATTATTATTATTATTATGTTATATAAAACAAAAACAATTTCATTGACACGGTGAAATGTATAGAAAAGATCCTATCATGAAGTAATTACAAGAAACTAGACCATTGTGTAATGAAAGAAGATAAGTGGCAAACAATGAAGATAAGTGGCATTCCTAGTATTGTAGTATTCATATAAAAGTCTAAAATACATCATATTTAATTGGAACTAAACAAGATAGCTAAAAAAAATTAGAGAAATAAATAAAAATAAAACAGAAAACAGAAAAAATAATAATAAAATAAAATAAAATAATCAAGCAGAAAACTTAAAAAGTTAGGGAAAAAATACTGAAAAAAAAAACATTAATTTTTCTAATTAGAAGTTAGAACTACAAAAATATTTAAAAATTAAGAAACTTGTAAAATACAACTTTTTATAGTAAACTTGTAAGCCACAGATCAGTAGTAAAAGGGTAGGTTGAGGTGGCGATGGTAGTCGTGTGGCATAACAGGAAAGACGAAAAAAAAAAAGAAAAGAAAAGAAAAGCTGAAAAGAAAACAGTGCAGTAAATAATAAATAAAAGAAAAGAAGGTTGAACTCAAAAAATAACCCACTATCACCACCAAAAGCCACCACCACCGTTCAGAGGCATAAGCCTCTTTTTATACAGCACAGGTGTAAGCCTTGAGGCACCTAACAGCCGCCTTGCGTCTTACGCCTTAAACAATTTTTAAAACATTGGTTGTAAATACAAGAAGGTTGTTTTAAGTTGATCCAAGTCATGCGCCAATGATACAAACTCCACAAGGAATCTCTCAAGCTTTTTTAGATCAGTTTGTTCAGTTTTTTATATCTTTTGTGGGAATTATCATTTGTCTTTTCTTTTTTTTTCTCTTTTTTTTTTTTTTTTTTTTTGTTCTCTTTTCACTCCCTCGTGGAGTTTGTTTTCTTTGAAATTAGTATATTTTTATTATTTGAATAAAAAGTTTCATTTCTTGTTCAAATAAACTTTCTCCAAGTAAAGCTAAGAAAGTAATAGATTCAATGAAATTAGGAGTGTCTCGATTCTTTTCATTGAAGGTACGATCATTGCAATCAAGCTATAAGCTCCAAGAGAATAGAAGGCACTTTGATAAATTAAGCTGCTCAGCAATTTGCGAGGGCACAGTGCCAAAAAGGGTGAAGTTCTTTTTGTGGACCACAACTCACAAAAGTAAATACAGATGACAAGGTTCAAAGGAGATATCCTCACATCTCTATCTCCCCGGATATGTGTATGTTGTGCAAGAGAAATAAAGAGACCTTAACCACCTTTTTCTTCACTTTAATTTTAGTAGAACGGTTGGAGATCATTTTGGTAGCCTGTTCAGCTTGAGTTCGGTCTTTTTGGGTTTTACCTTCACAAATAAACTTAGATGCAGCTCCAACAACTTTGGTTATAGATGCAATTCCCAAACTGGGCCTTATTCCACTCAGTTTGTTGTCATTGCAGAAGAATGACAAATCTTTGTGTTGAGTCTGAAAACGGGTGGAAAGTTCACAGTGAAGTCGGCTTAATAGGAGCTGCAAGAGAGAATAGAGGGCTCTTCGATAAATTAAGCTGCTCAGCTATTTGGGAGGGCGCAGTGCCAAAAAAGGTGATTGTCTGAAAACGGGTGGAAAGTTCACAGTGAAGTCGGCTTAATTGGAGCTGCAAGAGAGAATAGAGGGCTCTTCGATAAATTAAGCTGCTCAGCTATTTGGGAGGGCGCAGTGCCAAAAAAGGTGATTGTTTTTTGTGGACTACAACTCACAAAATATAAATACAGATGACAAGGTTCAAAGGACATATCCCCACATCTCTATCTCCCGGGATATGTGTACAGGTGAATGATTGGCCAAATCCTTGCAAGTTGGAGGCTTAGGGGCAATGCTAAGATTTTATGGAACCGCATGGGTACAGCTCCTATTTGGCTTTTGTGAAAGGCAAACAAAGGGTTTCAGAGGAACTTTTGCGTAATAGCATACAGCACACTGTCAACCACAAGAAACATTTTAGAAGTTACAGCTCTTTCATGATTTTTTTTTCAATTATAATGTTTTTCTTTCGTACCTTCTTGGTAGGAGAGTCCTCTAGCCCAGACTCTAGGCTATTTCTTGCCTTTGTGTTCTTTATAACATTATATCTCGGTTCTTAAAACACGCACACACACACCAAAAAAAAATAAAAAAGAAAAAGAAAACTACTCAAATAGCTCTTGGGTGTTTTGTAAAGCTCAAATTGGTTGATCTGCAAGAGAAGGGGGCCTCAACTTTCATACACCAACAAGTATCTAGGTTAGGCAAACATTTTACACCTTAAGATTGAGCAAATCCATTCTACGAGTTCCTTATCTAAGTGGTCTCTATGAAGACAAGAACCCCAAGGCACTGTTGAACAAGCATTTTTATCAAACTAAAAAAGAACACCCGCATAAACTCTCTCAAAACCAAAATGAAGACTTCTGCTTCACACCCGGAAAATAAAAATCATACTCTAATAGTCACTATCCATTTATTTTTCAAATCCTTCAAGTTCTTTCTAATCAAAAGGGAAAACACACACACACACACATATATATTAATTTATTTCGAAAAAAAAATCTGAGTCGGTGATTGAACAAAATAGATTTAGGAAGCAAGAATAAAAAAATCCACAACGAGGTCAAATTTCTTCCAAACTGATAAACATACTCCTACTGAACTGAATGCAAGATATGAAAATAATTAGAGAAGTGAGCAAAATTCAACCACAATCAACTGCATCCAAGAAACCAAATGCTTGGAAAAGAACACGAAACCCACATTTCAGAACATTAATGAAACACTTAGATTTTGTATTAAATTAAATTTATAGTACTTACATATTTCTCAAGTTTCTGGATCTTTTTCTGAAGTTCAATCCTCAGTCGGTTATTTTCCTCCACCTAAGAGTATTTAAATTCACTCATGTCAGCATGTAACTTTAAATAATGAAATCTAAGCTGTAACTGAGTCGAATACTCATGCTATGTAAAACACACAGTATTGGGTCAATAAAAATGCAAACGAGGAGAAGGAACAAGCAGGTGCAGTTTCTGATGTGGGTAATAGCACATACACCGGTATATGAAAGAATGCTTAAACTACTGGCTTTTAACCAGTACTAAAAAAATGCAAGTTGAAAATTACATCATCGGTAACTCGAACAAGAATTCGGATAGAGAAATATGTTTCGGGGACTCCACCTGAGAAGAAGGATGTACCATTATACAAATTACACGCACTAATCTGTTGACACCATTCTCAAATATCATCAATGATGTCTGATTGCCAAGTTTCTTTATCTCACCAAACAAACAATGGTTATGTTTATACGACTTGATAAAGTTGAAACACAGGTATGCTTCCCATGCTGCCCAGGATAGATAGCGGCTTAAGCTTCTACATTTCATGTAGAATAAAGCTGCTTCATCAATTGACATTTCGTTTCAACTCACAACAGTTGAAGTCATTGAACTATAAGACGCTTCAATGGTATACACACTTTTTTTTCTTTAGAAACTTTCTAATCGAATCATACCCCAGATTATCCTCTTTAACAAAATGAGGAAAAAAAACAACAACAACAACGACTATAAAACCAGCAATAACGGTTATGATCATATAAAAATCGAAAGAGAAGGTAGTTTTATGAACCCATATTAGATTGCGGTAGCCTATAATCCCAAACGTTGAGAAAGCAGATTTTGGATAAAGAGAAAGATTGGATTCCTGCAGCTAGTATCTCTATATTCCTACAACATTCTCAATGGAAAAAAATACTGCTCAATTGATGGTATGAATTATACACAACATCGAAACATGAAAAGGGTTTTAGAAAGAAAAGGTGGAGGAAACAACCATGGAGTTAGAGATCTTAGACTCGTGCAAAAGTGAAGTGAATACATACTAAATTTAGTGATGAAATTAACAGATGGGTAGCATTCGTTTGATGTTGAGAGACGGAATATGAAAGGGGGGGCAAAGGAAAATTCATTGCACCTGTTGCTTGATGGTAGCCTCGGCTGCTTCAACAGCTTTCAGTACCTGGAACAAGTTGCTGTCATTGTTGTTACTGTGATTGTTGGATGAGTGGGAGTTAGATTGCTCTGCTGATGCAGCACTGACGGCCAACTCAGAGAATTTTTCAGCCAATGATCTCCCGTCGAAACCATTTTTCATCTTCAATCCCAAGCTCAAACTCAGCTCAAACCAACCGAAAAATGAATGATCCGAACCAGAATGGCTCTTGGTATCTCAAATTAGTGATAAATTCAGCAGCAGAATTGTGTCGTAGGAGTGACACCTCCTCTTTTGGACATTTAAACAACTCAATCAGTGAGAGAAAGAAGGTATGACGTACGAATATCGTGTGAACCCCAAAAGAAAAATGAATATAAAACCCTAACGCAGTGGGAACAAAAGAGAGATGACATATAACTTCAATCCCAATTCTCTATCTGTCCCGCAATGATTCATAAGATAGTGATGCGGTTTTGATGATTTCTTCGAATAAATTAAAGGGAAATGAAGATGAAAGAGAAGGGAAAAAGGAGACAGGAGAAAGTCGAATTCAGCTTAGCTTGAACTTCAGATCGAACGAACCCACTGTTTTGAACCTGAAGCAATCAATCGATCGATCAAATCCATGGCGTTGTGTATGGATGCAAGTCGGCTCCTCCGCCTGCGAGCTTCAGTTCTGCGAGAGTCCGAGTGAGTGAATTACACGACGCTCGTCGCCATGGTTTATTATGTATTTCAGGTCCCCTCCTCATTTTACCTTTTCTCTCACTCCCTGTACCAGTAAATTAATATTCAATCAAAAATATTTTAAAATTTTCAATAATATTCTTTCAATCATCTTATATGATGACAAGTGTCATGTTCTATCATACTCTAAAAACATGAAAAATGATACTAAATAAATATCTAACGAGCTTGTGTTACTTAACGTAACAAATAGACGAGACTAGGGTTGTGTCATAAGAGATGTTAAGATGAGAAATAGAGGGAGGAGCTCATGCATATTGTGTGTATACTTTCCCTTAAGATGATGAGTGCGGACGCGCACAGTATGATAATGACGGTGATCGTGGTGAGCATAACACCAGGGGTTCCACTGACCTCCGGACGTTGCTACAAACAGCTGTAGAGGGTCCAAGGGTTGTGCAAGTCGCTTGAGGATTCACACTCGCATGTGTGGGTCGTGTGCAGGGAAGTACTACACATCCATAGTAGTCCGGACGGGAGCCGCCCCTAGTATGAGATGAGATAGAAGATAGGTCCCTAGTCTATTTAGCATGACTCTTATAATGGTGTCACTTATTGAGTATTTTTCGAAATACTCAATATGTGTGTCACATCATTTTTCAGGTAAAGGCAAGGCGGCCATGTACAGATGATTGGTTGCTTCATGCATTTTACAAGATTGTGGTTACGACTCTCTACAATGGTATGATACTGTCCACTTTGAGCATAAGCGTTCGTAACTTTGCTTTTGACTTCCCAGAATACCTCATACCAATGAAGATGTATTCCTTACTTATAAATCCATAATCATTCCCTAATTTAGCTAATGTGGAACTCCCTCCCACTTCCAACAATCCTCCCCTCGAACAAAGTACACTATAAAGTCTCCCATAAGGCCTCTGGAGCGCTCGAACAACCTCCCCTTAATCGAGGCTCGACTCATTCTTTGGAGTCCTCGAACAAACTACACTTTTTATTCGATACTTGAGTCACTTTTGACCACACCTTCGAGGCTCACAATTTCTTTGTTTGACATTTGATGACTCTATTGGCATGGCAAGTTAAGAGCATATAGTAATTAAAAAATAACATCGAACTTTGAAAACTTTCATTAATACCCTTCAATTTTTTTAGAAAGTTCAAAAATACTTTTATACATTTGAAAGTAGCACCATCAACCTTTTTATTAAAAAAAAAAAAGAAAAAAAAAATCTTAAGATCGTCTATCGACACCTAGTAGATTATTTCAATTTTTAATGTTACTTTTGAAAGTTCATGAGTAGTTGTGAAATATAGTAATAGCGTTTAAAGATATTTTTGAAGCTCTTAAAAAAAAAATCAAGAATATTTAATAAAACTTTTGAAATTTTAACCGTATTTTTATGAATATTTTTGAAATAAAATATTATTTATTTTTATAAGAATATTTTTGAAAATTTTAAAAGTTTGAAACAAAAATAAACCGAATATTTTTATTAATTTAGGTAATATTTTATAACTAAAGCCAATAATAAAAAATTTGAAATTAAAAATTGTTTTTTAATATTTTTATACGATGACAACCAAATTTATTTGAAATTAGTTAGGATTTGAAACCAATATATATATGGAGGTGTGGGATGAGAAAGAAAAGAAATAGCATTCCTTTAAACCGACTTCTGGTTGAAAACGAAATCAAAGCGAAGCTTATATAACTTGAAGATTTGCAAGAACAACAATTTTGTGCAGAGAGCACTTGATCGACACACCGACCTGCATTCATGTTTAAAATGGCGAACAACGAATTCAAGTGGGGAAGTATGAAGATGAGCCTCACGGTTGATGAATCCCGAACGCTCTACTCTTTGCTAGCAGGAGGGGATGAACGCCCGTTTCTGGACATCATCGCCGATTTTACATCCAAGATCCCTCGCACTCGTCAATTTATTGCCTGTTATTCTCTCGCTATTCTCTTGGAGGTCATTCAATCCCTATCAATGTTTTCTCCTCATCATTTTCTGTTATGATTTGTTCTGATTTACACATGTTTACGTCCGAGTTTAGGGCCGTGCTTTATCTGCAAATCTTGTTTCTTCTGCGCCTTCATTTACATGGCCTGCCTTGTCGTTATGTTTTTTGTTTTAGGCCTTGGTTTTCCTTTGTTGTCCCGGTTGTCCTCGGTGCATGATTTGAAGTCAGGCATCTCCTCATTTGTCCCTTCTTTAAAAATTTATGATTCTAACCTGCAATTACTAGATTCTCCGTCACCAACCTTGAAAACCCACTATGGATGTATTACCTAAATCGATGAAATTGTGGCTACTGAAACTGTTATACATATACACATTTACATTGGGTTTGTTTCGAGGCCAAAGAAACGGCGTCAAAATATTTCTCAATCTCCATTCGATAAATTATTCCAATTTCTTTTGATTCGGGTCATCTTGATAACATTTGTTTTTTATAATGCATTTGTCTTTCATTAAAGAAAATAAAACTTTTACATGTGGCTGAAGATTTTGTTTACTGAGTTCAGTACATGCGATTTGTATCTTAAATCGTCAATGCTTTTCACTCTGTCGAGTTAATCAACGTGTAGGATTTTTTCTCTTTTTTTTTTTTGTCATTTTTGATTTAATCTTAGATATTTGGGGTCTTCACTTCCATATGTAGTTTTGGTATGCAGTTCTTTTTAAGAATGTCTGTAGCACTGCTCTTTCTTGCGATGTTTGGTAGTAGCCTTCTGTTTTTTTTTATTTTTTGGTAGTTTTATCATTAGTATGAAAGTCTTTTCTTCTATAATGAGTGGTTTGGGGTTTTCCCTTTTGTAATTTCGTTCATCAATGAAATGGTGTTCTCTTTCCTAAAGAAAAATGCTATTTTTTTTTGGTGTTTTTCTTCCATATTCAACTGTGTGAACTCTTAAGACGACTGGAACACGGTCTTGATTGCTACTATAGAATTTATCATACCTGTTTGGATAGTGAAGATTAGATTTCCGTACCTTTGTTGTGTCTGTTCCCAATCGTTTCCATATCTTTTGCATGAAATCCTTTTATGACGAAGGATTGACTTTTTTGTGCTTATGGATTACTGATTAGTGGATCTAAAATGCAGCCAAAGAAGTTGCTCCATGCCACACAACGTTTAGTGGGATTTTCTATTCTTCACCAGACATATTCCTCGCAGAAATCTTCTTCTAATCCATTTATATCTTTTATTGTACACGTAAGTATGCTACCTAATGACTTAGTCACAAGAGACATGTTAGAGTTTTTGTTCTCTTTACAATTCGACTAAAAGTTAAATGTCATTCAGTTGCATATGGATGTTCATGTTTTACAATTTAGTTCTTGCTAAATGTCAGCAGCCTGACACCATTGTGTAAGGTTTGCCATCGAGGAACTTACTATTGGATCGGAGTCCTTTTTGTAGCTTTGTAGTTCTTGTTAACCTTTCTTCTTGATTTTTTTTTTTTTTTTTAATATTTTTTTTTGTATTGCCCTTATGTATTATTCTCAATAAAAGTTGGCTTCTTTATTCAAAAAAAGCTATCTTTTCATAGTTCTCTATTATGTGCCTCACAAAAAAAGGCCTTACATTCTTTGTGCTTTGCACTTAAGCCTGTTAGGTCTAGTCCTCATTTTTTTGTAGTGCGGCTCATGTTTTAAAAAAAGACTGGGTGAGGTTGCTTCTTTTACTTTTAGCCTCCATTGAGTTGCCCCTTGGGATTGATTGCGGCACTGATTGCTTTACAGTAGTCCTTTTATCAGTATGTCAGTGATTGTTCAATTAGAAAGTAATAAATACACTTCTCCGAATTTGTAAAAGAGCTCCCTTCAAACTAGATAAGAAAAAGAAAAAAAATCAAATAGTGATTTAACTTCTAAGACAATTGATCAATTTGCACTTCTCTATCAACTATGAAAAAGAAGCCAGTAATGAGGCAAGAAAGTTGTAAAGGCATTGGTGGCTGTGTGAGAGACCTTTGAGTTTTTCTGTAGGTCTTTGGGGAAGGACTGGAGTGAAGTAAGGGGATGTGTGGGTGTGACTCAAGCAGCAGGACGACAGATTGTCATAGGAAACGTAAGAGGAAGACTGGATGGATATAGTAAAAAACAGAGACTGCTTCTATCATTTTACCAAGCTTTTGGTTAGAAATAGCCAGAAATCTCGTTTTTGGGAAGATGCATTGGTGGATTGTGTTCTACTATCCTCATTGTTCCCAACACTTACACCCTAACAACAAAGGAAGAAGCAACCATAGTTCTTGTTGGATTGCTAAGTGAAAGTTGGACTGGATAATTGGGCTGCCCTCATTGGAAAATTGGACTGGATACAAGTAAAAGTAGGGAGAAGATCGTCTTAAATGGATGGTGGAACTAATGGGCCCTTTACCTCCATGTTAGCACTATCTATTATGGAGAACCCTAGAAGAGTGGCTAGTTTTCATTGGGTTAAGGCAATCAGGAAATACTAAAGTTTCCATAAGGGGGAAAATATTTTTGTGGTCTCTAATTTATAAGTCTTTAACAGTTCATAGAGGATATAAAGGAAATTTCCTTGTTGGATCTTATCTCCTTCGATATGCAGCCTTTGCAAAAGGGGGGGAGGAAAATTTAGAACATATTCCTTCACTGCCCTTTCGTCTTCAGGGGATGGATCTTTACTTTTGAAGAGCTTGGCCTCCCGTTTTGTTTTTTGAATATAGTGGAAGTTTGGCTGTTAGAAGCTTTGATGGGTGTAAGCTTCAAGGCAATTACAAGCCCTTTGGATGTGTGATGTGGGAACCATCCTTTGGTTAATTTGGATGGAGATGATCCTCAGAATTTTTGTGGATGTGATGAATACAGAGGATTCTTTTGTTTAGAATGTACAGCACTTGGCTACTTGTTGGGTTCCAAATCATGACGATTTTTTTTGGTAATTATCATCTTTCCTTCTATGATTTTGGTAATTATAGTCTTGCCTTTCTATGATTATTACAAACTGGAAAGCCTTTCTATGATAGTTTACTTTTGGGAGGGGTTTCCTTCTACCCTCTGCCCTTAGGCTGTCCTCTTTTGTGTTCTTCATATGCTTATCAGACAAATTTCATAGAAAAAAAGAAGGAGATGTGTTATAGCTGGGTACAGTGTCATGGGTGACGGATGCTTGACAGGATTGCTCTTTAGTTCAGGAAGGTGTGGCAGATCTTTAGGAGAAGGTGTCTATCAGAGGCTCTGGTGTGGGGTTAGGGGTAGTGCCTAATGCTAGAAATAGACAGATTTTTCCATGAGTGTAGGTCTTCTCATTTCTTAAACAGGTATTATGGGAAGCTGCTGAACTGATTATGAAGCTTTTAGAGTGTGGCAGGGGTGCTTTTAGGCTATGGGATTGGTTTATTTCCCAGGAATGTTATGATGATTTCTGAAAGTAGAATATTGTTGTTTTTTGAGAGGGCGCGTACGGGTGATTAATTTGCCTCCACATTTGCGTTTGTTTGATTTGGCTAGTAAGTTGGGAGAAAATTGAAAGAAGCCACTTCACAAATCCTTTATTTATTACAATTTGGAGTTTTCAAGACCCTTTCAAGTATTCAGATTTTGAACCTTAATCTCTCTCAGATGCTAAAAATTGCAAATTCAGAACTGAGAGCGTTGTATGGTATGAATTTAGGGAACCAAGTTCCATGGATATCTTTTAGATCCTGAATTGCACTCTTTCTCCATCAACCTATCCTATTGAACAAACATTTTTTCTCCATTCCCTTCATCTCCCACTCCCCTGACCTCCCTAATTGAGGGCCTATTATCCACTTGTGTAGCTGCTGAGCTTCACTGTTGATTTTTATTTTTTCTAGTATCTCCATCTTATTTTTGTATTCTATGTAAAATCATTTCAATTTTAAAATATTAACAATGGCAATATTTTAGAAGTGATTTGCAATGATTATCGATTGCTTTCAATTTCCCAATCCCATTTCATGGGTTTTAGCAAAAAGAAATTATTTCTACAAGATGGACTTACAAATAAATAAATTTTTCTCTAATCATTGCTTTCTGAATAAGGCTAATTTTAGAAACTTGAGTTTTTCTGCTTCGTATTCTGGGTGTCAGGCTGCTTCTGACGAGGAAGCTGAAAATTGTGAGAGGGCATTTATTTTCCAGCTTTTAGCATCAGACAGCTCCAGTGATGGCAAAGAGGTACAGCTTTTAATTAATTACATTGATTTTAATTGGCCATTTTGCATATTTTTAATTGTTTATTATAATTTCTTGTGCTTTTTGGTTTGGAAGATTTTGTGCTAGTAAATCATAGAAACTGTGTAGTTATGAGGAATCATAACTGGATTAAAATTGTTGATGGTTATTGGCAACATCCTATTTGTATGCGTTGAAATTTTGTTATTATGGTGAGTTAATTTCCCCAACCTTTCCATGAGGAATCAAAACGTAGTCCCCTTTCAGTTTGTTCTATCCCTAGATTTGGGGTTGGGATTTGGCTTTACTATTGGAGGCCTCACTGCCCATTAGTTCTTTTCCTTTCTCTTTGTGAGTTTATGCTCTTTTTTGGTTCTAAATAAAAAATTAAATATCTGCATAAATTGCCGATACTATTCACAGAGAACAGATATGTGAACATGATCTGGGAGCCAAAAAACAAAACAAAAAATAAAATAAAAAGGAAGAAGAAGAAGAAGAAGACGCAAAAAGAGGGAACACAACTTTTTGTTGAGTACGTGATAAGTTTCAAGTTTAATTGGAAAATGACAATAGAAACAAATTTAAAAACCTCACCCACCAAAGAACCCAAAGTTACATTTATTCTCCGTACAGTGGCAGAACAAATTGCATGTATTCTTATAGGAATATTTGCGGACAAAAATGAGTTGCAGATGATTCCTGGCTAGTCATAGCTCATATGCCAAACGATATTTTATTTTATTAATTCTCCAATAACTTGGTACAAGAGGGAAGTCCTACCTTTATATTTATAGGTAAGGTTAGGGGTAAAAAGGCTTAGTTACAATAATACTTCACAATAGTAAAGTAAATTACTCTACTAACTAATCCTAAAAAACTCAACAAAAATAAACCAAGATAATTTCAAATAAAACCTCTAACTATCCTACATCAATCCCTCTCCTAGAGAAAAGTTTGTCAACGAGGAGGATAATTTCTTGTCCAGAGGTTAATGGGTAGGCAGATGTAAACAACACATTTGAGATGTTGAGATCAAGCGATGTTTTGACAATATAGGCATTTTCTGTTACTCAGTTCATGAATCAACAATGACCAATTGCCCTTTCTTTTTTCATTTAGCTTGTCATATGTACCTATGGGAAACCTGTTCTTTTCTGAAATGTACCTTGTCAAATCTTCTTGATTTGATCGGCTGCTGCTTCAACATCAAGATCTAAACTTTTCGAACTAGAGAAATACATTAGGTGAATAGTTAAATGAGGAAATGTAGTATACACTATCTTAAAAGATATTTTGCACATAGATCTATTCTTCAATTTGAATGCAAGTTCAACTTGTGGGGGAGCCTGATGCCATTCTTCAGCATGCCACCACCAAGTCATTGAATTTAATTTTTTGATGTCCTAGTCTCACCTCAGTTTGACCATTAGTTTGAAGGTGGGTGACAAGTTGTATTGTATTTTAATGGTCAACTATAAGTTTTAGTCCCTATTGTTTTATAAGTTTCAATGTAGCTCCTTATTTATTAACAATTTTCAATTTAGCTCCTCACTGCTGTTAGTGTTAAAATTGGTTGGTTCTCCTTTCAAGGGACAAGCCTTCATTCTGTGGACTAATGCAGTTTATGCATATTTATGGAGGCTTTGGTTTGAAAGGAACCAAAGAGCTTTTAAGGGACACGAGGCCAACTTTATTGGCTTTTGGGATTTATTTGTTGTCTTTACTTCTACTTGTTGTACCCTTTTGAAGGGGTTCTGTAATTATAGTCTTTCGAATATTTTTGCCAATCGGGGCCTTTTTATCGTAATCCGGTGGCTTTTTGGGGATAGTCCATTCTCCTTATTCTGTTATGAGCCATTTTGATCGTAGTCTCATTTCCTATTTTTTTTAAAAACTACCTGACATAATATTTATTGGAAAGTAGGAGGAATTAGAAGCTTTCCTCTTTTAGATGATATTTTCCTCTAAATTTTTGTCAATTCATCATGTATTATGTGATGTAAATTTCTTGCAAGTCAATTATAACATTCACAAACTATGAGAAGCTCAATTGAAAATTATTAAAACATAAAGAATTAAATTTGAACTTTTATTTAAACCATAGCCACTAATGAACCAATACCCAGATATTAGGGAATTAAATTTACATTTTGTCTAACATTAACTGCCCACCAATTTAATGTTAACAAAGCTGTCATACGTTGACTATAGTCCAGGAAGTTGTTAAATAATATAATATCAATGATAAGTTTGCAACTAATGATTTCTTTGTAGATAACACTCATTGTACTGCCTTAAATTGGTGTAAATGCTCCCCCCTTCCAACTATAGTCTTTCTACCTTAGTCACTAATTGGAATTATGGTTTGTAATCCGCCCATGGTGGTGGGGTTCTTCCCTTTCTTTCGTATTCTTGTCCTTTATATCATTTCTCAATGAAATCTATCCTTTACTTGAAAAAATGTATCAACTACATTTTTTGTTATTCTAGACTTATGCATGATGGAAAAAATAAAATTTTTGTATCAATGCTTCACCTAGCTTGCATGTAAATTTGGTCTCGCAAAGACTGGTGATCATCTAACAAATAATATTCCCATTGTTTTAAGGCTCATACTTAAAACAAAATAAATAAATAAATAGAGCATCTCTCGATTAAACATGCTCTATTTATTTATTTATTTTGTTCTAAGGCTAAGACTGGATAGTGGTTAGCTTGTCGTTTAGTGACTTAAAACTGTTGTCATTCCTCAATTTTTTTTTTTTTTTTTTTTTTTTCATACACTCATTAAGGGGAGCTGCTATGGCCCTACTGAATGAACTTTCTTTAGGGCATCCTTTTCTTTATTCTATCTTTTTGTATTATAATGGATAATGGATTTCAGAGAAATGACACATTATTACTAAAAAAGAAAGCCTCAGTCTCCTATCAAACCCTTGTGAAGACGAGTCTTGTGCTCTACATCTAGACTTCAACCTTTTCAAAGTGAACTTCCAGCGTAGTATGTTTTCTGTTGCAGTTTGTTTCCTATCAAACCCTTGTGAAGATGTGTCTTGTGCTGTACATCTAGACTTCGACCTTTTCAAAGTGAACTTCCAGCGTAGTATGTTTTCTGTTGCATTTTGTTCAGTTTGTACCTAGTACTGTTGTACTAATCTTATTTTAGTATATAGTTACATGCCTATGCCAATTTCCATGTATATAATTCTCCTTATATAACTCATGATGGGGATGTCGGTCTTGCAGTTCCTGAAAAAGTCTGCCTCAGATTACATTGTACATTTCGATCCTTCATTGCATGTAAGACAATGAAACCAACCTGAACGTAATCTGACTTTTAATTTGTCTATAGGAAAACCATCAAGAGCTCTGCCCACAAGTTCTATTGTGGGAAGGATCGAATTTGTATTATATATTTGATGCCAAAGGTTTGTTTTTTCAGGCTTTACCTAAGCGAGAGCAGTTGCAACAACAGTTTTGTGATGAAATCCAAGCTCAATCGTTTGATTGCTTTTCTAAAGATGGTTCTGTGAGAAATGTGGTCCCAGACCCTGATGTCCCACGGGGTTGTGATGCAAATTTTGTGGAGTAAGAGTTCACCTTCCTTCCTTGAGTTCTCGTATCAACGATTTATGTGTTGAGCTTAATCTAGCTTCTGCACTATTTTGTTATTTATATGATGTTGGACATCTTAGGTTTGACCAGCAACCTGGAGTTGTACCTAAAGTGGGATCTGGAGAAAAAGATGTGGTGGGGTTATTGTCTAATGTATCACCTCGAGGATCAAGTCCTGAGTGGATTAGGCCTCCTCCACCAAGGCTTCCGACACAGAATGGAGAGGTGAGACACATTTTAACTGTTTCCTGTATAGTTAATGTATTTAGTCTAGAGCAGAGCTGATTTATACCTGGCAAAGCCCCTTTACAGTTAGTGTGGTTGAACGTTGACGATGATCATGAACTTTCATGGGACCATGAAATATGTGTTGATAGTAGTAGAGGTGCCGCTGCGAGGGACTTAATTGCAAAAGCTGTGAAGGGCCCTCTTATACCTGCTGAACACGAGGTTCAAATACTTCTGCAGTTACTTTGTTATCACGTGAATTTTTTTCCTTGCATAATGAATGCCAAAGGATGAAATGACTCATTGTTGTTCTTCGGTTGACCAGCAAGCGGTGGAGGAGTTGGAAAATGACCCAAAGCTTGTATATCATTGTGGACTGACACCCAGAAAACTACCTGTATGTGTTTTTGAATCATATCATGATTTCACCAATAAAGAAGTAAAGCCTCATCTTTGTAAATCTTTTTCTTATCAATAGGAACTGGTGGAAAACAATCCTCTAGTTGCAGTTGAAGTTCTAAAGAAATTGATTAATTCCCCTGAAATTGCCGAGTATGGATTGTAATCCTTGCATGTCCTGAGATACTGTCGTTCTTTTTTTTTTTTTTTTTTTTTTTTTTTTTTCTCTTGTACTCATTCTCACACCTTTTGTCGCAGGTATTTTCATGTGCTTGTTAACATGGACATGAGTTTACACTCTATGGAAGTTGTCAACAGGCTAACGACAGCTGTTGAACTTCCCTCTGAGTTCATACACATGTACATCAGTAATTGTATATCATCATGTGAGAGCATTAAAGTACGTATCTGTACTATACTTTTTGAGTTTACAACATTTGGTAGTTGAGGACTCCTATTGTGTGCTTGTTTTTTTGGATGCCCGCGTATTTTCTTTCGTTTTTCTTAATGAGCTTGGTTTCTTACCCAAAAGAAAGATAAAAAGTTACAGGATTTGAGGCTTTAAGTTCTTATTGTCTTGTAAGTGTTGGCCCTTGAAGACACGTACACTTCTATGAACTTACTCTTGTTTGAATTTTTGGTTCCTATGAACTCAACCTCTTCCCTTCAACCTTTGCTTGCTTGGTTGCCCCTTGAGAAGGATTTTATGTTTTCTTAATTTTTATGTTCGTGTAAGAGAGCAGCTGTTTGGTTTTGGTTTTGTTTTCTGAATTTTAGTTTGAACATGTGTAAGATATGGAACATTTTTAATTGTTCTTATTATTCCACAGGACAAGTACATGCAGAACAGATTAGTTCGACTTGTATGTGTTTTTCTACAGAGTCTGATTCGAAATAACATCATCAATGGTAAGTTCCTGTCATGCCTGCTGCTTGAATTAAATTGTTGGTTGATAATTTGAGTATTTGGTGGTGGTGTTGGTTGCAGTGAAAGATCTTTTCATAGAAGTTCAAGCATTCTGCATCGAATTCTCTCGCATTAGAGAAGCGGCGGCGTTATTCAGGCTTCTTAAATCTTTGGAATGAGACAGACAGAGTGCTTTGCTGCATCTCAGCCGCCATCCTTTTTGTAAATAGCAATTGTTAGCATTTTATATACTCGAGCCTTAGGCCTCCTCTCTCCTCTCTCCTCTCTCCTCTCTCCTCTCTCCTCTCTCCTACTGTCTCTCCTCTCTCCTACTGTCTCTCCTCTCTCCTACTGTCTCTCCTCTCTCCTACTGTCTCTCCTCTCTCCTACTGTCTCTCTGTTATGGCTTAGCAAACATTTGACTAAATATATATTTGGCTTAGCCCACTTCCCATTCGCATTTTGACTAAATATGTCTCTATTCAGTGCTCTTCAATTCGTGTTTGTCGTTAAATCGTTTTGACTTTAAAACTATTTTTTAATTTTTAAGTTTGGTTGGAATTTGAAATTAAACTTATTTATTTACACAGATGAATGTTTCTCCAAATATTTATGATTAATGAAATTTTTTCTTGCAGTCTTTAAGTTATGCTCGTATTAATTTATTATGCTTTTATTTTTCTAATACAAAAAAAAAAAAAACTAGTTTAAATCAAGCAAGAGTTTTATTCATGTTTTCTTTTTTATCCATACAAATTAACTATTCAAATTTCAAAACATTTTCAATTGTTTTGAAAATATGTTAAAAAAAACATACTAAAACTGAGGACTGATAAATATTCATAAATAAGATTCTAAATAAACTTTAATAAAACAAGTATAAAACTATTATATATAAATAATTGTCTAAATTTTATATTAAAAGTTATCTAAAGTGGACGAATTTATTAATTATCTTAAATTTTCACTTTTATATCCAAATATCCAAACATTCATACAAAAATTGAACTAAAAAAAAGAATAGATGGTATTAAGCAAAATAATAATAAACAAAATAAAAAAAAAAAATAATAATAATAAAATAAAATAAAATAATAATAATAATAATAATAAAATAATAATAATAATAAAAAAGAAAAAAAAAAGTGGTTGTCGGGTTGAGGACTACCCACGAAGTATTATTGGGCCATGGAGAACCGGCCCGCTATCCTTCCACCGACAGGAGTGGGAGGTGACGCTGCTCTGTGAAGCCAGCCTCACGCGGTTTCCTCCAACTCTAAAGGCTGATGCCCCTGGGCCTTAGCCCAAAGACAACAGCCCAACTCCTTACTTGGAATGGACAGGCCAGATATTCGATTCATGGGCCCTACCCAATGGGTTGGCCCAACCTCCAACCACTTTAATGCCCCCATTTGAGTTACAAGCCCGAATTACCAAGCTCGGCGATTTGTAGTGGCGCAAGTGACATTATAAGGACTACATCTAATTTCAAATCTAGCAATGTGGGATTCAAAATTAACCTCCAAATTAGCTGTGTTCTAGGAATTTACTGTACAAGAGTGAATCAAAATTAGCCAAAATGGATTGAAAATATAGTAAAAAACGAGAAAATTTGCAAACAGGAGGAAAAATAAAAAATCAAATTTGCCCAAAAGTCCAACCCAAAGTATCCCACGGACCAAGCTCCACAGTCCACCAGGCACTGCCCGATCTCCCTCTTCGGCCAAGCCAAGTGCCAACTCGCTAGACACCCCAGCCCACGGTCCCTAGCCAGCAACCTAGCCCATCCATCCATTAGTTAACCCAGACCCGAAACGACCTGTCGACCCGCACCTTGACCAAACCAGATGTGAACCGACCTAAAGCTGCAAGCCACGTGCGACACGTATGTGACTCAAACGAGTCGTTTCCTCTACAGCCGGCTTGTATTCCCCCATCGGCTTGGCTAGTCAGCTTCATAGTTCCAGCCCCATTTCCTTGCCATTGATGGCTCAAACCAAGATTCTACATGGGTCGTGTGTAGAGAAGTATTACACATCTAATTTTTTGCTCGGATTGGAAAGTAGAGTGTAAGACCATGAAAAGTTTTATGAAATGATAGGTCCCCTTATGATTGCTCTGTGTATGCATTTTTTGACTCCAACAAGATTATTTACCGATTATTTCTTAAAATACTGCAACCACATGCTACTTTTGTTTTTAAGGTGAAGGTAAGACACCCGTGTACGGATGACGACACCGTCGTGATGGCCATGAGACCAAAGTTAGGGTAGATGCATTTATGTTTTTTTTTTCTTTTGTAGCCTTAGGTTAGATCCCGACACTACTCTATTTTCTTTGTTTTATTTAAATTTTTTGTTATTTATTTTCTGCCACATTATTTAATGACTTTATAATAAACGTGTAAGTCTATGGTCTAATTATGAAATATTTCTTTTAAATAAAATTCTCCGCACATTATATAGTTTTGTTATGCATGTAGTGACGGTCTTGATTTTAAGCTCTTCTTTTGAAAACTATATCAAAGTCTCTCTAATAATGAAAAAAGGTCTTTCTAAAATAATAGAAACTTCCTTATCAACTTCATAGTCTAGGACAAGCAATCAACTCCGAAAATAAACTTAGGGGATAGCTCATCTTTTATTCTCTTGAATGGATTCTTACTGTTTCAACAAGTTGTCCTTTTGGTCGATCTTAGATTTCGCGAGTAGGTTGAAGAGCTCGTTGGCCACCTTGTCCATTGTTCGGTCATGCACTTCTTATAGATCAAGCTATCTTGAAGATAAATAGCATGATTGTCCTCGACCAGCAGACGTTGGTTGGTCTCGGAAACAGGTGAGGGTCGACTTTGATTTGACTTTCATCGTCTGATCCTACCCTTTAAAGTGGTTTTTATCTAGATTCTAAACATTCTTTTCCATGTTTTTGCTCGCTTTTTTCTTCCCCACAAACAACATCAACTGTTGATGCCAAAATTCGAGCAACACAACATACATGATTTAGTAAAATTTGTTTGAGGGGATATGAACTACAAATTAGGAAAATCTAGGCATTGGTGTGATGTTTTCTAGATAGGCTCCGTTCTTAAGTTAACTTCGAGAATTAGCAAAAGTTTATCTTCTTTGTATTGAATATTAATATTTACATGAGAACTCTTTTAAGGATTCCCTTTTGAGTCACAAAAATAGGTGCACGTAATACGCTCACCACTTATAAAAGGATCACAAAAATAAGTACGTGTACGACGCGTGTGAATAGGTACACGTAAATATGAAAGGATGACAAAAATAGGTGTACGTAAGACACTTGCCACTTATGAAGCTGTCCCTAGCCTTGACCCCACGATAGCCTTCTTGCTCCACTTTACATGAAATTTTAGTAAAATATAAAACCTACTTTAAAAGAAATATAAAACTATTATAAAGAAGGAATGTGAAACTAGCCTCACACGGTTACGCTATCCTTCCACCAACAGGAGAGGGAGGTTACGCTGCTCTGTGAAACCAGCATCACACGGTTTCCTCCGTCTCTAAGGACGGCTGCCCCTGGGCCTTCGCCCAAGAACAACAGCCCAACTCCCCATTTGGAATGGACAGACCGGATGAATACTCCATGGGTCCTACCCAATGGGTTGAGACAACCTCCAACCTCTTTAATGCCCTCATTTGAGTTACAAGCCCACATTACCAAGCTCGGTGATCATAGGTGGCGCAAGTCACATTATAAGCACTACATCTAATTTCAAATCTAGCAATGTGGGAATTCTCTATCGCTGAGAATAAGCCCTTGGTCTCACTTCTCCAAACATTTTATTATTTTATTACATATTTTTTTAGTTTTGATTAGTGATTTGTGTAGATGTTATTTTGAATTTTTAGTTTTTGAAAATGAAGTCTATAAATATATTAGCATATGAGTATTCTCATTTTTTTTATCTACTTAATACATATTTTTTAAAATCACATTAAGTAGTTTTTATTTTTATTTTTTTATTTTTATAATTTGATTAAGAATTCAAATCATTTCTAAAAAATGTGAAGTAGCAGAAATGACGAGAAAAAAAAGATGTAGTTATTTAAACGAGGTCTATTTTTTATTATATATAATAACTTTTAAATTTCGTGTCTAATAATTTTTTTAACTTATTCAATGTTATTTAAATTCACAAATATATTGTACACAAAATAAAATTTATCAATATAAAAAATATTGAGATTTATTATAAAATTTTATCCATAAAAAAAAATGAAAATTTTAGTATTAAACTTGTAATTAATTTAGCCTAAATTTATTAACCATTGGAGCAGGTGGATAAAATATTGATTATTATCTTATCATGCGGTAATTCTCCCTTTGTGAATTTAAAAATAATAAGCAAAAATTCTCTATTTTTTTTTCTTTTTGAGAATATTTATTTTATCGTTCATTTTATTTAGTTTAATATCAGGCAAAATAATTGAAGTTCGTTAGAGAATAATAGTAGCATGGGTTCAATCTCAACCGAATTCATTTTCACCATCAATTTTTAAATGCATACGAGAATTTACTAGCCCTTCATGGATGATTGACCACACAAAGAGATCGGTAGGAAGCTAATCGACCTTTCTTTCTATTGCGTCTTCAAATGTGAGTGGGATGGACTCTAAAAAACTCTTCAACGTGGGGACTCTAACTCTTCAAGAGGCTATCTTTTTTGGTCAATCTTAGATTTTTCGGGTAGGAGGAGAACTAGCCCGCTATCCTTCCACCGACAGGGGAGGGAGGTTACGCTGTTCTGTGAAACCAGCCTCACACGGTTTCCTCCAACTCTAAAGGACGCTACACCCAGGCCTTTACCCAAGCACAACAGCCCAACTCCCTAATTGAAATGGACGGGCTAGATATTCACTCCATGGAGGACCCAACTCAATGGGTTGAGATAACCTTCAACCACTTTAAAGCCCTCATTTGAGTTACAAGCTCACATTACCAAGCTCGGCGATTGGAGGTGGTGCAACCCAACTTATAAATACTACATTTAATAACAAATCTATCAATGTGGGATTCGGCCTTAATCTCATTTCTCCAACCAAGAGATGAATTTGGCAATATTGAAGCTAAATTTTAAATTTATGGAGAACTATTTATTTTTATTTTTTTTAACCCTACAATAAAATTGAATAATAAAAAGATAGAGGAATATTTTTTTGTAGTCGACAATTTATAAATAAAATTAACGCGAATGAAAAATAACCTATTTTTTTCCTATGGAATATAAATATTTATATGATAATTTTTTTAAGATTTATTTAGATGGAAGACAAACATTTATAATGAGAACTTAGGATTTCTCTTAATTCTGTTAAGAATGAGAAAAATAGAAATAAGATCGAAGATGTGTATTTTCATTGATATTCATAACGTTTAAATATGATACAGACTACAACTTTGAACTGTTCTTGCTATTGTCTCTTTCCACATGTATGCAAACACGCTCGGGCAATAGCGTTCCTTGTGTCAGATAAGACGTACATGAGTACATGTGTATGCGAATCAACACGTGGCATAGGAAAATGTATATTTTTAAAACAAAAAAAAGTGGTTGTCCAATTGAGGACTACCTACCAAGTATTATCGGGATATGGAGAACCGGCCCGCTATCCTTCCACCGACAGGTGTGGGAGGTGACGCTGCTCTGTGAAGCCATCCTCACGCGATTTCCTCCATCTCTAAAGGTTGATGCCCCTGAGCCTACGTCCAAAGACAACAACCCAACTCCTTACTTGGAATGGACGGGCTAGACAATAATTCCATGGACCCTACTCAATGGGCTGAGCCAACCTCCAACCACTTTAATGCCCCCATTTGAGTTACAAGCCCGCATTACCAAGCTCGGCGATTGATGGTGTCGCAAGTCACATTATAAGGTTTACATTTAATATCAAATCTAGCAATGTGGGATTCCTCTATCTTATTATTTTGTTAAGTATTTTATAGATTTGATTAGAGGTTTATATATATATATATATATATATATATATATATATTTTGTTATTTTAAATTTTTAGTCCTTGAAAATTAAGTTTATAAATATATTCATTCCGTTGAAAATGATTTCTAAATAGATGTGAAATTAGTAGTAGAGAATGATGAAAAACAGAGACAGTAATAATTAAACGAATTTATTGAACACAAAATAAAAATTTATCATATAAAAAATACTGAATATATTTGAAATTTATTATAAAATTTTAGAGATCCATTTTTGCATATAAAAGATGCCATAACCTATATGAGATAATCCATTAATTCAACTATTCTTGTTGTTATCCTTTTCCATGTGCACGGTAAACCGACGTGTCGCATGGGGGACAAGCACGTTAGGAGAGGGAGGTTAAGTTGCTCTATGAAGCCAGCCTCACGCGGTTTCCTCCTTCTCTAAGGGTGGCAGACCCTGGGCCTTCGCCCAAGAACAACGACTCAAATCCCTACTTGAAATGGACGGGCAAGATGAATACACATTGGACCCTAACTCAGTGGGCTGAGCCAACCTCCAACCACTTCAATGCCCCCAATTTGGTATAAAAGCCCACATTACCAAGCTCGGCGGTCATTTGGTGGCGCAAGTCACATCATAAACACTACATTTAATTTCAAATCTAGCAATGTGGGACTTATCTAGCTGAGAGCAGGCCCTCGGTCTCCACTTCACCAAACCCGGATTAGAGATTTGTGTACCTAATACATACTTTTTTTTTTTTTTTTTTTTAATCTACTTAATACATATTTTTTAAACCAATTAAAAATAAAAAATAAAAAATAAAAAATAAAATAAAAAGTAGTTTTTTACATTTGAATTTATCTCAGAATTGAAATGATTTCTAAATAAAATGAAAAAAGTGGTTATTAAAGAGGTTATTTAAAATTTATTATATATCAAATTAAAATTTTAGAGATTCATTTTGTATTAAAAAAATATAAGATATCTTTTAAAGTTTTAAGTATTAATAATTTATTTAACTTAAATTTATTGACAATTTGGCGGAGTAGATAAAATATTAATTATTATTTTATTAGGTGGCAATTCTTGTGGCTGAATTTAAAATTAAGGGGCAAAAATGTTGTGAACCAAGGCGAATTAAATAGAAAATTGGACAAAACCCTTGGATTGAACGTGAACTAGTGAGAATACTCCTAAACTTAAATCGATCTTGAATTAGAAAGAAACATGTTTGAACTGCAAGAAATTGTATTAACCGAGGTGAACTGAAACTAAATCAACTTGGCCACCACAGTGAGAATATCCCTAAACCGATCTTGACACCTTCACAATGGCAAACTAGTTACCCAAACTCAAAAAACATGAAGCGAAGGAAAAATGATAGTAGAATTATGGTGTCAAAGACTGAGGCATGGTAGCGAACACAACAAACTTGTCCATTGAATGACTGTGCGGTTGAGGCTTACAGAAAATAAGAGTAAAAGGAACCAAAAATCCATAAACTGAGAACAATCCGAGAACAAAACCAAGAACTTACTAGTCGTTCATGGATGATTGACCACACGTATATGTAGGCTTACCATATACCTACATATATCTTTCCATGTCTGGTTATTTACTCGAGTACTTTATATTATTTTATATAATATTTAAATATACTAATTTAAACATCGAATTCAACCTATAGACTCTTAAAACAATTATTTAACAAATCATTTCATATTATAAAATAAAAAAATAAAAAAAATAATAAAAATATATATATAATTAAAAAAGAAAATGAAAAAAAAAAGTCATCGACATGGGCTAATATTTAAGCGACACGTATTTAAAAATTTGTCGTCCATAGTTTTCCATTTCATGTATGATTTCCATGAGAAAACATTTAACTTTCCACATGGATGTAAATGCCACGTGGAGTTACGTCATTCGTTGACAGCTATACTAAGTAATTATCTGTTGTGCTCAAATCTACGTGAGCCCGCCATCAAAATAACTACTGAAAAATGTTAAATCGTAGAAAATACCATTGAACTACTTTATTAATTTTGATATTTTATTAATATTTTTTTTTTTAAAAATAGTTCAAATATATCTTTACCGTTCATTTTAACGAAAATTGTTTGGAATTTTGTTAACCTTTAAAAAGTTATTATAGAAATTTTTTAATAATTTTGAAATATTTTAAAAATATTTTGGAGACAAACTACATTATTTTTATTAATTTAGCCTTTTAACAAAATAAAAAAAGCGAAATAAAAGATCTCGGAAATTTCAAAGAACAACAGAAATATTACCACCCCATTGGGGCCCACGGGAGAGCCGCTCAATCTTTCTTTCAATAGATCGTACGGTCTAAATAATGCCACGTGGTGCCAACGTGGAAGGGCGGTTGCTTAGTGTGGCATTTATTGAATTTAGTCAACGCGGAAAACAATTTGAAAATCGAATGGCATTCATGTAAAAAAGAAGATATAATAGGGGCATTTTGGACACTGGTTTTAATGGCTCAGCTTCTTTCTTCTCGTTCGAGTGTTTGTGAAGAATATTTTATTCTCAACTTCGCTAATTCGAAAGAAAGGAAAGGGAAATTTCGAGTTATACAGTCTGAAGATTGATCTTCTGTTTCTAATATCATCAAACGAAGAAGGAAGTGAAATCTAAAGAAAACTGAAGGAAAAGGTTTCTTAATTCCGTTTTTCGTATTTGTATTTATTTTTCATTGTCTCGAATCGAAGGTTGTAAGTGTTGGAAAGAGTGAATGAACCAAGGGAAAGTGGAAGAAATTTAGTTTCTCGAGCTTCTCGTGGAGGCAGTACAATTGTTTAGTACTCAAACCTTCTCGGGAGGTTTGAGACATGGTGTTTCTTTCGTGGATTGCTCTGCAAATTCATCAGGTACTCCGATTCATTATGGTTCTATTCTTGTATGTGGATCTAATTGAATTTTTGGGGATTCTTGCTTGATCTGATGTTGATTAGTGTGGCAATATTTTTATTGCTGTGAAATTTATGTTCGTTTTGTGTGTGGTATTGTAATTGGGTTCTCGGTGAGATGAATCCGAAGTCTATTGTAAACCTAACGGAGTGTTCATGATCTTAAAATATACAGACAGAAATGAATTTGGGGGGGGGGGGGGGGGGGGGGGGGAGGGGTATTGAGATGGTGGAATCAAAATGTCTTCAATCATATAAACAATTAGCCGACCTCTTCGTTGTCTGGTTCTTTTGTGTTGACTACTCAAGACTAGAGTATTTTCGTTTGTTTCTAATGGATTGACTCGGCTCTGATTGTACAGATCTTAAGTTTTTGTTTGACTTTATCGGATGAAGGAATTAAAGAATGCAAAGCATTTATGAATTGCTGTGTGGATCAATAAGTTCAAGAAAATCGATTATTTTGAGTCTACGAATCACAAAAACTAAGTGTGGTACATTTTTCAGTGACGGTATCATACACATTCAAATCTTCAGTATGCATGTGTCAAACCCTCAATGCTTATTGTTTGATCTATTTTTGAAAACTGGTGTCCGTAAAAAAAAAGTATAAAAGAGAAATGTTAAATATTGAGAGTGAAAAACATTCAAATTCTCGTATCTGTGTCTTTACTTCTTGGCTGGAGCGAGTAGGTTACTTTAGTGATAGCTTAGTAACTTTGGGGGTCTGTATATGCCTTCTTATGGTGCCAAATCTTTTTCAGGATCTAGCAAACAATCTAGAGCACATATCTATCTGATGCCTATATGTATCAGATCATATCTGGAAACTTCAGTTGTTTTCCATATAAAAATCTCTTGTTTGCAAATCAGTATGATTCAGCTAATTTTGATAGTTTGTACTATTTCTGATGGTTTTTTTAATATATGTTCCCCCTCCTGGTATTCTAGAGCTAGCAATCTGATTTTCAAGCAACTTTTCCCTGTTGGCTTTTCTCTGGTGGAGCTAGTTCAAGTTTGGCCGAGTTAACTATAAAGTTACCAAGACATGATGATATGGAATAGTCACGAAATGACCAGTTCCAGTGCATGTCCATGCAATATGGATTTGGGGAATTCCAGCCTGCATCTAAATCATTCATAGGGGACCTTGTGAGCATTGCTAACATGCAAGGTGCTGGAAGAACCGTGGACCTTAGGATGTCAGAAGTTAAGCCTGTCCTTAATTACTCCATACAGACAGGTGAGGAGTTTGCTTTTGAGTTCATGCGTGACCGAGCAAATTCCCAGAAACTACTCACATCAGACCCGGTTGGTGACCCTAGTTGTGCATCAGGTTATATGGATTTAAAAGGAATTTTAGGCCTTAGTCATACTGGGTCTGAATGTGGATCAGATATTTCAATGATTAATTCAATGGAAAAGGGATCAAAAGATATTGAGCGAAGAAACTCTTTATTACATGGAGACAAAAATAGGCATGGACCAGCTCATCAAAAATCACACGAGCCAACAGGATTTGATAGTGGTCGTGGAATTGCTCATGGCTACACTTCCTCAGGAACCTCTGATAGCTCATCAGCAAAGATGAAAGTCCTCTGCAGTTTTGGCGGGAAAATTTTGCCTCGTCCAAGTGATAGTAAGCTGAGATATGTTGGGGGAGAAACACGCATCATTCGGATAAAAAAGGACATCTCTTGGCAGGAGCTTATGCAGAAAACATCATCAATCTATAATGAAACATATGCAATTAAATATCAGCTTCCTGGTGAGGACCTTGATGCTTTGGTTTCAGTTTCTTGTGATGAGGATCTCCAGAATATGATTGAGGAGTGTAGTGAATTCAAAGATGAAAAAGGATCCAAAAAACTTAGAATTTTTCTGTTTTCAATGAGTGATTTGGATGAAGGGCAGTTTTCTATGGGTAATGTGGATAATAACTCTGAGATCCAGTATGTTGTTGCAGTCAATGGCCTGGACGGTGCTACAAGAAAAAACTCAAACCTGCATGGCGTAGCCAGTTTTTCTGCCAAGAACCTGGATGAGGTAGATGGACAGAGCATTAAAAGGGGTACAGTTCTTGAGGACTTGGTTGGTGTCAATGCATCGGCCTTAGCTGGTAACAATGCCTCATCATCCTTGCAGCCCTCACAACCTGTTCGGGCTAATGCCTCTAGTGCTTATGAAACCTTTGTACAGTCTTGTCATGAACATATGATGAATCATGAACCTATGGAAATTCACCAAGGTCATGAACTTGTAAATCAGCAGGGAGTTTCTCATGAGCCTCAAGGACAATATCCAGAGATATCATCAACACTGTTGAAGGGTAAGTTAAATGATTCATATGAGAAAGAGATTCATCCTGAGAGTGGCTGCTTCTCAAATCCCTCTCATTTGTTTGATGGCAATTCAATTTCTAATAATGCTTCCGATAAAAAATCAGCTCCAGAGCTCCAGGGTTCAGAAGGATTTTATTCAATGTCTGTTTCTGGAAATCCTATAGTTTCTGGATCGAGTGATATGGATAATATGATTCATAACTTGCCATCAAATGCATATACTCATGGTTATATGGACAGTGAATCAAAGATAGTTGATTGGAGTGTCCTTGAGCCTCCAGCTGCTGCACAAAGAGTGTATTATTCTGAGAGAATTCCTAGGGGGCAGGAGGAATTGCTGAATCGGTCATCAAAGTCTGATGATACACATGGTTCCCAATTTCTGATCTCTCTCTCACAGACTGATCAGGACCAGATTCCAGAATCCATTGTTAAATTGCAAGATAGCAGTAATTGCCAAGCTGAAAATTCCGTTCCCATGGAAAAACTATCACATGCTGCCTCTAAAGTCAGGAATATTTCACATGATGGTGACGCTGATTTGAAGTTACAGAACAACTTTGATGTTACACGTGATTCAAAAGTAGATGGAATTGTTAAGGCTGGCAAGGAGCTTAATTGCCCTGTGAATAACAATGAGAAACTTGCAGGTCAAGTATCTTCTGTACACGAGGCTTCTGCATTGGGTCCTTTACAGCTCAACTTGGGTGAGGTTGTTGGAATGGAATGTACAGACTATAAAAGTCTTCAGCAACCTCAGCTAGCTTATAAGGAAGAAAGTTTAATTAACAATGTTTCTGAAAAAGCATCCGGAGGCATTGTTTCCAAACCAGTGCAAGGAGACATTGTTATAGACATTGATGAACGATTTTCTCGTGATTTCTTATCTGATATATTCTCCAAAGCAATACCTTCTGAGGATTCATTAGATATTAGCAGCCAACTGCAAGATGGAACTGGGTCATGTTTCCATAATTTGGCACAAGAAAAGTTTGTTCAGAATGATGTTTCTCTTATTGACCAAGATCACATTGGTTTTCCATCTGCTCCTAAGATTGTTGGAGATGACTTTACACCTTTAACAACTATAATTCATGAAGATTCCCATCTCAATTTTGGTGATGACCAGAAAGTGTTACATAGGATAGGTGGAAATGACACCACTGATTTTCTTTCACATTATGATCATTCCCAACTGAATGGCATTGATAGTTCGCAGTTTGATGCTATGATGGAAAACCTAAAGACATTAGAGCATGGGCGTGAGGTACACTTCTGTTTTTACTATAGATCTATAATTCCTTTGTTTCATTAGAAAATTGACTCATAAACTAGGATGAGATTTTCAACTAAATTTTTTTCCTCTTGGCAGGATGTTAAGGTAGGACACAAGGACAGTGGCTTACCTCCTCACGATCCTTCTTTGGGAAATTTTGATCTTAATACGTTACAGGTATGGTTCTTTGATGCTATTTAATATATGATATCCTCTTTTGCTGCCTGTAAATCACTTCTTCTGCCCTTAAATCTCTACACATCAGTCCTGCTGTAAAACCATATGCTTTTCCCAATTAACTCTGGTTGCTTAATTTGAACAGAAGATCAATTTGAAATACACTGGCCTTTGTATATTAACCCCTTATTCTTTAAGAATCCGTACTATGTTTGCACTTTGCTTACCTTCTGCATGCACATCTTAGATCATAATGAACGATGATCTTGAAGAGTTGAAGGAATTGGGTTCTGGTACTTTCGGCACTGTTTATCATGGAATGTGGAGGGGAACTGATGTTGCTATTAAGAGAATAAAGAAAACCTGCTTTATGGGTCGATCATCAGAGCTGGAGAGATTGGTAATTCTAATTGATTTCAGCTGTTTGTTGCTGCTGCATTATTGTTGTTGTGATCTATTATTTCTGAAAATTTTAAACATATCATTAGTTCCTGGCATTTATCAGGAAAAAAAATTAAGAAATTATGATGCTATGTCTTGGGTGTTGTTTTTGCTCTAATCGTGGGTATATTGATGGTTTCTATTTGGGTTGACATTAAAACCGTCAGTTCACTTTTTGCTCTCTCTCTTTCCCTGTCATTTAATTTTTTTCTCTCTCCCTTTCCCTATAGACTGTAGAGTTCTGGAGGGAAGCCGATATTCTTTCAAAACTTCATCATCCCAACGTGGTTGCATTTTATGGTGTTGTGCAAGATGGGCCTGGTGGAACATTAGCTACTGTGACAGAGTACATGGTTGATGGGTCCCTGCGACATGTTTTGCTCTCCAAGGATAAGTAAGAACCCAGATGTTGCTTTCTGGTTTTAAGTTCAGTATATTTTGGGATCGGTCAGGTTATAAACCAAAATTATATCATTAATCCAGTAACTGAATCGATAGTTTTAAAGTGATAAACCTTGATATATGTTCAAGTTTATTTTCATCATTAATTTTCCCATTTTACAAATTTTAAATTTGCAGGCATCTTGATCGACGTAAGAGGCTAATTATTGCTATGGACGCAGCATTTGGAATGGAATATTTACACTCAAAAAATATTGTCCATTTTGATTTGAAATGTGATAATTTGCTGGTGAACTTAAAAGATTCTCAAAGACCAATTTGCAAGGTAATCCGAGTGTGTTTGTGCTATTTTCTCATGTCTATTCATTTAAGATATAATGTTTTTCTATTAACGAGTCACCTATTTCAGGTAGCTGATTTTGGCCTGTCAAAGATCAAGCGAAATACCTTGGTGTCTGGCGGGGTAAGAGGAACCCTACCATGGATGGCACCCGAGCTACTGAATGGTAGCAGCAATAAGGTCTCCGAGAAGGTGATGTACAAGCGTCCTTGTCTTATTAAATGCACTATTAGAGAATTAACCAGAATTTCTGTCACTCCAGCTAGTTTTTGAATCATAGAAGTTTGTCATGGCATGGGAATTTCTCAGTTGCTTGTATTTGGCTGTAAAATTTGAAAATGTTCCAAGTACTCTTGAAATTTGCATGGCTTTGTTTGCATGATTTAGTTTCAAATTAGAAAGCTTGAAATTTATGAGAATACACACATGGACACTGTATGCATATGATACGCTCACACATGCACATAGAATTTGAGGTCGCTTAAGAAATAATTCTGAATCTATCGTAGTTTGTTGATGTATTATTTGATGCACTGAAATGACATGGATACAATACTCTAAAGCGACTGTCCATTTGACAAAAGAACCATTTGATATTCAGGTCGATGTGTTCTCTTTTGGTATCGTCTTATGGGAAATTCTCACAGGAGAGGAACCATATGCCAACATGCATTACGGGGCTATCATAGGTAAGAATATCTAGACTTTAACTTCTGTCTTGCAATTTAAAATACTCTCTTAAAAAAAAAGTACTGATTAGGATCTATAACTTTATACTTTATGTGCTATCCGAGTTCAGACATCGTAAATCAAGCTAAGTTTTAGTTTATCAGCAACAGTTTTTGTTTTATGGAAAACCTAACCACGGTATACTAATTTTTAGATTAGCAATCTGAGTGTTTTCTTATCATCTCGAGATATCACTCCTTATGTTCAGGGGGTATTGTGAACAACACATTGAGACCAACCATTCCAAGTTACTGTGATCCTGAGTGGAGAAGGTTGATGGAACATTGCTGGGCGCCAAATCCTACAGATAGGCCATCCTTCACAGAAGTTGCAGGGCGGCTGCGTGTTATGTCAACAGCTGCTAGCCAAGCAAAAGCACAAGGTCCCAAAATACCAAGGTCATAATGTTTCAAATGGATTGTTTAGTTGTCAACATGGTTTCTTATATATTTGTTCATTCTATTCTACGGTCTTGGAGATTGTGTGTATTTTTGTCAATAGAAGGTAGATAAGTGTTTTGGTGTGAAATATACTATTGAAGATTAAATATAATTCTTTATTATATTATAGTTGATACAGAATCTGATAAAAGGTAGGTAGGGCATTGCTGCCATTGATTTTCCAAGTTCCTGGTTTCGGGCGGTTCGTAAATGAGTGATCCATCTACTCGCTTCAGGTATTATATAACTCTCTTTTTCACTTCCTTTTTTGCTACTTTAATGTGTGATTTGTAGTCCGGTTGTGAAATATTAGAGAATACTTTTTAGTTTAATGTGTGATTTTGACAATGATATGGAATTTTTTTTTACATTTTCTATCAAGTTAAAACGTGTTTTTATACCAATATTGATCTGAACAAAATATAAATTACGACTCATTCGAAGTTTTCTTGTTTGCTCTTTTTGCCTTTAATTTGTCTATTTTTTTATTTTAATTTCTGTACATTTTAGTTTGATATTTCTAACTATTTTTTATATCTTAATTATATTTTTCACTGTGAAATCTAATCTATTATATGCTTTTCTTTTACAAGGAAAATAAGGCTTTCAAGTTTCATTAAGGTAAAAATGAGAACCAAATACCAATAATATGAGGGTTAAGATTTTTAAATTTTATAAGTTTAAAGGTTTAAAGTTTAAATAATGGACCCATGAAAGTATTCAAAGGCTGTAACTTTTTGCTCATTTTTTACATTTTCCTCCTGCTTCGCTTTCTTTCTTTACGGTTTTCATGAAAGTAAATTACAACTTTTTTTCCTATTAAAAATGGATAATAAAAATGACACCAAAATTTGATCTTGAACATAATTCATCTTCTTCTTCGTCTGGTCGAGAAGAGAGAAAGCCCCTTCATTCCGTGGAGCTTCCTCTCTATGATCTTCTTGCAGCTTTATCCCTTTCATTCTTCTTCCCTTACGATCATCTTTAGGAGTTAGCAAACGAGCTTCAACACACATTTACTTTGATTTTATTAAAATGTCACATATTCAAAAGTACAAAGATATTGACAAAAAATTAAAAAATATAAAAGGCTAAAATAGTATTTAACGACGAAATAATATAGCAAACGAGCTTCGATCAATTGAATTGCTTGTTGTGACTTTAGTAAAAACATTTCGACGAAGATGATATTCATTAGAAATATGCTCACCTTCTAAGAGAGAAAAAAGAAACAGACATGAACTAGGTTAGTGAAATATCAAAATTTTGATGTGGTACAGATTCTCATACAGCTCCCAACTCCTTGGAAGCTTTTTCTCTTCTTCTCTTTCTGCTCCTTTTCTTTAACAATCCTTTCTCTGCCAATGTTTTAAATTTCTGTTTCTTTCGTTCCTTCACTTTCTCCTCAAATCCATCATCCACCATCTTCATTGCTGCCACACGTCTTGCCTTGTATACCTGTGTACAAACGTTGCAAACATATGTGTTAAACTCACTCAAATTCACTTCTGGTATGCAGCCAAGAAATGCTAAAATCCCCAATGTTGAGAAGTTTGTAAGTATCATTACAGCAAATAATTGTTCCCATAAGTCATAATGCTAGAAAAACTATGTCTGTGAGATCCCACATCGGTTGGGGAGGAGGAGAACCAAACATTCTTTATAAGTGTGTGAAAACCTCTCCCTAACATACGCATTTTAAAAATCTTGAGGGAAGTTCGAAAGGAAAAACCCAAAGTCGACAACATTTTCTAGCCGTGGGCTTGGGCCATTATAGTGCCTCTAGAGTGATTTCCCCGAGAACAGATGTCTTCATCCACAGAGTGACTATAACAAAGCTATTCACTAGGAAGCTCCATGATGTAATAATTAGAGTGCAGGAATCTCGTTTTTCCTCAGTAACATGAATTCGACTTTGTAAAGGAAAACAGTAGGAAGTCCGCATTCAGAAGTTAACTACTCAGATGAGATGAGTTATGAAGTTTAATTGGCAAACGGCATATAATACACTGAATAATTCAATCATATTAGGGGGAAAAAGGCCAAAGCATTACCTTTGTAACATTCTCAAGCACCTCATTCTCCTTGCATTCGAAAATCTCCAATTTCTTTCCTAGATTGGCCTCTATTTCATGAATAAGCTCCACATCATTCTGTATACGAAATCGACATTCATCGAAGGTAAGAAAAACAAGAAAATCCAACGAAAAAACACTCTTGCTTGGAGCGATGAAAACAAAAACATTAGCAATATACTACTTTCCTACATGTATATACCATGGAGATTATGAAATTGTAGTTACGAATCCGCTTTAACATCACAACTTCCTTTAAGAATAGCCCTTGTGAATTGGAGAAGGTTGAATATAGAAGCAATAGCAAGAACAACTACTATGTTATGAATATAATACAAGCTTAAGCAAACTTACTCTTCACTCCATATATCAAAAAAACAAGTTATGATTCGGAGTTCGTGTCCAAGAAACAAATCGAGTTAAGAAGTTATCCATCACTTTAGTAACACTCACCTGGGTAATAAAGCTCACAGCCAATCCATGTCTACCTGCTCTTGCAGTACGTCCCACTCGGTGAACATAATCTCTTGGAAACCTGAGTCAAAATGTTGTTATATTAACGTCACCAGCATTCTCGAAACATTTCTACTTAACCACATGAAATCAGTTACCACCTTGGAATATCGTAATTTATAACAAGATCAACCGTTGGAATGTCCAAACCCCGACTAGCTACATCAGTTGCAAGCAAAACAGGAGCTTGTCCCGATTTGAATCGATAAAGCGCAGAAAGCCTCTCAGACTGTGACTTGAATGAATGCAACGCCGCCACATCTTGATCAAGTTCTTCAAGTAACAAACCTAAATGGTGACAGCTTCTGCATATAGTTCAAGAAAAGAGTAAGCAATGAGAGAGACAATGAACAACGAGAGGTGAAAGCCAAAAAAACATACTTGCAAGTGTGCACAAATATGATAGCTGATCGAACACCCATGTCTTTCATTTTAGACATAATGTGGAGCAGATAAACATCCTTCACATTCTTCGGTATGAATATATATTGCTGCTTAAGCATATCAACTGTCTTGAACCCTTCATAAGCCTCATAAAAGTATGCTTTGTTTGCAGAAAGCTCAAGGAGTGTTTCAAGATCCTTTGTCATTGTTGCAGAGAACAATAGAGTTTGACGATTTCGTGGCAAGCATTTGAAGATAACTTTCAATTCCTCTTCAAATCCAACATCCAACACTCTATCAGCTTCATCCAAAACTAGGAACTGGTGTATAAAAAGATCAATAAGATATCAAGAACACTACCAGAGTGGTATATATTTGCCTGAGAATTTCATGTTCTTGAAGCTATGAGAACATGAACCATAAGAACAAGACAAACAACGAACCTTAGTCTTGGAGAAGACGGCAGGGATATCAGGATTATCCTCCAGCAATACCTTAACCCTCCCCGGCGTTGCAATTACAATGTGAGGTCTCTTCAGCAAACTCTGCGTCTGGTTCAACATGTCCATGCCTCCAACAACCACAGAGCACCGCAAATTCAAGGAGGAACCGAGTGCCCTAAACTGCTCGGCCAATTGATAAGCCAATTCCCTAGTGGGAGTGACGACCAACGCGAAGACGCCGTAAGGGGTTTCCGAAAGCTGTTGAAGAATCGGCAAGGCAAACGCCGCAGTCTTCCCGCTTCCAGTTTGAGCAAGACCTAGTACGTCGAGGCCAGCCAGAATCTTCGGGATGCAGTGGGTTTGAACCGCCGTTGGCTTCTTCATGGCCAATTCCTTGCAGGTCTGGACGATCCATTCCGATAAGCCGAGGTCGGCAAATGTAACATTGGTGGATTTATTGCTGAGTTCTGTGGATTTTTCAATCTGAATAGGCGCCTTCTCGGCGGTATTATCGACGGCGGTGGAAACAGGGGCGGCGGTGGGGTTTATTTGTGAAGGTTTATGGGATTTTGAAAAAAGTGGGAAATTCTCGTCGACTGTTACTTCTTGATCCATGAAATCAGAGATGATGAACAACAATTCAAAGGGTTTCCAGGTTTGAACAATCGCAGCAAAAATTTGATTGCTTTTCTCGACAGTCGAAGGCTTGTTGGCGACCAGCAAAACCGAATTGTTCAACTAGGGCGCAGTCTATCACTCTCGCCACAAATTCGTTCCAAATTTCGAATTTTAAACTCTAAATTTAAATTCTATTCAATTTTAATTATTACTCCTGGATTCTAAAATTCTATTCATTTTCATCATAAAGTTTTAATTTCATTGGATTAAACTCTAAATTTAAATCAATATTATAATTTTAACCCAATAAATATTCAAGTTTTGCTAATTTTCCTATTAATTAAAAACAAATAATAGTAATAATATAAGAATCTCTAAAAATGACTAATTTCAGTTAAATTAAATTTGAAACAATGCACAAATTAATCATTAAATAAATTTGTCAAAATTAACAAAAATTAAAATATAAAAAAAAAATTGTTACACTTTTCAAGTTTAGGTTAAAACTATAACAAATATCTAAATTTGGGATAAATATTATGAATTTTGGGATAAACTATGGTTTTTTTTTTCTTCTTAAAGCTTTTAGAAGCTAATTTTATGTTTTAGTCATCAATTTTTTGTATTTTTTTTTTATAATTTAGTCTTTAATAATTTTTTAATTTAGCTTATATATATATATATATATATATATATATATAAGAAAAGAATTAAGAGGTAAAAATAAAGTTACAAAATTAGAGGAATTATCTTTGTCAATGTTATGTAAATTTTTTACTCGCTTGGATGAAAAATGTTACAACATTAAATTTTAAAATTAAGAATGAAATTATGCCAAAATTATAAATAAAAGAAATCCAAATGTTAAATTTAGCCCATTATTTATTTACAAATTAGACTAAGTTGAGTCCAAAGCAGCAGTGAAGTAAGAACAGATTAAGTTGTCCATAAATTTATACAACTTCAGATATGAATTCTTGAACGAGTTTTAAACTCAACCAAGCTTATCAATTGAACAATTCCATAAATGGAACCAATCAAGATGGCATTGATTATATTTCATGAATTGATTACACATTAGAACAGTTAAATATATAAAGAATACAACACAGAGATGTCATTCAGCTAAGCCTTTGATGCTTCAGCCAACAATACTCAAGGAGCTTCACAATTGATTCGGTCTTATTGCGCCGAGGGTGGGGGCGAGGGCGAGGGCGAGGGCGAGGGCGATGCGCCAACCAGTTATTTTAGAATGAATAAACCAGGGGCCTCGGCTTAGCGACTCTTTGGCTCTTGATTGCATCCAGCATCGTCAAACCAGTGAGCCCGATCAACATCTGTGCAGCGGTGCGGGGTATACGTCTAGAGGTTGGTATCGCAGTTTATCCTTATGAGGCAGTGCTCCCTCCTACACAAATATCCAATTCAAAATTTACTTAACCCTTATGCTTAGCATCATTTCTTAATTTTGTTTGCAAAAATGATACCCAAATGAAAGCGAGTCTAAAGGGAAAGCAGAGGACTTGGGAAAAAGACCACAACAGAAATGAATATCAGTATGTTTTTGTTTTTTCTATTGTTTCTTATTCTTTTGCTTTGGTGGTGCCCTGGAAACCTCATACCAAACACAGAGTGTGAATGTAATGGCCCAAGCCCACCGCTTGCAGATATTGTCCTCTTTGGGTTTTCCCTTTCGAGCTTCCCCTCAAGGCTTTAAAACACGTCTGCTAGGGAGAGGTCTCCACACCCTTATAAAGGGTGTTTCGTTCTCCTCCCCAACCAGGTCCACCGCTAACCGCTAGTAGATATTGTCCTCTTTAGGCTTTTCCATATAGGCTTCCCCTCTAGGTTTCAAAACGCATCTGCTAGAGAGAAGTTTCACACCCTTATAAAGAATGTTTCGTTCTCCTCCCCAACCGACGTGAGATCTCACGTAAGTAAATGAAGCAAGGGAAAGTAGGCTCTTTGCACATTTAGTTAATAGAAACAGGAAGACTTACCGCATCGAAGTCTATTTGGAATGGCTTGATGAAGTCCTCGTACATGGCTGGCGACAGACCCTTCATTTTCTCTTCAACTTCCTACAAGAAGGAGCAAACAAAGGGATGATAAGGTATATCCAACTTGTGATACCATGAAAACTCAATCAGATAAAAATGGTTTCAGTTCAAAACTCAAACAGTGAAGAATAGATGAAAATAAAAGCTCCCAGTTTGGTACTAACACTAAACAATAATGATTATACTAAACTTTTTGTATTTAGCTCCACAGTTTTATTGAAACTAGTAGCCTTTTCATCTAATCATCTTTAGTAATCAGGGATCCATTAATCTTGATTTATATATATCGGTACACGTGTGTGCCTGCAAGACGATATGTGTTTCTTTTGTGGGAGGTTAAAGGGAACTAATAGCACTACAGATCGAGGCGAGCAAAGTAGATATTAATACCAATCCAGTTATTCTAGACTTTTCCAGCAGTTCCTCAGTAAGCATTTCAAGTATGTGCCTGTTTTCCCTCAGACCATTCATCGCCAATTCTTCTGTCTCTTCAATATACTGCAGAAAAAGTACTCATAGTTTCAGAAAATATAGATCTTTCAAATATCAAATGATGAACTCTGAAGAACGATCACGGGTTTTCTTTTTCTATCTATATTTAACAAGTTGAGGGTTAATTTTATACCAAGGAACCTGTAAACATACTTCTACTTCAGACAGACTGTTCATTATACTGTTGTTTTAGACAGAGTATTGGCTACATCGACCGTATATTGCATACACGGGTTTGTTTCTGATTTGGTGGTCACGGTGGAAATCCATGGTAATGTATGCACCCAACCCATACTTTTCTCTGTATAATCTCCCTCTTATCAATACTAACAATCATATAAATTCCTAAAACGTTATGGATATAAGTCTTCCAATCACTTTTTGCTATAAATATTTGCATGATAGCAAGATATTCAAATCTATTGTACTTTCATCTACTATTTTAATGTCTAGCTACAAGTTAAATTGATGCAATGATGTGAATCATGTCATGCATATAGACTCGATTTGAAGCGATTAGAAATACCCTTGTCAGCTCCCGGGAAAACAGCTCAGATAATTCGAGCGTCATGTTGGCCGGAATCACTTGTGGATCGTCCCACTGACACAAGAACGGGGCAAAGATAAGCCAGTTAATTGAGGAGGATACATAATCAAAAGTGAATAGTATTGAGGTTAATTTGTCATCATTTTAATCACTAGAGAAAAATATTACCCTGTATCTAATCAATTCTCCATCTGGATTATCGGGTCGATCCGCCATCCCAATCTTCTTGGTTAAAGCAGCCAGCCCAAGTCTTGAATTCTGAGGGCTGATTACCATCTCCCGAGCAATCTGAAAACACAAGTAATTGAAGAAGATTAATTTTTGATAAAAAACATGTATACATAATTTCCTTGCCTGCCATTTCAATGAAGAAGATAACTTTAAGGTAAGTACTTCACAGCAAAGCAAAAAAGCCCAGCTTCCTACCTCTTATGTCAAGTAGTTTAAAACAACTCGAGTGTAAGAAAATAATTGTAAGTTTAAGGGCCAACCTTCGTTATTTTCTCTAGATCATCCTTTCCTCCGTCGGTTATGTCATTACCAAATATGAGACGTTCGGCGCAGCGCCCTCCATGAGCTACCACCATTTGCATTTTCATGTAACCAAAGGTGGTGTAACCTTGGTCGACCATATCTTCTCGAGGGAAGAAAACGGAAATTGCGGTTTCCTAAATATTAAAAGAAAACCATGTTAATAGATAATCTTTCCAACTAAACTAAGTGGCATCGAAATTCAATTTCTGTGCTAGAAATTCCACCTTGCCCCCTGGTAAAAGCTGAGAAAAGGCGTGCCAATCAAAACGAGGGAACAAGTGAGCTAATAGTATATGTCCAGCTTCATGTACAGCCAGCAGCCTCCTTTTCTCAATAGACACCTATTGCACAGTGACCGAAAAGTAATATTATCAATTACTAACGATAATAAGACTATGAACAGTTATCATTAGACCCCCCTCCCCCCCGCATAGGGGTGCACGCACACACACACACACACGTAAAAGAGAGAGAGAGCGAGAGAGATAGGGATTTATACTCTTTCTTCACTTCTCTGTTGCTCTTCTTCAGTGAGAAGTACACCCATACCCTCAAGCAACTGTTTATCTAGAACATCAACAATGTCTTGCTGGTTGATCTCGGAGTGTCCCTTCCTCACCTAGTATTATCGAGACGAAATTAAACATCAGAAGTGAAAAGTATACATAGTATACCAAGAAGTGAGGAATGTTAATACACAAATAACAATAAAATAATATACTTTGTGACAACTTTCAATACCTCTGCAAGATACTTGTGTGAGCATTCGTACACTTAAAACGGAAAGGGAAAAAAAAGTGAATCGAGGAACCTAAAAACACAAAGGTGTTGCAACGACCAAATAGATTCCAAATATTCATATGATCTCTGAGAGGCCTATTTGGCAACCATCGAGACGTATACAATAGTCAAATAGATTTCACACATCGGGGAATAGAAGATGAGTAAAAACAAAATACGACACTTCATAGAGACTAAGCTCAAAATAATGGGTACTATACATAAAAAATCCAGCCACGAACATACGTACACAGAAGGGTATCTCCATTCACAATGATCCAGGGCAGCGAAAAAATTATTAAATTAAAATCAATGTGTCATGGAAAAATAACATACGCACCTTTCTTTTCTTTGACAAAACTTTCTTTTTTACATTGATTAGAAGGGATTTTTTTATTAGTCGTTTGTGGGAACCCCCTCTAAATATAAGATCTTCTCTTTAAAATAAAAACATAGAAAAAAAAATGCTTGTTTGCAAAAAAAATTATGACGTACTTGGTTCATCTATTCTAAAAATTCTTAATTTCATCCTTCGTAATTTATGTTTTCCCTCAAACTTTTGTTCTCAATGTGTGGTGTATTAATCGGATAGAGAGAGAACCGTTCCAGGTATTAGGTTATCCAAATTACAGAAATATGCTTCAAAACCAGAGAAGCTTTCTTTTCTGCTCAAATTATTGTAGGAAAAACAAAAAGGATGTTATTCGAGAGATAAAATTAATAGCATACCGACATTATTGCTGCCTCATTGACAAGATTCTGTATATCTGCTCCAGAAAAACCAACTGTACGGAAGACAAGCTGTTGAGTAAAAGACAGTGGAGATCATAAGTGAAAATCCAAACTAATTAGAACCTTAAAGAGAAAAATAACATTAATTATCGAGACACAAATAAAGCAACCAAAGAAATCAACTCAACAATACTACTCGTATCGAAGATTATTTTTATTCTGACGTAGTTATTCTTCCTTCTAAAATCATGAACGTCTGAATAGTTTAAGTATACGACAGCCTCTTTAAAGTAGTATAAAAGTTAGCAGCCCCTGAAAAACAGATGCTTTTCCATGTCTAGTAACAATGCTGATAACAAAATATGTTTTAAAAAAAGATGTATGGAAATCATATCTTAATGTTCTTATTTCCTCTACAATAATTGTTTTATTTCTTCTCCATCACCTTTCCAAAATAGTGCAAAAATTCAAAGTTCGATGAATTCTAATCTTATTCAGCTTATAGAAGCAGGTTAAATATTTAAAGAAACTTCAGTGAGGCGACGTTGAATTTTCCATTAGATGTAACAAGAACATAGAACGGATTAAACTAAAAATGATAATTCAAATGGAAGAAATGAGAATCATTACAGAACTACATGTAAAATGAGTTTTCATTTTAATTAGAAAAGCTGTATATAATCCACTTATGAGATGATTAAATCTTTCAGTAAATTTTACCTACAAATTTTCTCATTTAGTGCATTGGAAACATAGATAGACAAGTCAAGAGGATGCAAAGAAGTCCGTAAAAAGAAGACACAAAGTTTACCTTCTCAAAATCAACGTCCTCTGCAAGTGGCTTTCCAGCACTGTGCACACCAAATATTTTCACTCTCTGTTTTGCATCTGGTAACCCTATGTACAAACGACGATCAATGCGTCCAGGTCGAACAAATTCAAGGTCTAACTCATCTGGCCTATTAGTAGCACAGATGAATATCACAGCTTGTCTAAGTGAGAACCGATCAACACCAGTTTTTTCCTTCCTAATTATAACCAGACAATAATAAAACTAATCAATGAAAGAAGGAAATGCTAAAAATGCTTTCAAACCCTAAGAACTTAGGGACATGAACCATGGCATCAATCATGCAATATAAACTTCAAGAAAAATGTGAAGAAAATGTTATTCAACTAGTCACAAGATATTGCAATTCATGCCACATTGAAGAAGAATCAAGCTTCATTTATTCTTGGATGGTTACAAATTTTTTGTGGATGATAATCTAGAGTTATGGTGTTTTTTTAATGTATTTTAAGACTTTTATTTACTTTAAGGTTACATTTACCTAGTGGCTAATTATGGTCATAAAGTATGAAGGTTACAACTCTTGAAATGTCTCATGGAAGGTCAAGAGATTTCATTTTGAGGCTATATAAAGTCATGTATATTGTCTTTGTAAAGTAGACTTGGAAAATATAGTAAAAAGAGCATTTGTGTTTTCTTTTAGCCAAGGGTTAAGTTTTTTTTTTCAATTCTATGTAGTTTAGATTGCATGTTTAGAATAATTCAAGCTTGACATGATCAATCTTGCTTGTGGAGTGATTTGAATCTCAAACAAGTACTCTTGCCTTGAGATATTCGAGGAACAAGGTACTCTGAATCTTACTTTTCCTTTAAGTGATTTCTTATTAGTTTGAGATTCTTGGATATCTAGATCTAAAAGTCTTATTCTTCAATAAGGTTGTTAGATCAAATTTCTAAGAGTTGGAATCATGAAATCAAATTGATTTGGGCGTTTTTGCATTTGTGAACTAAGAATTTGCATATTTGGTGCTTATGAGGGTTCTTAGATTCAACTAGCTAGGATTTCCATATCAGAAATTCCCATCTGATATCAATTGGACTAAACTATAAGAAACTTAATACTCATAGCATAAAAAGGAAAACAACCTAGAGGCCACGGTACACAATAGAAAACTATTTATAATGTTTTCACCATTTGAGCTCTGCTCAAGTTGGCACACCACACAAAAAACAAATACAAGAACACCTTCCATTGTAGGTTGAACTAGACCCAAACCTTAGCAAGGTAGTGAAATCACCTAACTTACTAGTTGTGTTATGCTAGCGTTATGGTCACTCGTTTATGCTACCATAGTCATAGCCATTTTGGTCATCTTATATGCTCACTCGTTTATGCAATCCTAAGTTGGCAAAATTGAAAGATAAATTCCTCGAATATATTGAATGAATCAAATGGCCTCAGAAGTATTCTGAAAAATACATCCATATTCTAGCATTTAATTGAAACACTCACTCGCCATCAAGTTGCGAAATCAAAGCCTCAAAGGTTCCCCTTCTTCTTGGATCATTTCTTGCATGCCTTCCAGCAATAGCGTCAATTTCATCCACAAAAACAAATGATGGAGCCTGCGCATAGGACAGCAAAGAGTAACAATTTTCTTCCATAAATAAGCCACAGTTATGATTACAATACAGAAAAGATCAAAGAAAATGTCAAATAGCCTTTTATAGATACACTCTTAACTTTTCATACTCAAGAACCTTCAGACATTTCTTTGTTAACAGGGTTGTTGCAAGCAAACTCAAACTAATTTTCAAAACATCAGCATTTACAATCAACTCAATTTTTTCTTAGTCAGTGAACAAAACATTATTTGACGCTTGTCAAGCGGTTAAAGAAAAAACATAGTGCAGGAAGTGTTAAAAACAGGAAAATAAAGCCCTAATTTAAGGAATCCACTTAGAAACTGCAGGTTAAAAAACAAAAATGGATATAAGATAAACTTGCATATTGGATATTGGCCCAAGATACTTCAGGATTTTCTTTTTTGAATGAGAATTCAAGCCTAAAATGAACGGAAATATAAGGGCATAAAAAAGAACCATCCTAATAAAAGCAATCCCATTAGCTACAAGAAAGGTCTCTATAAGAAAGAACTCTAATCTAAAAGGATCAATCTAACTGAAATTACAAAATGCTCTAGTAATTCAATTCAAAAGGAAGGGACATTTTATTTTAAACATGAATACATATTATTCGACCCATGAAAGGACTTGCATGTTAGAGGGAGAAAAAGAGAGAAATATGAAGTAAATTGGTACAGAGGGAGAGAGACAGTTAATCAGTTTGAAAGGAATGGGCATATTTAGTCCATTGAGATGTTTTCAAAAGGAACCAATATTTTCTCAACCATGAATCATGAAATAATAATATAATAAACACAAACGTTTTCAAGTAACATAGCTCACATTTCTTCTTGCAATAGAAAACATCTCATTGATCCTTGCTACACCACTTTTTTCACTATCTGTGAACTCTGCCCCTGATGCGAACACAAACGGCAACCCACTTTTCTTGGCAAGTGTCCTTGCAAAAAGTGTTTTCCCAGTACCAGGCGGTCCAGAAAGCAGAACACCCTGTTTTTTTCCAAAAACTAAGAAGTCAATGTCATCTCTGTATCAGAGAACAGGGCAACAGAACAACCCATGCTTCACCTGTATGGAAAAAGGAAAAGAAGAAGGAAATGGAAAGGTTTACCCGCACAAACTGCACCCCTTTTTCATAGTACTGCATAGGATTTTGCATATAAATCATCAACTCATCAAGAAGATCCCAAACATCACCACCCAAAACTACTTCCTTGAGCATTGATGTTGTGTCACCAACATTCTCCGCTGGCTGGCCAAGTAGAAATTACCTTGGTTGAAACATTAGACAAGGAAAACAAAGAATACATGAAGGGCAAACAAAAAGAAAACAACCTAAGCTTTACCAGGATAAAGTTTTCTGCATGCGCCAAGTCAAAAATTTGGTTGTATTTTTTATAAAGAAAACGCTTAGAAGTAATACTTAGAAGCAAAACAGACTCTCTAATAACCAATAGGATCAGTATTCCAGGCAGCAATGCAATCAGAACTTTGAGAAAATAATGGATTTGACGCTTCTGAAGGAGATCAACTTCAGCTCCAGAACTGGTGATAGCCTCAAACAAGTGAGGATCAAGGGGAATATCAACCTATCCAAAGTAAGAACAATAAATAAAATTAAAATTTGGGGAAACAGCACATGGCACTATAGCGATCAAGCAATAAACTTACAGTATATTCTAATGGAAAACCTTCTTTCATTGTCACGTACAATCTTTTCAAGTCCTCCGTGAAGACAACAGCAGCAACCTGTTCCAAGACAATCCACGGCATCAGAGTAAACCAGCTAAATATAAGATTAAGTAGAATAACCTTGTGTAGAGCCCAAAAAAGAATTTTTGTTTGAGAGAACAATATAATAAACTCGTTTGTGCTATTACTAACATTAAGACTTCATTCTGTTGCAAATGCAACTGATATATTGGTTACTGATGCTCAATCTTATTCTGCTTCCATATAAATTGTTGTGAAAGAGAAATGCAGTATGTTAATAAATCAGCAACTTTTTAATCAGAATTTATATTCTTTCTATGCTTACAAAAAAAAAAAAAGCACACGAAGTAAAAGCAACTGAACACTAAGAACCCAGAAAAAAATGCATTAACATACTGCATTTCTGAACACTAAGAACCCAGAAAAGTTGTCAGACACCAATAAGTCAGATCGCCAAGATAGGAAAACATATAATTGTACCTCAGAGCAATCAAGTTTGTCAAGAAAGTATGTGTAAGGAAGTTTAGGTCGATAACGCCACCATCTCTTAGATATCCAAAGTGCCCTTGTTCCTTGCGAATCTGTTTTTTTTTCTACCACGTCCTTACGAAGACTCCTTTCAACCTCTTTCATGTCAAATTCAAGAACATATTTAGCACGGAGAGAATCCATAGCCTCAGCTAACTTCTCTTTCCTAATGATTTCCTTCCACATTTGTAGCCTTTCGCGCCAAGTTCCAGTATCTTTTTGTCCTGCACTAATTCAATTAAGTATAGAAGTTTTTGGCTCCTAAGAATAAAAAAATTGAGTGTATCACGAGACAGATAGATTTTTAAATAAAATATAGCTTAATTTTGTATAGCCTTTTAGCTGGGATAGGGTCTAGATTTACAGTGTTCTACTAGAGTGCTTGACAACCAACCTGTACAAAAGATTCAGTATTACGGCTGCTCATCCTCTAGAAGAACACAAATCGATTCAAACAAGTTTACGAACCAAAACAAGTGATATCGATAAACCATTACCTGATATCCCCAACTGTTCCTTTATCTTCTCCTTTTCATCACCCTTAAATTTTTCATCACTGTCAATAACTTTCTTAACATTATCTTGTATAAGCTCCGAATCATCATCCCATGCATCTTCTCCAACGTAAGAAGAATCTTGAACAAGGGTCCCATCAGTTCCTTCAATAAATTTCTTTATTTTCAGACCTTTGGGCGTAGTTCTCCTCCATAAACCTTTCTTAAACCTGCACATTTCAGTAAAAAGGCCAATTGTTACTTGCAAGGTAATGGATTTAGCTGAGAACAAACAAAATGAATCACTTTCAATTCCAGCACTTCTAATCAAAGATGGTCGTCTTCAATCTGTAAATTTCTGAAAGATTCCCAATAAATTTAAAAGAGGAAATATTTCACTGACATTACAGAAGTATTGTGTCAATTTACTCTTCCTATGCTACAGAACAAAGAATGTGAAAATGTCTCAAGCTAGGTTGACTACTATTAGATTTCAAAATCCCCCTTTGGCATTGTGTTACCCCACCTTTACAGACTTTCTCATTGTAAAGAGGTCGTGATTAAAGAGGTTTGAAACACCAACAGCAGCTTTTGGAACCCTTAGACTTGGGAGGAATTTGAAAGATGAAGAGGCTTTGGAGTGGGCCAATCTTAGCCTTGACCTTGCGCTGATTGTTCTCTCACAAACAGAAGACACATGAAGATGACTTCTTAATCCAAGTGGCCACTTCTTTACCAAGTCTCTATTATCCGGGTGACTCCATGAACTTTTTGGGGACATTTTTGGCTATACCCAAATAAGATCAAATTTTTTCTATGGGAAATTTCTCATAGAGCCATCAGCACCAAAGATGTCCTCCAAAGGTGTATGCCTTTCTTGGCCATTTCCCCAGGGTGGAGTTCTTTGTGTAAGATCGATGATACCAGGACCACATATTCATACATTGTCTGTGATACGAAATAAGGTGTCTTAATCATGCCACAAAGATTTCATGGTGGATGACAAGATCCATATATGTTGTTTAGATTTAAGGAGGTTTTATTATATTTTTTAAGTTTTAGAGAATTGTCTTTAAGATTATAAGTTACAATTAGCAAGTGGCCATGGTATTGATGGTCATGAAAGTTACAACCTTTAACTATAGGGTACTAAAAGGTTTATTTTCAAGATTATAAATAGTCATTCATGTTGTTGCTTAAGTGTGAAGATTTTGGATATTATAATGAAAATTAGCATATTATGCTTCTTAAGCCATGACCTTGTTCATTTGCATTTCTTATGTTTAGATTTGCATGCTAGAGTCATTAAAGTAGTCTTGATCAAGCTATCTTGTGGAGTGATTCGAATCACGAGTTTAGAAACGAGTTTTCTTTACTCTTGATCTTGATCATCAAGATAATCCATTCCAAAACTTTCATTTGGGTTGATTCCTTACCATTTTTTGGGGTTCTTGGATATAGATATAAAAATCTTGTTCTTCAACAAGGTTGTTAGATCAAATCCCAAGAGTTTCATAACAGTCTATTTACTTGGAAGTTTTGGACCAGTATTTTTAGTTCATTCGGTTGGTATTTGGCTATTCCTAGAGATGTGAAGGACCTTCTCAACACTGTTTTGTTGGGTCACCCTTTAAATGCTAAGGTTTTGTTGTGGATGCACATCACCCGAGCCTTCTTTGGGTTTTTTTGGAAGTAAAGAAACCAAAGAGTTTCTTGGAAAAAGATCACCCCTAGGGTTCTTCCATCTTGTTATTTATTATTATGCTATATCTTGATGTAAAATCTAATCTCATTGCTTTCTACAATTATGCTTCCCTATTAATCAATTGGGAATGCTTTTTGTCATCATCATGGATTATCCACCCTTTCTGTAAATTTCATACATTTATGAACTATAAAAATAAAAATAATAAAAAACTAGATTTCAAATATATATATCTCTTCATTTATTGAAGCTTGAAATCAAGCTCCTTGCTGAAGGAGAGGATGAAAAAAGGCAAAGAAATCATTACGATACTGATATTGATCTATATACCCAGAGACAATATCTTCAACTTCTTTTTTCACCCTTTAACTAACATAACCTAATGTATTTACATGCACGTTGATGAATCCTAGGCTTCATTACAAATGAATCATGCAGCACCAATTACAGTTCTAATATTCTGTCTTCATCAGATAACCGTGAAGCTCATATACTTCTGCATGCATATGGGTGCAACTTTGGCTTTGTTATATAACAAATAGGCAGCAGAGAGTCAACAATATTCAGAATTTGATGTGCCACATGAAAGTATAGGTATGTTTGTTACGTGATATAAGGTTTGGCAGTTTGGAAAATATAAACTGAAACTCACTTTCTAATATTAGAAGGAGATGGCTCAGGAATCAATGCCTCCATATAAGCCTCCGTTAGCTGTTTTCTTTCGCGGTCTACAAAAGGTGCTCGAACTACCATATGAATTCTTTGACAATAACTAATTATAACAAAAGCAAAGAGAAACAAGGCACCAACTCGTTTTGGCTCCCAGTTCTTGACATCCTGAAATTATAGAAGAAGAAAACAACAGCATTGTCTAGCTTATTCGAAATAATGGCAGATGCACAGAAATTGAGGAAATCTATAGCGAATAATTTTAATTTCAATCGCCTGAGCATTTTCCATGATCAAAATGTGAAGTTCTCTTTCAATTGCTGTAACTTCATTACTTACTCGATAGCAAAATGTTCGTAGATAACATCATTTTAGCAGATAAAATTGCCTTAAAACAATACAAAATGAAAATAAATAATTCACCGTACAAATGGAAAAGAAAGAACAGCTGCTTTCTTCTCAAACAATAAGGAATTTTCAAACAATTACTATACTGACTCAGAACTTGCTGAATCTTCTTGCACTATTGTTTTAATCCATTACCAACCAAGAATTGTCCATACGTAAAATCATAATTATTGATACCGACCTTTTCCACATAGTTCACATAAAGAGGGAATCTTTTATTACAATAGAAGCAGAAGTGACGTGGATTATTCAAGAATCGAAGTTGAGTTGCTTTATAAAAAGAAGATATCAATGAACTTCTATGAAATGGTTTCACGGGATTTAGCCAATTGTCTTGATCATAGGATATCATTGAAAAATAGGAATCCGTGTTATCAAATAATTTCCTACGATTATTTCTCGTATGGAATGAGTCAATCATCCACCCTGAGTCCTTAGGAATTACGAACCAGACCCACAAGATAATATTTCACGAAGAGTTTCTTTAAAACAAAGAAGATTAGATTAAATTGAAAGATTACCTTCCAACGCTCCCAACTGTTCCAGTTTACAAACTCCGGCCATTTTTCAGTCTTAAACCTCTCCAGTTCAGCTCCTATATTATCTAGCCGTTCATTAGCCTTCCCAAAAATCTCAACCAACTTCACATCACTATTTTTCAAATCAAACCCAGTTTCCTTTCTCAAAGACTCGCCAAAATTAAACCAGAACCTCTCGGAGCCGCGACGAACTGACCTACTGAAACTTCCCCAAGGAGACCCGTCAGCTCCATTACCATCAGCGGATCCAAGAACTCGAAATTTCGCCCTCTGGCGGGAGTACTTAGCCCGGCGCCAGGCTGGTATAGTGAAAAGAATGCCATTTCGAGACCCTTGGACGAACGAAGTCGACGGAGAGACAAGCTTGTTCGGTCTGAAACGGGTTGAAACATCCATATTCGAAGAAATTGAGTTCGGATATTGGAAGATAAGCTGAAAATTGAAATGGAATTGGTTTTTAAAGGTTCCTCAGGGTTTAAGCGAGGGGTTTATACGAAGAACTAAAATGCACAGTGATGAAGCTAAAGCTCCATCTCTTCACTGTTCAGTCCTGAAAATCGATTAAGAGGAGAAGCTACAGAACTTTCATGGTTCTCTTGCTGTTTGCGCCGTCGTTTCCAAGTGATTTTTTGCCGGCAGGATAGCTTTGTGCTGCGTAATCTGATTGTAATTTCAGTAAATCGGCCGGACCCGCCGATATGGGTCTGGATTATCTGGGTTGGATTTGGATTTGGATTCTGTGCCTTATTGGGCCGGTTAAATTGGGCCAATCTCCTGATGATTTCTTAGATTCAGGCCCATTTTGGGCCCGAATGACGATCCGCAAAAGGTGTATATATATTTCTTTTAATGTTATTAATTTAAAACCCCAATATTTTTCATTGTTGATTAAAAATTAAAAGTATTTATTTTTTAATTGAAAAACATTTAAAACTTTAATTCGAAGTTTCAAAATAAATTTGTATTTATATTTTTAAATATGTGTTTGGTAGCAGAAATTGCATCTCAATTTAGAAACATTTACTTATAGTTGTCAATCAAAACTAGATATAATAAATTATCTTTTATTAATTTATGAACATTTTTATATAAAGATTATAAATTATTGTTATGGTATGACATTATATTTTTTTATTTTAAAAAAATTAAAATTAAAATTGTATTTATTGAAATTTTTATTATTCTAATATTCACAACCAATATAGAATAAAACTATTTTACAATTTAATTTGTTTTTTTTACCGTATAAATAAAAAAGTATTTTTTTTATTAAAAATAAATAAATGGTATTAATGAGTTTAAAATTAACAAGTATATTTAAAACAAAATATTAATAATTTTCATCCTAAACATAAATATATATATTTTTTTTAAGTTAAATGATATTATCAATTTTTTTTATAGTTTAAAGATATTTTAAAGTAAAATATAAATTATAAAAATATTTTTATTGATTTAATTCGGTATATAGAACATATTTATTACACCATATCTTATATTTTAAAAAACCATCTTTCAAATAATTAAAAATTGTTTTCACACGTATTTAAAAAATCAAATAATAAGAATATTATATTTTAATTAGAATATTAAATTAAATATGCTTTTTAAACAATTGAAGACAAACTTTTCATAAAAACTAATTTAATTAGAATATTATATACTTGATCTTTCGTAAATATTTTATCACTACCATTAAAGTAGAAAAATATTTAGAATATTAGACGAAAAATCGATACGAAATTGATCTAGAACAACATGACGTTGGCTAAAATGATCGTATGGAGTTTAAAAAAAATGATATTCGAACACATCGACGTTGGTTAAAATGATCGTTTGGAGCTTATTTGCGCGCGCCGTTGTTGCTAGTTGCTATCAACATAAACAAATGGAATTACTACAAAAGTAGAACCAATGATTCAATATTGGCCTCAAAATTATTTCAATCATATCCGATGTTGTAGTTACTCGAAAAATTGGAGTGGCCAAATTTTTTGAACATATGAACCTAGTTCGTCCCATGGATCGTTAACCTCATCCCAACGATAAGAGTATTCAGTGATCGAAGCCACAAATTGATTATAGCCCATTCGTTTTCACTGTTCTTCTCGTTCATATCTCCCATTCAATCTCTCCCTCCCTCCACAAATCATCGTCGTCCTCCCATTTCATCCTCATAAAAGACGCCCCCAGATCGCCAAATCGCCCTGTTCTCCATTTCTGCTCTGCTTCATCAATGGCTTCTGCAGCTTCCCGCACCACTTTCCATCTTCTTCCCACCAAATCCTCTACCACTTCTTCAACCCGCTCTGCCCTTCTTCAATTTTCGCCCACCGCCGCTTCCTCTTCCTCAATTCGCCTTCGCGCCGCTGCAACTCAGCGCTTAGGTTTCGCTGCCGCAGACCCACTTTTCTCCCTCCATGTGGCTTCCAAGATTCGGTCGTTTAGGGGCAAGGCCTCGAGGGGTGTGGTGTCCATGGCCAAGAAGAGTGTTGGGGATTTGACTGCGGCTGACTTGAAGGGGAAGAAAGTGTTCGTGAGGGCTGATTTGAATGTGCCGTTGGATGATAATCAGAATATTACTGATGATACTAGGATCAGAGCTGCTATCCCTACGATCAAGCATTTGATTGAGAAGGGAGCTAAAGTGCTTTTATCCAGCCATCTGGTGAGTGTGCTTTTGGAACTTCTAAATTGTGCTTTTACTTTTGCTGTATCTGTGAATTGATTCATGAATCTGGAAGATGGTAGATATTGAGCTGTTTGAGATGATTGGTGGGTTGGTGATTTCGTTGATTTCCAAGTGACATTCTCTTGATTAATGGAATTTGTAGTGAAAAGGTTAAGCGATGTTAAATGGGTTTTTGATTAGCCATCTTTTGGAAACTTGAGAATGGTGAGATCCCACGTCGGTTGGGAGGAGAACGAAACATCCTTTATAAGGGCGTGGAAACCTCTACCTAGCAGACCGCATTTTAAAAACCTTGAGAGGAAGTCCAAAAGGAAAAGTCCAAGGAGGACAATATCTGCTAGTAGTGAGCTTGACTGTTACAAATGATATCAGAGCCAAACACCAGGCGATGTGTCAGCGAGGAGACTGAGCCTCGAAGGGGGGTGGACATGAGGCGGTGTGCCAGCATGGACACTGGACCCTAAAGGGGGTGGATTTGGGGGGTCCCACATCGATTGGAGGGGTGGATTGTGAGATCCCATATCGGTTGGAGAGGATAACGAAACACCCTTTATAAGGGTGTGGAAACTCTCCCTAGCAGACTCGTTTTAAAAACCTTGAGGGGAAGCCCAAAGAGGACAATATCTGTTAGCGGTGGGCTTGGGCTGTTACAACCCGGGTTCAAATTGTTCCTTCTATTGATATAGTGTTTGAAGTCTACTGGAAGCTTGTGAATATGTCATTAACTATGGAAATTTTCAGGGACGACCAAAAGGTGTGACTCCAAAATACAGCTTGGCACCTCTTGTGCCTAGGCTGTCTGAACTCCTTGGCATTGAGGTACCTTTTTCTTCCTCATGATCTGAAAGAAGGGTTTCTCTCCTGTGTTTTGTTTTCAATTATTGCCTCCAGGTGATCTCTGAGCATTTCTATGTGTCATATCCCACCAGGTTGTGAAGGCTGATGACTGCATTGGTCCTGAGGTCGAAAAATTGGTTGCTTCACTGCCCGAGGGTGGAGTTCTTCTCCTTGAAAACGTTAGATTCTACAAGGAAGAAGAGAAAAATGAGCCAGAGTTTGCAAAGAAGCTGGCTTCTCTAGCTGATCTTTATGTGAACGATGCATTTGGAACTGCCCACAGAGCTCATGCTTCAACTGAGGGAGTCACCAAGTTTTTGAAGCCATCCGTGGCTGGTTTCCTCTTGCAAAAGGTTGGATTCTTTGATCAATCTTATATCTACTTGTTACCTGCATTATTCGTTTTTTCGTTTTCGACGTTCTTGAACTACAACTGGTAACTGTCCTCATTTGTTCATAGCCTCCAAGGCCTGATGTTCATCATGTTATTCTTTTCTAATGTCGAACGATCTTTAACTCTGCAAGTAATTGCTTTAGGAACTCGACTATCTAGTGGGGGCCGTGTCAAGCCCAAAGAGACCATTTGCTGCTATTGTTGGTGGTTCAAAGGTCTCGTCGAAGATCGGAGTGATCGAGTCACTTCTAGAAAAGTGTGATATCCTACTTCTTGGTGGTGGAATGATCTTTACATTTTACAAGGCCCAGGGACTTTCCGTTGGTTCGTCTCTGGTCGAAGAGGATAAGCTAGATCTAGCAACCACCCTCCTCGCGAAGGCCAAGGCGAAAGGAGTATCCCTTCTACTACCAACCGATGTCGTCATTGCAGACAAGTTTGCTCCCGATGCGAACAGCAAGGTTTGTTTGTAAATCTTGGCTCTTAGATCTATTTCTCAGACCTGCAGTGCTCTAGAAATACAAGTTTCTGGTTTTTTGTTGATTGATTCAAATCATTGCTTTAACGGAATTACCAGTTTTTCGATGATTTCGCAGTTCTTTAGAAATTTTACGAATGCGTTACGGATCGGAGAAATAAAGAACGTATTTTTGCATTGCAGATCGTCCCTGCATCTGCCATCCCTGATGGATGGATGGGACTCGACATTGGACCAGATTCTGTAAAGACATTCAACGATGCTTTGGACACTACCCAAACTATCATCTGGAATGGACCGATGGGAGTGTTCGAGTTCGACAAGTTTGCAGTCGGAACGGAGGTAAGAAAAAACTTCTCCGTAGCCATAAAATTTCACTTTACTTTGATGTCATTTTCATACTTGGGGAACGATGTACCTGTCAGAAATCACGAATCTCCACAATGGTATGATATTGTCCACTTTGAGCGTAAACTCATGGCTTTGTTTGTTGTTTTCCCAAAAGGCCTCATACCAACGGAGATAGTGTTCCTTACTTAAACCCATGATCATCCCCGTAACCAATGTGGGACTCCGACCTTTATATATTTGTTATAATGCTGAAACTCTGTGAGATCTTGAATGCGGTACTCCAAGGTGCTCGATTTGTTTGGTTCATCAAAGTATGTCATGATAGAAACATAAAAACCAATGTAGTTTAACGTGTGCACCGTACGTATAGCAGTCGTGTTTATGTGGTCTGTATCAATTCGACAAATGCACTTGGTTGCAGGCGATCGCTAAGAAACTCGCAGAGCTCAGTGGAAAGGGGGTGACGACCATCATCGGCGGTGGAGATTCGGTTGCAGCTGTGGAGAAGGTAGGAGTTGCGAGCGTCATGAGCCACATTTCAACTGGGGGTGGTGCTAGTTTGGAGTTGTTGGAAGGCAAAGAACTTCCCGGCGTCCTTGCTCTCGATGAGGCCGTACCCGTTGCCGTGTAGGTGATCGGTATGGATTATTCGTTTACATTTTTTTTCGCCTCCCATCCCAATTGAATGCTTAAATTGCAATGTGTAACAGAGAAATATATTGTTGTAGAGAAGATGAGTTTTTGTAGTTTGAGTGCCAACTTCAACTGTTGCTCCCTTTCTGTCTCTGCATTTGAATTCATCTTTGCCTGCTGGGAACAGACTTTAGGGATAACCACTGTTTTAAAAGTTGTAATAAATTTGTGCATGAACGTTCATTTTCCCCTCTGATGTTCTTAATTTTCTCGCTCGGAGATAGCCGAGCTTCCAGAAATACTTAGGAATCCGTTCAAGTATAAGGGTGGAGGGATTCAAACCTTTAACTTCTTCGTCAAGACTCGAGAGTATATACTTAGGAATCCGTTCAAGTATGAAGGTGGAGAGATTCAAACCTTTAACTTCTTCGTCAAGACTCTAACTAATTAAACTATATTTTGTTTGACTGATTTAGTTGACTTTAAACGAGTTTTTTTTATTTACCTTTTTCGTATAAGTTTATACTTTTTGTTAGTATTTAAATTACTCTTTTAGGTGTTCTTTTTATTAAGAATATGACATATCATAACTTTTTCAATGTCTTTTCACACTCTTAACCAAATAGAATATTTTTTCTTTTAATTAAAAAGTATGCCAAAAGAATTTATTCTTCCACTTTACTTTATGATGAGTAACGATGTTATCGGTAGGTACTAAATTTTATGTAACGACAAATTTTTTAGATCTTCAACTATAAGGTTATAGATTCTAAGTGTCTATCTTGCACTTGAACATTCGAATATCTGATCTTTTGGTTGTTAATATGTCATAAAAACTATAAAAAAAAATAATAATAATTAATGTAGTCTTTGTATGAACTCCAAACCATACTCACATTTTTTTTTCAAAACATAAATTTTTTTTTATTGGAGAATGGAACTGTAATAGCTCACCGCTAGCAAATATTGTCCATTTTAGTTCGTTACGTGTCGCCATTAGGCTTGACTTGTTCACGGTTTTAAAGTGCGTTTTCGAGGGGGAATCTCACAATCCACCTCTCCAACCCAGCGTCCTTACTGGCACATCATCTAGTGTTTGGGTCGACGGCTCGACTTACTCACGGTTTTAATAAATGTCTACTAGGGAGATCTCACAATCCACCCCTCCAACCCAGCGTCCTTGCTAGCACACCGCCTCGTGTCCAGGCCACTAGGCTCAGCTCATGGTTTTAAAACACATCTACAAGGGAGATTTTTTCCTCTCCAATCAACGTGGGATCACATAATCCACCACTCCAACCTAACGTCCTTGCTGACACACCGCCCGAGGTTCTCTCTCCAACCGACGTGGGATCTCATAATCCATCCCTCCAACCCGGTGTCGTTGTTGACACATCGCCCGATGTTTGCTCTTACACCATTTGTAACAGCCCAATCATATTGTTAGCAAATTTTTTTTTTTCTAAGCGTAAAAATTTAATAATATTTCCAAAAAGTATATTTATTAGCTTAATATTTACAAAAAAAAAAAACATAAAGTGCTGTGGTCCACTCCAATATTCCCACGGGAAAGGTACAGACGGGTCAAAGGGCACTTATCAGGTGGCTATTGAAGGACTTGAAATTTTTTATTACGAGCACGTGCGTATCATGTGGGGTTGTTTGCAATCCCACCCACCCATTTCTACCAACCAACTCCGTCCGGCTCGGAACGGTCTGAACCGGACGACCTAATAATATAATTATATTTTCAAAATTATTGGATGAAATCAAAAATATAATATAATATTTATATTTAATAATTCAAAACTCTCAATTTTATTGTCACCGGCTACTCGAATAAATTTTAATAAATATCAAAATAAAAGTATTTTTAATAATAAAACTAAAATACAAATCACTATTTTCCCACGTGGCTTTCTTTTCCTCGATACTGGTGATCGGCACCGGCGATACGGCGGCGTATCACCACCTACCACGTCAACAGCATCGCATTTGGCATATTATAATAACGAAGCCTGAAGACTTTTAAAATCTGTCATTTCGATTCCGTCTCTCTGTTTCGGCTAGGGTTTTTTCTTTCTTTTCTCGTGCGTGTCGTCATTTTCTTCTTCGATCATCGAAGCTCTACGACGATGGCCTTTTCACAATCCTTCGCTGGATCTGCCGTTTCTTCTTCTCTGATCGATGCCTCTCGTTCTGAGTCGTCGTCGGTCCACTGCCGGAAGGTTGATCTTCTTTTATGGATTATCACTTGTTTCTTTTTTAACGATGGACTGGTTGTTGTTCACTGCTTTATTAAGAAGGGATACTGCACCCTACTTGATTGTCTGATCCAGTCCTGATAAATATATTTGTAGTTAATGTCGACTACCATAGATCATAGCTGTGTTTTTATTATTGGATCTTTTGTTGATTGGTGTTTTACAGTTTTTCTCATTTGCCTTGTGTGTGTTGTGGTTTTTTTGCTTGTTTCTGCAGGGGAGCTCTTTAAAGCTAAAATCTGGTGTTTTTGGAAATACTATCTCGAGTGGAACGTCTTCTTTACAGATAGGGTGAGCTCCGGCCTTTAGCGAACGTGTTTTACAAATAGTTTTTTAAGCACTATCCATTTAGATGGATTGCGTACGTTTACGTATTGGATGGTTGAATTTATTTGCTAATTTACTTAGGTAATTCTTAAATGTGGTTGACAGGTTATCTAAAAATCGAGCTATCCAACCCATCAAGGCTACGGCCACCGAGGCACCTCCGACGATACAAAGTAAGTGACTTTCTTTGTTTCCCCTCGAAGAAACGTCGATATGTTTCAGTTAGTCAGTTTCTGACTATTTTATTATTGTTCCTCTTTTTTCTTTTTCCCTTTTCCTTTATGGATTTTGTTCAGGAACTCCGAGCGGTGGGAAGACCAAGATTGGAATCAATGGTACGATCTTTTAGTGTACTTGTGTAACTATTCATTCAGTAGATTCACCTTCTGCAGGATGTTGTAGGTTTTCTTTCTAAATGTACTTTTAGTGTACTTATGTGAATTTGATTGCTGATAGTAATAAGTGTTATATACAGCCGACTGTCTTCTATTGTGTACTCTTTCAATAACTACAGTCTCATTGATGTTTGTTTGATGGTCAGTTTCATAGTGTCTTGACTTTACTTCTAGGCGTAGGAGTTATATCTGTATGGTTCTTAATCTTTGTTGTAAGGCTAGAAAATATCTCCGGAGCCTAAACATGATGTGCGATAAATAATGTTCCACACTTATAAGTTGTCACTTAATAACAAATAACGTAATGGGAAAAATTAGATAGACAGGAATATTAAGCTTAAACTTCAAAGAACAACCCTTGTGCTTGCGAAAATGCAAAATAGTATCAGAATAACAAAAGCAAGATCTATGGTTCTCATTGATGTGCGTGATTGAGTGAGGTTACATGCCAACAGTGCACAAGAAGCCTGCATGTACCTCTTTCTGAGCTAGGCTTCAATGTAATAGGAATTTATATCAAGTCTTATCTTTAACTGTTTCATTGTGTCGGGAAATATTCCATACTTCACGAATTGATTATTCACCATTTCAAGAAAAGTGTCTATAATTGTTAGCTTTTGTATTATGACTCTGGAAGATAATCTATTGCATATGTTATATAGTTTTTCTGCTTTCTATATGATTGACCTACTTCTTTTCCCTCTTTTATCGAGAGAGTTATAGTGCTTGTTGATTTCTAGTAACATTTGTGACAGTCTAGAAATTTTGTGATGACTCACTATATACAGGTTTTGGACGAATTGGAAGACTTGTTTTACGAATTGCAACCTCGAGGGATGATATTGATGTTGTAGCAGTTAATGATCCATTTGTTGATGCTAAGTACATGGTATGCATTAGTTTATTCAATGATCCTTTTGGATTCCAAGTACATAGGATACATCAAATTTGTTTTTAAGTACATGGTATGCATTAGTTCAGGTAATGATCCATTTGGATTCTGTTATCCAGGCTTACATGTTCAAATACGATTCTACTCATGGTGTTTTTGATGGAACCATCAAGGTTCTTAGTGATTCAACTTTGGAAATTAATGGGAAGCAGATCAAAGTTGTAAGCAAAAGGTAAAAACTGAATATTTGCTTCTCTAGCATATTAAAAGTTATAATTAGTGTACTGAGTAGTTTGACCTGTAAAATTCTTGCGATTTCGTTCTGTATGCTTTCAGTTGATTCTATAGTAACAAAGCTCCTCTAGAGACTGATTCTTGTGATTCTTTATGCTCAGGGAGCCTGCAGATATCCCTTGGGGTGATTATGGAGCTGAATATGTTGTCGAGTCCTCTGGAGTTTTCACTACAAAAGAGAAGGCTTCAGCACACTTGAAGGTTCTGTTGATTGCTGATGGATCTATCTCTCTCCTGTTTTAATTTCTCGCTTAACCCTTCCACTTGATGTCTTTGAAAACCAAGTTAACAATTTATAACTTTTCCCTGCAGGGTGGTGCTAAGAAAGTTGTAATCTCAGCTCCATCAGCTGATGCACCTATGTTTGTTGTTGGTGTTAATGAAAACACTTACAAGCCGACAATGAATATTGTTTCCAACGCAAGTTGTACTACCAATTGTCTTGCACCTCTTGCAAAGGTATAAATGAAACCCCTGAATGTGTCGAGTATTTTGGAGCGTTTCTTGAATTTTTATATACTGCGGAGTTTAGAGTAGTCATACGTCTGATTTTCACACCATCTTAATACAGGGATATAGTTCCTGTGTACCTGACTTGAATTGTGTGCTATCTCATGTAGGTCGTTCATGAGGAATTTGGTATCGTTGAAGGTCTAATGACAACAGTGCACGCAACGACAGGTCTTTCATTCTCTCACTCTCTCTCAAACACTTTACTCATGTGTGTAAATTGTATTCTTTCATTCTTTTTTCAGCAACACAAAAGACTGTTGATGGCCCTTCAATGAAGGATTGGAGAGGAGGCCGTGGTGCTGCACAAAATATAATTCCTAGCTCTACTGGTGCTGCCAAGGTATGCGACATAAAAATTTGATAAATCTTTATGGTTTTATTTTAATCAATTGAAAAGGTCATGGAATTTTTTTTTTAAAAATAACTGCAGGCTGTTGGTAAAGTTCTTCCAGAGCTAAACGGAAAGCTTACTGGAATGGCTTTCCGTGTCCCAACACCCAATGTATCTGTTGTGGACTTAACCTGCCGACTTGAAAAGAGTGCTACATATGAAGATGTAAAGGCAGCAGTAAAGTATGCCTAGCACCCAACCAGTGTGCCTTTCGTTAAGTTTTTCCCTGTACAACTTTAGTATTTAATATGATTGATGACGAGTTCGCAACTGTTTCAACTCTTTTAAAGGTATGCATCCGAAGGTCCATTGCAAGGCATTCTTGGATATACAGATGAGGATGTTGTCTCTACTGATTTTCTCGGTGACTCGAGGTACGACTTTTTCCAGCATATCCCGACTCAAATTATGTGGGGAAAGTAGAGCAAATAACATATCAAATGTAGTTAGTATTTTTCAATTGGGAGTCTGAATCACATGATTTAATTGTTGTAGGTCTAGTATATTTGATGCAAAGGCTGGAATTGGTCTCAGCACCTCATTTGTGAAGCTGGTGACTTGGTATGACAATGAATGGGGATACAGGTATTCTCTCCCTCCAAACATTTTCACATTGTGATGACCTATGATGCTCTTTACTTACATAATTCTGGGGATGGTCATGAATAACCGATGTTCGTCTTTTCAGCAACCGAGTACTGGATCTTATTGAGCACATGGCATTGGTTTCAGCCTTGAACTAAATGATAGGCGAGACTCGCCATCGACAAAAAGCCCCCAGCAGTTTTTGATTGAAGTGAGATAGGCGTCTATTTTTTCTTGGAATGGATTCATTCAGTTGTTTATGTAGGAAATTAGTTATTCGAGCATGAAATAAAGAAATATTTGACATGTAAGAGTTCATTCTTCCAGTTAAACATATCTGGAACCCGGCAGATTCAATGCAGGTAGGTAACTATGGAAGAACATTTCCACTTTATTCTGTGCTTCAACTTTCAATGTATTTCACTATTTTGTTCCCACTGTTTGATTAAAATGAAAAGAAGATTTAACAGCACAAATCAGGATCAAAGTGTGTCTCCCAGTGGTAGCAGCACTGTTGAGAACGTCTTTTCAATTTTTGTTTTCCCTAAAATGCTCCCCAGTTTAATTTCCATGAATTCTTATAAAGTTTGTTGGAAGGAGTTTCCCAAGTATATTTATACTATGAACTATCGTAATATTCCTTTTTTAAAGTGGGATATGCTTTGTATTATAAAATAGATGTATGTGCTAAAATTTAATTGACTTTGAACGGACCTTATTCGAACTAATGTGTTCAGATTTTGTACATTTTTTAAAAATGTAGGAATACTTCGTACCTTCAATGAAGTAAAACTTGCAAGAAAAAAATCAATTGTTTACTTTGAAAAGAAATAGAATGGAGAACCAGAAATCATAGATAGCAATGATCTTTGAAAATATATCCAACAAACCCCGAAAATGCCATCAAATATCAATATTTATAAGAATTCATGCCGAAAAAAGATTGAACGTCGAAAACGACCCGAAAATCGTTGGTTTCACCCTAACAACGCTCCAACCGTTAACAAAAAAAGATTGGACGTTGAAGCTTTGTACCAGACTTCCTTCCCTACATTAAACACCAAAAAAACCTTCAGAAAGATTTGAAAACAGTCATTATATGCCGAAGTTGAAAAAAAGCATCGATGATTCTGTTATACTTGCAAGAAAGCACGTAAGATCCTACAAAGCAATTCCCAAAACCCCAAGTATTTCAATTATTTAATGCAAAACATTCAAATCACCCCTTCCGACCCTTTCCATGCCCTTGTTTACTGAATCCACTTTCCCCTATTATATTCAACGTCTCCAACTTCCTCAGCAACACTGCACCATTGTCTTCCCCTTTATAATGGTCTCTCTAGTTTCAAGTAACAGAGGACTTCTTCCTTTTAGCCAGATTCTTTGTCGGGTTCGCCGCAAAAATGACAGATAATCCCAGAACAGATTCTTTCAGAACAGAGCTTTTGTCGCCGGAGGGTGTGGCTGCTGGAACAGATGGAATGGTGACGAAGATTCCCTCCTGGCGACTGAACATGGACGAGTTCTGCTTGCCTGCTACAAACAAGAGATCTCATCATGACATTGTTTATTACTGGAAGTCATGGAGTAAGCTTTATTATCAATTTCTAGTTCTTGAATAAGTCGTTCTACTGTTGAGAACCTTGAATTTAGGAGGTGAAACTAATGAGCGTTTTTATCTTGGTGCTAGAGAGACAGAGAAAGGTTGCTACGTACTATGAAAGGCAGAAAAGTCTTCTCAAAGGATTCAATGAGGTTGACTCCTACAATGAACTGGGTATTGTACCTGGACCTTTAACTGAGGTCTGTCTTGTTTTTCTCTCTCTAACAGTCACAAATTCTTATCAGACACATTCACCTAGTTTCTTATAAATCAGGATGAAAAGAAGCAGGAGGCATACCGTGAGAGACTGGCAATATATGCATCCAACATAGCTAACATGGTGATCTTTGTCGCGAAAGTATATGCTTCAGTTGAGAGCAGATCACTTGCAGTTATAGCTTCAACACTAGATTCCCTGTTGGATCTTTTATCAGGGTTTATATTATGGTTTACAGCTAATGCTATGAGAAAGCCAAATCAGTATCGTTATCCTATCGGAAAGAATCGAATGCAACCCGTGGCAAGTTATCTCTATCAACAAAACTTGGCTATTTAAGTCTCTGTCGAATGAAGAATGGGAATGCTAGTCTAAGAAAATGAAGGATGGTCCAAATGAAGAAATAACACACTTATATTTTTCAAGATTAATGCTAAGAACTCTTTTACGTTGTCATGCAATTAATAAACAAGTTCAGAAGCAGAATAAAAGTCAAGTCATGGTAAAACACACACAGAAGAAAGCAAAATAGAATGGACTAACCTTTCAGATTTATGCAGGGAATCGTCGTGTTTGCGTCCGTCATGGCAACTCTTGGAATACAAATATTACTTGAATCAGCTCGAGAACTTATTTCAAAGGTAAACAGGCTTGGTTATTAATTGATACAAAAGAAAATACCGTTCATTTCTCTATACATTTGTCTACGAATTGATTGCAGGCTCAACCAGATAGAGATCCAGATAAAGTAAGATGGATGGTTGGAATAATGGCATCTGTGACAGTAGTGAAACTATGCCTCACAATATACTGTCGCAGATTCACAAATGAAATTATAAGAGCCTATGCCCAGGACCATTTCTTTGATGTAATTACAAATACAATTGGACTTGCGACTGCCCTTTTGGCTATCAGATTCTACTGGTGGCTTGATCCCCTTGGGGCTATCCTAGTAAGTTCACCACACACAACATTCATATCTGTCTCTCTAGTCATCAAACATATTTACACACCAGTTACATCTACATTAACATATCTTTCAATACATAGATAGCATTGTACACAATCAGCAACTGGTCAAAGACCGTAATGGAAAATGTATCGTCGCTAATAGGGAGGACTGCCCCGCCAGACTACTTGGCCAAGCTAACATATCTAGTCTGGAACCATCATGAGGAAATCAAAAACATTGATACAGTGAAAGCATATACCTTCGGAAGCAACTATTTTGTGGAGGTGGACATAGTGTTGCCTGGGGAAACGTCTCTTAGTCAAGCCCATGACATTGGAGAAACACTCCAAGATAAACTTGAACAGCTTGATGAGGTTGATCGAGCTTTTGTTCATGTGGACCATGAGTTCACTCATAAGCCAGAGCACAAGCCTAAAGCTTCGTAGAATGGTGAATGGTGAATAACCAATATGTATGTTGTATGAATTCCTGAAAGAGTGGTTTGAATTGTGGTTCGCTGACTATTCAATTGTTTGAACTATACACATGCTGTACACAATTTTCAACTTTCCAATAAAATGAATCTGCCCTATAAGGATGAACATTTTTACTCAAAGTCCTAAAAAATTAGTGACAAGGCATCTCCGTCACTGTCTTGTGACAAAATTTGACAGAACGTTCTGCATAAACTTGTCAGAACATAATAACATCCTTGATTGTGGATTTAAAACCAAATCATCCAGGAATTTTTTTATCATTTCAAGTAGAGAAGCCTTCCAGTGTCTAGCAACATTAGGACAACTAATGCAATAGTAGAAACGAAGAGAATAACACTCAACAACAGGCAATAACTATCAATAGTCATAAGCCAGACAAACGTCCTGAGTCAGTTTCTACATAACTGGAGATCTAGGGGACTCTTAAATGATCCATTAAAGAACTACGGAAATGCCATCCTTCTTTGGGGGAAACACTACATTCTTGTTTCCAGGAAATGCATTTCGAGAGATGTCTACCAGGGACTTGAAACTGTAAGGTTCGTGCATTGAAAGCTCTGATAATACTTTTCTATTCAGTTGAATGTTCTCCTTCATCAGCCCATGCATGAAATTGCCATAATTTACCTGGTACGGTTGGCAGGGAGTCGAAAGAAACGTCAGTATCTCTACATGGGAGATTGTCCAAATATATATAAGATAAATATGAATAACATGTTAAAGAATTCACAATTGATTGGAAATAAGAGGAAATTGACATCGATGTAGAAAGTAAAGAACGTGTTCCCCAAGTAGGGTTTATTAAAGTAGCTAGAAGCAAACTGATCGTGCAGAACACAAGTATGAAGTAATTATTTACAGAAAGCAGTTATCACTTCTCTTCAAACTCAAACTGTTCAAACAAAAAGAGGTAAAATTCACGAACCACGTGAAATGAAAGCAGCATTCCAGGAAGGTCAAATTGGCATAAACTACAGAAATAAATTCTAGAAAGTATTAAAGGGCCGTCAGAAGCTAAAATTATGGGATGTGGGAATATCAAAGGTGGAAATTATAACCTTCAATATCAAGGGAAAAGCTTAAATGTTCGATACTTATTTCGACTGTCATTTTGATAGCTACAAGATATCCTGGTGTAAATTGTCCAAGTTTTTTCATCTTTATAGCCTTGACTCTCTTCATTCAATTGGAGAAGTCTTTTGTCCCTTGGGTCGGGGCCCTTGCCCTTTTGTTTTCTAAATTTCATTTATCAATAAAATTGTTTCTCTTAAAAAAAAAGTACGTGAGAATATCTGAGGTTCAGAATCTAAAAGTAATCACATTCTAGATGGGGAAATTTCTCTAACTTTATAACTTTTTTGTTGGTTCAGAGATCCCTGATCCTCATCCAATTTTTTTTTTTCTAAATTATTTTTCATTATAATATATTATCATTATTTTCATAAAGAAAAAAACAAGAAAGAGAAAGGAAGAACGAAAGCGAATTAAGAAATTCAAAACGAAGAGTAATTCTTAAGAGGCACGGTTACTGAAATCACAGAAACAAGTGCATAGTCTAATGAAGAACAACATTCAAGGGAAATGCACATACCCCATGAAGGCGTGTGCCAGCATTGATGCGTTGTATCCAAAGGGAGCGCATGTCTCTCTTCTTATTGCGACGGTCCCTGTAGGAATACTGGAGAGCCTTCTCCACCCGCTCTCTGGCAATCCTTATGCAATTCTTAGCCCTGCCTCTGAAGCCCTTGGCTAGCTTAAATATCTTGTCCTTGTTCATATTTTTTTACTTGCTATGCTCTACAACTACATACTCACCAGAATTAGTAATAGATCAATCATATATGAATATATAATGGACCAGAACTTGTAAAATCGAAACAGCATCCTTACAACTGTAAAGTCGAAAACCAACAAAATATGGAAAAGCAGGAATTAACAAACAAGTAAAACTATCCAATACTATCCAATATAAGCAACAAGTACTGAAGATCATAAACAACGTGACTTTCTAATTTTCAGCTTTAGTTGATGTTAGGAGGCAAGGTTTTGGAATAGGTTGCTGAAAAAGATGGCTTTATTCATTATCAAAGCCTACCGCTTCCCCAACTAATTTGCACGGCTAACGGTGCCGAGAGATTTACTTTGGATGGATAGCGCACATATCACTTCCCTTTGGATCGTTGTTCTAAACATGTACTTCACTAGAGCTAGCCACAGCACTCGTAAGCTAGAAATACGCAGACCAAAAATGCTGAACTAAAACAATAATAATAATGAAATGAGGCACTGTATCAAACAATCATTCGACACGGATTGTGAATGTATCCGAGCTTACGCAGAAGGCATAACAGTGAGGCAATTCATCAAACACTAGGCAGGCAACTGACTATAGAAAATGGCCGACAAAATTGAACATCCAACCGGACGAACAGATTAAAAAAACCACATGAGGTTTACAAAAACTAACTTCGATACATCAATTTAAGAGTGACGACAGTTTACTTCTATCTTATTAGAGCGGAGGACTGAAAACAGCGTTCGTTGGAGGCAAGTGGAGACGAAAGAGGACTACAATTGTAATTCGCTTGTTCCACAGATGCTGTATTCCTGAATCCGATTTTCCGTGGAGCTACGGCGGCCGATTGATCGGATAGCGGCGGAATGGGAAGGGAGAACTTGCAGAGTGCAGCAAATGTTAGAGCTTCCGGGGATTTTTTTTTCAGAAAAATGAGGGGGGAATAGCAACTGGACCTAATGTAACGGTTCGGTTTTCTCGGTTCGATTATACCGTAAACCGAACCGAAACTAACCAACCGATTCAATATGTATATATATATATCTCGTTTTCCCGCAAAAAGTGCTGGGCTCAGTTCTCCCGCCTGCTAAAATCTTTCTCGCTCCACAATCGTAGAAATCGCTTCAGCTTGCCCCAAAGGTCAGTGTATGTATTCCGAACGTTTTAGTTTCTTGGTGCATCAAAATCCATGTTTGTCGATGTATTCTGCAGCTTTTGATCTTAATTATACTTTCGAATTGGTCATTTGTAGCTATGAGCTAGAAACTTGTTAATGTCCATTGTGTCGAGCGATAGGTTTTGTTCTGTTGGTTAAAAAATTGGGTCGAAATTGTGTTGAATTTGGGGTTAGTAGGTGTAACAATATCTATTAGCGGTGGGCTTGGACTCTTACAAATGGTATCAGAGCCAGACATCGGGCGACGTGCCAGCGAGGAGGCTGAGCCCCGAAGGGAGTGGACACGAGGCGGTGTGCCAGCAAGGACGCTAGGTTCCAAAATGGTGGATTGGGGGGTCCCACATCGATTGGAGAAGGGTGTCAAGGACGCTGGGCCTCAAAGGGAGTAGATTGTGAGATCTATCGGTTGGAGAGGAGAACGAAGCATTCTTTATAAGAGGAGAACGAAGCATTCTTTATAAGAGTGTGGAAACCTCCCTTTAGCAGACGCGTTTTAAAAACCTTAAAAACCTTGAGGGGAAGCTCAAAAGGGAAAGCCCAAAGAGGACAATATGGGACCGAAAAAACTCTAAGGTGGGGTTTGTATAATTCAGTTTCAATGTTCTTTATCATTGATGGAGTTGGAAGAGGAGGCAGCTAGGTACTGAACTAACCAATGCTTGAACTCTGGCGCAGATCACCTTCTTTATGTGGTGCTAAGTTTCTAATTTTTGCTATGCACAGAACCTTCTTGCACATTGTATATGTAGAAACTGATTGAAACAATGATACATACTGCTAGAGGATTATGAAAAAGAGCTTAGGACTTCGATCGACCAGTACGAATGTGTATCGTCTTGTTAATTGTGAAGGAGACGGGTATCGACCTCGAGTTTCTGTTCATGTCTTCGTACATTATGAATTCCATATCTGTAAAACTTGTCTAAAGTTTATCACCACTGTTAATCGAACTTCTAACTGTTAATGTGGGTGTGTTTCAGAGGGAGGGGTGTGAGAGGCTCCAAGTCTGTAAGTATTTTTTTGCTTTCTACTTTTTGTAAATTCTCTCCATGGCTCAAACTGTCTTCTCTCTCATGTGTTGCTCCAAATGTAATTAGATTGTGTTCTACCCTAATGCACAACCTTCTAGGCTTTGATATCACTTGTTGAAACCACTTGTTGTGCCATAATACCACAACCTTCAATACTCTTATACCATTTATAATATACAATGTCAAACTATCTTGTTTTTTCGGTTCGAAAAGTTCAATAATCTTATACCATTTATAATATACAATGTCAAACTATCTTGCTTTTTCGGTTCGAAAAGTGCATTGTTGGAAGTGGGTTGAAACGCCACGTGGCTCGAGATTCAGGGGTTGCCGCTATAGTCGAACACTGAGGAAAGATCATTTATACCGATACTGATAAGATCATTTTTTCAGACAATGGGTATACTTAAAAATTTTTATTAGTTCTGTATCAACATTCTAACAAAAATATTTGTGCAGCAAAAATCCCAGGTTCATCCGGATAAATGCATTAAAAAAGGGAAAATTTTAGCGGATGATGGTGCTACAGTTAGTGGCGAACTTGCGTTGGGTAAAAACGTATTAGTAGCTTATATGCCATGAGAAGGTTACAATTCTGATGAGAAGGTTACAATTGTGATGAGAAGGTTACAATTCTGATGAGAAGGTTACAATTCTGAAGATGCGGTACTAATTAGCGAGCGTCTGGTATATGAAGATATTTATACTTCTTTCCACATACGGAAATATGAAATTCAAACTCATGTGACAAGTCATGGACAAGAAAGAATCACTAACGAAATCCCACATCTGGGTTTTATGCCGGTGAACGAGAAAATCGACATTTTATCTCTGCAGTTTCGGAGGGTCAGAAAGTTCTAATCTAAGGTACAATGCTAATATCGACATCTCTAATGAGTTTATGTATTGATCATCGTTGCCTGCTTAATTCTTTACGAGAAAATCGAAAAGGGGTACGATGCATTTGATTAATTTTCCTGTTTACGAAGGCTTTTTAATTCTTTAATACTGTTCACTCTTATAAGTTAGAACCATGTGAAATCCTATCATATATTTGGTGTGGCTGGATTTATAATGACTTGTGGGTTTTAAGATGATATGATTTATAATGATACTTTCATATGAATAGTGATTCAGTTTCACAGTCTTTACCGGTCTTACTTAATCATAATCTTATAAATAATTTAACTTAATATCTCAAACAAGCCTGTATTTCAAAAGTTTTTTTCTCTTCTAAAAAAATAGTTCATCAAATAGGTGGTGTGGATAGAATTAGATCAAATTATTCAGTAAACCATCCTAGTTTGGTTTTGGGAATGTCATCAAGTTTGTTATTAATGGCCGGTCAAGTCTAATACCTATTCCACCGAAATTAGTTGGCTGTAGTACTCCACACACTACACACTGTAACAGCTCAAACCCACCGCTAGCAAATAGTCCGTTTTGACTCGTTACGGATCGCTGTCAGCCTCATGGTGATTTTAAAACGCATCTACTAGGTAGATGTTTCCACACCCTTATAAGAAATGGTTCGTTCCCCTCTCCAATCGAGGTGAGATCTCACAATCCACCCTCTTGGGGCCAGCGTCCTCGATGGCACACCGCCCCAGTGTTTGACTCTAATATCATTTATAACAACGCAAGTCCACCGCTAGCAGATGTTGTCCGCTTTTCCGTTACGTATTGTTATCAGCCTCACGGTTTTAAAACGTGTCTACTAAAGAGGTTTTCACACCCTCATAAGAAATATTTCATTCCCCTCTCCCATCGATGTGGGATCTCACACCATACCATCCCTACTTAACCATAACCATGAAAATGAATAATCACCATCCCTACTTAACCATGAAAATGAATAATCACCATCCCTACTTAACCATGAAAATGAATAATCACTGTTACTATTCTATAATGCTGTCAGAATCTTCATCTGGTTGACAATATATGCATTACCTGCTAAAATGTATGTCCAAGGATGACTAGTAACCAGTTTACAACATTCTTTTTTTATACAGTTCCTATGCCCTATCATCTGGACTTGAACAATATGAAGATTGTGATTTGTCACTACGAGACATTTAGGATAATATCATTCCGACCATGCAAGAAAGGATGGGCAAAGCTTTCTTTGGAAGGTAAATCGTCCAAGGAAATTAAACTGGTTTGTACATGTTCTTTTAAACAGGGTGCAGCATCAATGGCCAAAAAGAAATTTGTCCTATGAACAAGCATGAGCAGGAAGTGATCGCCCCATTAAACTGGTTCGGAAAGTTTAGAGCACACGTAGAACGTTAGAAAATCATGGTCCTAGACAAGCATGAGCAGGATGTGTTCACCCCCATTAAACTGGTTCGGGAAGTTTATAGCACATGTAGAAGAATGTTAGAAAGTCATGGTCCTACGACAAGCATGAACAGGATTTGATCGCCCCATTAAACTGGTTCGGGAAGTTTAGAGCACATGTAGAAGAATGTTAGAAAATCATGGTCCTACGACAAGCATGAGCAGGATGTGATCGCCCGGTGCATATCTTTCTAACATTCTTCTACGTGTGCTCTAAACTTTCCAACTCCCTTCCCCCATCTTATTGCAGTGATAAAGGTAGCCACCATTAATCACAAGGGACATAAGCTATTTAATATAATGAGATATACTCATTTGAAGTTACACTATCATCTCATATACTCTCACACAACTTTTATATGAAAAGGAAAATAGAAGTTCCAATACAACAATCTGTCTGTGCATACACCCTGCCTTTTCTTTTTGTTTCTTAATATGCTCACATAAAGATAATATTACAAATAAAATTACAACAAACCGTGTTCTAGCAGCTCCGGTTTTAGTGCCCACTCGGGTTTCTATTCCATGACAGATATGATGGATCCCCAAGTCGCCTGAAATCGTTAGAAAATAACATTAGAATTTATAGCGTATATGACTATACCTCAACTAGTTAGAAAATCCACAATTTAAACACAGAAGTAGGCTGTTGGGAGACCAGAAAAACATCATATGCAGTCTTCCCCTCCCACGATTAATCGACTAATGAAACGGGCAATTAAAGCATGCCACGTAATATTGAACAGACGCTTTATCCAAAATTTTCAGGTCATCCAACCATCCATTCTCAAACCAGACGCATCCCAAGTTTCGAAATTATGAACAAGATAACCATTCATTCATGGAGTTCAGCTCAAGTGGGGTTTCCAGTAAATTACCTTGGCTTAACAAGATAGACGACTGTGAAAACCATTGCCAAGAAGAAGCATAACCCGCCAACTGTAAGATATGCAATGCCAAGAAAGTCATTCTTCCCACCAAGCCAGCTAGTTGTGGAAAGCACAAGCTTTTTCTTGCCGTTAAAACTGTATGTGTTGTAATTGTTCTCCAAATTCACAACTATTAAATCGTTCTTCTCAAGATCGACCTCGATCTTTCCATACAACTTTCTAAATGTGGGAAGAGCAGCAGTTCGCATCCACACAATAAGATCCTCCTGTTGACTCAACTGTTATACATAATACAAAAGACAAGGTCAGGCAACCGGTCCACATCAACAGCGTTTCTTTTATAATGGCAACAGTTGTTTTCCAAGTTCTAACGTCGAGAACATTTCAAGAACAAAGCGCCATAGCTCATACATAAAGAGTTGAGATAAAAACAACAAGTTTTGACTTACTGGTATGGATTCATTAAGGCTTTTTCCACCTTTCAGAGTGCCATTCTGAAAGTTTTTGGGAAATACATTCTTGCCGAATTTGTGTTCCCGGTCACTCTTCCACGAGATACCCTGCTTGTTCACAGCAACTTGTTTGTTGTTAAGGGTGAAGCTATAAGTATCATTAAACAAACTCCAAGCTATTAAACCACAGGGCACGATTGGCTGCCCGTTCGCATTGTCTTCAGGCTTGCAAGAGCCTACATCACGCTCGCTGCCAGCATCTCTCAATTGCTTATCACTACGGCTCTGCACGTATCTGAATTACACAACATCATGAAAAAGTTTGAGAATGAAACACCTCCAAGCAAATAAAATATTCTTGAGAAAAACATATAAGAAGATTCCAGGCACTTATATGCAGAATACTAGAAGAAAGTAAACACTCGAAGCTAGTTAACCACATGATATGCATTTTTTAAAAAGAAAACCTACCTCAAATGCTTCCAGCACCAATCATACATAAAAATAAAGAGAACAATGTACCTGCGGTGATTCTGATAGAAATTGTCAAGCTGGTAATAGACATATATTGGTTGCTTCATACGTTTCGTCACCTACACAAAAATAGATGCAAAAATACATATTACAAAAGAGACTTTGAAAGGCATCCCGATTCCTGGGACATCAATTTAACTACGTATAACAAGATCATCTCGAGCCAAGAAATTCTTTCTTTCGCTAACTTCCACAAACACAAGCAACATTTGCCTTGGGAAAAGAATCAAGTATGGAAATAGCTATGCTGCCAGAATCTTACAGTTATATTTCGGCTGCAGCTTTTACTGACAGAGCCCTGAATGAACCCGACCTTGTCGTTTCTAAATCTTTCTGGTATACACTCAGTTTCATAACGATCAATTATTTCAACAACCTAATGAAGAGGAAAAGCAGCCGAAATCAATTGAAGAACAAACACGCCATGAAAGTAAAATTGAAAAAGAAAGAAGAAAAGTATTCTCGTTTGAACGTACATCTCTGGAAGCAAACAAGGAAGCAACTCCAATGGGAACAAAGATAATGCTAACTAACATGAACGCGGAAATCACCTGCACGAGGAGAGATTCCACTTTGTTCCTTAATTTTGAATACAATAAGATCAAAACAGATATCTATTAAAAGAAGAACAATAACAGAGCCTACCCATTTTGGTGTGAGAATGGGTTTACACGCTGGAAGCTCCTGCTGGGTAAACCTCGAATCTGGATAAGAATTTCGCTTCAGATTCCATATAAATAGAAGAGATTTAAACCAAACGTGAAGAAAAATTTAGGCTAACAAATGACTACCATGCCTTTATTCCTAACTTCCAAACAGGAAATTTGAAAGCATAAACCTAATCTTCAGAAAAGTCATCAATTCATCATTTTATCATTACATGATCATACAAAGAACATGAGAGAGTCTAATTTACAAACACTCAGGTATAAATGTTTATAATCCTCAATAATCATCACCAATCAACGCTCGTAAAGGAAGAACCCTAAACCTCTAAAACCAGTGAATTCCCTCGGAGGAGGAAAACCAAATTCAAAACCCTAATCGCTGCTTTAAAATGATAGCATAAACATCAAAAGTTCAATCGAAGAAGATCAAAACGTAAAAGAAAAGTAAGAAAAAAGCAAGTTCCATACCGCCAAAAAAAGAAAGTCACAAATTGAAATAACAAATAGATGAAAACTTACATTTAGGCCGCTTCGAATTCCTTCTATTAGACGATGAATCGTTCGATTCCGGACCTCCGGAGCTAGACGCGGTGTTCGAACTCATAATAACTGGATTCCCCTTCGCTTCTAAAAGCTCTCAAACCCCAATCAGAAGGAAACCCAGTTAAATAGACACGAAGAAAAAGAAGGGTTCCGCGTCAAACCTTAATCCGAGTAGCGGAGATTTCAGAGAAAAGAGGAAATCAAACAAAGATTAAACAATAGAAGGAAGCTGTTTGACTTTAATCGTATAATACTTGTTTAATCCAATCTGAAATTCTGAAGCAATCAATCAATCAATCTACTCTCTCTCTCTCTCTCTACGGCCGGCGAAGAGAAAGCAGCCCTTTCTTTCTCTCTCCTCTCCTTGACGGAGAAGGGAAGAAGGAAAGGAAGAACACGAAGGATGAGAAAAAGGGAGAAGGGAAGAAGAGTCAAAAGCAAAGCCCGAAAACAGAAACGATTCAGTTTGGAGCAATGGAATGAAATCAAATTCAACACGGTTGAACTAAACTTGGTTTGCTCTAATTCTCTCTCTAATTAACAATTTGTGTTTAATTAACTTAATTATCATCTTCCCTTCTTTGACAAAATAAGTGTTTTTCTTTTTGTGGGAAGCTTATTTATTAATTAATTAATTAATTGTTTTGAATCTTTGACCATTCTTTTTTGGACAAATACAGAGCGAGAAAAATAAGGTGGATTTTTACTTCCGCTGTCTTTATAATAATGTATTTTTCTTCTGAATAATTGAGTTTGACCAACCGTGTGAGGGGTATAATTGTAATTTTGTGTTCTGGTAGGAAGATTCTTTTTTTTTCTCTCTCTTATTTGGGTCGTTGACTAGGGATCTAAGGGGCTGTTTGGTCTTATTTCATAATTAGAACTTTCCGACTTAAAATTTTAGGGTTTTGTTCTATGGAGTTTAGGGCGATGAGTTCGTGAATAAAGATATAAAGTCTAGAAATGTACGAGGAAGATAAGTAAATATAACATGACAATTAAAGTCGAGCGTTAAAAGGGTCAGACAAAAGTAAGTGAAGCAGAGTTTTAAAATAGGAGAGTCGTGATTGTCTACCCGTGATATGCATGCAACACTTGTACTTCTCACTCAACTAGAGATTTAAGGAATGAACGGAATTTCGAGATATTGATTGACCAGTAGAGCTTCGACTATTATTAAACAGTCGGGATAGAATGAAATTCTTCGTATAGTAACTTGCTTTGGGACAATACCATATCATTGTTCTTTTTGGGCTGAATGTGATTTTCTCAAGTTGCGTGGATGTCGAACACATCCTAACACTATGTGCCTTGATCCTGCTCCATCATTTTTGTCGGTTGGTGTGGTAGACATGTCCTCCCCAAATGCAGGCTCGAGGATATATAAATTTTGAAACTTTGCATTGATGTCATCGTCTAGGTCTATGGTTATCGTTGAGGCAACGTCATTTGGAGTCTCCACCCTTGCATCGGTTGCTCTATCTTGAAACTCAGCATTGATATCATCGTCTAGGTTTATGGTTGTTATCGAGACCATGTCATTTAGAGTCTCTACCCCTGCATCGGTTGCCCCATCTTTGCTGAAGACAACTGCTAGGTCATCGAAATATAGAAATGACTTGTTTCTCTGGCCCCGAGTAGTGGGGCGTCCCTACATAGAACATGTTTTTTTTTTACTTATCTACAATTATGTCACATTATAAGTAAAATCTCATAAGGTTCAAATATCAAATATTCACCAGTTACAATTCATCACTAATATTGGTTACAAATGTCAAATATTATTAATCTTCATAATAATTTCAAAAGTACAGTAGAGTTGGGGTTCTAACCTTATTTTCAAGTTGGTCAGGTTGACCCGACTAAAAAAATGTCAACCAAGAATCAACTCGATTTTTTCTGTTTTTAAAAATTCAAACCAACCCAAATTCAAAAAAAAATATATATATATATAATTCAACCTAACATTTATGATTTAGGTTAGGTAATCCGAATTAGTGGAGTTATCGAGTTATTTGAACACTTCTATCCATACAGTGGATCAAGACGGTGTCTCTTAGTATCAAGTTATGTAGGAGGAAACTCGTTACAGATATTGGGATTCAAGCCTAAAAGATTCCTAACTAATCATTTAATTTTTAATAATAATTTGATTATTTTATTTACGTGGTGACAATAATTTTTGTAGCTCATTTAATGTACATACCATTTTAGAGACTTAACTAAATAAAAAGCTTGGATAAAACAGACTTTTAACTCAACTGTAATTATAAACAGCTATAGTGGAAGAACCTATAAAAAAGGAATTAAAAGGTTAATAGATTAATTTTATATCATTAGAATTTATAATAAAATCATCCCTTTAATTTAAACCAAATTTAAAGGGTTCAAATTTATATTTAATAATTATATAAATTAAATATAAAAAGATATATTCAATATACTAGATAGATTAAATACAAAAAGATATCAATATTTTTATATGAAAACATTTAAATTAATATTTAATATATTATATAGAAAGTGAATGTATACATTAAATAAAAATATAGCTTTAAAATTTAAATAAGATTAAAATTGGTCAAATATAAGATATTTTATGATATTTAAATATAATTTAAATAAAATATTATATTGGATATTCAAATATATTATGGTAGATTTGAACACTTAGAAATGAGTATTCTCTAAACTTCTCTCTCGAAGTATTTAAAAAATTTTCTTTCGAGTTTTATAATTGAAAAGAAATTCTAGATCTTACGTAGGAATTTCCACGTCGTTTGAACATATTGCCTGCCATAATTTTTAGTTTGTTACTAAAATTAAACTAAGATCCAACATTTTCTTGATACACTAAATATTTTTTTTATTAAATTAATAAAAATATTAATAAATTTCGTAGTTTATTTCAAAAATATCTTGAAACTTTTAAATTTTTTTAATAATATTCTTAATTTTTTTTTTTTTTAAAAATTTATTTAAATTGGATTTGAATAGAAATTATTAGTACTTAATTTAAAAAATATCACTGAACTATCGAAAGTTTCATTAAAACTCATAAAATTTTTAAACGTATATGGACAGAATTATTAGTACCATGATTCAAAAATCACCGTGAATTTTCAAAAGTAACCTTAATATCCTTAAGCTTTAACAAAAAAAAAAGAAAAAAAAAAGAAAAAAAAAAAGAAAAAATCTTACCGTTAATAAATGTACGAAAACCTATTATCTATCCCTTATAAATCTTCATTTTTTTTCTTTGGTCCGATTTAACTTATGAATCAACCACTCATCATTATGATTTTTCTCTCGTGAACAATAGATTAAAAAATAGATGGTAATATTTTTTTTAATATTTTTAAAAAATTAAGAGTATTAATGTAAATTTTGAAAGGACGTGATATTTTTGACACGTGTTAGTAACTTCTATTCGTATATTAATAAAGGCATTTTAAAATTAAATTTTTTTTTTTGAAGGCATTAATAATTTTTTTGAAAATTCAAAAATATTATTTAACTTCATTTTTAAAAATACTTTTAAATGTATGAGGGTATCATTGGAATATACAATTTTCAATGATATTTTTGACATTTTTTCTTTTTATGTTTTACGAATATTATTAAAAGATACTTTTTACCCTCAGTTATTTTTATTAATTTAACTTTTTTAAAATTTTTTTTATCCAATACCGGTATGCGTGTAGATAAGCTTAGTACTAAAGTTCCCTATGCAGAGCCATACATGCACTACGAAGAAGAATCAGCAGAGATAACGAAGATGACTATGACGGTCGCTGCAAGAGCAATCGCAACGGCTCGATCAGTGGTGCGAGCGAGCAGGCTTCGTCTTCTATCTCCATCATTCAATGTGTTTACTGCGCAGAAATCTCAGTCTCACGCTCTTCTCATTCGTCAGGTAATCGCATTGCTCCTTCCTTTGTTCTTCATTGGTTATTTAGATTGGTTATTTGAGTTTCTGGAATTGGAGCTTATGCAAATGTGCTTGAATGTCAGATAAGCTCGGAGGCGCAGAGTATGCGCTCGGAGGAGCAGAGCATGAACTCGGAGGTGCAGAGCATCGCCGCTCGTCTTCGTAGTTCTGGATTGTTACGAAGCCAAGGCCTCATTGGCGGGCAGTGGATTGATGCTTATGATGGTAGGACCATTAAGGTATGGCTAAAATGATTTTTGGTTTCTATAATTAAAAAATTCTTATCCTTATACACGACATTTTTTTAAAAATAATTATGAACTTTTAAAATATCCTTTCTCCTCTTGTTCAACGTATAGTATTCCTCAATCTCTAAAACTTTCCTCATTTATTTTTTTTCTTCTTAAATATCTAACTTTAAATAGAAAGAGGATGAACTTGTTAGAATCACACACTCGATTGAGACGAATAATATGAAGAACAAAAAAGAAAAGACATAAGGAGAAATATACGTGGAGACACCGGGATGGAGACTGATTCAGTCAATCTAAACTTTATTATCAAAAGATTCTCCGCACGGCAATATATGTATAGGCTACAAAAAAGACAGCCAAGCCTTTACACAGCCTCAATTTCCCAACATCAGCACATTTTGTTAACATGTCTGTTGGATGCATCATCTATCTTCTCAAAACACATATCACCTTCTTCCACTGATCTACAAGTGAAATGATAACGTCTTCTAATATGTTTTTGTCTTTGAATGATAGACCGGGTTCTTCACTAACTGTATGACACTTGTCTTGTCTTGATTATCACTTGATCGGTTGGGCGCCACTTCTATGTTGCCGCCTTATTTATTTGCATGTAGGGGTCACAACCTACTGTTTTTCATAGTATGGCTGTGACACCCTCTCCCCTTTAAATTAGTCATCGTTTTTTATGACTTTCTCAAGGACACAATTGTATCGTGGAATGTGACATTCTCTCCCACTTAACCTTTGCATTGTCCCAACGACGATTTGAACGCCGGATTGCTGCTAACTGACTTGTTAAAAATAAACATGCCTTAGAATGAATATGAAACTTACTCACTACTTATGGGCCATCCACTTACAAACCTTTTCCCAGTCTTCGGGACTCACAGCATAAGCATGGCAAACTGCCCAATGATTCTGAGCTATCTCACTAGGGACCTACCTTGCCTTTCTCTCAGACTCATCCTGGGACTCACTAGAAAAATCATGGCAAAACTAGCATTGACATATTCTCGCCTAAGATGGAGGGAGTGCGCCCCAAACGTGGTCCTCGTACTGAAGCAAAGTGTAGAAGCTTTTAACGCAATCCATTCACTTGTTGGCACTACTCTTCAGCCAACTCTTTACTTAGCCACCTTCATGTATCAAACGTTGCATTGACGTTCCTCTTGGTCTTACTGCCTCATTCTTTTATGTCTTTAAATACTAGCCTTGTGTTCCTTCTCAAGCAAATGTTGATCTTGACATTTCTTGTGAAACCACCCACCATAGGCACGAGAAGATAAACGGTTTCTGCCTACATTCTAATGATAAAAAGTTCAAGGATATTACGTTTCATTTTTTAAAAAAAGTTTAAGGGTGGTTTTGAAGTTTTAAAAAAAGTTTAAGGGTATATTTGAAACAAAATATTAACGGTTTATATCCAAAACTAACTATAAGAGTATTTTTTTAGTTTTATTTTTAAAATTTAAGAGTATTATTGAAACTTTTAAAAGTTGGAGGGTATCTTCTAGACAAAATACAAAATTGAGGGGTATTTGTATTAATTTAGTCTATATGTTAGAAATGGGCTGATTCGTTCCCTTATATTTGCTCAGGATACGTTTCAGACTATCGAGAAATTTCATCTTTGTGTTGCAGGTTCATAATCCAGCAAATGGTGAAGTTATAGCCAATGTCCCTCTCATGAGCAAAAGGGAGACAGATGATGCTATTACTTCAGCTTATGATGCTTTTAAGTGTAGGTTTCAGATTGGTTTTTAATAAAAGCTTATACGTGCAAGGATATTAGTTACAATGTTAGGTTGAAATGTTGAACCAGTTTTTCGATTTGTACGTCTTCACAATATTGATGCTGCATTTCTCACCTTTTTTATGGTGCAGATTCTACAAACCTTTTGGTAACTATGGCTCAAATACTATTTTTGCCAATTGGAACCATTTTTCTGTGACTTCCATCGTTTTGGATTCGGCTTACCCTATAGAAGAATTAATCTAGAAACATGTTGAATACATGAATAGTTGAATACATATGGCAGTTAATATTGATGTCTTTTGCGTTAGGAATCACGACTCTCCACAATGATATGATATTGTCCACTTTGAGCATAAGCTCTCATGGCTTTGCTTTGGGCTTCCCCAAAATGCCTCATACCAATGGAGATGTATTCCTTACTTATAAACCCAGGATCATTCCCTAATTTAGCCAATGTGGGCTCCCTCCCAATAATCCTCAACCCCCTTGAGACCTATGGAGCCTTCAAACAACCTCCCCTTATTCGAGGCTCGACTCCTTCTCTGGAGTCCTCGAACAAAGTATATCATTTGTTCGACACTTGAGTCACTTTTGACTACACCTTCGTGGCTCACAACTTCTTTGTTCGACATTTGAGGATTCTATTTACATGACTAAGTCAAGGGCATGACTCTGATATCATGTTAAGAATCACGACTCTCTACAATGGTATGATATTGTCCACTTTGAGCCTAAGCTCTTATGGCTTTGCTTTGGGCTTCCCCAAAAAGCCTCATACCAATGGAGATGTATGCCTTACTTATAAACCCATGATCAGTCTCTAAATTAGCCAACGTGGGACTCCCTCCCAACAATGCTCAACATTTTTATGTATTTTCCTACTAGTATACATATGTGTAGGATTTGTCATTTGTGGTAAGTCAAGTAAAATGAAGTCATTTACAATAAAATACAACTTGTTTCTCTTAAATTGTGTGTAAGAGAACACTTTTCTTCTCTTGTCTCTTGAGTTTATTGCGAAGGTCTGCTACATTTCCAACCATTAATTTGGTCAATGATAGTTGTTCCTTGTAAAAAAAAAAAAAAATTATTCACTAACTTGATCCATCTACCATAATTCACCTTAAAGCTTGGAGCAAGCTCACTGCAGCTGATCGGAGTAATCGCTTACGTAAATGGTATCAACTTATTCATTTGTTTTTCTAAGTTTGTTTATTTATTTTTCTCTGCTATGACTTTTCCTTTTTATTTCCAATTGCATATTATGAGAAAACGAATTATCATATTTGAGTAATTTGAGATATTAGTATAAAAGTATTAACATCTTTTTATGCCAAGATAAATTTGTTGAAAATTGTATCCTTTTGTGCTCTGAGTAGGCTTTGAGTAAGAGAAGGACATAAAAAGTAGCAGAGGCAATAATATTGAGCACTTTTGATATTGAACCATTACAACATTCATTGTTGCCTAGTTCCTTGGAATACTATTCCATTGGTTACTTGTCATTCTTATGATGTTTCTCCTTTCTCCTGTATTTTGAAGGTACGAGCTTCTAACTACCCACAAAGAAGAGATTGGACAATTGATAACCTTAGAGCAAGGCAAACCATTAAAGGAATCAGTGGGTGAGGTATCATATGGTTCACTGCAATAATCGTCAGAAATTCATGTGGCGTCACTTTGTTCTTTTAACTTACATCTTCCGAATCATCATACAGATTAACTATGGAGCCAGCTTTCTTGAATTCTTTTCCGAGGAAGCAAAACGAGTATACGGTGACATAATCTCACCAACTATAGCTGATCGTCGACTTTTTGTGTTGAAGCAGGTCAAGTAACAGTTCAATGCTGTTTTTTTTTTTTTTTTTTATGATTACTTGAATGCCATCCATATGCATCAGTATGTGTACATTTGAGGAAACCACTCAAAATTAATCAACCAACCCAAATAATTAATTGAAATGTTCAATATGGAGATATTTGGAATATCTATATATTGTTCCCACACATTGCATCTCTGTCATGAGCTTAAGGCACAGGATACTAAGCGACCATCTTATAAGTATTTGAAGTATTGAACAATAAATTTGTGTTATTCTATCCTGTGTTTCCTAAAGCTTTAGTTGTCATGTTGAAATTGCACTGATCATGTAATGCCTAGGTTTGAGTACTAGATCGAAGGGAGCCTCCCTTTCATCTCACAACAGTACACTCTTTTCTTCTACAATTTCTGAATACTCGCTTTCAATAGTCATGCTTAGTCTCAAATAAAATGTTGAAGCTTATAGCAATATTCAGTTCCATAGTGTTTCACAAACAGTTACTTTTGCAGCCAGTTGGAGTTGTTGGTGTTATTACCCCTTGGAACTTTCCGTTGGCTATGATTACACGGAAGGTTAGTCCCCTTCATGAGCATTTGTGTTCAATTATTTACTGTGCTGTATATTTTTCTTTAATGAGAACACGACCGTCAATTAATATATACTATTGACAAAACCGTATTATCTGATACCCCTTCATTTCAGGTTGCACCTGCTCTTGCCTGTGGTTGTACGGTGGTCATAAAACCCTCTGAACTTACTCCATTGACAGCTTTAGCAGCAGCTGAGCTCTCACTGCAAGCTGGAATTCCCCCGGTAATTACCAATGAAGATGTTTTCCCTTTAATTCATTTTGAAAGTTATCCTTGTGCATTTATATTGGCAACATTAACAGAATTTGACTTTGTACCTGTTTTTCTGATGGTCTTGGCATTTGGTTGTTTTATTCATAAATTACTTTTAGTAGGTGGTGTTGTCATTAACTGCCGAGGAAAAACGAGAAGATTTGTAGAACATTAGCTTGACATGAATATGTGAGATCCCACATCAGTTGAGGAGGAGAACGAAACATTCTTTATAAGGGTGTGGAAATCTCTCCCTAGCAGATGCCTTTTAAAAACTTGAGGGGAAGCCTAAAGAGAACAATGTTTGTTAGCGGTGGGCTTGGGCCGTTACAAATGGTATCAGAGCCAAACACAGGGTGATGTGCCAGCAAGGAGGCTGAGCCCCAAAGGGGGGTGGACACGAGACGGTGTGCCAACAAGGACGCTGGGTCCCGAAGGAGGTGGATTGGGGGGTCCTACATCGATTGGAGAAGGGAACGAGTGCCAGCGAGGGTACTGGGCTCCGAAGGGGGTGAATTGTGAGATCCCATATCGGTTGAGGAGGAGCGAAACATTCTTTAAAAAGTGTGGAGACCAATCCCTTACCAACGCGTTTTAAAAACTCTGAGGGGAAGCCCAAAGAGGACAATATCTGCTAGCAGTGGGCTTGGGTCGTTACAGAATAACTATTTTAGTTCTCTTTGTTTTACATTTTTGTTAATCCATGTTGTGTTTTCCAAACATTGTAATCACATTTGTCTCTGTAATCTTCAGTTTGCAACTCAATGCTGGGTGCAATTTTCAGTTTCTTATATATGTCTACTGGTTGATTTTTTAATGTGTAGGGTGTAGTGAATGTGGTTATGGGAGATGCTCCTGCTATCGGGGATGCTATACTTGCAAGTACACAGGTTCCTTACAATTATTAACAAAATGATATTGTTTGCAGTATGGTGCTATTGCTTTAATCTTATGTGTTTATCCAACCTGTGCAGGTTAGAAAAATCACGTTTACTGGCTCAACAGCAGTTGGAAAAAAATTGATGGCTGGAGCTGCTGGGACTGTTAAAAAGGTATACCCAGTTCGTAAAGTGCAAGCAATTTTTCAGGCAATGGAGATTTGAAAAAGCATAAATGGTTTTTGATACTCGTTTCTCTTTTCTAGGTGTCCTTAGAACTTGGTGGTAATGCACCTCACATAGTCTTTGATGATGCAGATGTGGATGTTGCAGTAAAAGGAGTTGTAAGTGAAATAGTTGATTATTAATATAATATGTGAGCATCAATTTTGTTTACATTTTCATTTCAGCCATTCCAAGACATAACTTATATCCATACACTTCATATTCGCCTAGAGTTCGCTCCTAGAAATATAGTCAACGCCACTCCCTCACGTCAATTCCACAAGCCTCTATCCATTCTCATTTGATCATGGCGGAGGAGCAAGTAAAAATAGAAAAACTCTCATTGGGATTAGGGATAATCAAGCTCGAACTGATGACTTCAACACTCTACCACTGTGTTAAATAGGAACTCAAACTGGATTTATGGTAAAAATAACAAGAACAGGTTGACATAATTTTTTGAGGTTATCTTTTCCATTGTGCTAATCTAGATTTCATTTTAATCTAAACAACATATTTTGTAACAGTAATTTGTCCAGTAGAGAAAACAAGATCACAAGTGCAGTTCCTACAAACTTTGGTCTGTAGTTTGTAACCACTGCAATTGGAACTCAAAGTAGATTTATAGTAAGAGTAACATGGGAGTTGGAGTCTGTTTATGTTCTTCTTTAATTGTTCATCTTTTGGAGCTTATTATGCACCTAATTCGAAATTATGCTACTATTTTTCCTTAATATTATGTTCTACATGCAGTTTTCATTATTCGAGGTAAGTTAATTTTCTCAGTCTGTTTGGTAAACTTGGGAAAGTTGTACTATTTACCATAATTGTTGAGAATCAGTAGTAGGATTACTATTTATTATAAGTGCACACTTATCTCGCTTTGGAAAATTCAGTAGTGAAACCTTATTTGATCTTTCAGATTGCATCAAAGTTTCGGAATAGTGGACAGACTTGTGTTTCTGCCAATAGGATTCTTGTTCAAGAAGGTATTGACATATGTATACTTTAGTTGTGAAAACACTTACCTCTGCTCATTTAAAATATTCAGCTCACTGATATTAGCTTTTTTTGTTGCTCAGAGTATTTTATGGTAGGAGTAGTGAAAATACTTAGTAGCTGACTTTAATATCTTGAATTGTACTAATGCCTCTGGACATTCACTTGTCCATTTAAGTTTTGCTGAATTTTTAAGAAATGAAGATAGTGATAGGCGAGCTAATTCTTAGAAGGAAACAAACCATGTAAACCTTCCTGAAGGAAGGGGAACGGATGAAAATCACATTGGAGGAAACTTTATATTGTTATGTATTGGTATAGAACCATAGTTCCATATAATCCTCAATCAATTCTTTAAAATTATTGGCTTTGTCCGGTTGAATCATGTTCTTTCCTTCGGGTTTGAACTAAGCTCTAGTTTTCAGGCGTATACGAGAAATTTTCTAATGCTTTCTCAAAAGCTGCGCAAGATCTGCAAGTTGGTGATGGATTTGGTGAAGGTGTAGCTCAGGTAGTTTCTCGTGCCTACAATCCCTGATTCAATTGTGATTGTCAGTCTTTTCTTTGTAAAGTTATCTTCCAAGCTCAAGGTAATTTAATTTTGTTAATTGCAAATATTATGTATGTACTCCTTTAACCCTCCATATTGTGTTACACCTTTGTATTGCGAAATATCTCTTATCTCGAACGCTATGTCATCAACCTTTCAGAGTTAAAATCAAGATCGATGGATAAAGGAAACTAAGTTCTCTTTTGAAAAAATAAGTTAGAAGAAACAGGAATTTTTTTTCGGAATATTAGCTAGCTCTTGGTACCAAAAACGGAAATCCCAAATGCACACTCATCTTATAGAATTTCTTTCGTCACAGCTTTGAAAGAGGGTTTACAACCAACTTTCCATTTAAACATAGTCGTTATTGTCATGACGTTTTTGTTCGTATTTCGGTAAGCAAAAAGAGTTTGAAGCACAAGACTTTTCAGACCTTTTGAGCAAGGTAGGTCTCTATCTTTCACTCATGTGTATAGTACCCGGAGGATCACCGGTTGATTGTAGCAGAGGTATCATCTTTCTAATAGCAGATGGAAATCTCCAATTTGGAGAAGGAGGACTTGTCTGATCTTACAACCGTCAGTGTCTTAAAAAGCCCCTTCTTTCCTTCTTTCCTTTTTTGTTATTGTTGAAGGCAAAGCCAGCCGGTTTTCGTTTCTTTCTTTTTCTATTTATTCTGGAGTTAGTTTTCTTTGTTGCTTATTCCTGGATTCCCTATCTAAATACAATTGCAATTACCCTCCCTTTTACGTTAGTTCGAATTGGATAGTTCTTTCTAATCTTTACTGGCCGTCAATGTGGGAAGTTGTCTCATCTTTTCCTCTGTTCTCAGGTTTTACTCTTAAATGATATCATATATTTCTTATTTGAAAAATAGAATGGCACGCTTGTTCTAACAACCACATTATGTGATATTTAATTTAAAGTAAACTTTTGTTTAGTTGAACTTGAGTTCTACATTACTTTGATTCTTGCTTCTTTTGTTCAGGGTCCTTTGATTAATGAAGCTGCCGTGCAGAAGGTTTGTTTTGTTTTCATCAAGTTAACCATCAAATCTGCATTATTGCGTCAATTAATTTGAGCAATTTCTGTATGCATTGATGCATGTGGACCTTTTCCTGACAGGTTGAGAAATTTCTTCAAGATGCCATCACAAAGGTTTGTTTCTGACTTGTATTTTGGAACTATTAATTACTATTATAGTAGTGATTCATAGAAGTTCTGCTAGTTTATTACTTTAGGTTTAACTGGAAAATGGTAAACAACTATTTTGAGTAAAAAGCGGGTAGAGAAATATATGGTAGATATTTAGATGATTATATCTGGTAAAGCTATATATAGTAAACTGAAACCATATATAAATCCTTAGATAAATCCCTTAGATACATCCCTTGGATAGATCGGGTGTGTGTTGTTGTGTGATCATTCTAAATTTTATAACCTCTAATTAGTCCTCTTCAGCAAACTTTCTTAGTTATTGAAAAGATATTATATGTTTACCTTCAACATTTCCTTCTTATCTACAGTACCTTGAGTGACTGACATCCTAAATATCAACATACATGCTAGTGACACTTTCCAAAGGGGTTGAAAGGTCCTGAGAGATGTCCTTGTATATCCTTCATTTGTTCTCTATGAATCTATGAAAGCTGGTTTCTCATAGAAAAAAAAATCTTTTCAAAATTTGGGGTGTTGATATGTTTATGTTTATGATTATGATTATGATTACCCCATTTATTTCCAATTTGTGTAACTAAGAAATCTTTTGAAGTTCACTCAGTTCTCTCTCCCACTCTCTCCTTCCTAATTTTCTTCTGAAGGGAGCAAAAGTTCTTCTTGGTGGTAAAAGACACAGCCTTGGGATGACATTTTTTGAACCTACAGTCATTGCTGACGTGAAGAGTGATATGCTTTTATTCAGGTATTAATGTTACATATTACGTTCTTAAGAATTTTGAGTTCCATAGATCTTCACAACCTGGTTTAATTAGACATGACATCCACTAGGATGTCTTAGATTTGTAGATTCGGTAATTTCTAATCTTCTGCCTATTTTGGAGAAAATTTTGTTGCAATGATGTAATATCTCCATGAGAACTTATCTCCATGAGAACTTATCTCCATGAGAACTTATTTCCTTGAGAACTTATCTCCAACTTATGCTCCATGAGAACTTATGCTCGAAGTGGACAATATCATACCATTGTGGAGGGTCGTGATTCCTAACATAATCCTAGTGCCTTTTCTTGATTGTCATTGAGTATGATTATATGTGTGATAGCATCTATTATACCATGAATATCAATGATCCCGCTTACTAACGGGAATCAAAGAAGTAGATCTGTTCCGCCCAAACTGGGAATATACCGGGCCAGACCGGAATAGGGCAAGGTTATATCCATTCTAATTATGAGAAAAGATCATCCGATGGATCCTTACGTCCTTACATTCCATTTAAGATTAGGAATAGGCGTTCGGACTTGTTTTTTACATATCTATCGTTATTTGGGACCCTATTCATCTCCTTTGGTCCAATCCTCAATCCTGCTTCATGCCTTTGTATCTTTGAACTGGTTCTATTTAATATCAGGGAGGAAGTATTCGGTCCCGTGGCACCCTTACTGCCATTCAGAACAGAGGAGGAAGCAATTGCTCTCGCTAATGACGCCAATGCAGGTTTTGTTCTAGCGCCTATCCATTTACCACCCTCAATAAATTGTGTTTCCTAGAATTTTTTAGGCCACCAGTTCCCTAAATTTTGATTACTTCTTACAGGATTAGCTGCTTGCGTATACACAAATAATATTCAACGTTCATGGAGAATGACTGAAGCTCTTGAATATGGAATGGTTGGTGTTAATGAAAGCCTAATTGCTACAGAGGTAAGCCTATGTGGAGGTGGTACATTTTTTAGTTCTGACATAACTGTTTATGTTGAAGTGTATCCGTCTGTTTTCATTCGTGTAAATGTAGAGTGGGTTATGATATCCCCTTATGTCTTACACTGCAGGTGGCTCCATTTGGTGGCATTAAACAGTCAGGCCTTGGTCGGGAAGGATCCAAATATGGAATGGACGATTATCTTGAGGTATTACTCCACCCCTATTCTTTGCATTATCCAATCTTTCTTATGCTTTTTTGTTTTGCCCCATTCCATTGAAACACTAATACTACACCCAACAAATCCCATCAGCAGCTGCATGTATAAAAGCTGGGGCGGATCTATGAATAGGAGATGTTGTGCATGATTTTCTGTTCAAGTACACCACTAGCATATATTGTTCTCTTTGGGCTTTTCCTTCGGAGCTTCCCCCTCAAGATTTTAAAATTCCTCTACTGGGAGAGGTTTCCACATCCTTAGAAGGAATGCTTCGTTCCTCTCCCCAACAGTGTTCTCTTATAACAGCCCAAGCCCACCGTTAACAGATATTGTCCTCTTTGGGCCTTTCTTTTCGGCCTTCCCTTCAAGATTTTAAAATGCCACTACTAAGGAGAGGTTTCCACACCCTTATAAGAAATGCATCATTCCTCTCTCCAACTAATGTGAGATCTCACAATCCACCCCTTGGGGGCCAGCGTCTTGGCACACCATTCGGTGTCTGGCTCTGATATCATTTGTAACAGCCCAAGCCTATTGTTAACAGATATTGTCCTCTTTGGGCCTTCCCTTCCGAGCTTTCCCTCAAGATTTTAAAACGCCTCTACTAGGAAGAGGTTTCCATACCAAGGAATGCTTCGTTCCCCTCTCCAACCAATGTGAGATCTCACAATCTCACTCCTCTTAGGGGCTCAGCGTCCTCACTAACACCGTTCGGTGTCTAGCTTTGATACCATTTGTAATAGCCCAAACCCACCGTTAGCAGATATTGTCCTCTTTGGGCCTTCCCTTCTGGGCTTCTCCTCAAGATTTTAAAACGCGTTTACTATTTCCACACCCTTATAAGGAATGCTTTGTTCCTCTCTCCAACTAATGTGAGATCTCACAATCCACCCCTCTTGGGGGCCAGCGTCCTCGCTGGCCCAAGCCCACCATTAACAGATATTGTCCAAGGAACGCTTCATTCCTCCCTCCAACCAATGTAGGCATTCCTCCCTCCAACCAATGTAGGATCTCACATTTTCAAACAAGTTTCTGAAAATTATGCTCTCTCCCTTTTCTTGATATTCATTTTCTTTTTTGTAGGGAAAATTTTGAATTTTTGTAACTAAATTTAAACAACAAAACAAGTTTTCAAAAAGTACTTAGAAACCTTTATAAAAAATAGATTACAAAATGAAGATAACTATAGGTGGAAGTAGCGTTTATATGCTTAATTTTTCAAACAAACGAACCTCTTGACACTGTTCTGTTTGTGAAATGTAATAGGCTTTTGGTTCATTTTTTTAAAATAGAATTTATAGCACTTTCTCAATAACATTATTGCAGCTGAAATACGTTTGTTTGGGGAATATGGACGGCAACTGATGAGCTGAGTGCTGCAAGTAGCCTTAAGCTACGAACAATGGGCTTGGTCTTGGGCTTGTGTGATCAAATCAAAGCCTTATAGGCGAGGCCTATAAGCCTATTCAGCAGTAAGTTCAAAGAATTCTTCAAGTTCATTAGAGAAATAGTGCTTTGATGCTATTCAGTGTGACCTTATCTGTTTTCATGCTTTCCTGATCAAATGTAGAAGAAAAAACAAACCATCAGTCAACTTTAAGACAGTTTAAGAAGCTTCTCAAAATAGGTTTACGATAAGCTCGAAGACGATAGATTCTCGAGCTTCTTGCTTATCCGTTACCCCGAACCCGACCTTGACCCTAATGCTAGTTTCTTAACACTTAAGCAATGATAAAATTTACCAAGTCTCAAGAGTTGTCCTGGACATGTAAATTGCATACAATTCTAGGGTAATTAGGGCATAAAAATATTCTACAACAAAGATTTTCTCAGCCCCAGTAGATGATTAGTCAGCCGTACATGGCAAATCTAGAGAAACTAGATAAAAAGCTAAGGAATATATTCATTTTAAAAGAGTAGAAATTATTCTCCTGAGAAAAAAAAAAAAAAAAGAAAAAAAAAACAAGATGCTTAAAATTCAAGCAAAAATGTTCTCCACACTAAACGAACCCACTTTTTTCCCAAGGGAGGCTTATGATAATATTGAAAATTTAATGGGCTAAAAGGCAAAGCCTAAATTTGCTTGAAGGTGCTTCAAAGTTTGATATTTGCATTAATTTCATTGTATTATTAGTAGCTTCAAAGCCCCATGGAAGAATCTCCTACTTTGATTGAAAAATTCTTTGATTTTATTGGACATGGATGAAGGCATGCTTGTAAAAGAAGCGATTAAAAAAAAAGTGGTCGGTTTATTGAATTTTTATTCATTTAAGCATCGTTTTGTTTTATTAAGATGCGAATTAAGTCTCACGTCAATTTAAAAGTTTGGACATCGTTCAACAACATATTCTCTTGCTTAAGACACTAGATGTTTAAATTTCTTATTTAAAACAAGTATATAAAATATTCATAAACTATATACTAAATATCATTTTTTTTTAAATAGAATCCAAAATTTACCATTTCACATTTAGGTTAAATAAACCCTAAATTATATGGAATTTATGACTATATACTTGTGTTTAAACATGAAGATAATATCCCAAAAATCACTTTGGTCAAATAATTATAGACTAGGTGAGAATATTGGTAATCGTGAAATATTATCGAATTTCATTTAAAATCAATCTCTAAATAAAATTATTCGACTCTCGAAATCTTATTAAAATGTTAAAAAAAAAACAACAAAAAACGAAAAATAATTGACGTCATTTCTCTCTAATATCATATTGAAAGAAGTCTTGTGCACGTGTGTAAATTGTGCGTTAATGATTTTAAAATAGAATTGTAACGAAGAGGATAAATTGATTTATACAAATATTAATTAAGGTTTTGATTTTTCGGTTTTTCGATATGAGACAATGCGATGAAATGAGGAGATGAAATTTTTTATTCCGAACGAAAAAACTTTAGAAGTTAGTAGAGAAAAGAAAGCGAATGGAATTAGGTCCACCATGATGGGTCTGCCATGGCTGATTAAAAAACAGACCCTTTTCATGTTGAGAGGCTCTATATTTCTCACAAGAACCTAACAAATCAACCAACTCCAAATAGCATAAAGTTAAAAGGAATTGGTTCCCATTCATATCTCTAACTTGCTTTTGTTTTTGGAGCTTTCAATCCCATCCATCCAATTATGATCTTCTTCTTTCTTAGTTTCTTGTTCTACAACATTGAATCTTCGAACCCTTTTGAATTTGGGCTCGTATTACACTAATGGAGGCATTTCAAAGCCGATCAAAAGTGATTTTGATCCTCGAACGGTTAGGAATATGATCCAACTTGGGCTAGGATGATTTAGTCTAATATCGCTTAAAAAAGGATGAAAATCATTGTAAATTAACAGTGAGAAAACAAACACAGTTTCGAGCTGATCTAGAAATCTTGAAGTGAACAAAAGTAAATTTTTTGTTTAAAATAATGATGGTTAAGTGTTTTTTTTTTTTTTTTTTTTGGGTTTGAGTGATCGTAAATAATTAAGCTAAAAAGTGAGCCGTGGTACGAAACAAAACACAAAGCAAAGCATTACTATGGGAACCTAAAAATGGTGGAAAAGGGCAAAATGAATGATGGAAGAAGGGATAAAGGACTATTTGAGATGATTACATGAAGAGGGTTTTCATTTTTGGTTCTTTTTCTCACATCATCTTCCTTCAACCCAAATTCACTTTGAACGAATTTGGACGAGAGGGGTGGAGGAAGGACTAACGAACTATTTACTTGTATTTGGTTATCGTTATGTAAGTAAAATGACACCCCAACTCGACTCGAGATTAAAATAAGCTTGCTAAGCTAAGAACAAAGCAATACCCGTCTACTGTTTCATCGACTTTCAAGTTTAACGAGTGTGAGGTTGCAGCGTTATGTGAGTAAAATGATGCCCCAGCTCGACTCGAGACTAAAATAAGCTTGTTAAACTAAGAACAAAGCAATACCCCGTCTACTTTTTCATCGACTTTCGAGTATAACGAGTGTGAGGTTGGAGCGTTATGTGAGTAAAATGATGCCCCAACTCGACTTGGGTCCAAAATAAGTTTGTTAAGCTAAGAACAAAACAATACCCGTCTACTTTTTCCATCAACTTTCGAGCATAACGAGCGTGAGGTTGGAGAATGGAGCTTCGTGATTAAGAACCGTGATAACTGTTTTCAAGATACTAATTTGGACGCTTATGAATTTATGATGACGAAATAAATGAAGTAAAAGAGCGAACGTTTTAACTTCCCAGGATAATTAACCTCATATCTTAGAAATAAAGACTATTAAGAATAGCTAACCCGAACATAGCTAAAAAGTTAAAGCGTGTCTAGGGTTCTATTCGTAAATCTAACATTATAAAGGAGTAAAATGAAATTAAAAAAGAATTCATGTGAGAGAAAGAATCTTTTGGCAAAAGTGTGTCCCTGTTGTTTTTGCTGACTATGGCAAAATAAAAACCAAAGCAAAAGAAAGAAAAAAAAAGCACCCTATTCCTCCTCCCTTCCTTGTTCCCCTGAATCTCCTCAGCTGAGCTGCAGAGCAGACCAAACCAAACCAAACCAAACCAAAACCTAAGCCAAAACAAAAAAACAATTGAGAGAATGTTTCATGCCACCAAGAAACCCTCCTCTATGACTTCTTCCCATGACAGGCCAATGTGTGTCCAAGGAGATTCCGGTCTCGTCCTCACCACCGACCCCAAGCCCCGTCTCCGCTGGACCGTCGAGCTCCACGAGCGCTTCGTCGATGCTGTCACTCAGCTTGGAGGACCCGACAGTATGCACTTTTCTCTCACTAATTTCTCTACAACACCTTTTTTTCTTCCTTCTTTCTCCTTATCCTCTTAGGGTTCATATTCTTTCAGAGGCCACTCCTAAGACCATCATGAGGGTTATGGGCGTCAAGGGCCTCACTCTCTACCATCTCAAGAGCCACCTTCAGGTACTAATTTCCATCTCCCGGGTCTCGATCCCGTCATATTTAAAAACTAAATTTATCATAACCCATCGACCTAAACTTTTGAATTTGATAAGCCATCGACACCACCAGACATGTTTTGTGTTACTTTTCGATAATTCTTTACTGGGTCGATGAAACTTTTGAATTTAGTGGTAGTTTAACGTCCTTTTTCTCATGGAACGTGTTCAGAAGTTCAGGCTCGGGAAGCAACCGCACAAGGAATTCAGCGATCAATCGATAAAGGATGGCATGAGAGGTGAGTTCCATGAACGTTCCATCTTCTAATAATTCTAAATTTCAATTGATTTATGAATTTTGTGTATGATTATGATCTCTGCAGCATCAGCCTTAGAACTTCATAGAAACAGTGGATCTTCTTCCACCTTAATGGACCGTAGCATGAACGAGTATGCCTCTTTATTTATTTATTTATTTATTTTAATTTTAATGTTAGAGAAGGTGGGGTTAAGAGTGAACACTTTATTTTGTGGTTTCTTGTACGACAAATGTTGTCGGATTCTCTAATTAACAAACAGCGTACTGAACAAATAACCTATTTTTCTGCTAGAATGCAATTGGAGGTCCACAGACGGCTGCATGAACAAATTGAGGTCAGCCCATCATTTATTTTTGTAACATATTTATTATCATTTCCATCACTATATCATACTCATTTTGGTCGAGTTGAAGCCGTTTAAGAGTGTTCATGGATTGAGTTGGGTCGGTTAAGACATTCTTATACAAAATCCAGTTGTTCGGATTGTAAATTTTTTCCCCGCTAATAGTTCTTATTAAATAATCAACCCAACAATAAAATATTTGAATTAGATTGACTCGAATTGTTTGAAACATTTATTTAAGCCACTAGTTTTTAGAACGTCCCTAAATATATTAAATACAAAATTAAAATGTTTAAGATAAAAAAATATTTTAAAGTACAAAAATTAAGTATTAATAATTTTAGGGTATATTTAGTATTTTCAACAAAATAAATGATCGTTGAAATTTTGCATAAATGGCCTAATTTGTAGGTACAAAGACATCTTCAATTGAGGATTGAGGCTCAAGGCAAATACATGCAAAGCATATTGGAGAAAGCTTGCCAAACCCTCGCCGGCGAAAACATGGCCGCCGCCGCCGCCGGACGTTTCAAAACCACTTCCAACAATATTGGAACAACCACCACTCTTGTTTCAGACGCCGCCAACAAACCCTTCATTTCACCTCCTCCTCCTCCTCCTCACACCTTCCCTCCTTTTCAAGACATCAACAACCTATTTACCTTGGAACCACCGGCGCCTGCGCCGCCTCTTATCGACTGCCTCAAGAAGCCGAACCCCTTCATCTCCGACACCGGTAAGACCCCCATTTTCTGGGCTGATGATCTCCGGCTCCAGGACTTAGGAACCCCTTCGGCCACCCTAGCGCCACCGCCGCCACCCATCAGTGGCTCGGCTGACTTGGACCCTCAACAGCTGGAAATGTATGAAACTAAACCACCACTGCTGCTCTCGGTCGGCAACGATGTGATGACGAATGAGAAGAAGTTCGACATGTCGTTAAAGCTCGAGGGACCGTCACCGCGACATTCGTCGGGGCATTCCGATGAGAAGGTGAAGAATGGTATGGGTAACAATAATAACCCTACAATGTCACAATCACAGGGAAGGAATAATTCTCATTTGGGTTAATTAAAACTTAAATGTAATTAATTAAGTATAGATTAGGGTTTAGAGGTTAACAAATGGGTATACTAATTATTATGTTTGGGAAGAAAACATACATTGTATATTTTGATCCATTTTGTTTTAAGTAACTGTTTGCAATGAAATAAAGAATAATTTTTTTTTTTGTTATTATTTTTTAAAAAGAATAGGGTTTGTGAAAAAAACAAGACATATACTTGGAGGTTGGTCGGAAATTTTTGGCTTACCTACGAGCCGGGAACTGTGTTCTTTCATGATATGATAAACGTGGGACGGAAGTTTATGTTGAGCTAGGAATTGTATTCTTTCATGATATGATAAACATGGGACAGAAGTTTATGTTGAGTCGGGAACTGTATTCTTTCGTGATATGATAAACATGGGACGAAAGTCTATGTTGAGCCAGGAACTGTATTCTTTCATGATATGATAAACATGGGACGAAAGTTTATGTTGAGCCGGGAATTATATTCTTTCATGATATGATAAACATGGGACATAAGTTTATGTTGAGTCGGGAACTGTATTCTTCCATGATATGATAAACATGGGGCGGAAGTTTATGTTGATCGATAAGTCTTGAACGAAAGAAGACTCCATCTTTTGAAGAAAATCCAAACAAAGATCGAATGAGTTGACTGTTACAGTGGCTAACATGCTCGAAATTACTGAATGTAATTCATCCTTTCTAAATCATTCCAGAATATAAAATTGTCGGTCACAATATATAAGTTTCGGGTTCGTTCTCGAGAGTCAGGTTGAGAAATTAAAAGTTGGAGATAAACCTCGGTCTCGTTGAATAATTTCTCGAGAATTAGGTTAAAAGTTGGAGAGAGATAATATGCTTATATTTATATTTTGGTTTTTGTATTCATTTTCTTTTTCCTTTTACCTTTTTTTCTTTTCTTCTTTATTCATTACTCTCTTCCAGTTCTCTTGTTTCTATTCACTTTTTTTTTTTTAATTTCTTTTTCTTTTTAACTAAAAAGCCATTTTCTGATGACAAAAGATTTAGTTCTTAGATTCTGATGTCTCAGTATTGTTGGTTCTTGGAATAATGTATCCAAATTAATGAAGAAGTGAAGGGTTTTAACCTAAATATTCATTGAACAAAACCCTTGTGTTGGTCTATTTGATGTTCTAAGCGTATACTCGTCGAGTGTATTCAGGGAGGAGACAGCGACGGAGGAAGGACGAGACAACTTTTAGCTCCCTCTAATTTAGGTTGATTGCTGAGTTAACACGATATCAGATGGGTTGATGTAACCACTCAAACCCATACAGATATTGTCCTCTATGGGCTTTCCCTCAAGGTTTTAAAATGAGTTAACACGATATCAGATGGGTTGATGTAACCACTCAAACCCATACAGATATTGTCCTCTATGGGCTTTCCCTCAAGGTTTTAAAATGCTACTGGGAGAGATTTTCACACCCTTATAAGAAATGTTTTATTCCCCTCTCCAACCGATGTGAGATCTCACAATCCACCCCCTTGGAGGACCATCCTCGGTGGCACACCGCCCGATATCTGGCTCTGATACCATTTGTAACAACCCAAGCTCACCACTAGCAGATATTGTTCTCTTTGAGCTTTCCCTTATGGGCTTCCTCTTAAAGTTTTAAAACTCATCTACTAGGGAGAGGTTTCCATATCCTTATAAGGAATATTTTGTTATGCTCTTCGACCGATGTGGGATCTCACAGTTGATTGGTAAGCTAACATGATATCAAATGGGTTGATTGGTGAGCTAATACGATATCAGAGAGTGAGGTCCTATATTCTAGTCCGTGTAATGTCATATATCCCGAATTAATATTGATTTCTACTTGTTGGGTCTTTTCCAAACCCGGAGTGCTCTTAAGGTGTTTGTATAATTAAATTTATCATAATCCATTAACTCAAACTTTTCAATTACCGATTTAATACCCTAAAAAAGTTCAAAATTTAGTTATTTTGTGATAGACCAATTTTAGTTAAGCTGATAGATGGGTTAGTTTTTAATATACAAATATACTTTGTCAACCGTTGCATAAAATCATGTAGCGATAGTTTAATTAGGTTAAGACTTCATATTCTCGACCAAAAAAGTAAAAGGGTTAAATCAATACGTCACATATTGCTAAGCTAAAAAAAGACGTTAATAATCTTCTGCCAATATTAGAATAGCTTAACGATAACAATCTACTTCTTTCTTTCAAGTTCGAAAGCTCAAATCTCAAATTTTTACCTATCCAATTGTACTGCACAACTAAACAAATATCATCATCGACAAATGAACACAAACAATCCCGATAATAATACAGTTCGATTGATCAATGCATAACTCAACTTACTGAGAGATCGAAAAGTTCGAATCTCCGAACCCTAAAAGGATTAGAAAAACCCATTACATGGAATTGATTAACAACTTAATATAATGTTATGATGGTTAATTAATTATGCAAAAATATTATCTCTCTCTCTCTCTACAAATATTTTGGAGATGGATTTTAGTGTAAATTGAATATTTGTTGTAAATTTATAATTTACAGTAAACGTAAGTTGGGAGTTTATGGGGTTTACGTTACTGTAATAAGGAAGAGTTTTGGACATTATCTTCTTGCATGGGAAGACTACATAGAGACAAAATCTCCTCTAGAGTTCCATTCATCGAGTCTCGGAACTTGTCGAACTTCATGTACTCGTCGATGCACTCGGGCTTCATTAACGTCTTCGTCTCCCCCATTATGTTCAGCTGGGGGAAGTCCTCGAGCTCCAATGGCGGGTAGTAAGGATGCTGGTAATGGAGATTCTCGTGATCCATAAACTTGCTCGGAATCTACAAAAAAGTATGCGTATTCAGAGACATGTAATGACTCAAAATGCTTAACGGGTTGGTTTTGATAGCGGTTTTGGTTGAATCTTTGACATGTTGATCGAGATTATAATGTGTCTTAACTAGCTGAGCTGCGTTCGTGAACGAGTTTTTAGGGTGGAATGATGAGTGGATTGGTCAAAAGAGGGTCAATGAGTATGGTGAAAAGAGACATTTTTTACCAAGAGATAAAAAGATAACTCAAAGGGCTTGTGAATGTGGGCCATATGTAATTATATACATATTTTTAAAAATAAATAATAAAAAAAATATGCCATGATTAGTGAAACATTTAGTCTTAATCTCTTGATTATATTTTAAAATAATTAATTTTCAATTAGTTCTCTTTTTAAAATTAAAATTTTAAAATTTTTAGAGGGGTTTTTTTCAAAATCAAATTAAAAAAAAAAATATTAGAGGTATAATGAAAAATTTTAAAATGTCAAAAAAAAAAAAAAACTAATTACAATTTAAATAATAATAATAAGTAAATCTTTCTTCCTTGATAAAAAAAATAAATAAATAAAACCCATTAAATATAGCATAATAAATAATTAATAAATTTTTTTAGAATTACCTGCATAAAATTTGAAGGGCAATCAATGTAAATTGGATAGAGGTTATTAGCTGCACTATTGGCTTCATTGTCGGAGGCCACCGGAGCCGGCAAGTCGTCGGCGACATTCCCTTGTGTGAGATCGGAGGAAGAGTTTTCAGAGCTGAAGATTTTAGGGTTATATTCATGAAGGAAGTGACCAAAACTATCAACATCTTCATTGCTTTCCATCCCTCCTCTCGAACTTTCCGGCCCCCCGCTATCGTCAACTTGCATATCGTGCTCGTCTGCCATCTGCCATGTCGGGGCTTCGGCATTGCCCTCGATTTCCTTTTCTCCGATAGCTTTCGGTATTTGTGTTGTCTTCTTGAATACACGACACAGTGCATAAGAATCCTGTATCGATATCAAAATATAAGACTTTTGTTTCGATCTGAGTCGTTTTGATGAAGGGAAGCGTTCGTTGATTGAACGTTTACCCTGGTTTAAGCTCGGTCACGAGAAATTATTCAAAAAGAGAGGGACGGTTTCAAATATTCGGTCGGTTTTTGAATGATGAAAGGGATATATAGGTAAGGGCTAAAGCTTAAGAAAAGGGATGGAAATTAAGTACACAAATTTATCTAAAGTTGTAACCAAAGACTCTTTCATAAACCCTTATTGATGTTTGTTCTTTTTCTTTCTTTCTCTCTTTTCTTTTTCGACGTTCATTGTTCATCGTTCATCGTTCTTCGTTCTTCTTCCTTTTATACACTTTTTATCGTTGAAGATAAAAGAAAAAAAGAGGAAAAACCTTAGTTGAAGGAGACGATGTTGCGTTGGCGAGTTGAGAATGGAGAAGACGATACTCGTGCATAACCCAATTGGTTCTGATCCCATGAGGAGCTCTTCCTTTATAATACACCAATGTCTTCTTCATCCCAACTGCCCGTTTTTGCGATTGAACCGTCCTGTCTTTTCCCGTGGCCTTCCAGTACCCGCCCCTCGTCGCCCGATTCGTTCTCGATCCATTTGGGTACTTTCGATCTCGAGGGCTATAGAAGTACCACTCCATATCTTTGCTCGGCAAAAACGACTTATCTAAAAACTAAAATCAATAAGAATCTAAACAAAACAATTCGAGATAATCATTTGATTTTCGATTTGAAATTTTGAAAACTAAAAAAAAGAATCAAAACTTGTTTTTACACAATTTTAAACAACAAAAAAGTTAAATGGTTATCAAACGAGTCGACGAAAGTTGCAACATTACCAGGTAATTCCCAGGGCTCGCACTTGTAAAGATCGATCTCGGGGATGATCTCGAGCTCGATGGAGCGGCCATTGATCTTCCTATCCAAATAGTAAGCAACAAGCTCTTCATCAGTAGGATGGAAGCGAAAACCAGGAGGAAGGGTCATGGGAGCCATTGAAATAGAGCTCTGAAAATTATGAGCTTTGTTATGTAGAGAGAGAAAGAGAAAGAAGACGACATGAAGGGGACCAAACTGTACGAGAAACAACTATATAAGGAGGAAAAAGAGTGGAGCTTAAAAGTGACATTATATTACAGACACAGCTGAAGCCACTTATATTAAAAGTGACAGCTGAAGGGATTATTAGATCAGCTAAATGAAGCCACTTTTGTCATTTAATTCTCTTAATTTTTTTGCTTTTTATTTATTTTAAACCCTTTTATTATCTGTAGCAAACAAATTTTGACTTGACTAAAAGCTTAATCACCCACCTTAATTCCCTTTTTAGTCAATCAAAAATCATTTAATCCTTCTCTAATTACCTCACTAAACTCGATTATAATTTGATAATAATAATTTACGCTCCCGTCTCATCTCTTTCTTTTTTCCAACCAAATATTATAAATAAAACTTTTGTGAACGGATAATCGCATTATTTGCATTTTTAATATACCGAGACATTAGTTCATATGACTCGGTACAAAAGTAGTAAAATTTAATCTCGCTTAGGTAAAAAGTAAAATCTAATCTTTTTAAAACACAAAATTGGCAAGAATTTGAACTCAAAATTTTTATATTTTAATATTAGATTGGCAATTCAAGGGTATATATGTAAATATGCATGAGAGAGAGAGAGTCTTTACGGCTTTAAAGGAAGATTCTAAGAGTAAAATAGGGAGGGGCATAGTGTGAAAACGAGGCATGCATGCATATATATATATATAGATTTTTATATTTTTATTATATAGTTTTTTATTATATAGTTTTTTATTATATAGTTTTGTGACAGAGAGAGAGAGAGAGAGAGAGGATATATGATTAAGAAGCTTCGTCTGCAGAAAGCTTTTGTCTGCTCAGAAACTAACAAAAATAATATATAGAAACGCATCGAAAGTCTCCATTTGGGACCAAAAAACAGCTCAGACCGACCAACTCCATTACAAGCAATTCCCCTGTTCTGTTCTCTGTTTCATTCTAATAAAATAATGCAAATATAATATGAAATGTCGTCACTTACACACACAATAGTAGCCACTTTTTTTTTGTTATTATTATTTTCGTAGTTCTCGAATGACTCCTAGAAAGGAATCTATCGATCTTCACTCAATTGGTTGGATTGTAGGTGCGATGAGTTACTTCACGTGTGATGTCTCTGGTACAAGTTTAGAATGTCTAGCTATGACTATGGAAAGAATAAACGAATCGACGAAATGTCTAACTCCTTCACGCAAGTTCCACTTAACTTAAGGAGATATAGGTCACCTTGTAGGTGTTCGGTTTTGCAATGGGGTCGTTGCAATTATGGGTTGGATGTCTAATTGCCCAAGCGGTAATGATAGTGTCTTGCTCTTGAACTTGTAGCTCACTTGTTCTAAATAATAGAGAAGATGACCGAAACATGACACTAAAAGACTCTACTAAAACAAAGATGAGCTTAATGTCGCTGAAACTAATGATGTAGATGTGATTAGGGGTGAGAAATTTGAACCTCAAATCTTGAGTGTCTTATTATGTAACAGTCCAAGCAGACCGCTAGCAAATATTATCCTCTTTGAGCTTTCCCTCCAAATTTTTAAAACACGGCTAGGAAGAGGTTTCCACACCCATATAAAGAATGTTTCATTCTCCTCTCCAACCGATGTGGAATCTCACACATATTAACCACTGAATATGACCATGTTGATTGACATAACTAAGTTATTGAATTAGTATCCATAACACTGTAGCACAGACATTTTCTATTACTTCCGCAATATTTACTCTCTCTTCACACTAGCTCAATGAATGTGGAGTTTAGAGACTCGAGCCTCCAACCCAAAAGGAAGTGTCGGAACCTTAACTACGGTTCTTTTTAGTTCAACCTCTCTGTTCACAATAGTTCAATGAATGTAGAGAGCTAGTGGAGGTGTCGGTAGAGAGATTCAAATCTCTAACATCTTAATTAGGAACACATAACTTCTTAATCGATGAACTATACTCAAAGTTAGACCTGACTTGAATTATGATCATATGGGCTAAAAAGAAAGTAGTTTACTCACAAAGAAGAGAGAGTATAGCAATATTAAAGAGCAACTTTTTTGGTAGTACAAAGAGAATAGGGACCCAACAATGAAGCTGTCACACTCTTAAACCACTGTTTGCTTTTGCTTTCCCCACCATCCATTGTTTTTTGTTCTTTTCTTTTGCAATCCAAAACAAAAACCAAAGCCCTTCCTATCCCCTCCCTACCCTTATGCTTAGCTTTCTTTGCTTTCCCCCCTTTTTCTTTTTCTCTCCCATTATTTAATGCCTCACCCTCCACTTTAACTTTCCTTTCCTTTCCTTAAAATATCATTTTCATTTCGACAAAGATCCACTACTCACTTTAATCATTACTGCGCACAATCTTTGACTGGTTTCTCTTTCTCTCTCTAAAATGGCTGGAAGAACAAGAAGAACAAGAACAGGAAGAACAAGATGAAGAACACTGTTACGCGTGCATTCAAGTCCAAGCTACTGCACTTTTTGGTGGCTCTGTTTTGAATATAAGTACAGTACAATAATGAATAAGAAGAGGAACTAATACATACCCAAAAAAAGGAAGGCTTCTTGGAACTCTTATCACATTTGCACTAAAGGGTTTCTCTCAAAATTTCCTCTTGAAAAATGGGCTTCTTCATCAATCATGAGAAACATGTTTCAATCTTTGATCGTCGTAAAATGATCATGAATCCTTGAAAAGACTTTCTTCTCAGAGTTTTAATGATATTATTGGGTAATGGACTACGGAATACACAATGTTCTTCTAAAACTACTTTAGAACTTATACTTTCAAATGTCGAAATTTAGTTTTCTTACTTGAAGATCAAATGAACTTCAAGGTATGGATGAGAGCTTTACTTAAGATTCATTGAAAGTACAGGACTAAATTCAAACACTTGAAAGTAAAGAAACTAAAACGATGCGTTTTCAACCATCAAATTATCATCTATATGGTTCAAATCATTAATTTTTCAATCTTTTTATGTAAAAGAAAAGGAAGAACACAAGATAAATGTTTAAAACTATGAAAGAGAATCAGTGAATGAGAAGCATAGGCATTAATTTAGGCATAAAGTGATGCTCTACAAATACAGGTAGATAGAGAAAAACAGTATATTCAACTACAAGTTACTACCTTTAGTTATACCACTTTATAGTTTTTACACCTCAAAAGCATCATCATACACTCACTTCAGCAAAACCAATTATTTGATATACAGAAAGAAGAGAGAGAGAGAGAGATAGAGAGAGAGAGAACCTGAATTGATACCCTTTTATTCCTTTTATAAGCTTTGCCTTGGCTTGTGTTTTGGTCGAGTGAACCTGAATTGATACCCTCATCTGATGAAAGGATGATATCAGCCAAGTTTTAAAAGAGATTCCAAACTCGAAAATTTTATGTTATCCATGTCAACATCATTTAAGAACGATATAGTTTTATTTAAAGGATGCTTCACGTAATAAAGTAAGAAATTTATAGAGTGAACTAAGGGAGTACTCGAAAATTTTCCTTTAATCTACACAGATATCAGAACAAATGTTGACTCGTTCTCGAAGAACGTGTGTGTCTGTGACAAAGTTTGCCTATTAATGTGAGTGAATAAGGTGTGTATAAAAGATGGGGTTTTTTTTTATAATGTTATTTTAATGTCATCTCTCTTTAATCTAAAGTAATAAGACACATATTCATGTGTAGAAACATGTGATGATGTGTGCTGCTAGTCAGGGAAGTCAAGATTGTTCTTCTAACATTCAAGTTTTTCTCTTGGAAATTCACTTAATCTAGCTGAATATAAGATGATTATGTTCCCATCTACTGTTTAAGTTGTTGGGTAAACATGTTGGGTCGATATCATTGTCAGTTTCTAACATGTCGATAATTATTTTGGGATGAGAAGAAAATGGCAGTGACATCAAATCTAAAGTCGGGTCTTCTTGCTTTAATAGCACCAGAGCCTCTTGTTAAATTACATCAAATCTACATAGATTTTCTTGACAGGTTTTTGGCATCTTGAAAGCTTTAAAACTTATTATTTCTAAAATAAAAATTTAGCGATCTATTAAAAACTTCTTTGAATTTTAGAGACATATTTGTTGTTGAAAATCACAATTCTTCACAATGGTATGAGATTGTCTACATTGAGCATAAGCTCTCATAGATTTGCTTTTGGTTTCACCAAAAGGCCGCATACCAATAGAGATGTATTTCTTACATGTAAACCTATGATCAACCCCTTAATTAGTCGATGGGGAACTCCTCTCCCAACAATTCTCAACATTTGTCACGGACCTTAAACTTAAATTTCATTGTATGGTGTTGTAACAGCTCAAGCTCACCACTAGCAGATATTGTCCGCTTTGGCCCGTTACGTATCGTCGTCAGCCTCACGATTTAAAACGCGTTTATTAGGGAAAGGTTTCCACACCCTTATAAGGAATGTTTCGTTCCCCTCTCCAACCGATGTGGGATCTCACAATCCACCTCCCTTAGGGACCCAGCATCCTCGCTGGCACATCACTTAGTGTCCGACTCTAATACCGTTTGTAACAGCTCAAGTCCACCGCTAACAAATCTTATCCGCTTTGGCCCGTTACGTATCGCCATCAGCCAGACACATTTTAAAACCGTGAGGCTGACAGTAATACGTAACAGACTAAAGCGGACAATATCTACTAGCGGTGGGCTTGGGCTGTTACAAAAGGATAACAAAGCATTCTTTATAAATATGTGAAAACTTTTTCCTAATAGCCACGTTTTAAAACCGTGAGGCTGACGGCGATACGTAACGGACTAAAACTGACAATATCTACTAGCGGTGAGCTTGAGCTGTTACAAATGGTATCAGAGTCAGTCATCAGACGATGCAAGGCACTAGTCGGAGTAAAGCTAGACCTTCTCCATAGCAAACGCATTTTAAAACTACGATACTAATGGTGATACATAACGAGCCAAAGCAAAGAATATCTACTAGTAGTGGGCTTGGACGGTTACAAATGTATTTAACAACACAACAGATTCAATATTGAGAGAGATGTTATAATGAATGGAGTGTTCTAAAGTGATGCAACCTTTCAGAAAATCAGAAGTAAAAATAAATAAACAAAGGGAAAGTAAAAGCAAAGGAGAGAGAGGGTAAAGCTTAGGATGAAGGAGTGAGTTGGGAAGGAGCATGCTGAGATTTTCCATCAGCTGATCCGATTTAATGATGTTAATGTGCCTGCCTACACAAAAGACAAATGTTCTGATTCTTCCTTTATTTTAGCATCGTTTCTTTGTTTTTTTTAACTCATCTTAGTTTTTAGTTGTAGCTTTCATGTGAGTTCTCACTCTTCATGGGGCCAATATGTGGGGCTTGCCGATGATACCTTTCCCTTTTCTTTTTCTTCTTCTTCTTCTTTCTTTTCTTTTCTTTTCTTTCCTTTTATTTTTCTTTCATATGATCGATTTGGGATACAAAGTGCAAGGCTAGTTCAACAATTTCACTCTAAAAAAGCTCATTACTCTGTGTTTTATGAGAGATTGGTCAAAAAGTCTGTTTCAGATTATTTTTAGGACAACAAACTAAGTTGTGGATAAATGTCTGGCCCATCTTCTAACAGTCACTAATTCAAGCTCAACAGAGTGTTCTTTTTCCATTTTCTTTTCTAAAGCATATTCATTTTAATCATTTGAAACTAACAATTGAAAAAGAGGAGGAAAAAAGTGGCAGTCATGGTGGGAAATGAGCTACTCTAACGTATCATTTAGCAGTTTCGAGATATCCTAATTCAAGCCGTCAATGGTGTACTCTAATACCCCATCATTTAACTTTACCTACCAAGAAAAATCAATGTCATAACCAAAAAGGGCACAGTAATTTGCCTGGAAAAACACACTTACTGAGAGATCGAATTTTCAGACGACCAGCTGTCGGCGTTTTAGTAGAGAAATTGCTACCACGTTGGCCAAGTGCTATAATTAAAAAGAAATTAAGTTATAAGAAACATGTATTAATACAATTGATAACTGTGTGTATTTAATAAGATAGACAAACAGGGGAAGGGAAATAGTTATTATTATTTTGCTCACAGGGTAGTATGCCATCTTATACTACGTGCTATCAAAATTCCAGTCCAAACTGAGATAAAAAGGACTACTACCCAACTTAAGTCCCTCTAAGACTTTCTATGTGGATGAAGATGCCAATAGCTTCGAAACATTTTAACAAAATAAATATACAGATCCTACCAATTGTGGAGGGAGAGAGAGATCATTGATGAAATAAGGGGAAAACTCCCCACTGGTGAAGAAACCCCTCTCCAGTTGTGACTTCTAGGACCAGCAAGACAAGTACAGCCAGCATTGCTGCTCTTCCATTCCATGTTTCAGCACTTTTCGTCCAACCCCATTCCCATACGGTTACAGGTGGTGGTAGCTGCCTACGTTGCGAATCATATGCTGCTAGTAACTCTTCCACACTACCGAGTGGAACCAAGGGCTGAAAAGGAGAGAAGCAGAGATCGGTAAATAAAAGGTTTGAATGCAATCAAAATGATAAACAAACAAATACGAGCAGGGGATCAGATATATATGTTAGGAATCACGACTCTACACAATGATATGATATTGTCAATTTTGAGCGTAAGCTCTCATGGCTTTGCTTTTGGTTTCTCCAAAAAGCCTCATACCAATAGAGATGTATTCCTTGCTTATAAACCCAATGATCATCCCCTTAATTGGTCACTCCCTTCCAATGATCCTCAACAATCCTCCCCTCGAACAAAGTATACCATAGAGCCTCCCTTGAGGCCTATGTAGCCCTCGAACAGTCTCCCCTTAATCGAGGCTCGAATCCTTTCTCTGGAGCCCTCGAACAAAGTATACCCTTTGTTCGACACTCGAGTCACTTTTGACTACACCTTCGAGGCTCACAACTTCTTTGTTCGACATTTGAAGATTCTATTGGCATACAGTAGTGTTCTGGTAAAAATCCAGACTTATAACACATAACACTTCGGAACAGTGAAATCTAACGATGAATTCCACATATTTAAGCAACAACAAGAACTTTGATCCAGTACGAGAAAATAAAATAAAGGATGCAATCGAAGATGGTGAAATTTTTTTTTTAATAAGAAACAAAAGAATAAATATAGTGACCAAGGTGTCAACAATTGTGCACACATCACAACAACTAGATATTCAGCTTATATCTAGTTGCTCAAGTTCAGGCCTTCCCACTAATCATAGATCAGATCTCATCCGTATCTACAACTTATAATTTATAGTTTAAATCTAGCAGCCATAAAACATTGGAAGATATAAACTTGGATCAATTTTGTTCAGTTTTTTTTTTTTTGTGAGATCCCACGTCAGTTGGAGAGGGGAATGAAGCATTCTTTATAAGGGTGGAAATCTCTTCCAAGCAGACGCGTTTTAAAAACCTTGAGGGAAAGCCCGAAAGGGAAAGCCCAAAGAGGACAATATCTACTAGTGATGAGCTTGAGCTATTACTAATGGTATCAGAGCCAGACATCGTGGTGTGCCAGTGAAGACACTGGGCCCCGAAGAGAGGGGAACGAAACATTCTTTATAAGGGTGTGAAAACCTCTCCCTAGCATATGCGTTTTAAAAACCTTGAGAAGAAGCCCGAAAGGAAAAGCCTAAAGAGGAAAATAACTGCTAGCGATGGACTTGAGCTGTTCCACTTTTATTCATGTTTCAATTCAATAGCTTCTATGATACCTAATTGCATAACACGGGTGCAACATTTTCACTGCTCGTGAAGTTAAAAACAAATACAGTTACGAAACTAACTAATATGATCGAGGATAAGCATTAATTTTGATATTTTAAATCATTTGCTGAATAAAGAAGCCAGGCTTTTATAATTATTTTGTAGTTGTCCCCGAGGCTCTCTTTTGTAAGTTTTTTGTGATCCCCTCATTTGGCTTAGCCCCTTCTTTTTGTTGGCCTTTCTTTCTTTGTTTTTTTCATTATGATGGTTTCTCATAATTAAGTAAAAAATAAAGCAAATTGCTGTATGCATATTCTTGGTTGGAGTACCTGGCGAGCTTCAAGATTTGAGACAGCCATGGCCCCAACATACGGAAGACTCTCAATTACAGCATCAGCCAAATCTGTAATGAAAGTAGGCTCACATCCTAACGCTGGAACACGTCCCCATTTTTCTATTCCAGATTTTAAAGCAAGTTCTTTATATTCCACGTCAATTTCTTCCAACGTTTCGATATGCTCGCTTACAAAGCTGCAAATCAAGCACAGCATAAAATTTTAATTAACCGAATGTGATTCGATTTTTAAACTAGATAATCTGCATGCAGCCAGTATATGAATAATGTCATCAACTCAGTTTACAAAATAGCAAAAATAACTCACTGGTTCACTGTTTACAAAAGTAGAAAAATGACTTACTGGTTCTAGCTATATGTTGAGATTTACTCATTCAGATGATATCAATAATTATTGGAACACATTGCCAATGAATACATGTCTAAATAATTATGTGTCAAATGATTAACACGACAAAGGAATTTGTGTTTTCACGAATGGTACAAGATACTCGGTACGATAATTTGTTTGTTATTATATATTCTACAGAATAACATCCAACATTTATTAAAGCTGTAACGTGTCAAATCATAACATTAAATTTTGCTGTTTATTACAATTACTGTTAGTCAAGTCATCGAACACGATAACGTTGAATGTACAAATGCACATACCTAATGGGTACAGCCAGCAAGCTTTTAACTCCTTTTTGCCCAAGATCTATTATTGTGTCGTCCGTATAAGGTTTTAACCACTCCACGGGTCCAACTCTACTCTGTAGAACAAGTCAGAAAACCCACATCATCAAAAATGTACACTTAAGAAAATTTAAAAAAAACTATGATAGTTTTTTTGTTTTTTTAAGGAAATCAAATATTCATCAAAAGAGGAAGAACACAGCCTAACAAAAAATCAAATATTACGAAAAGATTTGTGTCAAGCATTCCAATTAAAAACCATACTAGTCGTAACTTGATGAACAATGAAGCATGGAATATTTGCCATAAAATCTTGAATAAAAAGAAAAAAGTATCGCACGATCAGATCACTCAAAACTAGGTTCTACATTTATTCTTTCCATATTAAAATCATTCTTCTAATTAGGTGAAGAACGATCCTTTGAGTCTAATATAACAACAATAATGCGTGCATTACGAATATTGATTATTATTTTATTCCTTATTCTCTTTCGTTCATTGAATCCTATGTACTACTGTTACTTGTTACTGGACGACTAACCAATTCCTTAAAATAAAATAAAAAAAAGATTCAAACAAAAATATAACTACAAACACAAAAGAAATATTTCTGTACTGAGTTCATTCCCATAAAATCTTGAATAAAAAGAAAAGATTCACATTGTCAGAACTAAAAGATTCACATTGTCGCTCTTGAAACTATGATTTTATCCTCTGATAGGATATGAAAAACTTTTAACTGAAACTATCAAGTGATTGAAAAGGCACGTACCTGATAAGCAAGGGTGTAATTATTTGTTATCCTTCTCTTTTCTAATTCCTCCATAATCAGATCCACACATTCCTCCATCTCTGCTTTATACGGGTCACCAGCCTCTTCCACGTACGCAAGGGGTACTCCATGTGCACTAAAAAATACCATTACCTGTTATGTACATGTTTAAGTTACACTTTGCTGCCAAGGTATGAATACTTATGAACTAGAAAGCATTTGACTATAATCAACAGCATTTTATGAACAATAGTCATTTGATCATGCAAACATATATTACCTGCTCGGGAAAGTCGAAACTTTTTAATTCCTTTTCAATCAAATCTGCCATGGCCTTTATATATCCTTCACGCTGGTACCAGGAAGGTATTACCGTATGTTGCATGTTAACTAGGTATTCGTCTTCCCTGACAAACAAGAAAATCCTATTGTTCATATAAACCAACCGAAGATGTCAGAATTTTATATGAATATGATCTGGTCTTTACCGGAAGATGCCCTCCAAGAGCCGGAGGCTTGAACCACTGGTGGATATTGAAAATTGGGGATAAAGAGGAAGAACAACAAGCTTTGTTATCCTGTCTTTTTTTATCTACAAGGAAGAACAAAAAAAGATCTGTAAGAAGCATCGATAACCAAATACATAATTTTGTTCGTGTACCAAATTTTGGAGTTTGTAAGTTCCATAAGATGCGGTTGTTCCGCTTATAACAGAGTGGGGCCTTACAAGGCTAATAAAGTTAGAATTTAATATTAGAAAGAAACAAATTTTCCAGATCAGCCTACAAAAGAATATAATGATTGTACAATCATGACATTGTCGCTTGTCTTAGACTCGATGTTTGCAAGACCGTTTGTTCTTGAAACAAGAGACATACTTTCAACCTTATATCAACTGAATGTGCTGCAACATGTTTTGCCGCAATTGAAACAGTGGAAACAAGACGACATTCAAAAATCAACATCTTATTTCATAAATATAGAAAGAAACGTATACCTGTTCGATTGCTTCTTCAGTGAACGGATGCCAGTAACGCATACCAACATACACTTGAGCTGGAACATCTTTTTTCCATAAGGCCTTCTTTAACTCTTCAGCCTGACCAAAGAAGATATACAGATGACAATGACAAAAATTTAACAAGAAAAACCAATTTTTTGTGAAGTTATATTCAACTGCATATTTCCATATACCGAGAGTTTCAACAATCATTAAGCATGCTAACTATTCAATTGAAAAGGCACCGCCACCTCACTTAATCCTCTAAAATTTTGATAACTAACCCCAAGTTTCTTAGATTCTCTGGAATGTATTGGCTATAAACAATGCTCATAAATTTCAAGCAGCTTATCTAACTTGGATTCCTATGTCATTTCAAACTGAGAACCTGAAACGAAGGCACTATTTCAATCAAACGAATACTATTCACAAAACAAGGGCACTGCTTCCATCAACGATTACTGTTGACAAACATGAAATTATAAAGGTTAAAAACAATTTTGGTCCATGAATCTTCATAGAGGTAATACGTTAGTCGTTGAACTATGATTTTAACAATTTAGTCTCTATGCTTTCAATTTTGAAATAGTTTATTCCATAAACTTTATTACGTAACAGTTTAGTTCTTATACTCTCAAATTGGAAATATACTCTCAAATTGGAAATAATTTAATCCGGATAAAAAAATTCAAACAAAATAAAAAGTTGATTTTTATTCTTTAACAATTTAGACTTTGTAGCTTATAAACATATTGGGTCCTTAGTTTATTGATCTCTCAATGTAAGAAATTCATGATCTAACTTTAACGATAGGGACTAAACCATTATAAATGTTAAGTAAACGAACTAAATGGTAACATATTAAAGTTCAAAGTTTTCGGACTAAATTATTACTTCGAAGTTCAGAACCAAAAGTGATTTTTAACCTATTATAAAAGTAAAAGAAAAATTAATATGAAGGCATCCTCTTTATGATAAGTTTCTGCTTAACACATTCATGCCAGGTCTCTAAGGATAAATCTTGCATTAAAAAAAGACGTCTCTTCAAGCAATGCATATCACATACACTCGCAAACCATGCGCCAAACGAGTGGGTGAAAATGCATACAGTGTTCTCAGTATTTTGCTAATGTTTTTCTGTAATCTCCATGGTTAAACAACAACAGTGTCATACATGCTCAGACATCCATGCACATATAAATCAAAATAAAAAAATAATAGAAGTGGAAGAAGAAGAAGATTTTCTTGCCTGTGCATCGGTAATCTTTCGCAGAGGAGAACCGCCACCAATTGAGGCATAGCCTTCTCTACTCTTGGGCGATCGTAGAACTGAAATAAAGTGTGCCAATGGTCTTTGGAGGAAACGGAACAACCGTGGCAATCGTATTATATCCTATTAAAAACATAAGGTTTCACAATTTTTATTGCATTATGTGACCAATAAATCCTCACTGTCGGAACCTTTAAACATAATTGATGAACAGCAAGAAGGTAAAACAAACTTCTGAAAGTGTCATCCCATCTAATAAAGAAGAATGAATAATTCAAATTTCATACTAAAAGCAAAATGGATTGTTAGGGTATGATACCGGGTCGGCAAAGAGGTTAAACAAGAAAGGCTGCACATCATCAAGAGTCTCTGGACCTCCAAGATTAAGCAACAACACTCCAACCTTGTCATCTCCAGTTAAAGGTATAGCCGGAATATCTTGAGTGTTTGAAGCAACCAATGCTCTCAGAGGCGGAAAATACTTGTTGAGTGATTGCTTAGAGAATATGGATTGTGATTCAGGCCATTCTGAAGAGTATTTGGAAACTACATGATTTTTGGAGATGTTGTAATTGGGAGAAGCATCCATATGGAGCCTGAAGCCACGATGCATTCTTTTAGAGGAAGCCGATACTCTGGAAGTTGGCCTGTGCAGGGAAGAACATATAAATTCTCACTGTTATACTAAATCAATTCAAGTGAAACCATATAGTGTGTGACAATGTAATGATGTATAAACATGATTGTAAAACCATTATATATTAAAACAGCAATCATGTAAAGGCTGAGTCTACCGAGAAAATAAGTAAAATGTAATTTATAATAAATCCTCACTATCAAAATACATCAGACAACGATGGATAGATACATAAACTTCCAAGAAACCATTTAAGAGAACAGGGAGCATAATATCGAAAAAATAGGACGTGATTAAGTTCATTAAGTTTCTGTACTTTACAAAAACATTTTAGATGAGCTCTTAATCTGTCAGCAAACGAAGGTACTGAACAATTGATGAGAAACCCATCTGTGGTTAACTCAACTCAGTGCCTTTGAAATTGGTTTGAGGTTCCTTGGAGGAGTACTTTATCATCTGTAGCAGCTACTAGGTCGGTCTCGTCCTATAGTGGCACTGGCTTATTAATTGTCCTGATGAGGACCTTAGTTCCCTAGATCGTAACTGAAGTACAAGGAATGAAAATGTGAGATCCCACATCGGTTGGAGAGGAAAATGAAACATTTCTTATAAGGGTGTGAAAACCTCTCCCTAACAGACGCGTTTTAAAACTTTTAGAGGAAGCCCAAAGAGGACAATATCTGATAGGAGTGGGCTTGGGCTGTTACAAATGGTATCAGAGCCAGACACCGAGTGGTGTGCCAGCGAGGATGCTGGGCCCCAAGGGGGTGGATTGTGAGATCCCACAATCGGTTGGAGAGAGAAACGAAGGATTCCTTATAAGGGTGTGGAAACCTCTCCCTAGTAGGCGCGTTTTAAAACCATGAGCTGACGGCAATACGTAACAAGCCAAAGCAGACAATATCTGCTTGTTGTGGGCTTGGGCTGTTATAGAAAAACAATGAGAGGGGGAAAGGCACCCGACATAATTTCGAAACCGATGAATACCCAATGACCACCTTCCCTAAGAACCTCTCGACACTTCTTCTCAGTCCAGCAGTACTTCATTTCCCTGATGCTACCCTGTAACCTGTTTATGTAAGCTCATCCTTTCCAAGACGAGTCACAAGCCCTACGGTTGAGATGTAGAATAGACGGGATCGGACCAGTTCATTATAGCACTAATGCGCCATGGATTGTCTATGATAAAAGAATCCTTTGATGTCAACCAAAGACCAGGAATGCCGACCATGAAACTACGAAGTAAATAAGTCCACAACTCCCTAAGGAGCTACTAGCACCATTATTAAAGCTCACATAACCATGGAAGACAAATAAGAACAAACTTCCACAGCAAACAACCGCTTTAAAACTATATAACAAGTCAATCCAAGCGCAAAACAACTTCAAATTCACAAAACAGACAGATAAACACACAAAATGCAAACAAAAACACCCATTCCAGACCCTAATCACGGGCTCAGATAAACTAAAATGAGCTTACAACGGAAATTTGCAGTTCTGAGAAGCAGAAGTGAGACATGGACTACGAAATGCAGAAGACGAAGCCGGAGAAGGCGGAGCCTGAATTGCAGAATCCATAGCTTACCAACAAATCCCTTCAAAAACCCTAAACAAAATCAATCAGAAAAACTCCATAAATTAGGTAACATAAAAGAGAATGATAGTTCAGTAACAAACAAGATCGCGAGAGCTTGAGAAATAGAAATGCGCGTCAAATGAAGAAGGCTATGAAGCTTTGCATCAATGGCCGCCAAATCGGAACAGAATCATCAGAAATTCAGTATATTCAGCGTGGAAAAGGGAAGAGCTACAGAGGCAAAATGGGCGTATAGAGAGAGAGAGAGCGTGGAAATGGACAAGCCAAGGCCACTTCTAATTCAGGGCTTTATCCAATTTGGATACCAAAAAAATTGCCACCCATCATTTTTGCATAAATTGTTGAGAAGAAATTTTCTGGGCTAATTTTCCCTGGAAACAAACGGATCGTATATGCTATTTTCAGAGGTGTGTCCCACTCATTAAAGATAAAACCATCATGAAACAGCGACTAGTTCTGGATAGAGTGAGAGTCCTATGGTCGTCTTTTATTTTACGAATTATAATCTTAAGCTTTTGTAGTGAAAATCCCAATTGATTTTAATTTTGACATTCAAATATCTGCGTATCTATCAACCAATACTTTAATTCATGGTTTGTGTGAGTGTGATGTCACGTGAACTTCAATCTACAATGTTCATCATATCAAATCTTCGTGTGCGATTCGAGGTAAGGCGACACCTATTAGTTTTCTTTTAATATTTTTTTAATGTAAAATGCCTTTATAAATTTAATAATATTTTATAAACATAAACGTAATGTAATGTTCGACGTTATTTCTAATATTCTATACTTTTATATATATAGAAAAGTGAGTCAGGCGGAAATTTGTGCAATTGGATAAAGTTCACGTTTTGGTATGTAGGTCTTTCACTTCACAAGCTACGATTACTATTGGGTTTTCTTCGTAACTCAATACTCGTTTATCTGCAAAGGTTTGTAATCTATTATGTGGGTCGAGTCAGTCGAGTACTTATGGAGCATGGACACATGGAATACGTTATGCACTACGGAGAGAGACGGTAGAAAACTAATATGTATTTCACTTGTTCAATTCGATCCAGAATGTTGAAGGGTCCAATGAAGCTTGGCCTCGACTTACCATTTTGTATGAATCTCAAGACCGCTTTCATTGAAGCCACCTTCGAAATCACCTTGTCGCCTACCTCAAACTCTAAGTTTCTACATCTCACATCGGCGTAACTCTTCTGCCTACTTTGAGTTATGCACATTCTCATTTGATCTTTTGGACTACTTCACTGGTAACTTGGACCAATTCCAGTCCTAACAGTTCACGCTCATCTACCTTATTCCACCACACTAGGAACTGCTCCACGAGGTGTAACTACCTTGTTCTACCACACTAGGAACTGCTAGGGAAAGGTTTCCACACCCTTATTAAGGGTGTTTCGTTCTCCTCCCCAACCAATGTGGGATTCTCAAACAGACACATACACACGTCTTCCAATATTTGGTTCAAACGTTCAATCTAACCATTTGTATGTGGGTGGAATGCAGTATTGAAATCGAGGCGAGCACCCAATACTTTTTTGGAGACTGCGCTAGAAGGCCGACGTAAAACGTGGGCCTCAGTCTGACACAATCGACACTGGTAGTCCATGTAGTCTAACAATCTCTCTTATGTATAATTGAGACCAATTATCCAACATATAGGTGGTCTTTCCAAGTAAGAAATGTGTTGACTTGATGTTGATGATCACCCATATCATAATATACCATTTGTCTGGGTAGGCCTGTGATAAAATTCATTGTCATGTTCTTCCATTTCCACTCTGGTACGCTTAAGGGGTTGCAACAACCCTACTATTTTCTATCTTGGTGCCTTCACCGGTCGGCATATTAGGCACTTACATAAAAAAAAATATGTTATGTCCTTCGTACTGGGCCATTGAAAATAATGTTTCAAGTCCTGTCGTTTTAGTACTATATGGATGCATTGAGAACAGAAAGTTGTGAGCATCTATTAGTATCTCATTCTCTAACCCTTCAATAGTTGATACACACAATTGCCCTTGGTATAACCGTCTGTCATTTATAGATTTAAACAAATCATCGACAGGTCCTAATGATAGAGAACTTATAATTCTGGCTAGATTGAGGTCTCCCTATTGGGAGTCAAAATCCGTAATCTGAGTGGTTTTTTTTTTATGAAAATACAGGTTTCACCATGATTGCACTTGATTGTATTTCCCGATCATAACAGTGAGGTTACTTTTAAATACTCAAGTCATGTCTCACTTCTTTCACAGGTAAAAGTAACGCACCCTTGTACGAATGACGGTATCGCTATAGAAGTCATAGAACACAAAGCCAAAGTGGATGCATTTACATTATATGTTGTAGCCCTTGTGTTATATCAAAGCGTTTGTATTCCTTTTAAATTCTTGTTATTTTGATTCCGTTGTTACTTTAATTTGTTTTTAATGAACGCTTAAATCCATGATAACGTTCTTAGTAAAATATTTTTAAAAAAATTATACCCATATTAGACATGTCGTGCATGTAGCAACAATCATATTTTAAAATAAAAAATAGAGTCGTTTCAATAGATCTTTAAGCAGAAACCCTAAAACTAACCTAACACCAATTATATCAACTCAAGTTATTTGATTCGAATGGAGAAACATTAATTGATTTAGATCTTCAACTTAAAAATCTTCCAACATCAATTATCACAACTTCTCTAAAAGATCATCCTATGATCATCCTATGAATAGATATAACTTTAGGGTTTAAATTAATTTAGATTTTGTTAATGATACAATCTCAACCTTAGGGTTTGTTCACAAATTTGGTCTACTCATCAATTCGCACGCCGTTAGTAACTCCAAACTCCAATGGCATTATTTTTCTTTTTTCACACAGTTTTGTCAGATCTAAGGCCAAAACAAAGCTAAATTCAAACCGTAGGATTCAATTTCTCACAAACGAGGGCAAAGAATGTCGTTTCTGTGGGAGAAGAGCGAGTCATGGAGATGGATAGTGAGGAAAACCAGAGATTCAAAGCCTTTCTTCTTGGCCTTCGCCACCGTCTGCGGCGTCGTTCCCGGCGTTATTGGCTACTGCGTCATGCAGGCCACCAATTCCCGCAACGAGCAACTCGAAGCCCGCCTCCGCCAGAATGCTAGACCTGAATCTCTCGTATGTTCCTTTCTCTCTCCAAAACCCTATTATCATTGCAATTTTGATCCACATATCTCTGATTGAGTTTATTTAATTGATGAATTTCTGTCCGTCGGACATTTCGCGACTCGGCGATCGCGTAAAATTCGACTTGTTGCTCTACTGTGATGATTATAATCTATTTATTCCATGGACTTAGCTGATTATTCGATTGAAAACCTAAGATTTTTTTTTTCAATCTTGTTTTTTGTTGACTGCTATGTTTGAATCTGTTTTCCTTGATCAGACCTCTAATTTCCATGGTGTCGGTGTTAACAATTCGAAGGATTTTTGGCATAAAATCATTCCTTTATACTTGTTTTCATCATATATATTTCAGACGGAGTAAGGCACTTTGTTTGTGACATAAATTTCACTTGCATTCTATTTTGCCATTTGAAATGCCGCCTCATTCAGTATACGAAGAACACAGCATTCAGTTTCTTTCTTCAGACCAGTTATTCTCTTCTGCACCTTGTCATTTGAGCTGCATCGAATTTGCTGGCTGCTGCTTTGCTTTCATGTGTTTCAACACCTATTTTCGTTAACTGCTTCCATCTTTTGAGACTTTGATCATTGCTGCTCTTATAAAACTATTCTCTGTTGATAACCATTTGGTTTTTTGTTTTTGAATTTTGGAAATTCAACTTGTTTTCTCATCAAATCAATTCTCTACCCTGAGTTTTATCCGAATTCATAGCCAATTTCCTAGAACTGCTTTTTTGAAATTCAAAACTTGGCTTAGTTTTTTAAAATATAGGTAAAACGTTGATGAAAAAACAAGGAATCCATAGGTGGAGGTAGTCTAAAACAGTAAACCGAATGGTTATCGAACGGGGTTATATATATTGAACTCGTGGGGCTGTCAGAACTTATATGTATTAAATTTGTGTGAGATCTCACATCGGAGAATGAAACATTCTTTATAAGGGTGCGTCTCTCCCTAGCAGACGCGTACTAGGAAGCCTGAAAGGGAAAGCCGAAGGAGGACAATATCTGCTAGCGGGAGGCTTGGGCCGTTACAATTTGTCCGCAGTCATAGGTTTAATCTTTACATGTTAGAATTGTTCATCAGGTATTTTGCTTCTGAATGTTTGTGGTTTTGTTACTTGATATTGAAATTCAGATGATGGGGAGAGTGAATCGAGAGAGACTGGCAGAATATCTAGGCGAGTTGCAGAGGAAAGAGGACACAAACGATCGCTATGTTGCTGCTTTGAGGGGAGAGACATTGACAAGGAAGCCATATGTGAGAATCCAACCAATCCCAAACCAAAGCAACGAGGTTGCTGACAAGAACCAACAGGTCAAGAAGGAAAATAAATAAACGGGTACGTGTGGGTTAGATTTTGTAATGCAATCTTACTGTTTTAGGGTTTATCTTTTCAGGACAGGCTCTTAAAGCTTAAGAACTTTGTACCCGGAAGCCTTGTTTAATTCAAATGCTTTATGTTACTATGGAGTTAGTCCTCATACTCATTGACAAGCTCTTTCAAGCTAATGGCAATTTTATAAAATTTGACTAATGATCACTAAACTTCACATTCGGTCCAGATCTTACATCCAAAATTATGCGTATGAAATCTTGTTTATATCTCATATGCATAAGGGCACATTGTTTTTTCATCAGAGTGCTCCATCCACAGGGTATTCGAACCTAACAACTCTTACAAGACCCAAAAGTAGAACATTCCTAGACTAAATATTAGAAGATTTTCGAGCTATCCGTAACATACATTCCTAATCGCGTAATCCTTGATTCCTGGATGTCATATCCATCTGTTGTCGTTGACCTCAGGCATGTGTCTCATGTTGCCTTTTGTGCAGTCCCCGATCACCCGGTGTATAGCCTTATGCGATTTCTGATAGGCTGGCGACATATATGGCAATTGGATAACCTTGATCCACAGTCTCTACAGGTCTGCAATGTTTGAATGTTAGTAGATGTGTGTGAATGAAAGACCGATGAATCAGAAAGTGTTTCGTAGATATTAGAAAGTTAAATCTCTCTACCATGTGGCCGCATCCAAAGGCCAAATCCTTCCCCTCGGTCAAGCAAATGGGGCAGACCTGCATTTGAGTTGGAAAGAATGTTATTATTCTATACTTGATCCATCTACAGTTTGGAAGAATGAGTATTATGAGTGAAAGCCTTAAATTATACAGAGCCAATATGCAAGCAAAAGCAATGTTCCTTAAGTTCCACACTGATATACCTGGCTCCGTTCATCAGATACAGAAGCTGAGACGGTGTTGCTGGGTTTGGGAGTAAGTCGTGCAGGACGAGTATGACGTGTCGGTGGGGGTCGTGGAAGAACTAATTTCGCTTTTCCTGTCACACGTCTTGGTTCCACATCAAAACAAGCAGAGTTAGCCGTCAATAATAAGCCATTCCATTCCAACCAACCTCAAGAGCATATCAAGAGAAACAGTTGAATCGAAAACTTCCATGTAATGAAAGGGGTAATATCAGAAGAGTGTGCCCTTACCCTAGAAGATCTATTTCTTTGACGGCTTTATATTGTAAAGGAACCTCCATCAGTGCAGCTAGAGCAAAAGCTGCTTCTTTTTCAGGCGTCGCAACGTTTCTGGACATGATCTCGGTGAAGTTAACGAACTGCACATAGTTAGGAAAATGCAAGATCAGAGACAGTGACAGCTGATTTTCACTGTGGAAATTGACTGGACTGATTTAAGTCGTCCATGGATTGTTATTAAACCTGAAAATTATCAAAATCTCGTGCTGGAATCTTGTCGTCGAACTTCTTCATGTCGTCCCAAGGCCCGTCTCCAACTCCAACAAGAATAATCGAAAGAGGATATGCACTGAATGAAATAACAATACAAAAGCTCAAAATCTGCAATGAAACTAGATGCAACCCAACTGAAATTGAGTTCTACAAGTTATGAAGTCTAATATCATTGAAGTTGAGTTCTACAAGTTCTACAACATTGATGCCATTGGTAAGAAGTATGGGAGTATATCAAAGAGGAAATTTCCGACAAAGAAGGTGAAACCTTAAAATCCAAACTACCTCACTTGGCTCAATAATGATGGCTTTTTAACCTCTTGGTCATAGGAAACATTTCTAAGGAAGTGCTTGCAAAATGATTGAAAGGAATGGAGACTGCACATCAAGTATGAACTTCTCTAGACGAAACTCTCATTTCAATCACACGAGAATGACATTCACATCAATGAATCTTAACATTGTTTGAAAAACGGCAGACTATCACCGGATGAATACATCCAACGATTCAAGTCCTTACGCGACAAACTAGCCGCCATGAAAAAGGCAATTGATGACATAACAAAAGTGTTCACCTTAGCTAGAGGATTGTGGAGCAACTAAAAGACTTCAAGGCAACAATGGTTGTTCAAAGCTCCTTATCCAACATTCAATCAGTTCATCCTTGCACTAAAAGTACATGAACAGACAAATGCACTGGAAGATGGAAAAGAAAAGACAGCAATATCCAACCACAATCATGCCTTCTTTAGTCAAAGAGGAAGGAGCTGAGGTAGAGGGAGATATTTTTCGTCACGAGAAAGGTGATATCTTAAGAAACGCTGCAAAATCGCAACTTCAGTCCTCAACCTCCCAATGGAAACACTTCAACCAACAATCAAAGTGTCCATACCAAATTTGTGGTAAAGCTAATCACACTTCTCTGAAATGTTGGAATAGATTTGATCACACTTATCAACATGATGAAATCTCGAAAGCTCTCACTGATCTAGCATTAGAAGATAGGAATTTAAGACCCCATATCGGTTGGAGAAAGAAACGAAGCATTCTTTATAAGGGTGTGAAAACATCTCCCTAACCGTCACGTTTTGAAACCGTAAGGCTGACGCTGATACGTAATGGGCCAAAGGGGACAATATCTACTGGCGGTTGGCTGTTACAAATGGTATCAGAGCTAGGCACTGAGCGGTGGATTTTGAGACCCCACATCGGTTGGAGAGTGGAGCGAAACATTTTTTATAAGGGTGTGAAAACCTCTCCCTAACAGACGCGTTTTAAAATCATGAGGCTGACGGTGATACGTAACGAGCCAAAACAGACAATATCTACCGGCGGTGGACTTGGGTTGTTACAAGGAATGACTCCAGTCTATATGCCGACTCTGGAGCTACTGCCCATGTTGTAAACAATCCAGGTACGATGTTTTCAACTCATACATATAAAGGGAATGAACTATTAGAAATTACTCACATTGGTAAAGGTGTAATACACACTCGAAGTAACCCTATGAGTTAGACAAAGTTCTTATGACTAAAGACATGTCTACTCTATGCTTCCAAGGACTACGTTTCAAGCATACTATTGTTCATCCACTAGTTCACTTGCAAGGATGTTAAACTATTAGTTAATTAGCATTTTTAATCGTTATCAGTTCTCTAATCATTGTTTTCCCCACTTAAGCTGTTCATACCTACCTCTATACATTAAATCTAAGGTTACTTGTTTTCCCCCTTTCATTACCTTGCATCTACAATTGCTTTGATTGTTTTCTCCTCTTGAACACTCAATTCTCCATCGCCAACACTCGAGCCTCGAGTAACCTTTGCGACAAAATGAATTCGTTTACTTTGCCGTGAAAGAAACAGATTAAAAGCAGAGAAGTACGAAAAATCAACCTGTCCATCTGCAACGATGAGAAGAATGTGAAATTGGCCATTACTCTTCTCCACAATGTCCATTGCTGCTTCAACCACGGAGGCGTAAGATGTTGGCCCTGTAAATCACATCCATGAAGCGACCACGATGAACAAAAGTATTGATAAAATTCATCTATACAATCATGAACTAACCTGAAAGTTGCACGTTCGGAATTATCCTTTTGTAGCAGTCCAGAACTTCTTCAAATCCATGGCACGGGGAATTATCGTTGTGAAAACTGAACACCTCTTGATCGTGTGTCGTCGCTGTAGGATACATGGACAAGAAGGCGATGAATCGGCAAAGAAATAATGCGAAGAGGAACTAAAAGACGGAAAGCCGCGGCGGATCATACCGTCGCCGAAACCGAAGCAAGGAATCAGACCGTCGTCGTCGAAAGGAGCCAGAGTTCTCCCGATGATCGATAGAGCCTTCTCATAGGGATTAGGAGAATCAGAGACCGAGTGTAGGCTCCGATTCTTGAACGAGACTTTACCTGCGCGCCAATCACAGGCGACGCCCGCACTGTAAAGTTTCAATCAATTACGAAGAACGAGAAATTTGAATTTAGATTTACAGTTCGAGTGATTCGACTGACCTGTCCACTCGTTGCTTTTGGTGAAATCAATTCCGACTATCAGGTTTGACGATTCTAATCCTTCTTTTCTCAAGGCTTCGGTAACCTGTTGGATCCAATAATTGAAATGCATTAATCGAAACACTCAAATGGAAACTTAATTGCATTGCATTATTCAAATCTTCTCTAACTTTCAAGAAGGTATTCGACCAAAATCATGGCCTAGACCTTTTAGGTTACTACACTACACATTAGAGGAGAAGATCAAGACGAGCATGGTGGTAATTGGTCATACTCGATCGAAATACGAATCTCTCACCTTGAATAAAAACATAGTAGGAATTGACCATACTCATCAAATGTTCGAATCTTCCAACTCAAATGTGAGCATAGTTGTAATTAGACATACTCGATTAGATGCTCGAATCTCTCCCCTCAAATGTGAGCATGATCATAATTGTTCATACTAAGTCAGAAATTCGAATTTCACACTTCAAATGAAAGTATCCTAGTAATTAATCATACTGAATCTCTTACCTCAAATTTGAATTCATCATATTTAATTAACAAATTGAATTTCTGTTGAATTCAACATATAAATAAGATTTTCAAATTGATATTTAAAACTTTGGATAAGATACTTTTTAGGTCAATACATTTGAAAACAAAAAATGGCATTTCTTTTTCTTCAAACAATCAGATTGGCCAAATTTCTCTGCCACTTGCTTTCGAGTGTAAGTAAATGAAAAAGATGGGTTGCCCGTATTATAATAATATCTTTATGATTTAAATCTTATTTTAGTTTATTAATCTTTAATATATCTATTAAAATATTTATTTCATTTTTTTATTTAAATATTCAAAATACCCTTAATTACCTTTTATAACCATCAATGGGAGAGCTCTTAAAAGAAAAAAAAACATTAAATAATACCAAAATCAAATTAGGTTAAAAAGTTCGGATTTTTCTTTTTCTATTATTCACTTATAACTTTATTCAAAATAGTTAAAAGGAAGCGTTAAATACTTAACTCACGCAACCATACGAGGGACATCTAATCCTTTTGCTATTGTAGAGTTGGCTAACTGTACGTAGCAGGTTCGAAGACCCCTAATTCTAGAAGGTTCGTGAATCCGAGTGCTATATTAAATGTGCAACCAATCCTGTATTATATGGGTACTTATGCAGGTGAGGCCTCAGTCGAAACTAATACGAGCTTGTCCGACTAAAAAAAGGGTTCGTACTACCCATTTTAAAGGCTTTACTATAAGTTGGTAAGAAAATAAAATATTAATTAAAAAGTAATTGTGAAATGGAAGGAGAAAATAAATTTAATTTAATTTATTGACGTGAACCGAACTCGAAGGGTGGTGGGAAATTTCGTGGAAAAAACCTATGTCAATTTAAAGACATGACCCTCGGTGCACTCGTTTTGTGGCCCACCCACTGTCCCCAAATAATAATTAATGTCACTTAATAAAACGTGAAGATGAAAGAAAATATTTACAACATACCCACCAACTAAATAATTTCCGTTTTTTTTTTAAATACTCAATATTAAACATTTATGATTTTTTTAATAAATGTTTCAAAATTATTATCAAATCATAAAAAAATGACATTAAATACGTCAACATTTTAATTATTTTTCTATTCAAAATATAGTTTAAAAATATTCAGATGATATTGTATTTTAAATAGTTTGATTCTTTAGTGAAATTATATTTTTACCCTCCAGTCAATTTCTTTTAACAAATAGTGGTTGGGTAAATATTCAAAATTTATAAGTCTTTAAAACTATTGTATAAAAATAGGAATGAATTATTCTTAATTAGCTAATAAAAAATCTCTTTCAATAATCACAATGAATTTTAATTCAAAATAACGTTAAAATATTTAAAAATAATTTATGACATGTCCATTTTTATCGGAAGGTAAAAATCATTTTTAACCTTTTTAAGGTAAAAGGATATTAATTCTATTATTAAAATTTCATGAATATTTTTTAAACCGTACGAATGATAAAAAAAACCGTTTAAAAAATTGAAATGTATTAATAGTTTTTTTTAATGTTTAAGAATATTTTTAAATAAATACTATTAAAAACTTAAAAATATTTTTAAAATAAAATACTTGAACGGTTCAAGTATTTTTTAGATTTTTTTTTTAATTTAGCATTACATTTTATAATAATGCACAAAATAAGAGTTTTTTTTTGTTTTTTTTTATTTTGTCAAATTGATAAATAAAAAGAATAATAGTGATGAAAAGTTATTAACCATGGGTAAAGACTAATTTTTTTACGGTCTCATCCAATTTCTTATTGGTAAAAAAAAGGGTTAAAAAAGGAGATGAGAGAGAAACCTGGTGAATGGAAGAGAAATTGTCTGCTATGAAACCATACTTCTGCCGGAAAGAAGCCTTCTTCTCAGACAACCTCGAGGCCTTTCCACGGTCACCGCCGCCGCCAGTATTTTTAAGCGACGGTTCTGCAGCCATTTTGGCAGGCTTTTCGCCGCCGATGCTTCTGCTGACAGTACTCTTAAACGACGATTCTGCAGCCGTCTTGGCAGGCTTGTCGCCGCCGCCGATTATACTCTCTGAAGCCGCTTTGGCAGGGTTTTCTCCGCCACCACTCCGTTTAGAAGAGGAGCTGACGAAGCTGCCCATATTGGTGAACCACTGAAATTGGGGGAGGAAAATTATTAAATTATATTATAAAAAGAAATAAGAAAATTAGGGGAAACGAGTATAAATATGCTTTACTGCTGCTAGCGGCATGCTTTAGAAGTGGATTGGTGGGGTTGGAAAAAGGTAAGCGATGGGATTCTGTTGAAACTGAGAGCAAAATAAGGAAGGAATTGGATTCTCTGCGGTGAGGAAATGGAGCGGATATTTCTTACCGGGGTAGCCGTTGTGGAGCTTATACACAATTTTCCACGTTGTAATAATACGATAGTTAGCTTCATTATTGGTCCCTGGCCCACACATATTATATTTTTACCAGTAGTTTTGGTGGAGATGACTTAATGCTCCTAAATATCTTGCTTCAATTATACAAATAATTTTTTTTTTTAATAAATAAATCTTTAAAAAATATATATTAGTTTAATATATTTTTTCTTTTATATTTAATATTAATTTAAATTATTCAAATTAAATATATTTTTTTATCCTGTCGTCTTTAATAATTCAAACACTTTCTTTTAAATATATTTTTAATTTTATATTTAATATATTAAATATTAATTGGAATACTTTAACCTTTTCTTTTAATTAAAATGGTTATTTATGTAACCCTCTAAATTTTCTTATTCTGAATTAGTGACGTCATCACATTTTATTCATGATAAGATGTACTATATTCACTACTACGTTGAGGCTGCCTCGGAGAGGAAAGGATTCACGTCGTTGACGCAAGATCTGTCGTGAGTCTTCTCTTTCTCTCTGTGTGTGTTTACTACGTGCATTTAATGGTCGAGGAGGGTGAGCTATGATTTGTGATGAAGGAGAGTGAAGTATGGGGGAAGGTTATGGTGAGAGAGGAAATTCTTCGCTATATGGAATGACCTCCTACACTGTTGCAGTAATCAACTTTCCATGACTAACGAAGATGAATGTAACGAACGAAATCTACTGCTAGGAGATATTTTCTGCTTTGGGCTGTTACGTATGAAATTATTCGCGTTTGGACGACCTTCTACACCATTGCAACAATCAGCTTAACCGATGAAGATGAGTGTAACAACTCAAATCCACTACTATTAGATATTGTTTGCTTTGGACCATTACACGTATGAAATATTTTGCTTTTGGATGACCTCCTACACCGTTGCAACAATCAACTTTCCACGACCAATGAAGATGAATGTAACAACACAAACCCACCGCTCGTTAATATTGTCTGTTTTGATCCGTTATGTATCGTCATCAGCCTCACGATTTTAAAACGCATCTATTAGGGAGAAATTTCACACGCTTATAAGGAATGCTTCATTCCCCTCTATAATCAATGTGAGATCTCACAATCCACCCCCTTTGGGAATCCAACGTCCTCGCTGGCACACAGCTCGATGTCTGACTCTTATACCATTTGTAATAATCAAAATTTACCGCTACCAGATATTATCCACGTTAGCCTGTTAGGTATATCGTCAACCTCGTGATTTTAAAACAAAATAATTAAATCACAAGGAAATAAAAAATAGTGGGTTTAGACAAAAATACAATGTAGGCCCATCTTGTCAATGGCCCTTCTTTACCTTTCCAACACACTGGCCCAATGGGCTCAAAGCCCAAAACGCCACACAGTAATTCACGCGGTAATAATCACAGACGTCAGAAGAAAAGTAAAAAATAAAAAAAAAAAAAAAGAAAAAGAAAAAGAAGAAGAAGAGAGAGAAAAAGGTCCAATTTCTGGGCGCAGAAGAGTAGAAAGGCGAGGATCGTCCAAAACCAAACCCCAGGCTACTCCCCGCCAACACCCAAACGTCAAAGAAACCAACTTCGCGCTCTAATTCTCTCTGCTCAATCCTTCCATTACAAAGAGACGACGAGCTCACCATTTCTTGCACCACTTCCCTTATACTTGAATCATCATTCTATGATATAACATGACTCAATCGCCGGTGCCTCCGTCGTTGGCTCCGCCGCAGCCGTCGGCATTATACGGCTCCGGAGTTCAGGTCCGTTGCGCCGGTTGTCGCGATGTTTTGGTGGTGGCGTCTGGCCACACCGAGTTCTTCTGTCCATCTTGTCAATTGCCTCAGATGTTGCCTCCTGAGCTCATAGTTAGGGCCTACTCCAAGTCTCTTCCTCTTCCTACTCCGCCTCCTCCGCCGCCGCCACCGTCGCTGGCTCCTCCTCCTCCTCCGTCGATACACCATGTCCCTGCTCATGGCATTGATCCTACCAAGATGCAGCTCCCCTGCGCTAATTGTAAGGCGCTTCTTAATGTTCCTCATGGTTTAACTAGGTTCGTTTGTCCTCAGTGCGCGGTTGACCTCGCTGTCGATGTGTCCAAGCTCCACCAGTTCTTTCCCTCCCGGCTGCCTCCTCCCGAGGAAGTCAACGAGGTTTCAATTTCTCTACTCTTCTATTGTTGTGTTTTGGATGATTATGGTGATTTTTGCTCGGTTGTTAGCTGGAATTCTGCAACCATTCATTTCTTTTGATTGGAAGTCCTACGAAGCTGGATAAGAGGTTTAGAGTTGAAATACTTTGTTATCACTGCGCATTACGGGCTGGTTACCATCTTGCATATGTTCTCTGGCGAATCCCTAAAGTTGGCCAGAAACTAACTTCTAAATCGCCAGTAATTGATGCCAAAAAAAAAAACCTTTGAATCACCATACATTTTCGAATAATGTTTCGTTGTTTAATTTCATGTACCGCTGCTAACAATTTCTCTCGTCACTCTTTCGGCCATCATTTATGGATTCGTGAGCCAGGCTTCCATAGCCTACGATTAGCAAGAAGTATCTTCTTTTTCAGTGTAAAAAACATCTACCATATTTATAAAAAATCGATTCATACTTGTTACATGAGTGAGTTAAACTAACACTTCACTATTGCCTGTGTTAAATTAAATTAGTTGTTAGCAAAATGGCCTTAAATGGTCTCAGTTCTGTCTCTCCTGGAGTGATAGTGATTCATGGCACCTTAAGTTAGATTTTCTGAGGAGCTCTTTTACTCTTCCTAAAGTAATGTTGATGGGAATAGGGTTGGTTGATATTTGATTGCATTGGCATTGGCATTAGCATTAGCATTAGCATTAGCATTGACAGTGGCATTGTATAATTTTAGGTTAAAATGATATTTTCATTTTGGTTCCTATACCTTGGGTTTCCATTTTAGTTCTTGTACTTCTAAATGTTCAAATTTAGTCACTGTACTTTTAATAAATCTTGAAATTACTCCTTGCTATTATTTTGAAGTTAATTTTTAACAAATTTGGCAATAATAACATTAATTTCCATGCAACAAAAAAATACCATATGAATATATTTTCAAAATTTATAGAGAGAGCTAATATGGACTAGTTTTTTAAAAAAGAAAAGTTAACAATATACTAACACAAGGATCGATTTTAAGTTTTATTGGAAGTATGTGGACAAAAATTGGACATTTGAAAGTATATGGATTGAAATGAAATGTAACCCAAAGTACAAGGACTAAACTAGTGTTTTAACCTAATTTTTACTACCAAGGAATGGAGAAGAGTTTAGGCCCAAGAGTTATCTGCTCCTTCTTTGGCTACGTGCTAGGTGCATGCCCTATCTGACTTCACAGAGTTATTGAGTGGGTAGTGTTGGAAGAAATTAGTACTTTTGTTTCCGATGGTGGAACAAAGTCTTTGTGTGCCTACGTATATGTATTGAGATTTGAGAATGTAGATAGCAAATAATTGCCTCATACCTTGGTTAAAAATATGCATTATCTCTAACAGGTCACATGCAAATGTCAACAGAGAGCAGGAGAATGTAACAGTATATATTAGCTTGTGATTATATTTTATATGATTGATTGAGACTAATAATGTAAATAGGGGGGTGTATCTCATTTACTTATTTTTATATTATTTCTCTATATGCTTAATTTTTTTTTCAGGGGGGTAATACTGTGTAAAAAAGCCTTACAAGGCATGTGCTTAGACACTGGTGAGGTGACTTACCTCTTTGTGCATCCACTTATTGCTTAAGTTTTTTTACTAATAAACAAGTGCTAGATTAAATTAAAAGTTTTGGATTTCCTCCCCATTTACAACTTTTATTATTTCAGCTAAATATGTTTCCTTCGCACTCAAATCTCCTCTCACATAGGTCATAGATGTAAAGATGTATTAGAAATGAGATCAAGGAGGAAGATACAAAGGGCCATATATTTAGTGATGGAGAAAATGAGGATGGGGGGCCTATTTAGTGATGATAAGTTATAAATTTTATCCATGTGAATTGGTAGTTTATTTTTATGATTTTGTGCGCTCTTTTGTTGTTGAAAGACATCATATTTGAAATTTGTTTGTCTTTGATGGTTTATCTATTATTTTCTGTTTCATATTTCAGGCTTCATGCTGATTTTTAATTTTATTTGTTGGCTTGTGGTTATATATGTTCTGTGTGCTTCCAGAAAACACTGGTATAAATCGTAGCAAGTTTGCTGTGCTTTGTGTCTTGCCTTTATTATTGATGGCCATCTCCAAACTGACCGGGCATGATCAAATGGGTCCCGAAATCTTAATTAGATGACTTTTATTTATTTATTTTTTATTTTAAAATCTAGTTTACAACATCTTTATGAGATGAAATGTGTCAGGTAGCCATTGAAGTGGAAAGAGAAGAAGATGAAGGTGGTATCGTAGGAGAAACATTTACAGAATATGTGAGTAATAATAAACTCTTGTAACTTCACTACTGAAGATTTTGTATGGACTTTAGTCCTTGTTTTCAATTATAATAGCTGTGATTTGGTCTCAGATGGTTGTGTTTTTTGCATTCTTTGCAGCACCCTCCCAAACTATCTATAGGCCCACCTCACCCAGACCCAGTTGTGGAGACATCCTCCTTATCTGCTGTACAGCCTCCTGAACCCACTTATGATTTAAAAATCAAGGACGATTTAGAAAAGTCAAAAACTCTGTCATGCTTGCAAATTGAGACCTTGGTTTATGCTTCTCAGGTTGGTCATGAATAGTTGATGTTCTTATGGTCAATACTTTAAAATTTTTCTTCACTCTTAAGGAACTGTCTATTACAAATCCAGAGACATATGCACCATCTCCCGAATGATACCAGGGCAGGATTCTTTATTGGAGATGGAGCTGGTGTTGGTAAAGGTCGGACAATTGCAGGTTTATTATGGGAAAATTGGCACCATGGGAGGAGGAAAGCACTGTAAAGTCTTGCTTACATTCTCTGCAATTATTTTCCTTATTGAATTATTATTATTGGTTTAATGAGCAGAAACAAGAGTGACCTTACATTTGCCCACCAGTTGCCGTCTTAATCAGTCATTGTCTTATGCACAATGTGTGATTTACACGCTATGCAGCAGATAGGACCTCTTTTTTAATTTTTATTTTATTTTGAAGAGAAACAAAATAAAAATTAGATTGGAAATGATGTCCATAAAGATAGGACAACGGTTCTAAAGAAACCAACCAAAAACGATTTACAACGTGAAAGGTCTTACTTCCAGGTAGTTAAGTATTGGTACGGCAACCTCATAATATATCTATATATATGTGTGTTTGCGCGCGCAGTATTTAATGAGCGCTCGTGTGTAAGTCTGCATGCATGTATATATTTGTATTTTTTTAATGAAGAATTCAATTTCTTTCTGAATGACTACATTGTTTACTTGGAGAGCTTAGATGATATGAAAGTTTAGTAGGGGGTAGGGAATGCTATGTATTGTAGTACCTGCATTTGGACTTGGATTTTAAATTGTCCGAGATATTATTTTTTGTCTGTTCTTGTTATTCTTCTCTCCTTCTCATTCATCTCCTGTTTCACTTTACTGCTTAGACTCATTCCTCTTAATTATAATATAGTTTCTTATATAAATAACTCGGAGAGAATTGAAACGAAGTTACTGTGAATACATGTAGTAATTCACACTTCTGTTCAGTAATATTGATTTTATTAAAATCTAATTTTAAATTTGTGCTTCATGTGCTTGACTGTTGTATTTTCAATTCGTGTTTGTAATATCTTCTTAAGTTTCTAACATTCTGCACAGGTGGATTTCTGTTGGTTCAGATTTGAAGTATGATGCCAGGAGAGACTTGGACGATGTAGGTGCGGCGAGCATTGAAGGTAAGTCATAAACTAGTCCACGGGAACATGTAACTCATAACCATTATATGTTCATTGAACTAGAGTTCAACAAGAAATAGAGGTGGAGATTTAGACCTTGGACCTTTAGGGTGGTTACGAGCAAACAATCAATATAATAAGATTAGAAATTATTTTGCTGAATTATTTGTGAGACCTGATCTTAGAATTATTCTAAAATTTTGAAGGATCTGTGGAAGATCTTATAATTTTTTTTTTTATAGAAAAGTTAATGAAATCTCGTAATCCTGATTTCTTACTTTAAACTAAAGCCTTCTCCAAATAGCTTCCGTAAAAGGAAAATACTTTGTTAAGACAATTATCAGCTTGATTGATTTAAAGTTTTTCATTTAGACAAAGATGACCAGCCTTACTTTGGAAATTTACCTGCTAGGTTTTGATGGAAGTAGGGTGTTCAGACCTAACATTGTGAAATATAAAATTGGTAGGACCCCGCTTAAGATGTCCATAAAGTTTGACAATTGAAAATGAACCAGAGGTTGTTCTTGCTAAAAGTTACTCGACTAACTCAAGTTCTTTGGAAGGAGACTTTTATTTGAAAAGAGATATCAACAACATTCCTAAACTTCCGCCAGCTTTGTTGAATTCTCGTTTAATGGTAATAATAGGCCTCTGTAGAACCAGTAACTGAGGTACGCCCTCACAACTTCAAATGCACTTAATCAGCCTCATGTACTCGAACTAGTTTAGATTCTTGCAAAATTATAATATTTGGTCAACTACTAGCTAAAATATCAATAACAAGCGTCCTCTGCTTTCTTGCCCCTAACCCCCTTACTTTTAATGAGAGAATCTCTATTGAACATTTTGAGCGTGATCAAAACTAGGACAGAGGATTGTCCTTGACTATGTTGCGAACAGTTGGTTTTCCTTCAGTTCTTGAAGTCTTCGTAGTTTACTTTCGAGCTTCAGTTCGTGAAGTCTTCATAGTTCACTTTCGAGCTGGGATTGGTATGATGTTTGGACCCATTCCTTGATTGTAGCAACTAAATCCTTTGGGAGTGGGAAGCCCCTTTCTAACTAGACTTTCTGCAAGGTGATTAATGAAATGAGTTCTTCATCCCTTTTTGTTGAAGTTTCCCATCTTCCACCATAAAATGATTTGACCCGCTTGTTCTTCTAGAGGGGCTAAAATCTTACCATATGGTTTGGAAGTATCCATCAGAGAAATCCTACCTGTTTTCTTAAAAATTGTATTGATTTAGAGGTGGAATAGCTGTGTCGACCAATGCTTCCTACAACTAGGCAACAATTTGAGGCTTTTACAACAGCTCAAAAAGTTCAAAATAGCTTCTTCTTTGAGTTCAAAATTTAACTCCCATTTTTTTTCTCTGTTTTTGATGTATATCCTTTTTTCAATGCTGAAATCAATCGTGAAGAGCTTCTTCTTTCCTTTACTTTCAAGCTATAAACTTCTCCTTGTTTTCAAGTAAACAATCCCCTGATAAAGGACTAGCAACATGGCTGAAGTAAAAAGTAGAGATAACGACGGAGACTAAGATGAGGGAGAAAAAGGGAAGGGCCCGGATAGGAAGGGAGGAGTAAACTAAGAGATTTATTTCAGTTCAGCATTTGAACTTCTGGTAATTAAGACCAACTATTCAGTTCCCTTGGATCTCTATGACTAGGAGGTAACACATCTTCCGTGGTCTGTTCCAGTCTTCCTTCCCACCCACAAAAAACAATTAACATGAACAAACGCTTATATGATGACTACCCTGCCCAACTATTAAATGATGGTGACTTGAAGTCCTTTTTCGTTCTTTGATTCACTACCAAACATATATCCATCTTTTCTCCCCTTTCATTTGCAGTGCATGCTTTGAACAAGCTGCCTTATTCCAAGCTTGACTCAAAGTCTGTGGGTATTAGAGAAGGAGTTGTCTTTTTGACGTATAGCAGCCTCATAGCATCTTCTGAAAGAGGCCGTTCTCGCCTGCAGCAGCTTGTTCAGTGGTGTGGAGCAGGATTTGATGGTCTGATTGTATTTGATGAGGTACTAAAGTTCACCTTCCATTCAAATTTATTTGTTATTCTTGGCTATATACAAATTGTTTTGGAGTATTATCCATGCGGTAAATACTCGATGGGCTGAATTACTTTGTTTCTAAGTGTCAATAGCTCCATTGCAGTGCCATAAAGCAAAAAATTTGGTACCGGAAGCTGGAAGCCAGCCTACTAGGACAGGAGAAGCCGTTCTAGAGCTGCAGGTTTTTCCTATAGTGGATCTCTTTTGCATATACTATATGATAGAATGGTATCATCCTTTGTTTTTTTAAAATTATCCACTATGCTTAGGGGTTAAGGTTATTTTACCAAATTTTTTGGGTCTATAGTTAGGTGAGCATGACCTAGCATTATTGCTTCCAAGAAATATGAATTTCAAGTCTTATAGATTTATCACATTCGAGTAAATCAAATGTGCTCACCAAGATTCAGCATTTGTCCTTGCTTCTTCATGATGAACACGGGACCATTCTGTTATTTTCTTCCTGAAAAAGTATATCTTGCGGGGTATTATCTTTCTTTACTGGGACCAATATCAAACCTTCTGGTGAAGACCTTTGCTGATTTTTTATTTTTTTTAACAAACAACTTTTTGTAGATATATGAAAAAGATACAGGGACCAAGTTGAACAATTACAAAACCTTCCTTCAGGAGAACAAGAAGTACCCTCAAATTCTAACCGCACCATAGAACAATAGTTCTCCTAATTCAGATAATAGCAGCAGAGTCCGTTAAAACTATCCCTTCAAAAAATCCTCTTAACTGGAGTTGATTACATCGAGGGAGTAACTTTCCTTCAATCTTTTTGGTTCCTTTCATAAACACATTAACCCATAATACTGTCATTTTTGAAGATCTTGGAAAGAATCTCCTAGCACTTGCCACAAGTATAACAAGTCTTTGTATTGTCCATTGATTGGTAGGGGATGAGAGAGAAACTTTTCTTTTGGGAGATAAGTGGTTGGGGGATAGACCTCTCTTCTCTTGCTTCCAGCATTTGTACCTTTTATCTTTGATGAAAAGTCATTTAGTGGCTGATGTGCTGCCTAGCTCTCTTATCTCTCCTTCGCCTGTTTTGGAGTTTCGTTGTGCTTTGTTCAATAGGAAACATTGGATATTATTGACCCCCTTTTTTGATTGGGGAGTTTTATAGTAGTCCAAAAAGAAGAGATAAACGCCTTTGGAGCCCTTCTTCCTCTGTAGTTTTTTTTTAAAATTTTATAAATCCTTCTTTCTTTGTTTGGCCAATCCCTCTCCTTCGAGTGGTGTCTTCGCCTTGGTGTGGAAAGTGAAAATTCCAAAAAATGGTTAAGTTTTTTGGTTGGTAGGTTTTCCACATAAGGGTTTAGCACCGTAGATTGAGTTTCAAGGAAGTGGTCCATGTTGATTGGTTCATTTTGTTGCATTATTTGTAGAAGGGTGGTGATGATCTTGACCATATCCTTTAGAATTGTGGTTTAGCCCAATCTATTGGGAATTATTTTTTTTGAGGAGTTCAACTTCAAGCTTGCTAGGTACAGGGTGGCAGAGAAATGATAGAGGAATTCCTTCTTCACCATCCTTTTCATGAGAAAGGAAAGTTCTTGTGGTAGGCTAGGATGCATGCTGTTTTATGGCATCTTTGGGGGTAGAGGAATAATAAAGTCTTATAAGTTTGTGAGGGATGCATAGGCTATTGTTAGGTTTAATGTGTTTTTGTGGGTTTTCATGGTTAATTCGTTTGGTAATTATTTGTTAGATTTTATTTTGTTGGATGGGAGGCCCTTCCTTTAAATGGCCTCCACCTTTTGTAGGCTCCTTTTTGTATTCCCTTGTATGCTTTCATTTTTTCTCTATGAAAGTTTGGTTATTCATTACAAAAAAAAAAAAAAAAAAAAAAAAAAAAAAAACTTTGCATTTTACTTTTGAGAACCCTTTTTGTTTTTTTTAAAAAAGAAAAAACTACTACAAGAAAGCTTTCTAATAGTTGAAAACCATAGTAAGGTTGTAATTACACAAGAATTTCTTGCGACTAAAAGCTCACCAAGAAGCGGTAAGTTGTACATTTATGTAAAAATAATTAAAAAAGAATTATGACTTAGCTTGGAAGGTTCTTTGGTTCCTCTCCAACCAAGCATGCTACAAAAGGGCGGGCACAAACCGCACATTTCCACAAAATAATAGCTTGTTTAGAAATTTTCCACCTGAGAGAGCATCCAAGATCCATTCCTTGATAGATTTATGGATCCATACATTCAGACCATAAGTAATCATAAGCAAGGGTGTTCAAAAATCCCGGTGGCCCGAAAAATCCAATCAACCCAACCCAATCTGTATGGTTTGGGTTGAGTTATCAACTTATTTTTATTAGGTTGGGTTCAAATAAATAAAACCTTTATGAGGCTGGGTTGGTTCATGAGTTCCCTTTAGTTTGAGTTGGACCAAAGGAACTCAAATATATTGTTAGTTTTAAAAAATACTTTTTTGCTTATAATATAATTCTGTATACATATTTTTTTTAATGTTATTTAATTCCGTAATTATTTTTTCGATTACTCATTCTCTAACCGCTCTTACAAATATAAGTCTTTGGAATGTGATTTTTCAAAATATATATTGAAATTGAGTAGGAAATCTTTATTCAATATTTGAAAATAAATAAATAAGTGTTTTCCATATTAACATTTTACTTTTATTAAAAACAAAAATTTGAATAAATGACCCAAACCCAAACCAACCCAACCCGGATATTTTATGGTTGACTTGGGTTCATTATTTTAATAAGGGTTCTTTGGATTGAAAAGGTTTACATCCAGATCAATTGGTTTCGATAAAAAAAAAAAGTCTCATCTTGAACCAATCCAACCCTGGAACACCCGTAATCAAGGAGCATTCCAACTTTTGATATCAAAAGGGCAATGTAGAAAGTTGTGGTCTTAATTCTCTTCACTACTAAGGCTGAGGGAACATATAGAGGGGGATAAAGACCAATTTTACATTTCCTTTGAAACAACTCATCCGTGTTTAAGGCTCTAGGGCTGAAGACCACAAAAGAAACCTTGACTTTCTTTGAGTATTTTAAGTGCCAGATTTCATCTATAAGAGGAGATCTAATTTTTTGGCTGTGTTTGTCAGCTTCAAAAAACCAGACTTAGTGGAGAAGCTGCTTTTTGAATCCAAAGACCACCACACACTATCATCTCAAACTCCCAGCTGCACCACATCAATGGAGTTAGTAAGGCCAATCCAATTTTCCATCTCCCTGTCGAAAAGGCCTCTTTTGAGATCAAGGTCCCAATATCTGGCTTCCACGTTCCGACATCAGATATAGTAGCATCCTGCTTCATAGAGATAGAAAAAATATCTGGAAATCTCTCGTTTAGAGTGAAGTTGCCAACCCATTTATCCATCAAAAAATGAGAGAAATTTCCTTTCTTAGCTATGAGAGTAAAAAACCAAAACAATAAGGAATAGCTGCCATCAATATCAAACCATAACATACATCTCACAGTGGCGATGAGCTTGAGAGTCTTCCACCCCTTTGGCTCTTCACCATAAATACTTAAAATAACTCTGCGCCAAATAGCACACCTTTTCTGAGTAAATATTCACAACCACTAGAGTATCGGGATATTATTCCTCTGTTGATAAGCACCGATAGCAAGCCCTCCATAACGCAAAGGGAGGGAAGTTTTTCCCCCAATTCACCAAGTGAATATAAGACCGACAGATACCCCTATCCCAAAAAAAATTTCTATCTCATTAATAACTCCATTTGGAGCTTTGAGGATGGGAAAGAAGTACTGGGGGAGACTACAAATAGCTTATTGAGCAAGTGTGAGGTAACCTCCCTTAGAATCATGAGGTTACTCCATTTCTTAATTTTCCACTAAAACTTTTTAGCACCAGATCCCAAAAAGATTTCTCTCTGAAGTTTCCCCCAAAGAGGAATGCCCAAATAAGATAAAGGCAAAGCATCAATCTTGCAACCAAAACTTTCAGCACAGGAAATCAGCAACTCATGCTCAACATAAATGTCGGTCATAGCAGTCTTAGAGGGATTATGAGACAGACCATAAGCATGAAGAAAAAAAGCTGTAAAGACCCACTAATTTTTCATAAAAACAGCTTGATTTACAAAAAATAATCGTATCATTAGCAGATTGGAGGTGGAAAACTTCAATATTATTCATTCCAACTAAAAGGTCTTTGAGGGTTCTACGTTGGCAGCAATATTGAATTATCTGACTAAATGAATCTCCTATCATTGTAAATAAGGGGAGAGAGGATCCTTTTATCTTAACTTTCTCTTAGTCTCAGTTTTACTTCTTGGTCCCCCATTTCTCCCATTTGTCATAACTGAGAAGTTTGCAGTGGACAAGCAACCCCAAAACCATTTTCTCCACCTTTTACGGAAGCCTTTTTGTTCAAGCACCGCATCTAGGTAAGACCCATCCACTTTGTCATAAGCTTTTTTATATTCCAAGTTGAGGAAAAAACTAGCCTGCTTTTTTCGAGATCCATTCCCCAACCGATTCAGAAGTAATCATAGTGGCATCTAAAATCTGCCTTTCCTCTATAAAAGTGCTGATTAGGGCCCGTGAATAAGCAAAGCCAACATGTTCTGCAGTCTTTCACCAAGCATGTTCAATAATTTGTAAGGAAGATGTTAAGCTAATCGGTCTATCATAATCCACTTTAAGAGCCTTAGTCTTCTTGGGAATCAAACAAATGTAGGTTTGCATTGTCCTTGTGTTGATAATGCCGTTCTGAAAAAAATTGTGGAACACCTCAACCAAATCTTTCTTCAAGTTGTTCTAAGCGTTTTTTTTAAAACTCAGTAATCATATCTGAGTTGATTTCAAGTTCCCAAGATCTTAAATATCTTTGTGGATTTATTCCTCTTCAAGCGGTCTTTCAAGCCAACAATTCCATCGATTATCCAATTTTTTCTAACAGATTCGTTCTACCAATAAAGCTTGCCTTCAAAAGCATCATACGATGTGGATAACAACTTCAACACTTTAGCATCACTGTTCAAATCCTTAGATAACAAGGAACCATTATCTTTTTCAATTAGGGATAATGAATTCCTGTTCTTTCCAGAAAAATTCCATCTATGAAAAAAACTTGAATTTTCATCGCTCTCTAGAAGTGCAGCTTTGCATTTTCGGGTTAGATCTAGAAAGTCTGCCTTCAAACTTTTTTTGGTCATTCAAAGCCGAGTTCATTAAGCCTATGTCTTCCAAGCTATCTAACCTGAGATATGACGCTGCCAACCTCCTACTTATTCCATCTTTCTAGGAAGTCTTTTGAACCTTCCAGCTTCTCCATAAACACATGCCCGATCAACCTTGGAAGTGCAGAGAATTCCATCAAGACTCGTCTTTTGCTAAGAAGCGTGGATAATCTACCCAAACATTTTCAAACCTGAAAGGGGAGGGGCCCATTTGTTGTTACCCGGAGATACAGGAAGAAGAAAATGATCCAAAGTAGTTATGGATAATCTGGCCAACTCCACCTCTATGAAGTGATCAACCTAACCATAGGAGACTAGAGACCTAGCTATATGCGTTGCTGAGAGAGCACCCTTGATAGCAGACCAAGTGAAGTTACCATTTTTCATGGGAATATTAACATGATTCAAATCCTCAATAATAAGAGTATTAAACTATCTCATGCTTCTGGTAATGCGACAACCTCTCAAATTGAATTGGTTGCATTCAATGGCCTCTTTGTTGCCTTCCTTTGACCCCTCCTATGTGGTTTCCTTGGATTTTTTCCATTCTTTGTTTACAAGGAGGCGATTGATGTTGTTAGTCTTCTTTCGCTTCTTCATGACTAGATGGTGAGCTCTAGGTGGAGGGATGTTAGATTTTGGATCACAACTTCCGAGGGGCCTCCCAAAGCCGTTCTTTTGTTCATGTCTTATCTACCTCTCCCTCCACATCTTGATCTTTTCTACTTTCTCCTCACCTGTAAAGTTAAGATTCCAAAGGAGGTTAAGGTTTTTGTGTGACAGGTTTTACATAAGAGAGTTGTCGCCATAGATCATTCCCAAAGATGTCCTCTCGGCATGTTTTCCGTAATGGTACATTCTTTGCAAGAGATATGAGGTGAGACTTGATCATTAGTTGAGGAATTGCCAATTTTTCGTTTCATTTGATATTATTGGAAAAGCTCATTCGGGGTGTGTGTGACTTATGATAGAGAGGGTAGGTCTATGGTGGAGGAGGTTCTTTAGAATCCTCCTTTTAAAGAGATTGGCTAGACAATAAAGTTTCTTTGCAGTTTTGTGGGGTATTTGGATTGAGGGTAACAATAGTATCTTTAGAGAGGTCTAGAGATCAGGTCAGGAGGTTTGGGAATTGAGGGTAGGTCTATGCCTCTCTTTGTGCTTTTGTCTCTGGACTTTTTTTCTATGATTATGATCTTGTGCTTTTGGATTGGAGTCTTTTTTGTTGTTAGTTTGAGATTTTCTGGAGTCTTGTTTTCTGTATGCTATTGTATTCTTTCAATTTTCTCAATGAAATCACGGTTTCTTGCCCCCCAAAACAAGAGGCCAACCTTCTTCTTCTCCTTCCGAAAAACATAACCTGCAAACTAATGGATTCATCACCAGTGCTGGACATTTCATTTGTAACTTGTCTATTGTACTTAATCTTCCAAAATGCGTTTGCCAAGTGCTTATATTGACTTTTCGTGGGCACTTCATCTTCCAACAAGACTTGAGCGAAGTCTAATTGATTATAAGATTGTGGAAATTTGCACTGGTCATACTTATGCACGAAGTCTTTGCTGATTAAGATTTATATGTATTAAGAGTCTTTCAGTGTTGTAGCATTCACTGCTAGCTTGTTGTTAAATATTGTAATTTATCTACGAATGCAGTGTGAATATTATTTTGTTAGTCTTATTGGAATTTGTTCTCAAAACATTTGATCTAGGTGAGTTTGTTGTTTCAATAAAAGAAGTCATCAAGTAATTGCATGTTTTATATGTCTAGACTTCTGGATAGTGACAAGATTCCGGGCACAACTGGTTTTTAAATTATTCCCTATTATCCAGTCTTCCCCTTTACAATGAGTTGCCATTTAGTATGTAAACTGTAAATGGTTGACTTCTGGGAATATTACTCGATGTTCTTTCTTTTCACAGCCAGAATGCACCCATCTGCTCGTTCATGAAACTGCATATGGTTTTCCCATCTGTGGCATTCTCTTTTCTGTTGTGAATGATTTTCCCATTGTATAACAAATAGAGAACAGATTATTGTTCTTCTTGTGATTCTATATTTTTGTTTTCATATCACAGGATCGACTTCCTGAAGCTCGAATAATTTACTGCTCAGCCACTGGTGCATCTGAGCCACGCAATATGGGTTATATGGTCCGACTTGGGCTTTGGGGAACTGGGACTTCATTCATTGACTTTCGAGATTTTCTAGGTGTGATTTTGTTGGGGAAATTTTACATTGAAGTTAATTTATTTGCAATGAGTTTATCTTGTCCAGATGGATGAGGAATGTGCATATTTGTAGGATCTAAGGTGCATGTAGTAATGCATATAGAGTCATCTAAGATGTTAACTTTAATATATATATATATATATATATAGATTAAATAAATGTATGAAGAAAGTTATGAAGGATTCCACAAGTCTTGGAGACCACAAAAGTACT